>BTCW01000018.1:21754375-22385000 GCA_033239725.1 Echinochloa phyllopogon | reverse complement strand
TAATCAAAGAAGCAGTGCCCAAAATGCCTCCAGAAAGATCAGACAGAAGTAAGACGAGCTGTAATTGTACGTACATGTAAAGAACTCAAACGTGACAACGGTATGATAATACGATATGATGACGATTTTCATTGATCAAGAAGGAAATGAAATCCAAAAGGAACTCGAGGGTGCGATCGCTCGGGAATTGAGACTTATGAATTTCACTAAAAGAGTCTCATGAGCTCCTGAGGTATTATAAATACTAGTAGTAGAGACTATGATATAGTAGGGTACCTGAATATAGATCAATTAGTAGTTTGTGTCTGACGCATATACATGAAAAAAGAAAATAATTATATAATAATAAGAATAAGAATTCTAATCTTAATAAAAGGAAGGGTTCGAATAGCATCTACTAATATTACCGAAAACTTTGTGAAAATACTTCTACGAGAAGGTTTTATTGAAAACGTTCGAAAACCATAGGGAAAGTAACAAATCTTTCTTGGCACGTGCCCCTGCTCCTGGTCTTCGAACTAGTCATTAATGGTCGGCAACATAGGTACCCTTTTTCGGTATGCGTTGCGAACACTTTCATTTTTAGCGTCTCATCTTCTCTGGGGAAGCTCAAATCGAACGGATAGAGCAGATGGTCCAACTACAGAACTTCTTCTTTTTCATTACTTCCATGGTCGTGCCCCGTGGCACGGCAGCACCCGTACTATTGAAATGGTTCGTCAGTAGAGATGTTCCCACTGGTGCCTCTTCTTCCAATGGTACTATAATTCCTATTCCTATCCCTTTATTCCCTTTTTTGGTCTATCTACATTCAAGGAAATTCATACGCTCCATGGACAGAGCAAAAAGTGGAGTGTTGGTCAAAGCAAGCCGCCCTATTCTATTACCAGACAAAATTGGGATAAGCTTATCCGCTAGAAATGCTTTATTTCGTTTCGTTCCCGTTCTTCATTTCCTTATTATCGAATCCATGGGGGACTTGTCATATTTAGAATCTTTCTGCGGTCTGCTCTGTTTACAATTCTTTCGTACTCTCTTCTCTTTACCACGCGATAGGTCAGTGAAGCGTGAGCGGGCGCTCCGAAGTAAAGGCCAAACACTTCGGCCTAAGGGGAATGAGCAACAAAATGACAAGATGAGGTGCCCCGGGCACCCCCATATAGAAAGAAGGGTCGAAGGTTTTGGGCCTGTAGCTTTCCCCGCCCCCCCCCCCCTCGTCGAGTGGTGCTTGTTTGGGGGGTGTGCCACCTGAAATTGGGCTTAACTAACAACTCATTTACTTTGAGACCGACCCACTTCCTATCTAGAATTTTTTTTACTAGTCCTTTATATTGCAATGTGTCAACCGTCAAATGCTTTGGCAATTTGCCCGGATCGGATGAAGCAATAGAATTTTGAACCAGACGTTTTGATCGTTGGTTATCCTTCGTAGTAATAATATCTCGGGGTTTGCAACGAAAACTTGGTATATCAACTATACGACCATTAACTAAAATATGTCTATGGTTAACTAATTGCCGGGCCCCAGGAATGGTTGAAGCCATACCCAATTGAAAAAGGATATTATCCAAATGCATTTCAAGTAATTGTAGTAAAACCTGGCCCGTGGATCTTTTTGCTTTTCCGGCGATATGTACATATCTAAGTAATTGGCGTTCTGTCAGACCATAATGAAAACGCAATTTCTGTTTTTCTTGAAGACGAATACGATATTGCTCTTTTTTCCCAGAATGGAATTTCTTTTTCTGATTACTTCCGGATTTAGGCGTTTTTCTAGTGAGTCCTGGTAAAGCTCCCAGACGGCGTATTTTTTTTAAACGAGGCCCTCCATAACGGGACATGAAGACTCCTTTTTTATTTTATTGAAATTTCATTTTACACAATAAATTTCATTCTATTTACATTACGGAATACATCGAAATTCAAACTAAATTAAACTAAAAGAAGAACAGGCCATTTCAAAATTCTATTGGAGAGGCTGGTTCACTCGAGGAGAATATTTTCTATGATCATACCCCAACTATGTCATCCATGAACAGGCTCCGGAAGATCCCATAGAGTATAAATCGAATAAGTCATGTGATATGATCCAATTCTATATTTATTACACTTACTTTTTATTATAGTATGGAAATGCATTCATTTTCTTTTCATCGATTTGGATCCGCAATACTATCGGAGTAAAAGAAGGGATCTAAGGAAGAACGTAGGCTAAACTTTTTGATTTTTTATTAGTAACAAGTAAATACTTTGTTTGGACGTAAGAAACTTACGATATTGAGAGGATAAACACCAACTAATTAAGAGACAATCCACAAAGTAATTGATCATGATCAAATTTGTAAGCCCACTTGGATATTGAGCATTTACGCATAAGAATAGGATTCTAGTAGTTATAGGCGCAACTTCGGAAAAGATAATCTGATAAAGCTTTTCTTACCTTGAGTCATTGAGTCATTATATACCCTATTCTATTGTGGATCTTCCACGGTCTTATTTCTTTCATTCTTGCTCGAGCCGGATGATGAAAAATTCTCATGTCCGGTTCCTTTGGGGGATGGATCCTAAAGAATTCACCTATCCCAATAACAAAGAAACCTGACTTAAATGATCCTGTATTAAGAGCAAAATTAGCTAAAGGGATGGGACATAATTATTACGGGGAACCCGCGTGGCCCAACGATCTTTTATACATTTTTCCAGTAGTAATTCTAGGTACTATTGCGTGTAATGTAGGTTTAGCGGTTCTCGAGCCGTCAATGATTGGTGAACCGGCGGATCCGTTTGCAACTCCTCTGGAAATATTACCCGAGTGGTACTTCTTTCCCGTATTTCAAATACTCCGTACAGTACCCAATAAGTTATTGGGCGTTCTCTTAATGGTTTCTGTGCCAACGGGCTTATTGACAGTACCCTTTCTAGAGAATGTCAATAAATTCCAAAATCCATTTCGTCGCCCAGTAGCTACGACCGTTTTTTTAATCGGTACTGCAGTAGCTCTTTGGTTAGGTATTGGAGCAACATTACCCATTGATAAATCCTTAACTTTAGGTCTTTTTTAGGGATTTTTCGAGTTGATTCATTCAACCGCGAAGCCCCCCACATGGGTATCTGAAGGCGCCGAGGGAAAAGGTATCTGGTTATGGCTTAAATCAATTCTCTAGGAATCCCCAAACAAAGCAAGGCTCCGTAGAAAGAGTCGACGGTTCGGTTCCCTAGCCCATGGAAACACCACTTCCCATTCGACTTGCATGTGTTAAGCATCCCGCCTGAGTGCCTAGTTTTTTGTTTTAAGGTATAGAATGCCCAGGTCACTTGAGGCTTTGGAAGGCAGACAGGGCAGGCTGTCTGTAAATTCCGGTAAAGAAAGTCCGTCCTACCCGGCAATAACGTGTTGCAATTTTTGCAATGAACTTTCCCCATCGATATGAGCGAGCAAATGAACAATGTTTTCACTTACTTATGATCCACTAAACTGAGTAGGACAAAGAGTGCTTGCTTTCTGATTCTATAACAAAAGGGATCTTGGGCTACCGGTGACCGGCCAGTAGGCACTAAGAAGAGCGGCTACGAAAAGGATACCCGCAGGGCTCGGAGGAAGAGAGGCCGGACAACTAACTCAAATGTATATGCATGCACTCTCCGGAACCTGAGACCTAATAACTAGCTAGTACTTTATTCCCCTAAGCCATGAGCTCTCTCCTTCACATCTCCAATCTCCTCCCTGCCAGGAAGCACTGCAGCACCAGCAGATGCATCGTCCTCCCTGCTGCCGTGTCCCTTTCCCTGCTCCTCGCAGCTCTTGCCGCTTCCAACGTGTACTTCACCTTCCCGAACCGCCGATTTACTCCATTTCCCCGGCCGTTCTCCTCTCTCACGCGGCTAGCAGGCGAGGGCTGCGACATCTTCAGCGGCGACTGGGTGCCGGACCCGGACGCGCCCTACTACACCAACGACACCTGCTCGGTGATCCACGAGCACTACGACTGCATCAAGTACGGCAAGCCGGACCTCGGCTTCGTCAAGTGGCGGTGGCGGCCCGACGGCTGCGACCTCCCCCGCTTTGATCCATGGCGCTTCCTCGACATGATGAGGGGCAAGTCCATTGCCTTCGTGGGAGACTCCCTCGCCAGGAACCACAAGGACTCGCTCATCTGCCTCCTCACCAGAGTAAATTAATTAAAGAGAATTATTCTATCTATTCTTAATTGGTCCATCGATCTCTATATATATACATCGATCATATCAGTGGGAAGAAACTTGTTTGCATATAATTAATGGAGGCCGCGGAGCCTACGCCGAGCTGGCCGAGCAGCAAGCAGACGGTGTACTTCTACGGCGAGTACAACTTCGCGGTGACCAACTTCTGGGCGCCGTACCTGGTCCGGCACGAGCAGATCGACGAGGACGGGCCGGCGCACACGGGCCTCTGGAACCTCTACCTCGACGAGCCGGACGCCGCGTGGGCGGCGCACGTCCCGGAGCTCGACTACGCCGTCGTGTCGGCGTCGAGCTGGTTCTACCGCCCGTCCATGCTAGCTGTACGAGGCCGGGGCGCTCGTCGGGTACCACTACTGCCACCTCCCCAACGTCACGGACCTCACGCCGCGGTACGCGCTGCGCATGGCCACGCGCGCCGCGCTGCGGGCGCTGTCCGGCGCCGACGGCCGGTTCCTCGGCACGGCCGTGCTGCGCACCGTGGACCCATCGCAGTACGAGGGCGGGGAGTGGAACAAGGACGGCAACTGCGTCCGGACGAGGCCGAGCCGCCGCGGGGAGAAGAAGCTGGAGGGCTTCGAGCTTGATTTCCACCGGCTGCAGCTGGAGGAATTTGCGGCGGCGGAGAGGGCGGTGACGACGGACGGGGGAGGCAAGGTGAGGATGATGCTGATGGACACGACGGCGGCGATGATACTGCGTGGGGACGCGCACCCGAGCAAGTACCGGGGCTGGACGCCGGAGAAGCATTTCACTCTGTACAACGACTGCGTGCACTGGTGTCTGCCCGGAGCTATCGATACCTGGAACGACATGCTGCTCCATATGTTGAGGTCTACATAAAAATAAATAATAATGTCAGTACGTACAGTATAGCTAGCTGATGATTTGTACTACAATTAGAATCAGTGATGGCGCGAAATGCAAATGCAAATGCGTAGAACTCATTTATACGAACTATGTTACAGCCAAGAGATCGAAAGGTTCAACTCGATGGTGGTTCTTCTCACTTATTAATCAAAGGACTTGGCCTAGTTTCCCTATTCTGAAGAACATATGACATATCCTATGCTATATGCATGCTAGGGGCACAACAGGTGCTATCATGCCATGCTACGAGCCTATCACAGCCACCGCATAGAGCAAGTGACGAATAAAATAAACCATACTTGCATAGTTTTTAAATAAGAAAAATGGTTAAATGTATTTGAAAAGTCAACGGTGAATAAAATTTTTTTGGAACAGAGGTGTATCAAAGAATGTTTACTATGAATTGCAGAGAAAGTTCCTGCTTTAATTTCCTATTGAAAAATTATAACAGCAACCTAGATCTAGGTCAACCCATTGAATGATGCATATATATATATATATAGAATAACTATTCTATAGCCACTTTGAGTTACTATAATCATTATAGTAATTTATGAGATTTTAGTAACTTCTTATTAAGTAATTTACTATAATATAATGGTAAATATCTCCATGTGTGTTATAGTAACCCAATTACCATAAATATGTATTGAAATTATATAAATTACTACATAAAACTACAGTAAAAAAAGGTGGCTACAGAATAACTATTCTATGGCCGGCCACAGAGTATACATTCCATATATATATATATATATATATGCATACAGAATAACCCATTGAATGATGCATATATATGTAGTTACACTCTGTCTATGCACGTCCACCCAGCCATCCCGTTGCATTAGCGGGTCACGATCCAGCGGACCCGTTAGTGGTGTACATGTCTCCGATGAGCATATATACGGCCTACGAAACAAATTGTTTTCTGGCCGCGGTTTCCTCGCAACTCGAGCGATTGGATCTCAACGAGACCGCTCGTTATTTACGGCATCACGGGCTTTCTTCTATCGCTCGCAGCTGCTTTGCAGTAATCCAAGGTATTTCAGTGAGAAACTCTTTCATAATCCTTTCGATCGTTTTGTTTATCCTCAAACTTTACCTCCTTGCCGCATTGCCGCGTGTAGATTCAAAGAAATCAATCCCAGTGATATGGTTGGTATATATTTCACTCGATGTCGCCATCAGAAAATCCACTGAATCCGAGACCGTTCCTTGCGTCTCGTGGCGGCACCATCATGCCGAGTCAACGAACTGGTTGCCGCAATCGTTGAGAGCTAAGGCCTTGTTTACGTGCCAATTTGGCACCTCCAAATTGGGAGTTTTGGGAATCGCGCGTCACTATAGCATTTCGTTTGTATGTGTGAAAAATTGTCCAAAAATTGATTAATTAGGCTTAAAATGTTCGTCTCGCAGAGTACAACAAAACTGTGTAATTAGTTTTTGATTTCATCTATATTTAGTACTTCATGCATGTTATGACATTTTGATGTGATGGGAATCTTCTTTTTGCATAGTAGAATTTAGGGGTTGAATTTGGGATCTAAAAGGCTGTAGATCTGCTGTTTTCTGAATCTGATTTTCACTTTGCTTTTCACTGATTTTGATGTCATCAGTTTTACACGTACTCGATATGGATTGAGATGTGGTCTATTCCGGTCTCAAATTTGCACGACCCCTTTGTGTCTCGGAGGCATGGAGCGTTTAGCGATGAACTGAAGCTGCAGAATTCAGTATTCATCGGTGCAAGATGACGGCGGCGAGACAGGCGACGGCTTGAGCAATGGCTGCCGCAGCTCCGTGGGCTTTAATTTTCCTTGATGAGAGTATCACTTGATACGGTTTTTTTTATAGTAGCACTTAATACTTTTTTCACATGAGTATCATTTGATACTCTTTTCATTTCATACATGTATCTATATACATGCTCCCTTGCATACTGCCGTCTTCCGTCAGAAAACAATATTGTATATGTGTTCAGTCTCTTTGATGTACAGAAACATATATATACTCTCGCCTCAAATTAATGATAGTACATACACATACTCCCTGGTATATTCTAAAAAAAACAAACTCCCTGGTATACTTAGAAGTTGTCCCGGCCAACCAGTGAGAAGTGCATGATAAAGCATTGGAAGTATCAGGCTTCAGGTGTGCCGTAGAGATAGTTCTCCCATATTTTTGTATGGATGTACATCTTTTTTAAATGATATAATTCCGAGGTTCTGAAATCCTCTCTTGGATGGACAGACTTGCGAATGACCCATTACTCTTCAATCTGGAGACGTGTATACTCACTTGTTATACACTGATAGATTAACCTGAATACATGTTCACAGACATATATATATAAACTAATCAGTATGCCATATCCCTTCAAGTACATGTATGCATGCATACTACTCCCATCGGGAATCAGTGCATACTTCCAATATACTTGTATCTATCCATACTCGCTCCTCCCAACATGTATATGGTATACGGGGATATACTTCCTATGTGGATGTATGTGCAATACTCTTTCCATGAATATCTATATGGATATACTCCTATAATATAAGCAACTCCGAGATGCATGCGCACAACTTTAGAACGGAGCTGAGAGAGAAAAGAGGGTACAACTTTGAAAGAACGAGATAAAAGGGGTGCTCCAGCAGGCCGTAAATCACGTGATTAGTTACATGATTACTCCTAATTGGGTTCGCTAGCATCCAAAACACCGCAACCCGCGTACACGCGCGTGTAGAAAAAACTCGTCATATATATATATTACTAAGTAATTTATTATAATATAATGGTAAATATCTTCATGTGTGTTATATAGTAACCCAATTACTATAAATATGTATTGAAATTATAATAAATTACTACATAAAACTACAGTAAATAGAGGTGGCTACAGAATAACTATTCTATGGCCGGCCACAGAGTATACCTTCCCTATATATATACGGAGAGAGACACACACGCACTCACTGCACACCACATCGCCAGTGGCGGATCCATGTTACAGAGCCCAAGCAAAACGCAAAGCAGCTCGATCTTTCTTTCCACCTCCGGTAGGACAGACTAACGAATGGCGTATCTGACGGCTAGCTAGCCTCTTGCAACTATTCCGTTCCGTCACACCCCGGACATGTACAATGGAGGATATGCATGGCTAATTAAGTGATTTTCGTGCATGAGTCATCCTTATTACGAGTATAGATCAAGATCGTGAATATATAGTGGGTTCCAAGCAAGCACACGCGTGTGTGTCACGCAATACGCTTACGTTGCATCCCTTAGGGGACGTATATCGGCAGTGGCGGAGCCACCAATTTGGTGAGCCATGCCTACTGCCAGTGAATTTTTTCTTGTATATGTGCTGACGGCGAACGGAGAGCAGAGGCCTCAGTTATAGATTTGCCATAGATAAAGTTTTATCCTAGCTCCGTCACTGGGCTACCGTGCTAGTGCTGTCAGCTTCCTAATTAAGAACAAATGAGACTTTTAGTTCTCGCGACCAAATGGGGGATGAGATATATTTGTACCTTTGCATATACAAAAGGCTAGTGGGTAAAGTGCAACTCGGTACAAAGACAACATGGATTCCACGTACACATCAACAAGTGAACAGCCGACACGAGACTAATGAAATCGATTTGGAAACAAATCAACACCCTAGAATTTTAGTGCTCCAATCTGCTCGTGCCACTCACAGAAGCACGTGAAACTAATTGTTGATCCGATTTGGTGGACAACTAAGCATGCATATATAAAGTTGTTTCACAGTTTGGTGGGATAAGAGCAAAAAATTGCCACCAGTTATCAAATACACTACAAAGTGCAATATGCTAGGATAAGTATGAAAACCCGGCCAAGTACAAAGTTAAAGCAGAAAAGAAATAGGCAACTGTGCGTGAATGATCCATCCATATATATGGGTGATTTGTTTCACAGGAGCATTCTTGTTAGGAACAATATAAGGCTTGATCAGCGAGAGTATGTCAACGACAAATGTAACCAAGAAGAATTTCTGTGCTGCCTCCGATGACGATGAGTCACATCAGGACGATGAGAACAAGTCGGCCAGTGTCGAGAGACTGCTTATCCGGACAACAAAACTTTCTACGATTACCATCAAGCTATACAGGTAAGTAGATATTAAGGTATATATAGGAATGCAAACACGTTTCTGTTCTATCAAAACTAGAAGCTGTTTTCTGTAATTCGAAACATATAGAGGGCATCCTTCCTTATGATAGAGGACGTGAATTGGACTTATTAATATTGAATTGAATAAAAGGTATGTTACAACAAGAGCTTTCACCAAGAACTAGAAATTATTGCTTCTCTTTTTACTTTACACCTAGGGCTAAGGGGCTGTTTGGTTTTTGCTGGTGTGTGTCCTGCCAAATAGAGGGTGAGCCAAATATTTTGCGAAGGAATCACCCGCCCCCATCTCGCCCTCGTGTGGGAGTGAAAATCAACTAGCGTGCCCATGGACTCAAGGATACGCAGATGACCGGCTTCAATCCAAACGCGCCACGCCAATTCAGTCAACATCCAATATTTTGGTGAGGCGCACATCGGCTACAAACCAAACGAACCCTAAATGCATATGTCATTGAACCCGAAATTCAAATCACTAGCAGAGAATGGACTTTCCATCCTCTACATTTATCCCGGTTAACTTTTAGCCTGAAACTAGTGCGACTTTCAGTAACGGTTGTAATCTACAGGTCCTGGAGGACCTTTTTGCCTCGGTTTGTAACACCAACAGTGACTAAATGGTCGCTTTTAGTACAGGTTGGTGGCACCAACCGGGATTAAAAGTCATCCATGCGTTAATTTAAAAGGAAAACATGTCATATGTGCTCTATAAGTGAGATGGTAAGTAGGTACCCACCACACGCACGCATTTCCGTGCAACAACTCGTGTCACTTGTGACTAGGGGCTCTCTCTCCTAGATGCTGCTGTTTTTTTTTTTGAACTCAACCTTTAAACCCGGTTGGTCCGGTTGTTGATATCAACCGGAACTCTCTCCTAGATGCTTCTGTTTTTTTTTTGGAACTCGACCGTTACTAAAGGGGTGGATTCCTAGTCCTGGTTGGGAAACCAGGACTAAAAGCCTTTCCTAACCGGGACTACTAGGCGCTTTTCTACTAGTGAATATTTCTATTGACATGTGTGATGCATGTTGATAAACAAAGTTCCATCCATAGCCCATGATTTTCATGTCCCTGATTTTCTCGAGACATGCATTTTGAGTGAATGTTATCCTGCTGATTAATGAAGTTTGAAGCTCTTGATCTATTTTTCTTTAAAAAAAACATGTGGGCACAAGGCAGCGGCCCATATATCACCTAGCCTGAAATGCATGTCATTTATTTAATTACAAAACCTAAAGTTTTCATGATTTAAATTCAGAATATGAGCCACACAAGGTCATGAGTAGTTCAACCAGTTGATACAAAATGTGCGAACGCAAATTATGGAAATAACATAGGTATATATTATTAGACATGATCACTGTTACCCTCAATTTAAAACAAATATGGATGCCATCCTATAAATTAGTTTTGACCCATTATTTCTTATATATTGCTTACTTCAAAATCACACGTGCACACACACGTGTGCGTGTGTGATATGAGTTTGTTCTAGCAAATGCTTCAAAACCTTGCACTTTATTACTTCTCTGACCACTTCATGAAATTTAGTGCATAAACTGAGATTTCACATATTGTTAGTGTCAAAATCATCATTTCTAATCAACTAAAGCACTACTACCGAATACATTTCTACATCCACCCTTCTAAAATAGCTCCGGCTGTGGCTTCTCTCGTGGAGCAGCTTTTTCTATGAAGCTGAAGCTGTTTTAAAAAAATGTTTAGTAGAACGACTTCTCCTGTTTTTTATGAGTGTATGCAACAAGCCAAATGAGGCGGAGCCTAATGGAGCTACTTTTTTCGGCTTCATCTACCTAGTTCATTTGCACGACCGGATCCTTAGGTGCTCCGGCCTTGAAGCCATTTTCAACCTTGGTAATTGGTAGAGCTCCCGTAGAAGCCGGTAGTGGAGCTGTTGAAAAAGCCCTACCAAAGGGAGGCCTTATTGCTCGACAAGATCTAAAACTTTATATCAAATTTTGATTTTTTTTTTGGTAAATGTGAATATATTTTTTGGATTTGTTTTGCAATTACAATTTCAAAATGATGGAATTGATTTTTTACATACGGCCATCTAAGAGCATCTCCAAGAGACTAGCCAAATCATTTTCTAAAGTTAAATTTAGCTATTGTTGGAGAAAAAACGTTTCCAGCAGACTCTGTAAACGGCTCTTCAAATTTAGTGGCTCTCCATTTCACCTCATTCACTAGCTATTTTTAGCTAGCCTACCTCACCAGCCATCATTACAGAATCTGTTGGATTACCCAATTGAATTAGATGACTTTCTATTTTTACAAAGGAGCTATAATCTCCATATTTAACTAACACAATACAGAGTCTCTTGGAGATTCTCTAATATGGCTATCTGCAAATGGATTTCCGCATGTGGTCGTGTTAGAGCGCCCACTTCAGTTAATACATTTGTAGCGCTAGTGTATAATTAAGCAGCGCACAAGAACTGACTCCCCAAATCAATTTTATAGCCACTTGTAATTGAAGAAACGAGTAAAGTTATGTGACAAACATACGCAACTAAGTGGTGAGAACCATGGTGTTTGTAGGCTGATGATCATTGTTCGGATGGGCATCTTCGTGCTGTTCTTCAAGTGGCGAATCAGCACTGCTCGTGTGATGATGAGCTCCGCCGAACCAGGCGACACAAGTACAGTCCGCCGTGCATTATTGTGGACGGTGTCCATTGCCGGGGAGCTCTGGTTCGCACTTATGTGGGTGCTCGACCAGCTACCCAAGATGCAGCCTGTCCGGCGCGCCGCCGACGACACCGCCCTGCTTGACGAGGCGCTGCTTCCGACCACTGATGTGTTCGTCACCACGGCCGATCCCGGGAAGGAGCCGCCGCTGGTGACGGCGAACACCATCCTCTCCATCCTCGCCGCGGATTACCCCGCGCACAAGATGACATGTTACGTCTCGGACGATGGCGGCGCTCCGCTAACGCGCGAGGCGGTCGCGGAGGCCGCCCGGTTCGCCGCACTATGGGTGCCCTTCTGCCGGAAGCACGAGGTCGAGCCCAGGAACCCGGAGGTCTATTTCAGCTCGGGCTTTCATGGTGGTGTTAAGGCGAGGGCGGTGACGAGGGGGTCCTATAAGGGAAGGGCGTGGCCGGAGCTGGCAAAGGACAGGAGGCGCGTTCGTCGGGAGTACGAAGAGCTGCGGCTGCGGATCGACGCGCTGCAGGCCAGAGACCAGCGGTGGTCGTCACTGGACGGCGATGGAAGCTGCCGGCGGGGTGGCACCGGCACGGCGGAAGATCATGCCGGAGTTGTTCAAGTGCTGGTTCGTCCTCCCAGCAGTAGGCCGCAGCTCGGCGTCAGCGTCGGCGATGCCGTCACTAATCTTGTGGACCTCACCTCCGTCGATGTGCGTGTTCCCGCGGTCGTGTACATGTGCCGAGAGAAGCGCCGTGGCCACGCGCACCACCGGAAGGCGGGCGCCATGAACGCGCTGCTCCGCGCCTCGGCCGTGCTCTCCAACGCGCCCTTCATCCTCAACCTCGATTGCGACCACTACGTCAACAACTCGCGGGCCCTCCGCGCCGGCGCCTGCATCATGCTCAACCGCGGCGGCGGCGACGTGGCGTTTGTCCAGTTCCCGCAGCGCTTCGACGGCGTCGACCCCGGCGACCGCTACGCCAACCACAACCGCGTCTTCTTCGACTGCACGGAGCTCGGACTCGACGGCCTCCAGGGACCCATCTACGTGGGCACCGGCTGCATGTTCCGCCGGTCGGCACTATACAGCGTCGACCCACCGCGCTGGAGACCGCCGCACGGCGACGAAGCAGCTGGCAAGGACGTCGTCGCTGACACTAAGTTCGGCGTGTCGGCGCCGCTCCTTGGCTCGGTACGTGCGGTCTTGATGAACCAGCAGCCGTCGGAGCAATGGAGGAATCCGCCGTGCTCGTTCGACGAGGCCGCCATTGGCGAGGCAACCGCGCTTGTGTCGTCCGGCTACGAGGACGGGACGGCGTGGGGCAGGGACGTCGGCTGGATGTACGGCACCGTGACGGAGGATGTGGCCACAGGCTTCAGCATGCACCGACGAGGATGGCGCTCCGCCTACTGCGCCACGGCGCCGGACGCGTTCCGCGGCACGGCGCCCATCAACCTCACGGACCGGCTGCACCAGGTGCTGCGCTGGGCGGCTGGCTCCCTTGAGATATTCTTCTCCCGCAACAACCCGCTCCTCCTCGCCGGCCGCGACCGCCGGCGACTCCACCCGCTGCAGCGCCTGGCGTACCTCAACACGACGGTGTACCCGTTCACGTCGATATTCCTCGTGGTCTACTGCGTCTTCCCGGCGATCCCGCTTCTGGCAGGGACGAACAACAACGACGCCACGGTCGCAACCTTGTCAATGGCGATGCCGTCGGCGGCGGCGGCCACTTACATCGCCTTCCTCGCGGCGCTGATGCTGACGCTGGCAGCGATAGCCGTACTGGAGGTGAGGTGGTCGGGCATCACGCTGGGCGAGTGGTGGCGGAACGAGCAGTTCTGGATGGTGTCCGCCACGAGCGCGTACCTGGCGGCGGTGGCGCAAGTGGCGCTCAAGCTCGCGGCGGGGAAGGAAATTTCGTTCGAGCTGACGTCCAAGCAGCAGCGCGCTAAGAGCGCCGGCGCCGGCGCCGGCGCCGGTGTAGCAGTAGTAAAGGACAGGTTCCCGGAGCTGTACGCCGTGAGGTGGACTGTGCTGATGGTCCCGCCGGCGGCAGTGCTGGCGGTGAACGTGGCATCCATGGTAGCAGCAATAGAAGGGGGGCGGTGGAGGAATGGCCCGGCGGCGGTGCTCGCGGTGGCGTTCAACGCGTGGGTGGTGATGCATCTGTACCCCTTCGCGTTGGGGCTCATGGGGCGTTGGAGCAAGACGTTGAGCCCACTACTCTTGCTCGTCGCGCTCTTCACCCTTCGATTACTATGTTTCCTTCTCCATTTACACATGCTGTAATATATATATCCTTGATATTTAGTAGTATCCTTGATATTTAGTAGTAGTATATTCTTTCTCTTCTGTTTCAAACGCATACAAGATCGAGCAAATGAACATGATGGATATGATTAATATGGTCGCCAGCATCGATCTCCACAATGTTGAGAGGAATTATCAACAAATAGCTTCCCAAAGATGGAAGAAAATAAGGAACATATGAAGATGAGTAAAGAGGAAATAAAATATTTTAAATAAAGAAAAATCTATTTCATCAAACAAAAGAAACTATCCCGGCTGTAACACTGCATGTGTTTACAAGAGATTACCAAGTGTTAAAGGCACTAATGAGGAGAAATATAAGAAACTAGTATGAGGTTTGGTCAACACGAGGGTTGAGCAAGTGAACTAGGATGGGTCCAGACCAAAGAAGTGCAAATGGATTGATCATTTTTAATTTGGAGATATGTTGGTCCAATTTGGATGAGAATTTTGAAATTGGAAACAATTTGTAAAAGGGATTCAATGTTAAATACATATTGGACGGCTTCAGTAAAAATATTTTGTATAGGAACTTGATCAAGGCGTAGTACAAAAATGATCTACAAATGATACTTTGTCACATAGACAAGGCCAAGTTGTGCCATTTGTAGTGTTAATTGGCTATTTAAATGAGAGGCCAAACTTTGAAATTCTGCTGTTTTGGGTCCACACCTGATAACAGCTGGATACATAGTGAACATCATGGGCCAACTCGAGATTAAGGATAAATGGATTTGGTATGTTATTTGAGCACCTACATATGGATGAATATCACTGTTAATCAGCTCTCAAGATTACTGACGAAATTGACATGAGCTAAATGAAATGAGCTCGAATTCAGAGTCAATTCCTGATTGATCCTTTGATCTTTGGCCAAACATGTCTATACATGTTTTGAAGTACAAAGTACCAACTACAAGTTTGATCCAACTTGACCAAAGCTTTACACACGGAATCAAGAGAAAGATTGAGTAGAAGGTGGTAGTTTTCAAATAAGCTCAAATAGGAGCTCGGGCTCATTCAGAATCGAGCAGCACCACCCACCGCCTAAGGCTGCCCGCACTGGGGGCCGGGATACCGCACGGTATGCGCCACGTGGGCGTGCATGCCGTGTGGCGTCCCGATTCCAGCCTGCAGCGGGGCCCTGGAAAGGACTCGCTACACGGTAAAACTTTTCCGGCGCCGGTAAATCAAGAGCGACGGAGGGAGAGCGGTAAACGCCAGGCGCGGGCCTGCCTCAATTCCTCTGCTCGCTCGCCGCCTCCGCTCCACTCGCCGTCGCAATCACCCGCTCGCTGCCGCTGGATGCCCGCCGCCGCGCCGAGCTGCGCAGGCCACCCGTGGCCGCTCGCCCCCGCGACCGCGCGGCTCGACACCGCCGCCGGAGAGAGGGGAGAAAGGGGTCGGCGGCATGGAGGCGGGGGAGGAGGACGGGGATGGCGAGCGCCACCCCACCCCCGCGGCCGTGCCCGCCTTTCGCCGCAGTGGCCCGCGGCCATCGGGAGCTCGCGCCGCCTTGCTCCGCCGCCCCGCCACTCCATCCGCTCGCCTCTGTGCGCACGGCGACCCCGCAGCGGCGTCCTCCTTCCCTTGCTCGCCTTCCTCCCGTGCGCCGCACAGCGCAGGCTCGCCTTCCGCCGCTCGTTGCTGGCCGCCCTCGCCCCCTTCCCCGCCCACCGCCCCACCAAGCCCCGCCGTGGAGCTGGCCACCGCCGCCAGACGCCATGCTCACCATGCTGCCGCCCGACGCCCAGCGCTCGCCGGCGGCCGTCGACGCGGCCCTGCTCGCCATCCCATGGCCGCCCGCCGCCGTCCGCCTCCCTGCTCGCCATCCCGCGGCGGTGGACCGGCAGCGGGGCGCCGACGGGGAGCCCCAGCGCGGCGCCGATTCGAGGGGAAGAGAGAACGGGGGTGGGGGAGGAGCTGCGCACCGGGGAGGGGTGGGCGTGGAGGCGAGGGCGCGGGGGAGGGGCGGCGTGGAGGCGAGGGCAAGGGCGAGGGATGCGGGCGGCGCGAGGTTGGAGAGGATAGGGGAGAGAGAGAAAGGAGAGGAGGAGGAAGGAAGGTTAAAAAACAATTACTGGTGGGCCCCATGTTATGATGGTTGGTTTAGAGAGTGGATATAGAGTACGAACGAGTGCAGAGAAACGTGATAGAGAGTGGAGAATCTTGATGACTAGGATAGAATATTCTTTTTTAGAGGATATTGTAGAGTTTTATTGGTGCAAACAGCCTAAGCTTAGGGTTTAGGGTGCTGACATGGCATGCTAACATGGCGTGACACATAGGATGGAGGGAAAAGATGAGCTGTGCAAGAAAGTTTGAGGACTAAAATGATCATTTTGATAGTTTAGGGACGAAATTAAGTTTTGATCGATAGTTCTATTACGAAAATGGCTATTCTCCTTTTTTTTCTTTAGTACTAACTACTTGCCATCTAATTGATGCTCCAGAGCAAGCAAGTAGGCATGAGGTGGATAACGAGCTGCAGTTGATTTTTCAATAAGTACAGTGTCGGACTCATCCTCATCTCTTCCGCGTCAGAACACCGCCCGCCCTCACCTCGTTGTTGATTCGTCGCCGTCGAGCAGTCTCCGCTCGAATCATCTTGTCCAGGGCATTGTGGTACTGGTTCAACTCTTGGAGCTGGTGACACTGTGGTTAGTAAAAAAGGTTAGCCTCTGACTTCTAGTGGTAAATTTGGATCCATTTCTGTGAAAAATAATTGTGATGGAAACTCTGAACCTCGTATCATTTGCTTATCTTACTTCTGTACCTCAGTAATATTTCATATATATATAATTGGTGTCGTGTACAATATTCAACAGATGGCATTGGTGTAAATCTCCTGTTAATTTACTTGTGAACTAGCACATATTGTGAATTTTCTATTATTACTCTGGAGAATGAATATTACTGTCAGTTGTTCATATAAATATGTGTCAAATTTTCCAGCTTATGCATATAAAGGTGAACGATACATCAACATTAATTTGTTTCTTTTGATGAGCTACAAATGCAGCCAACAGAAGTGGCTGCGTTCAAGAGGAAGCTTTGTTTTAGCAGAAAAGGTGGCAAGAAGAAAGGAAGGTGGGATTGGAGGAAGAGGAGGAAGAATGTTTTGCAGATGACTATGAGTCGGATTCTTCACACATGGTAGCCCTGTGTATGCTGAGTCAGCGGACAGCAGCTCTGCCTCTGATGATGCTGGTGATGGTGAGTTTGTATAAGCTCGATTAATTGTGAATTTATGATATATGGTCAATAGTATGATTTTTTTACTTGTTTGCTGCATAGGTGCTGATGATGTGGGGGGAGATGGATCTGGTGGTGACGTAGCTAAAAAACATGGTTAGTTTCAGTCAGCTTCTGCCATTATGATTATTGTTAACGTACTTGTTTCTTTTTCGAAAATATGATCTATGATAGGTGATGGAGCTAGTGGCAGTAGAGCTCATGGAGTCATGGTGGTGCACCCCGCCGTTCAGGTGTTAGGATCGGGAAACCAACCCGCTCTATTCGTCCGAGATCGACTAGAAAGAGGAAACCAACTCTTAGGAATATCTCCAAACTCTAAAAGGTTAGGCTACGATGCTCTTAGGCCTGTTCCTTGTTGAGATTATTGCTGGTCATATAACCTCGCTCTGAATCCGCATATAGAAAAATAGGTACTGATTTCACTAGAAATATGCTATGCTGCATATGCCTAGGAATAGCAGCAAGGCCATACTTTTATTTAGACCTTTTTCGTTTCTCAGATTTTGCAATATTTCACATCTATTTTGCAGTTAATGTATGCCTCCATAAAAAGGATGTTTTTTTTGACATGCCATAAAAAGGATGTTGGTGTGGCTAGGTGGCCCCCTTTTGGTGCATGTTACTTCCATGGGAATATTTCACATCTTCTATTCGTTATGTGGCACTCTGTTGGTGCATGGAAGTTGCATATTTTGGACTGTGCATGGAGATGTATATTTTGGACTGCTGATTATTGTTGTCATATTGACTTGTAGTATGCGGTGATGTGGCACTTTGTGGGTGTTTGGAGATGTATATTTTGGACTGTGCATGGAGAAGATGTATATTTTGGACTGTGCATGGAGAAGATGTATAGTTGGGAGTTGGACTGCATCTAGGATAAATGCATGATATTGACACTGACTCTGGAATTACTCTTTTGTGCTATAGCATGCGAAATTTGGCTTTATTTGCTTGCTTTTATATAGACTTATTATGCATGTTGGATTACAGATATTTCTGGTAAAATTCTGCTATTTTTTTAAAAAAAATTGAATTCATCTGAATTTTACCCAGAATTCGCGGAATTTTGGGTTTCTCGCTGGGGACCGATTTTTTTTTTCTCTTCCGGAAGAAAAAAACCTTGGAGACTCCGAGTCTATGTGGTTTCCTGCATCATCGATCTGTGCATGAATGATTGCTCGCGCTTTCTAACGCGCGTGCCTTCGGTCTTGTTCCTGATGTTTGCAATCTTCATGCTACTTCGGTCCTATAAAACTTCAGATTGCCATCCCCGAGCAATAGAAATGATCGCGAGTAGGTGGAGCAGACGGATGAATATCCAAGGAGCCGCGGCAATCAGCGTGTTCTGAATCGATGATGATCCGACAAGAATAGAATGAAATGAAACAAGAAGGATATAAAATTAAATTTATAAACTAATCTACCGAGTTTTAAAATCAAAATCAACTGGTGATGAATTTATTTCTTACGAGTGATGCGTACCAGTCCTAGGCTCCTAGCATAAGCGCTCGCCGAGTTCGGCATGCCGATGGTGAGGCTGAGCATGACCGTCCGCCGTCATCGCCGGGACGCACCGTTAAGGCCCAAACTCGTCGATCGAGCTGCCTACCGAGGCCCAAACTCCTTGATCGACCTGCGGCAGCAGCACCAAAGCGATCATCGGTTCAGAGGCAATGGAAATTGATGATGCATGATAACAATAAGAGAGTGCGCTGGTTTACCTAGCATCATGGGCCGGCCGGCCGCCGTCGTGTGCGTCCGAACTCCGGTGGCGCCAACTAGATGCGTCATGCGTTGGAGAAGAAGATAAATTAGTTTGAGACATTTTTTAAAATAAAATACAAAAGTGGAAATGGGCATTTAACTCCCTTAATACAGCCTGCATATAGGGTCAGTCATACTGAACCTCACAAAGATTTAAACCACATAATATCAAACTGTAGAAAAAGAGTCTCAGATATGAATCATAGAAAAAACCGCAAACTGCTACAGTGTAAGCTATGCCATGGTTGATAAAATTAGAGCCCCCCAATATAAATGGAGGATGGTTTGGTAGGATTGCATTGATCTGGATCATTAGAATATAAGGCAGAATAAAATCTTACACACTTTCTACATATTTTTCCAGTATTCTATGCATGCCAACTTCGAGTATATTATGTGCGGCTAGACAAGATTTACAATCTCCTAGCAAATATATCTAGCAATTTTTTTCTTTCTAATAATTGCTGGAAGGACACTAACTTATCCATGCCTACTAGCAAATGTACACAAAATTGTAGTCACAAGCAACAGAGGTAAATTTGTAGTCATTTGTAATGTATTTTGTCAATGACATCTACAATGGAAACTTTTACTCCCTGTCACTTGTACAATTACTAAGACCAAAATGGCAATTTAACAACAAGCATACTAAAGATCAGTGTGTGATATAGAATCTAAATAAATAAAAGTCATATTTTGCTAGCATCCCAAATCTCCAAATCTCGATATACCTAATGTAGCTACAATTTTCTTTATAGCTGTTAGATGAAGGGACACGAAGCAACAAAACCGATAATCATTTGTAATTATGAAAGACTTGTGATTCCAAAAAATATCTGCATCCATACTATTAGATAAATATGATTCATGACAAATTTGAGTCGTATTGGTGCTGGTATGAACGGAGGATAAATCACAATTAATATTACCAGTCTTGGGTGAGACAACTCTTCCACATGTTATCAAAGGGGAGTGTTGGCTTATAATAATGTTTAAGATATTAGTGGAAAAGGTTCCCAAATATAGTTGTGTTATTTTGATTTAACAAAGGAAAACACAAGTTATTTTAGTTTTTCTCTCTATAGCAAACATAGATCATGAAGTAATACAAATCTTAGAATTTTCTATTTGTTCCCTCAAGTGCATGATATTAACCATGTGTACTATCTTACTGATCCAGGCCGGGACAACTACAAAAAAAAAGGCACTAAGGGTTCAAGGTTTTAGAATCATGGGTCATAACAACACAATCAAAGGAAGTCCTCCCACAATGCTCCTTTCAGATTGGTCACGTCAATATGTCAAGTAAGAGGGGCAATTCATCGAAACAACAAGATTAGTAACCTGTTTTTAAACATGGATATAAAATTCTCTGAACCACTATGACATAGTTTTTGTAAATTTGTTTAAGTAATCATAAAACAAAATTATCTAATTTTGCAGACAATGCTTGCTACTATACAATAATTACCAAGAGGTAAACAATAATTATCTATGGGTAAATATATTAGTTAACTAAGGGTAAATAATGTGGTAATTGGATTTGTGAGCCTATTTTTAAACGTGACGATACCTTGCACTAGTTATATTGCTAATCTTTCAGATATAGGTGGAAACAGTTTTAAATATGTTGTGTTCTTTTGATGTAACAAAGGCAAACATATGTTCTTTTAGTTTTGTCTTACTTTGGGAGATAATGGCACATAAATAATTACTTACTAATATAAAATAATTACCTAGAGGTAAACAATAATTAGCTATGGGTAAATTAGTTAGCTAAGGGTAAATAATGTGCGTAAATAGACGTGTGAGCCTATTTTTAAATGTGCCAACACCTTTACACATCTATTTTGCATCCAACGGTTATCAGTATGCCAACTCCCTCTGTACTCCTCTCAATGGACTACACATGGAAACTGCCAGTACTAATACTCCTTGCAGTAAAAAAATGGGTAATGTTTGACACTGAACATACTCTCCAAAATCTATATCTTTGACAACCAATCAACATTTGATCACGATACATCTACCAAACATAGGAAATAGTTCAATGTAGCTACATGGTTTTTTCCTAACAATTCTTCATTCCCCTATCACTTTCATAAGTCTAATATAGCTAGGGATATCTGGATATCGATCATAACTAACGCCTAAGAAGATTAATCGGACATATCCCGAATCGGCACCAGCCATTACATAATCTGAGAGTGGGCAGCTGCATTTCCTATTACTGAATGAAACTCCATGGCTGCGCACCTTAATCTTCTTCTACCAGATCCAGATCAACGGGCAGCAAGTTTAGACATCAATTCCTTGACGAGGGATGGACAGCTGATGGTGAGATGGTCAAAGTCATCAGTTGCCATGACAGCGTTTAGTGCCCCAGGAGACACGAGGAACTCGAAGCAAGCCTCCTTGAGCCCCTGGCAACGATGCTGCTCGGCAAGCGCCAGAGTGGTCGCCGCCGTGCTCACATTGATGTGCTTGCACAAGGTGTCCTCGCAGATCAACTTGAGCCTCTCCATCCCATACCTGTCTGCGGCCACGAGCAAGTGCTGAGCCATCAGGGCTTCTTCTTCGTCGCGCTCGGCACTTGGCTCCGTAGGCTCAGGCACTGAATCGGTGTATATGAAGTGCAACAGATTCCTAAAGACATCAGCCCTAATATCACGTATCACCACGCAGTACGCCTCGGAAGATGCTTCCTTCATGGCGCCGAAGAGCTCGGCCTGGAATACCGGCGACCGCACGGCGAGGACGCACCGATGCGCGGCGAAGTCCTCCCCGTCGACCCGGAAGCGCACGTCGGCGCCCTGCTGGCTGAGCAGGAGGTGTCCCAAGTGCCGCGACAGGTCCGGCGGCGGCACCACGACGGATGCACGAGCCGAAGCTGCCTCGGCGGCGGCGGCCTCGGAGCGGAAGTTGGTGACGACGGTGACGTCGCAGCGGACGCAGAAGTAGTCGTCCTTGAGGTTGAGGTGCCTGGACCTCTCGAGCGCTTCCTTCCGGATGAAGTTGCCGAACCCCCAGTGCGCGCCGGGGCCGTCGAACAGGTTCGTCACGCCGGCCTTGGTGTAGGACGGCGCCGGCTTGCCGGCGCGGTCGAGCAGGCAGATCGAGAAGCGCGCGAGCACGGGGGCGCCGGCGCCGGGGGCGATGGCGTCGAGGACGAGGTACATTGAGATGTAGTCGGCCCGGTCGGCGGAGTCGCCGTTGGGGAAGTAGGCGAGGTGCCAGGAGTGGTCGCCGACGCGGAAGGGGCCGGAACAGAGGTTGACGCCGGTGGCGAGGCCCGTGGTGTGGGAGTAGCCGTCGATCCTCAGCACGTGCGACCCAGATGTGGTGATGGGAACAATGGTGGATGTGGTGGACGCCGACATTGTGGCCGGTGGCGAGGCAAACGGAGGAAATGGGTCGGAAGGATGCTGGAGCGGAGCGGGCTTGGCCGGGCTTATCCCGATTGGACTGCGATTGCTTAATCAGACAGCAAAGACTACTAGTTATTGGTAGCAATGGACGTCCCTAGGATATTGGCATAGATTACGTATTCCTCAGGCTCTCTGAATTGAAATAGATCACTAGAACACCTGGGGGTTTTATAGCCGGTGGAGCCAAATGGTGTGGGTCTGAGAGAAGAGTTGGAGATAGGTGGGAAAAGAAGTCAGTGGGCGGAAACATCCGGGATGTTAACTCTGGAAATTTTAGATTGGAAGATTTTAATGGTGTCATTCAAAACTGCTATTTTTCCCATTCTACCATTCTTTGAGACCATTTTCACTTATATATCTTAAAGATATATTATTATAGCCAGCACTCCCTTTTAAGAACATGTGCAAAAGATGTCACATGCAAAACAGGCAATCAACATTGCGACTCATCCTAGGATCCTACCAGCACAATACAACTCAAAATTCGTCATGAAAAATATCTAATAGGATCGATCACATCTTCTCTATCTATAAAGAAAATAGTAATTAGATACATGAAGATCTTGAGATTTAAGATTCCAGCAAAATATACTAGCTTGTTTATTTATTCGGATCCTATAGCACACGTTGATCTCTAGTGTCCTGCTGGTTAAATTTCTGGTTTGGTCTAAGTGATCGTACAAATGTTAGGGAATCAAATTTTCCATTATATTCAACAATACAATAAGGTAGATGTTATTAACCAAATACTACACGTTTCAAATGACTACATAATTTAGACAACTTAACATTGTTACTTGTGACTAAAATTTTGTGTATTTTTGCTAGTAGGCATGGATTGATTAGGGTACACCTCCAGCAATCATTAGAAAAGTATCTTGCATGGTTAGACATTTGCTAGGAGACATTTAACCGTGTCTAGCAGCACATAATATACTCCAAATTGGAATACATAGAATGCTGGGAAAGTATGTACAAAGTGTAGTATTTGATTGTACCTTATATTGGTCAAAGTATGACCACAAATGCAATCCTACCAAATCATCCCGCTTCTATTGAGGCTACTAATTTTATCAACCTTGGCATAGGTAACTATATTGCAGCAGTTTCCAATAGGTCCTTTCTAGGATTTAGATGCGAGACTCTTTTACTATGGTTGAAATTAAGCGATTTCTATCTCTGTGAGGTTCAATATGAGCAACCCTTCTCTGGTAGTCTTAAGGGAGCTAAACACACATTTTCACTATATATTTTATTTTAAATAATGTGTGGTCATTTATTATAGGGATCTGTTGCACTAATTTAGCACAGCAAAAAACTATGATATCCTTTCTCTTGCATATATCTGTAAATGCTTTGGATAGCAGCATCTCTTAATTGTAGAAGATAGAGCAAGGTTATACCACTAGTCGATCTAGGTTTGGAACAGTGTGCCGGCTTGCTAATCCAGTACAGGCGCATGCAAGATTTCATATAGCAAAATGACAGAAAGATCGAGGACTGGCGGCCATCAATACTATCCCCATCGCGTCTACAGGATTTTTCGCTTTTTCCTAACTTTTCTAGAGAAAAGGATGAGTAGACAATTTTCATTAGAAAATATTATTTAAAATATTGTTTTCCAAAAAAATTCCTTTCTACTTTTTTGCATAATATTATTAGAAAAAAGAAGTTCAAAATACTTATCGGTCAAATTCACAGAAGAATGTTCCCACCTATGTGATGCAAGAAAATATTTTTCCATGAAACATTCTTCAAAATGAGTTTTCGTGAAAACTTTTTCCATGAAAAGAGTTTCCCAAAAAGTTATATAAATATCTTTTCCCTAAAATTGTTAAACAATTTTTTTATAAAATTAAGTAAATATTTTTTCAAGAAAAAGTTTTGCAACAAGTTTTCAAAAATAAAATAGAAAAAATGAAACAAAAGGGAAAAGATTGAGAAAGGAAGCAGATCTCATCGGGCAATAGAGGTTGTGCGCCGCATCCCAATGTCACCCAACTACAGCCTACCGCCTCGTGTACACAAGCGCCCTTGTTACCCCACATGCAGGCTCTAGTCTCTGCCTTGCGCTAACTACGAATGATGTACTCATGCTATCATCCTATGAGGTTCCCCCAAGTTGCGCGTGTTGTCGCTTGCCCTCTATTGGAAATCGCCACCTAGTTCCATACCCCTCCATATCAAAATAGATTCAGATTGGCCAGATCTGAGTGGGGTGAGGGGATTAATGAGACAGGGTTCAAAAGGAAGCAGATCTCACCGGGCAATGAAGGTTGTGCGCCGCATCATGGGACGTCGAACGAGATGGAGTTGAATGCCACGCACCCCATGGGGTTGCTTGCCATGCTCGACACACCGCCGCCACAGCTCCCTCCTGGCATCCCTCAACAAGGGCATGCTGCTACCCATCGGCCACATCGCAAGCCCAGCCGCCGCTCTGTTCTTCGCCTTGCGTAAACTGCGAGCGGCGTCATCGCTCCGCCATGCGCTGGCGATGTACATGGGTTACCATCCCATGCTGCACCCCCACCACCCCGTGCGTGCGGCACAGGAACCCTCCATCCCCCATCATCAAAAGCCGCCATCGAGCTCCACTGAGATCGACTAGATCTGAGTGAGATCGACTAGATCTGAGTGTGGTTGGGGAAGAATGAGAGACGGCGAAAAATGGTTGGAGTGTGAGCGAATAAGAAGGCGGATATAAATAGTGCGGAAGATAGCATGATGTGTACTCTATGGACCCCACATATTTGGTTACAGCCTGTATGCGAAGCTTCTAGGAAAGTGAGTGGGCGCATAGTGTGGGCCTAAAATCACGTGTCGGGGATGCTGACGTGCTAAACTGGAATTCCATGTTGGGAAACTATTGGCTCATCTTACGGTCGCTACCAGGATTTGTATTCCTGGTAACGTGCAAAAAGTGTTTGGTTGGTTTTTGTTACGGCTCAATAAAATATATAAATATTCTAAAAGCGCAAAAAATTACCGCCGTAGCATTTCATCCGGGAATATTCTAGAGTATGGTACTTATATTTTCCACGGGAAAGCACTATGTCAAGATGATTAGTAACACAAATATTTGAATGATATCATAGAGAACTACACTACCGATAAGACAGAGGTAACAATAATGATAGGAGTGATAGATCATGACACACAGTACAAGAATAACTTAGATAAGTAAAGAGAGTGAACTAGCTAGTTGGGAGGACAAAATAAGAAGAGATAAGATTGCTAGGTACTTTATCTATTGGATCACTCGAGCAAAGGGATACAACAACTGAAGAACAACGTCCATGCTTCAAGTCTAACTCTATTGTCTCAACGTCGGGACAGAGGACCAGCAGCTCACGGAAATGGATGAGAAGGGAACCGCCGATCGCCTAGGGGTAGCCCTACGATGCCAAGACTAATGTGGTGGAATACATATGCGATAGCGTTGTGAACACCTAGCGGCTACCACAACGTTCCGTTGAATTGGGTGCACTCTAAGCCCACGTTCAAGTATAGACACCACGACTATACTAGTCAGGTTCTACTTACTCAAAACTAATGCCGGGGTGACAATTCACCCAAGTAGTTGAAGAGGATCGAAGAGACCATCTAAAACAAAGACTTAAATAAAAACTAATAGAACTAGAGCTACAACTACTATACTCTAAACATGATATATCACAACTAGAATAAAGTACATGCTGAATATAAATGACCCCAAGGATAAGATAAAGATGATATATTGATAACCCAAAGTCATACAAAAGGAAAAGTAAAAGATAGAAGAGTTTATACTAGTGCTTATAAAGATGACTCTGGAACCGAATTGAGGCGGTAAGGCGAAATAGAGAGCTCCTTGGCTTGATGTGTCTTCAAATCATGGGAAAACACCTTTATATATAAGTGGAGGAAGGAGGTAAGGTGGAGCACCGGCCAAGGCACCGAGGGGCGGTGCCCGGCCAGTTCGATCGGACTGGATAGGTTCAGCCGAACAGTTCACCTTGCACCACATCGTCACCCATGACCTAGATTTGCTCCTGGATGGCGGTTTGCACGTCGGTTGCATGTCCGCACGTGAGGATTGGCTTCGGCCGAACTGCTCCCTTCGGTCGCCCTCCGATCCACCGTCATTGCTTCAGGGATGTCTAGGATTTCTCCCCTCCAGCTGGGTTTAGTTAATTTGTGTTTCTTTGCCCCGGATTGATGATGCTACGATCCGTGTGACTTCACCTGATCACCACTTGATCATGCTGACATAGAATCAATGCACTATACCATTCCTTAGTGTGTTTCTGTGCATGGGACCGTACCACATATGAATGGGCCAAGGGGGTGGTTCGGCCGAATTAGCCATTTTACCCCCTTAGTCCATGTTTTCTTAATTATGTATCCGCACATCACATATTCACCAACACTTGTGAAACTTTATTACAAATAAGTCTAACTGCAAGAATTGAATCATATAACCACATTTATTCCCGATAATTGGTGGTCAAAATTGTATCGTGACGACTGCCAACACCGAGGAAAGTGGCTTGGAGTATATAAGCCCGCCTATCATAAGCACCTAAACGAAGACGTAGGATTCACTTTTGTGAATTTGAACTTTGGGAAACAACTCCTGAAGTCTCTTATTTGGCTTGCCTCACTTGTTCAATTTGTGAAGTTGCTACACATTGGCCGTAGAAATATATACTCTCAAATTGTCACATAGAATTAATTTGCTTTAGTGATCGCTAGAGGCGCACAAACAAAACCCAACGAGCTTAAGTTGTAACTAGGGGTGGATAACGAGCCGGCTCGGCTCGGTGATGCTCGTTTATGTTAACGAGCTAGCTCGGCTCGGCTCGTTACGTTCAAAAATTCTAGCTCGGCTCGTTACAACTCATGAGCAAGCTTGGTTAGCTCGCGAGCCAGTGAACAATTACATGCTCCTAGATCAAATAAGATATACAGGTGATCAACCAACATAAAAAATCATCCATATAGTACGATATACAGATGATTCAAGTAAAATAGATGATATGCCTCAGTTAAATCAATCGAGACATATGCACAACATAGAGTTCCACGGACTACAGTTGAAGATTTAATTAATGATAGTTCAATAGCAAATACCTTGTTGTCTATAGTTAAAAACTTAATACATATGGTATACAAATGAGGTTGTTTGGGCCTATTGGGCTGCATATTAGCGTAGTTTGTGGCCTTCTAGCCTGCTAATGCATGTAGCTCGTTAAGCCCGCGAGCACAGCTCAAACTCGCTTGTTATACTAACGAGCGAAAACTTCTGCTCGGCTCGTTAGGAATATACATCGAGCCGAGCCGAGTCAACCCGAGCCGGCTATGATCCGAACGAGCTATCGAGCTTTGAGCATTTTGTCCAACCCTAGTTGTAACCTTCAGGCTGCTATGGTCTCTATGGATGGCATCTGTTAGCACTTTGATATTTTTTTAGAAAAAAGACTTTGATATGCATGTGGTTGTACATGATCTCATATTTTTCCTCAGATAAAATTGCTTATCTCCTACTCCAAAACCCTCTTAAGAGCTGTCACACCCGGATTTACATAGAAACCCGAATGCTTCTATATGTGTGCCCAGGAAGTCCACAGAACACATATAGATAACAAATATGATAAACAGAGTACATATGCTCGAATAAAATAATTTTACATCAGAGTTTGACTAAAATAACTAAACAAAACAGCGGAAGACTAATTATTAACTCTCTCTCTAAACGAATACGAAGGCGAAGCCGAAATCCATAATCCACAGGGACACCGACTGGTTGAGCACAGCTAGTAGAATGGTAGATCTTCAGGAAATTCAATAGCAGCAGTACCATCTAATCCATCTGTTACCCATCCGGGATTTTGTTGAATGGCAAGTGTAAGTAATTGTCTTACTTAGCAAATACAACACGGGTAATGAAGGCTTAAAAGAAAGGCTTGACACGGCTGTACTGCATTAGCAATTTTAGTTGATTCATTTTAACATAAACCAAGATTACTACAATTAAGTGAACCCGAGTTGTAAACCCATTTAATAAAGTAGAAGTGAATATCAAATAATAATAAATATCATCTTCTAATCAAAAAGGATCCAGGCCGCTCTTGACCCTGAGCAAGGCTATCATGATAGATCGTACACTCTGCAGAGGTTTCGCCCTTTACCCACCAGTCGCGTAAAAGTTCAAAGGAACTTTGCACCCAACCACGCACATCAACACTTCCGAGGTGTGATTGCATAGGGACGCTACGAGGCTTTTCACAAGACACCCTAACAAAACAGTAGCCGTTATGGTACAACCTAGGCAGCATGACCCAAGGCACCGAGATTGACTTACGCCCATGTCGCAACACGAGGGGGTCAATGGCGTCCAAGCGCGGTAATAAACATCAACAACAAAAATAAATAGCGCAACGTGTGGAACCCCCGCCATACGGAAGCTCCCAACACGGGACTGTGCCTCACGGGGACATAGCCAACGGATACTCTGTCCTCGGTGGATCAAACCATACTCTCACCCATGCTTCCCATAACGCCGTCGGCCCGTCGGTAACTACTGTCAAGCTAGAGCCGTACATGCTACTCGTCCAAGACCAGAGCCATTATAGTTCCGGCGGTGGTGACAGGTTCCTGGGTTGCCGCTTTAAGAACCAGTCCTTACGGAGAGATACTAGGGCCAAACATGTACGCCCTAGCTCCCTGTTCCATGTTGCTAAAAAAACAAGTTTTACCATTAACATTGAAGTGAACCATTAAGTCAAGATTAACAGTTAAACATTGGTGACAGTAGCGGCGCTTAGCAAGGGGTCTACCCAGATGCAATAACCCAGGGTAATCAAGGTATAGGATAAACAAAGCTAGGAATAACCTTAATAGGAACAATTTAGACACATGCATATGCAGTAATTAATGTAAAGGTGTGTTTAGGTAGCAAGGATTGTCCGTGCTGTACTTGCCTTCGTCCAACTGCTGTTGTTGCTCTTGCTGCTGCTGTAGGTCCTGCTCCTCGTAACCCTCGAACTCAAACGCGTACGGCTCACCGACTGGACTCATTCATCAACACACAAGCATCCATACAGGCCAGAACATGCAAACAATATTAATCTATTAGAACAGTACACCAAACAATAAAAACAGATCAAAAGAAGGCTTAGAAACTAATCTACGCTTCGCTACGAACACGTGAGCGCGAAAATCACTCAAATCGGAGCTAAAACGAAGAAGTTATGGCTTTTCTAAGGTTCAGGGACTTGCTGGCAAAGTTTTAAAAGTTCCAGGGGCTTATTTGCAAAAACTCAGGGGCTAAAACATAATAAAAACAGGAGGGTTTATTTGCAATTTAACTGAAACAGGACCTCGGGTACTATTTTTAAATAAATCAGGGGGTTTTCTGTAAAAATTAGGACTTAATTGTAATTATTTTTGAATAAATTTGGACTGCGGGTTAATTTTGAAAAAGGGAGGGGGTTCTTTTGCAAAACGGCCAAGGCTGGCCCAGTTGACCGGTATGGTACACTTTGACTTGGCTCGGTTGACTCGATCCGGGTCGTCGGTTTCAACTTGGACGGCTCAGATTAGATCGGGGAGAGGAGGGTCGCCGGCGGTGAGTCGATGCGGCGGCGCCGCCTGCGCGCGCGGCGGAAGGTCGCCGGCGAAACTCGTTCTCACGCCACAGGGCCACAGGGCACGGCTCGGGACGGGGTCTGGCTCTACAGGACCGGGGCGACGCGGCAAACTCGTCAGGGTGGGTCTCGTCGGCGGGGACGCGACAGCGGCGGCCGGCGATGGATCATGGCGGCGGCGGCGCTCGGGCGGTGGCGGTTCAACGCGGGGATGGCGGTACAGAGCACGGGGAGGGCCGAGAGGGAGCTCGAGGGGTTCCTGACCTTCACGCGACGGTCTTGGGGCAGTTCGCCGGGGTGGAACGACGACGGACGACGAGATCGACGGCGGCGGGTTTGGAAGCGGCGGCGGCGAGCACGAACTCGAGCAGCGGAGGTTTGGCGGCGCAGAATTAGGGTGGGGGTTAGGAGTAGCGGCGGCGCTATTTGTAGGACGGCCAAGGAGAGTCCGGGTCCTCGACGTGCGCGCCGTACCTCGGCCGGACTCCGGCGTCGGGGCCGAGTCGGACACCGACGGGAGGTTGGGGACGGGGCTGACACGGGGTCCCGCTCGTCAGTCGGCAGAGGGGGGGGCTGCGGGCCGCGAGCGTTGGCGGGGCTGGGCCGGACTGGCTGCTGGGCCGGACCGGGCCGAGGAAGGGGAGGGCGGCTGGGGCGAGCAGGCCGCTGGGCCAGGCCGAGAGCGGGGCGCGCGAGCTGCTGCGGGAGCGGTGGGGCTAGCAGGCCGGCGCGGCTAAGCAGGCCACTGGGCCAGGCCGAAAGCGGAGCAGGGGGAAGTGGGCCGCTGCTGAAGAAAAAGAAAGAAGGGCCAAAATCGGACGAGGAAAATAGTTAAGGGAGGAAAAGTGGACTCGGGCCGCAGAAACTTTTCTAGAGCTCCAAACGCAGCGATTCAAATTCGAATTTAAACAGAATTTAAATTCCAATTGAACCACACACAAACAAAACACTATGCAGTCGGCATGAATGCAACAAAAATGTTTCTAACCTTATATTTAATTTTATTTATCATAAATAATTTATTTTCCTTAGATAAATATGAGCATAAATTAAATAAAAACCATTTAATTACTAAAATTTTAAAAATAGGCATTTTTAGGGTGTTACAAACCTACCCTCCTTAAGATGAATCTCGTCCTCGAGATTCGGACGTGGATGGGAATAACTGTGGATATTCAGCTCTGAGATCTTCTTCTCTTTCCCAAGTCGCTTCATCCACTGAATGGCGGCTCCACTGAACCTTGCACATCTGGATCACTTTATTTCTGGTGACTCTTTCTGACTCTTCCAAAATTCTGACAGGATGCTCAGTATAGGTAAGATCTTCCTCCACATTTAGTTCATCAATCGGAATCTGTTCCTCAGGTACTCGCAAGCACTTTTTCAACTGAGACACATGGAACACATCATGTACTCCCGCTAACTTCTCCGGTAGCTCTAACTGATATGCCACCTCACCTTTCCGACCAAGTACCTTGAATGGTCCAATGTATCGAGGTGCTAACTTGCCCTTGACGTTGAACCTCTTCACGCCTCTCATGGGTGACACCTTGAGATACACGAAGTCTCCAACTTCAAAGCTGAGATCTCTCCGTCGGTTATCTGCATAGCTCTTCTGTCTGGATTGTGCCACTTTTAGATTCTGTCTAATCATCTGTACTTGTCGCTCTGCCTCTCTTAGTATCTCAGGTCCAAATACCTGACTTTCTCCCGTCTGATTCCAGAATAGTGGTGTCCTACACTTTCTGCCATACAAAGCCTCAAAGGGTGCCATCTGCAAACTCTTCTGATAGCTGTTGTTGTACGAGAATTCCGCGTACGGTAAACTCTTATCCCAACTGGCACCATACTGTAGAGCACATGCTCTCAGCATATCCTCCAATATCTGATTTGTCCGTTCTGTCTGGCCATCTGTCTGCGGATGGTAAGCTGAACTGAACTGTAGCTTAGTGTCCATAGACTCATGCAATTGTCGCCAAAAGTGCGATGTGAATTGGGTACCTCGATCTGACACTATTCTTTTCGGTACCCCGTGCAAACACACAATCCTCTCCATATACAACTCTGCTAATCTGGCTCCTGAGTAGGTGGTCTTTACTGGTAGGAAATGCGCCACCTTGGTCAGACGATCCACTATTACCCAGATTGAGTCAAATCCTCGCTGAGTGCGGGGTAAGCCTGTGATGAAATCCATACCGACTTCTTCCCACTTCCATTCGGGTACCTTCAGGGGCTGGAGCAAACCTGCTGGCCTCTGATGTTCAGCTTTGACTCTCTGACATGTGTCACATAGAGCTACGTATGTGGCCACATCTCTCTTCAATCCGTACCACCAAAATCTCTCTTTGATATCTTGATACATCTTGGTACTACCTGGGTGTATTGAATACGCCGATTCATGGGCTTCCCTGAGAATTGCATCCCTGATCTGCACTACATCTGGTACACAGATCCTCTTCTCATACCACAATGTTCCTTGGTCATCCACTCGAAAACCAGGGGCTTTTCCTAATGCCACCAGTTCCACGATCTCCTTGATCTTCTCATCTGTGAGCTGTTCTTTTCGGATTTCTTGTTCCAAGGTCGGTTCTACTGCCATCTCGGTGACGCTGGTCACAAATCCCAGACTCATCCTTTCAAACTCTAAACTGAGTTCCTCCGGTAAGCAATGTCCCGTGATCTTATGCACGTAACTCCTTCTACTCAGAGCATCTGCCACCAAGTTGGCCTTCCCTGGATGATAATGAATCTCCAAGTCGTAGTCCTTGATCAATTCTAACCAACGACGTTGCCTCATATTCAGATCTGATTGTGTGAACACATACTTGAGACTCTTGTGGTCAGTGTAAATATCACACTTATGTCCAATCAAGTAATGCCTCCAAATTTTCAAAGCATGTACTACAGCTGCTAACTCCAGATCGTGTGTCGGGTAGTTCTGCTCATGTTTCCTCAACTGCCTCGATGCATATGCTACTACTCTGCCTTCCTGCATGAGCACACATCCCAATCCTAGACGAGACGCATCACAGTAGATAGAGAAGCTCTTGGTTATATCCGGCAATACTAGCACAGGTGCCGTTGTCAACCTCTTCTTCAATTCCTCAAAGCTGACTTGACATTCTTCAGTCCAGACAAACTTGGCATTTTTCTCCAATAACGCCGTCAAGGGTTTAGCAATCTTGGAGAATCCTTCAATAAACCTCCGATAGTATCCAGCCATTCCAAGGAAACTTCTGATTTCACTCACATCCTTAGGTGGATTCCAACTCAACACATCACTAACCTTCTTCGGATCAACTGCCACTCCACCATCGGACAGTACGTGTCCCAAGAATGCTACTTCCTTCAACCAAAACTCACACTTGCTCAGCTTGGCATACAACTGATGCTCACGAAGTCTCTGCATCACCAACCTCAGATGTTCTTCATGCTCTTCCTCATTCTTGGAGAAAACTAGAATGTCGTCAATGAACACCACTACGAACTTGTCAAGATAGTCCATGAACACACTGTTCATCAAATACATGAAGTATGCCGGTGCATTAGTCAATCCAAAAGACATGACTGTGAACTCATATAGACCATATCGGGTTGTGAAGGCTGTTTTGGGGATGTCAGTCACTCGTATCCTCATCTGATGGTAACCGGATCGGAGATCGATCTTAGAGAACACACACGCTCCTTTCAGCTGGTCGAAGAGATCATCAATCCTTGGCAACGGGTACTTGTTCTTGATGGTCACTTCATTCAAAGCTCGATAATCCACACACAATCTCTGGGTCCCATCTTTCTTATCCACAAACAAAACTGGTGCTCCCCAAGGGGATGAACTAGGACGAATATACCCTTTTGCTAACAACGTTCTTAATTCCTCCTTAAGTTTCTCTAGTTCTTTTACTCCCATTCGATATGGCCTCTTAGCTATAGGTGCAGTACCAGGCTTAAGATCAATAACAAATTCAACTTCGCGGTCTGGGGGCATACCTGGTAACTCATCTGGAAACACGTCTGGGAATTCGCACACCACTCTGATGTCTTCCAGTGCTACACCTTCGGCTTGGTAGATCTGATTGTGTCCCAAGGGGCTAGCTGCTTGGTACTCCACTTTCTCACCAGTCTTTGCTGTCAGCTGCACTGTTCTTTTGGAGCATTGAATCACCCCATCATATCTGGCTAACCAGCTCATGCCCAGAATCAAGTCAAACCCAAGGGTTTCTAGGACTATCGGGTTCACCACAAAGTCTACCCCCCTTATTGTGATGGTGATACAGGGGCAACGTAATGTGGCACGCTGCTCTCCCCCGGGTGAACTAACTACCATAGGGTTTCCCATAGGTTGCAAGATCATCATGTTCTTTTTCACGAAAGCAGCAGATATGAAAGCATGCGAAGCTCCAGTATCAAACAAAACAGTTGCGAGAGACGAGTTGACAGGGAACGTACCCACAACGACATCCGTTGCTCCTTCTGTGGTTTCCGCACCCATGTGGTTGACCTTTCCTCTCGCTGGGTTCTGCTGCTGGTTCCCGTTCTGGTTCTGCGGTTGTCCAATCCTCGGATTGTTGTTCTGACCGACGGTGTTCTGAGCCTTGCGAGGACAAGCGCTGGCATAGTGTCCCAGCTCGCCACAACCAAAACATCTCGGAGCCGTAGGTGCATTGTTAGTCGGATTGGGGCGTTGGACAGGACCGCTCTGTGGCTGGTTCTGAGGACGCTGCTGAGGTAGTGCTGAGGGGTACTGGGGACGTGGCTGGTACTGGGGACGTTGCTGATACTGGTTGCGGTTCATCAAACCGGACTGTCCCTGGAAACGCTGTGGAGTCACCATCTGCTGGTTTCCTTGCTGAGGATTGAAGCGAGGGCGAACATTGCTTCCTGACGGTGTGCCTTGAAGCTTCCTCTTCTTCTCCTCCATCTCACGGCGCTTGTGCTCCAGCAGTAGTGCGCTATCCACCAGTTCTTGAAAAGTGGCGAACCTAGAGCACAGGAGCTGGTACTGGAGTGTATCGTGCAGGCCATCTCGGAATCGGGTCTGCTTCTTCTTGTCCGTATTCACGTCTTCTGGAGCATAACGGGCCAACTCAATGAACTTGTCACGATAAGCGGTGACACTCATACCTTCCTGCTTCAAAGCCAAGAACTCCTTCTTCTTCAAGGTCATCAGCGCTTCCGGCACGTGGTGAGAACGGAAGCTGTCGCGGAACTCCTGCCAAGTGATCTGATCAGGATTGGGGTGAGCATATTGGTACGCATCCCACCAATCCAAAGCTGCTCCCTGGAGCTGTCCACTTCCATACAACACCTTCTCCCGGTCATTACACTGTGCGATGTCCAGCTGTCGTTCCACTGCCTTGAGCCAGTCCTCTGCTTGCATTGGATCGCTAGACTTGTTGAAGGTAGGAGGGCGTCCCTTCATAAACTCGCCCCTTTTATCTCGGGGTTGCACGTAGTGCTGTTGGGGTGGGTTCTGCTGATTCTGCTGCATCAGTGCTATGGTTTGCGCCATCTGTTGTGTCAGCTGAAGTTGCATCTGCATCATCTGCTCCATGGTGAGTGGCGGTGGTGGAGGTGGTGGGTTCTGGTTCTGGATGCTTCCACTGCCTCCGGGATTGCCTCTGGTGTTAACCATCTGCCATAGCAAGATATCTCCCATCAGTATTCCCGTCAATCGGTAATAGATATCCCATGCTTGCAGATGGTGTATGACAAGATAGCAGTACTTGGAAAGATATGATTCAGAGGTATAGAGAGTAAGACAGAGGAAGTGCAAAGGGGATAGATAACCCAAACTATTTATTCACTAATATTCCTTAAACCTTAGTCCTATATCTAGATGGAGATAGACTCACGTCTATGACCATCACAATCATTACAAAGATCCAAATCAAACATAAGCATAATAACAACAAAATCAAGCACCCAAAGACATGATTCACACAAGACTCGACAGCACTGGTTTTGAAAGACGTAACTAAATGATCTGAAACAAAATCATGGCGGTCTCCTAATGATTTATCAACCGTTCTAACTAGGCTGCGTTCCTACAGTCAACACGGCTCTGATACCAATCTGTCACACCCGGATTTACATAGAAACCCGAATGCTTCTATATGTGTGCCCAGGAAGTCCACAGAACATATATAGATAACAAATATGATAAACAGAGTACATATGCTCGAATAAAATAATTTTACATCAGAGTTTGACTAAAATAACTAAACAAAACAGCGGAAGACTAATTATTAACTCTCTCTCTAAACGAAGACGAAGGCGAAGCCGAAATCCATAATCCACAGGGACACCGACTGGTTGAGCACAGCTAGTAGAATGGTAGATCTTCAGGAAATTCAATAGCAGCAGTACCATCTAATCCATCTGTTACCCATCCGGGATTTTGTTGAATGGAAAGTGTAAGTAATTGTCTTACTTAGCAAATACAACACGGGTAATGAAGGCTTAAAAGAAAGGCTTGACACGGCTGTACTGCATTAGCAATTTTAGTTGATTCATTTTAACATAAACCAAGATTACTACAATTAAGTGAACCCGAGTTGTAAACCCATTTAATAAAGTAGAAGTGAATATCAAATAATAATAAATATCATCTTCTAATCAAAAAGGATCCAGGCCGCTCTTGACCCTGAGCAAGGCTATCATGATAGATCGTACACTCTGCAGAGGTTTCGCCCTTTACCCACCAGTCGCGTAAAAGTTCAAAGGAACTTTGCACCCAACCACGCACATCAACACTTCCGAGGTGTGATTGCATAGGGACGCTACGAGGCTTTTCACAAGACACCCTAACAAAACAGTAGCCGTTATGGTACAACCTAGGCAGCATGACCCAAGGCACCGAGATTGACTTACGCCCATGTCGCAACACGAGGGGGTCAATGGCGTCCAAGCGCGGTAATAAACATCAACAACAAAAATAAATAGCGCAACGTGTGGAACCCCCGCCATACGGAAGCTCCCAACACGGGACTGTGCCTCACGGGGACATAGCCAACGGATACTCTGTCCTCGGTGGATCAAACCATACTCTCACCCATGCTTCCCATAACGCCGTCGGCCCGTCGGTAACTACTGTCAAGCTAGAGCCCTACATGCTACTCGTCCAAGACCAGAGCCATTATAGTTCCGGCGGTGGTGACAGGTTCCTGGGTTGCCGCTTTAAGAACCAGTCCTTACGGAGAGATACTAGGGCCAAACATGTACGCCCTAGCTCCCTGTTCCATGTTGCTAAAAAAACAAGTTTTACCATTAACATTGAAGTGAACCATTAAGTCAAGATTAACAGTTAAACATTGGTGACAGTAGCGGCGCTTAGCAAGGGGTCTACCCAGATGCAATAACCCAGGGTAATCAAGGTATAGGATAAACAAAGCTAGGAATAACCTTAATAGGAACAATTTAGACACATGCATATGCAGTAATTAATGTAAAGGTGTGTTTAGGTAGCAAGGATTGTCCGTGCTGTACTTGCCTTCGTCCAACTGCTGCTGTTGCTCTTGCTGCTGCTGTAGGTCCTGCTCCTCGTAACCCTCGAACTCAAACGCGTACGGCTCACCGACTGGACTCATTCATCAACACACAAGCATCCATACAGGCCAGAACATGCAAACAATATTAATCTATTAGAACAGTACACCAAACAATAAAAACAGATCAAAAGAAGGCTTAGAAACTAATCTACGCTTCGCTACGAACACGTGAGCGCGAAAATCACTCAAATCGGAGCTAAAACGAAGAAGTTATGGCTTTTCTAAGGTTCAGGGACTTGCTGGCAAAGTTTTAAAAGTTCCAGGGGCTTATTTGCAAAAACTCAGGGGCTAAAACATAATAAAAACAGGAGGGTTTATTTGCAATTTAACTGAAACAGGACCTCGGGTACTATTTTTAAATAAATCAGGGGGTTTTCTGTAAAAATTAGGACTTAATTGTAATTATTTTTGAATAAATTTGGACTGCGGGTTAATTTTGAAAAAGGGAGGGGGTTCTTTTGCAAAACGGCCAAGGCTGACCCAGTTGACCGGTATGGTACACTTTGACTTGGCTCGGTTGACTCGATCCGGGTCGTCGGTTTCAACTTGGACGGCTCAGATTAGATCGGGGAGAGGAGGGTCGCCGGCGGTGAGTCGATGCGGCGGCGCCGCCTGCGCGCGCGGCGGAAGGTCGCCGGCGAAACTCGTTCTCACGCCACAGGGCACGGCTCGGGACGGGGTCTGGCTCTACAGGACCGGGGCGACGCGGCGAACTCGTTAGGGTGGGTCTCGTCGGCGGGGACGCGACAGCGGCGGCCGGCGATGGATCATGGCGGCGGCGGCGCTCGGGCGGTGGCGGTTCAACGCGGGGATGGCGGTACAGAGCACGGGGAGGGCCGAGAGGGAGCTCGAGGGGTTCCTGACCTTCACGCGACGGTCTTGGGGCAGTTCGCCGGGGTGGAACGACGACGGACGACGAGATCGACGGCGGCGGGTTTGGAAGCGGCGGCGGCGAGCACGAACTCGAGCAGCGGAGGTTTGGCGGCGCAAAATTAGGGTGGGGGTTAGGAGTAGCGGCGGCGCTATTTGTAGGACGGCCAAGGAGAGTCCGGGTCCTCGACGTGCGCGCCGTACCTCGGCCGGACTCCGGCGTCGGGGCCGAGTCGGACACCGACGGGAGGTTGGGGACGGGGCTGACACGGGGTCCCGCTCGTCAGTCGGCAGAGGGGGGGGCTGCGGGCCGCGAGCGTTGGCGGGGCTGGGCCGGACTGGCTGCTGGGCCGGACCGGGCCGAGGAAGGGGAGGGCGGCTGGGGCGAGCAGGCCGCTGGGCCAGGCCGAGAGCGGGGCGCGCGAGCTGCTGCGGGAGCGGTGGGGCTAGCAGGCCGGCGCGGCTAAGCAGGCCACTGGGCCAGGCCGAAAGCGGAGCAGGGGGAAGTGGGCCGCTGCTGAAGAAAAAGAAAGAAGGGCCAAAATCGGACGAGGAAAATAGTTAAGGGAGGAAAAGTGGACTCGGGCCGCAGAAACTTTTCTAGAGCTCCAAACGCAGCGATTCAAATTCGAATTTAAACAGAATTTAAATTCCAATTGAACCACACACAAACAAAACACTATGCAGTCGGCATGAATGCAACAAAAATGTTTCTAACCTTATATTTAATTTTATTTATCATAAATAATTTATTTTCCTTAGATAAATATGAGCATAAATTAAATAAAAACCATTTAATTACTAAAATTTTAAAAATAGGCATTTTTAGGGTGTTACAAGAGCCAGCATTAAAATTAGGAAAAATTGTCATATCCCAATAGGAGCCTGGTTGCCCTTAGGAAATCACAACATTCTGGTTCTTTTCTTCCGAAATCCTAGATATAGGATACTAATTAACGAAATAAAACCCTTTCGAAGGAGGCTCATGATCACCAAATCATGCGTTCGTGGGGTATTTCAATCTCCATGTACCATTACACGACTAATCAGCAGTTCAGCACGAAGTTTATGTGCCCATTTATTTTTCTCTTTTTACTCGTCGGCGCACCCACGGTACACCAACCACGGCACAAACCAGCGCCGAAGATTTTTCGAAAAACAAAACAAGCGGCGAACCCCCAGGAGACCGGGTCGCCGGGACGAAGACCGCCGAGGGCCGACGGTCAAATGTTCCGCAACAAGGTCCTCGTCCGCGCCGCCGCCGCCGACTCCTCCTCCTCCTCCTCCTCCTCACCGCTGCCGCCATTCCTCCTCCGCCAGCTCTCGCTGTCCGCCCCCATCCCCGCCCTCGACCTCGAGGTCCTCTGCTGCAGGCTCTCCCGTCGCCACCGCCTCGCGTGCCTCCCCCAGCGCCCCGCCGACGCCCTCTTCGTCTTCCAGGTTCCGCACCCCCACCCACCTCTCCGCACCCCAGGCACGACGCTTCCGTTCGGTGCCGGCGGTTTCTGAATTTTAACCCTGCGTGCTCTCGATCGTTGCAGAGATGCCAGTCCCGCGAGGCGGCAGAGGCGGTCTCCGAGGTCGCCGCCGCGTTCCCTGGAGCCTCGGTGAGCGTGTCCTCTCCTCCCGCGCCCCTCACCTGCTCGACGTTTTCCCGCAATACACCACGGGCACTCTTGTGCGCTCCCGCCTGTAGCGATTTACCGGCCCTTATGTATGTATGGTTTCTGGCATTGTAGGTGGGCGAGGAGGAGGCGCTGCAATGCTCAGGTGAGCTGGTCGCGAAAGCCGTCGGGTGTGAGCTGCGCTCCATGATGCTTGAACGTGGATGGAGGTGTCTGGGAGAGAGTATCTACGTGGACTCGAAGTTTGATCGGAATCAGGAGAGGACTGATCCGTGCGCGGTGAACGTGGTACATGCTTTTCACCTTTTATATGGAGGCCTGCAGACATTGTTCCATGTTTTTTTCGTGCAAATAAATGTCATGATGTCACTGCTCCTATAATTTGGAAATGGGCATTCAAATCGGAATATTAGGATGGTCAGTTGAGGCTCAAGGTGAAGTAAAATGGCTTAGAAGAATGGTTTACTATATATGCAGCATGCATGACCATACCACTGAGCCACGTGCAACAATTGAATGATGACAGTTCACTTTGAGCACAAGCCCAGGTGTTTGGCCTTGAACAAAAAGGTTAGAAATGGTTGGTGATGCAGGCATGACCATATAGAAAAAAAAAACCATAGGTTGTTCAGGAACATCAGTGGTCTCTAAACTTCAAATTTTAGCTGATTGTTTGCCTTTGATTATTTGAGTAATCATCGTACTCAATAATTCTTCTCTTCATAACTATGCGTAGTTCTGGTAAAATGTCATGATCATGAACCTATAGTTGCCAATTTGCCATCCAATTCCAATCGGGTGTTAGCATGTGAATTTTATAATATCCTCTTATGCAGCAAGTACAAGCCTTTTATGATCTGTAGATATATAAAAGTCACTGTGATTCAGCTATAGAAGTTTCAAAATAATGAAGGAGACAGTTTTAGAAATCTGAATTTAGAAAAATGGGATGCCTTTTGTAGTGTTACATAAATAGTTATCTGTTGCATTTCCTTCACTTGTTTGCTGCGACTCGTTTGTTAAATGCTTTGAATAGACTACTTCTATCTTCTGTTGTTTTCTACGATAAAGTATAAGCTTTTGGTATTATTTTTTTTGGTACCTGTATATGCTTTTGGTATTGATGCTAGTTGTTATATAATGTTGGTTATTATATTTTTGGTCAATTTGCTACAGGAAGTCCAGTTAGGGAGGAATGATGATTTTGAATTTGTTGTCTCACCTGATGCATTTCGGTACACTAGTCATAAGGTACCCTTCAATTTTCCTTTTCTTTCTACTGTAGAGAAGAAAATAGTTCCAGCTAATGAATTTTGTGTGTTGCTGTTAGATCTCTGATGTTGCTAAATCCAATATGATGGAAGCATTTCAGCACGGCAATGATGTTGTTTTGGATGCCTGTAACTTTACAGTCTGTACAACTCTTCCTGCACTTCAGGAAGGCCATGTGATTGGTAATTTAGACATTTTTATTGCTTGTTTAAACTATACTTCTTTTTTTTATAAAGATTCGTTTCATTTTTCATAGGATATAGCAAGATGCTCCCCTCAGAACAGTGCTTGGACAAGTTTATGGAGCTTTGCTTATTTAAGGTAACACATTATTTCCTCGCCTTCTGATCTGTGTTCTTATTTCATTTAATGCTTCCTTTTAAGAGTTGATACTCTAGATGACTTGTTTTTAAAGTTTTACATAATTTGTGTTCTGCAGTATGGGTTAGACACAAAATACGATTATCATGTAGCAGTCAAACTTACCTATGGAGCTTCATTGGAAACAAAATGGTTATGGCTTCCTTGATATCCTCTTTGCATATATGTTGTTGCATTGAACATATTGGTATACTGAACATTTCCACTTCTCACATTTATCTATATATGTGTTTGGTTTGCTTTCTTTTATTTAATTAAGTAGGTGGCCTTCTTCACTAGTTCTCCAAGGTTCAGGGCTTCAACCAGCCTTAAAATCTGCAAGGGTATCTAAGGCAATGTCTGCCTTGCAATCCTTTGTAGAATTATTGAAAGGTAAGGGTGTCTTAGTACTTTTGTGAAAATAGTCCATCTGAATTCATCTGTCCTTGTGCGTCTGATTGTTTAGATTTGTGTACACATGCACTGACATTGACATACTAAAGATGCAATACTTTTCCTATTTTGCTATCATCATTGAGTATACATCTTTATGCTTTAAAGTGTCTGGGAAATGGTAGCTTGTCAAATCCTAATTAAATTTTCTCCTTATTTCAGCTTGGAGTTTCTTTGGAGATAATAAACTAATTATTAAGGTACAGTTCGAGCAATGGGCTTTTGGAACTAATTGTGTCAGACTGAGTTCTTTTTCCTCGTCATAATATTAAGTGGGAGCTAAACATATTTGCACATTGTGCCAACATATCTTTGCTGCTGTGAATGGCTATCTTTTCTTCATTTGTCTTAAAAGTTGATGCTCTTGTTGAGCTATGATAGCCTTTATTTCTCTATAATTTGAAGGATAGGGAGCATGACAAAGTTAGTGCTCTTGTTGGGCTATGTTTGTTTACAGGAACAGGTTCTACTGAACTACTCTTCAACTCTGCCTACATGGAATAAGGCTGCAAGTAACCTAACATCGCAAAGTTCAAGAACAGATAATATCGAGGATCTTGATTTAGCTCATACAAACACTATGTCCAAAGGTCAATCATTTATTCTAGGTACATTTGGCCAGGAAAAATTACATGTTTGCATGATAGAAAATTTTGTTTTATCACCAGCTAAATGCATGTATATTTTTTTTTGTTCTACAAGACTTTCGCACCCCAAAACCTGCTGTCCTTTGTTCACTGAGTACAAAATTGTGGAATACCAAAGTTCACAAGATAGTGCATTCTTTGGGTGATAGTGACAATCTCAGTGGCACAAGTTCTATCAATGATGGCTTTCAATCACAACTGATTGCTCCAAACATTTCACATAAATGTAGGATCAGATTTTTTTTACCTCTGATTTTCTTACTATCAAGATATACAAGTAAATTAAGTCAGGTTAATTGATGATGTTTCTCATTGCCAATAGTTCAGTATGCAGTTCTACCTAAGAAATGCTGGTTATCTTTGTTCATTCATTTCATTCATAATTGTGACTGGATTTTTTTTAGGGGAAGGGTAGGGGAGGACCCTATTGACTATATTTATTTGTGACTAGGCTATTTGTACAACAGGTCCTACAAGGTCAAATTTCGAAGATTAGACATAGCGCACAGGACTTGAGCGCTTCACTGCCAAATCTGATATAATACTATATTTAGGACCACTCTTCGACCAATGTTATTCAAATGTAACCAGTTTTCCACATGTGGTAAAAATTTTGTAGAAAGATTTGTTTTAGGAGCACCATATCTGAATCCAACATTCTTTTCCAAAGATGCTGTTATGAGGCACCTTCTCAGAGTTTTCTATGTTTGTGTGCAGCCAAATATCCCACATGCCATGCCAATGTCGTAACTTGTTGAAGATGACTTTTCCTATTAAAAGTTGTCCCATATTTTCTCCAATCCTTCAATTATCTGAAGAGGGATATAGAAGTTAACTCCTATTAAATCTGATTATAATTATGCAGCAATATTTTTGTTCAAGATTCAAGATTTTTGTTCTTGATGTACTAAAATCTCATGCAGCACAAGTTAATCTGTTGAAGCCTTCATTCAGCAGAAGTAAACCAGCAGAAAAAAGGAAATTGAGTTATTCATCAGGTAAGTATTATCAGTTTATTACAGTTAAATGAATGCATATCTATGAGCCTTGATCGCATTGTTCATTCATTTTGTCAATAATTTTCTGTTTCAGTAATAAAAGCCATTTCTCCTTACATTACCTCTAATCGTTGTTGCATTAGAACATCCTGCTGCCGATAATTCAAACAAATCAAGTCATCATGATGCTGTAGCAAATCATGCTAATCCTGTTAGTTCGTCAAGTGCAATTCTTCAGATGCCAGTCATTAAGGTATGGACTTAGCTCGTAGCCAGAGGAATAACAACTACAGTTCTAATGTGGATAAACCAACTATCTTTCGCCAAATGAAGTACTATTATACGTGGGCCCGATGTATGACTACAACAGGATCTTTTTGTGTGGCAGCAGCACTGTTGGGTTTGAAAAGGTCTATTCTGTTTATTAAAGTTGTTAGTTTGCTATATATATGATTGTTCTTTTCTTTTCTTGCTCATTCAGAGAAGGGTTTGCCTGCATTTTGGATGATTCCATTACACCATCATGTTGTGTATGCAGTAGTGCTAGATTGTATTAAAAATATAAGAAACGTTTACAAGTAATCAACTTGTTCAGTTTTATGTTTCATAAAAAATCTGTTCATTTTATGTCAAAGTTTGTGATGGTTCTGATGTGCATACTTAGGAAACATGAATTTTGAGCAGCATGTCTCAATCATTTTTTTTCTTCAAACACCCATGTCTCAATCATCATATAGGTTTCTGAAAATCATATAAGAAAGCATGCAAAGTTACCGAAGAACAATAGTCAAGGATGTAGAGGAATTGCCAAAGGTAATCATGAAACTGTTCTTTCTCCACATATCATTGCAGGACAAAGTATCTAATCTTCCTTACCATGCAGCCCAACCAGATCATTTGGAAACAAAGAATCTGGACACAAGGAAGATAAGTCCTTTTATCTTTTTATATGCTGTCTGAAATGATGTTAGTTGTGACAAATAACTCATATAAATCTTGTAATTCAGACAAACCATGCAACTCAAGGTACATCAATAAGGGGAAGTCATGCAAGCCAATGAAACTGTTACTTTTGTTTAGTTCTTACTATTTCATTTCTTGTGTTACCCATGATCATCCAGTTGGAATATTGAAATAATTAAAATATTAAGGCCTCCCTAAATTTTGGAAACCAGCTGGAAATTGGGAAATGAAGAGATGGTGGACCCACTTCTTCTTGGGGATAGAGAAGAGCTCATCTGTTCCAATGAATAGGAGAGAAAGCAATTGATCCCCGTTTCGTTCACATTTGTGATGTGGGTCGATACGATTTTGACAACTTTTTTGTTCAAATAACAGCAGTGCCGTGCATAATTCGTGCTTCAACTTTTTTGAATTTATGCTAACAAGTCTACTTCTAGCCTCCACCTACCACCTCACCTTCTGCGTTGCTCCATCAAGGTTGCTGGTTAGTCATTTGTATTTCTCTGTAGAACGGCGATTACACGAGTTAAAGTAAAAGCTTGCACTTGTTTTAGTCTTGCACACAGATGACATGAGAAGGGATTTCTGGATTTCTTTTGCTCTTTTTGTGCCGTAGGTTGTTCCTCCTTGCATGTCTTGTCTCGAGTCCACTCTTCAAAGCTAATTTTGGAGTTAAATGTGCAGAAAACCATTTTTGCCTTTTCAAATGAATTTCCTCGCCTAGCAGTTTATTGTGTTTTGTAATATAATAGCTTGCATTATAAATGTTTTGCTTCTTAGCATGAATTAGAGTCCAGCATGGTTGCTAGTTGTGTAGTGCTAAAAATGTCATGTTACCTTTCTGCACAGTAAAGATTACACACAAGGTATCCAAGAAGTGACAAAGGCAATACCAGACATTGAGAAATATGTGCTTACCACAAAGGTAATAAACACAAAATCGAAGACTGTTGTTGCTAAGGATGAGGTAACTGCAGAAGCAAAGAGAAAGGCCAAGCAAGATCTTGAAAAGAATGTGTTGACTGCTGTGACTAAAAAGAAAACAATGTCAGAACTTGTCGAAAATGAGTTTTCTATAAAGGTGATTAATCAAAATTCCTATTAGAATAAATAATCTTCTGTAACTATATAATTATATATCTTGTGATTTGATCAATGAACTAAAAGAACTTGGATTGGATTCCTTCAGGTGAGAGATAATCAGAAAGATGAACTTAACAAAAAGACAACAAAGGTGAGATCAAAGGCAGTTGACAAGGATGTCTCAAATTCAACGAGTACAAAATCTAAGCCAGATGTTGCCAGCGACGAGTTAATAGCAAAGGTGACAGCCATAAAATTCATATTTTCCTCATACATTACCTGAAGATAGATATTCTGCTGCTTTTAGTTAATAGCTTGATACTGCTTGCATTCAGGTGATCTATAATCATAGGAGAGGTGAGCTGCGTTCACTGACAGTCGCTGATCTAAAATGCTTCCTCAGTGCAAAGAAAGCAAAGGTTGGAGGAACAAAGGAAGTGCTAATACAAAGAGTGACTGAGCTCCTTGCTTGACAGTGTGAGAGATAGGTCTTGAGTTCACGGCTGGTTCACATTTATATAGATGATTCAAAAGCAATGAAACATCGACAGGTACAGCTTAGTTAGAAACCACATGTTGATAGTTTTTTTTAACTTCCATCCGTGTTTCTTACAGCTTCTTGTTCTTGCAACCATAATTTTTTGTATGTTTTTTATGTGCTAATCTCGCCATGACTACCTAAATTAATTAACAAAGCTCCAATAATGACATACCCAAAACCAGCATAGCAACTACCTGCAGTGAAAGTTAAACCATGCCTGTATAGTCAAAGACCATAAAGTTAAGCCCTTTTACAGTCAACTACCTACCCAAATTTTAGGATCTATCTAGGCAAAATCAGCCAAAATCAAAACAGCACTGCAATACCTAAAGGAATGGTAGAACACAAGAATTGGAGGCTTGCAGTTCCATTGATAAAGTAATTTGGCTGTTTATCATATTATCACAATTTGCTCATAGTTTGTAACAGAAATAACTGTAATGCAATGACCAAAAAAAGAACATGATAGAAGTGTGCTGATAGCTGGATACAATAGTTTTGTAACAGAAATAACTGCAACGCAATGACCAGAAACGTAGAACTACTAGTACTAGAAAATGGCAACGTGGCTGCTGATTTAAAAACATCTGATTCCCACTGAACTCTCATTGCCCCTTATTTCTTTTACCCTCACCAACAGGCAAACGAGCAGAAAACACCGGATACTAGAGCTCTTCCAAAATATATGGGCAGCTTCTAGTTAAATGGCCAAAGCCTTCAGTTGTCTTCATATAGCATTCAGATTCAATGGGAAGCTTAATATAAACTGGAGGCATGCCTCCTTAAGCCCTCGGCAATGGTGCTGCTCAGCTAACACAAAGCTGGTCACATCCATGAGCCTGCACAGCTTACCCTCACAGACCAGCTTCAGTCTCTCCAGGTTATACCTGTCGGCCGCCACAAGCAAATGCTGAGCCATCGCCATCTCCTCTTGCTGATCCATACCCAGGTCATCTGGTAGCGTGTCAGTGTACACGAAACGGAGCAAAGCCTTTGAAACGATTTGCAACATTTGCCGAGTGAACTTAAGCAAGTGGCCAACGGGGCTTTCTATTCACTATTATTTTTGTGCTATTGGCTGAAGGTAGTTAAGCCTAATTGGAGGCTTTGCTGAGAGTAAAAGAGTAGAATCCGCGTCCAACGATCAGCGACGAGGAAAAAACGACCAGATGACGGTTACAACTAGTCACCGTCGACCATTCTGTTTAAACTCCAGGCACTAGTGGTGGCCAGATTTAGTAGTGAACACCCGTGGCTCCATGTCATCTACACGGATGAGCCCTTCTGGATCGATACCCTCCTCCATTGGTCCAAATAGCTCCGCCCTGAACACCGTCGAGCGGGCTGCAAGGACATTCCTATGAGCTCTGAACATCTCGCCAGCAACTTGGAATGTGACATCGGCGCCCTCTTTGGACACAAGGAGGTCGCCCTCTCCTCTCCTCCACTCGCACCTGATGCCGAAGCTGTCTTACCTGAGATGCTTGGATTTCTCCAGCCATGCCCTGCTGATGAAATTGTTGTAGCCGTAATAATCGCTGGCGGCGGCGAAGGCAAGGATATATTTGTGGCCAGCGCCATGACAATGGGCTTGACGGTGTCGCCGCCGGCGTGCACGTTGAGGCCGAAGAAGATGGATATGAAGGCGGCGCAGCTTGGCTTTACGCCATTGGGTAGTGGTGGATGCGCCAGGCCTGCGCTGATAGGGCACACGACGCATAGACATGACACTTTTGTTAAGTCATCTCTCACCTGTTAAAGTTGATTGAAACATAAATGGAAATTTTACCGCGGTCCATTTGCTAATTTCAAACAATCGGCACATGCATAGATCTATAATATAAAGATCCAATGCGAAGGAGGAAGACAGGGCGGTTCGTGCCCTCCAGTGGGAGAGGACATAAGGTGTGGAGATGACGGGCGAGCTGGCAAGCGGCATGTGAAGTCATCGAGGCAGTTGATCAAGACTAGGCTGTCAATCAATGGTAGTAGTTGTAAGGAGTAAGGACTAGCTCCTAGCATGCTGTGGAATGGAAACGTTAATTTTTTATCAATTGTATATATGCAAGTGAATATAGTCATTGTTTTATATTTTATCTATATTTATAAGGTTGGATGAAGTATGTCTTATGTTCTTTATTTTTTCATCATATCAATACTTATAATAGCGCTAAGTTTATAGCACATTGAGTAGCGCTGATGCGCTTGCGCTTGACCCACTCACACCGTCCACTCACACCGCTGTCGGAGCCGGAGAAGAATGTTCGAGTGGCGTCGGGTTAGGGTTCCGGGGTTACCTGGAGGGCCTCCAGTCACCGGAGAATCTAGAAGGGGGTTGGGGGCGGGGGGCGGCGGTCGGCCCGGCGACGGCGATGGAAGCTGGGCGGAGGGCCGGACGGCGAGGAAGCCGTCGGCCGGTGCGGTGTCCCTGATGGGTGGTGCAGGCGGCAGGGACTGAGGTGGAGACGGAGGGCGCGACGGCCGACGGGTTAGCGTCGGCCATGGCGATGGGCGGTGGCGGAGGCCGCCGGAGCCGGGGGAGGTGCGGGCGGCGGGGGCGGAGGGGGTGTCGTTAAACGCGGACCACGGGGTAGCGTTGGGCCGTGGAGGTGGGTGGCAGCGGCGGAGCCAAAGGAGGTGACGGCGGCGGGGGCTTGCGGCGGCCACGGCGGCGGAGGCTTGCGGCGGCCACGGCAGCGGGTCGCGTGCTTCCCTAATGCACGACCCGTCACGCGTTATCTCGGTCCTGTAATAGCTATGGATGGATTTTTGTTCTGTCTTGGCCTTTTGGGTTAATATTTATCGTATTTTCTTACACATGTGCGTGCGGCATGTGCAACCAACTAGTTCTATACTATAAAGGTCTAAAACTTTTGATAATCGATTGACCTAACCGTCATTAAAACATCACACTTCCTAGTGACTCCACCTGTCAGGTCTTTCTTTGGTCAAACTTTTGACAAACAACGTACTCACCGGTCGTTGAAATACTATCCTTTCTAGTGATCCCACATGTTAAACTTTTTTTCATCATACCCTCCGCCTTCCTCGTGTTGGTAACCAACGTGCTTATGCAATCTTGTTTCCGGCCAATACGATTTCGTAACCAACACGCACGTGGGTTCTTGCTTTATTATATTATAAAAAACCGAAAACCTAGACACAGGTAGACACAGTGCGTGCAAACCTCGCGCCGCCAGCACATTACTTTCGCCGCTTAGGTTATTTCTCTCCAGTCTCCGAAACAAAGCCACCAAAACCCTATAATCAAGCCAGCCGGCATGCCAATTCTGCCACCGCCCCCATGCACCACGGCCGACGTGTGCACCACCACGCGCTCCGCCGTCGTCGCCGGCACGGTCACCGGCCACCACCAGCTCGACATCGAGGGGTACTCCCGCACCAAGGAGCTGCTCCCCAACGGCAGCCACACTGACTCCCTCCCTTTCACCGTCGGGGGTCGATCCTGGCACATCTCATACTACCCCAACGGCCGGAGCCCCACCAGCTCCGAGTTCATATCCATCTACCTCGGCCTCGAGCTCGACCAGCGCTGCGCTGAGCCCGTGACGGCGCGGGCCACGTTCAGCCTGCTCGATCAGGCCGGGAAGCCGGTGCCGTCGCACTCCCAAACCTTGGAGCTGCACGCCTACTACTCCACCGAAGCCGGCTCCGGCTTCGGCTTCCCCAAGTTCATCAAGAGGGCAAACCTGGAGAGCTCGGGGCATCTCAACGACGAACTCCCAACGGAGCGAAGAAGCTTCAAGACCGTGACGTCGCACTCCCAACGGTCTTGAAGAAGCTCCGAAAAGAGCGGAGGAGGGCTTCGTCCCGGTTCATCGTCGATGTGCCGCCGTCTGATCTGCACCAGCATCTCGGCGAGCTCCTCGCGTCCAAGGAACGCGCCGACGTCACGTTCCGTGTTGACGGGGAGACGTTCACAGCGCACAGGAATATCCTCGCGTCCCGGTCGCCGGTCTTCAAGGCGGAGCTCTTCGGACCCATGGCTGCAGAGGGCGGTGCCGCGGCGGCGATATCGATCGAGATACATGACATGGATGCGCAGGCGTTTAGGGCACTGCTTGAGTTCGTGTACACGGACGCCTTGCGGGAGGACATGACCCGGGAGGAGGAAGCTGTGATGTGTCAGCATCTGCTTGTTGCAGCGGACAGGTACGCCATGGAGAGGCTGAAGCTAGTTTGCGAGGACAGGCTTTGTCGGCATATCAGTGTTGGCTCCGCGGCGACCATACTGGCTTTGGCCGAGCAGCACCGGTGCCATGGGCTCAAGGAGGCTTGCTTTGAGTTCCTCGAGTCACCGGCTGTTCTCAATGCCGTAGCAGCAGCAGATGGCTTTGATCATTTGGCCAAAAGCTGCCCCTCTGTTTTGAGAGATCTGATCTTTAATGTCACTGATCGTCTTGTTGATATCTGGGGAATAAAAAGCTAGTCGACCTGGAAAGTAAAGCTAGCTAAAATCTGCTAGAAGATACTTGCACTATGTTTTTACAGATGGATGATCCCAGAGGATGTAATTAAGGCACATGTGGTTTATCATTTGTCATAAGACCCCACATCAATTTGCCAGCAAATATCGTATTTTCTTTTTCGTGCAACCTTTGCAAGTACATGGCTGTTGTAACTGACAATGCATTATTTGTTTTTGTTTAATACGTAGATCTAGTTCTATTCAGTATATAAGAAGCTGCATGGATGTTCAGGTAGCTGTGGTCAGAAAAGATAGTTGCATACTGCTAGTTCTTGTACGTGTTTCATCTTGTGATAAAGAAGGTTTGTATAAACATACGACGACATATTACTACAAAACAATCCGTTTCCTCCAAGCACAGATGCATCCCGGTCAAGAGGCGGGGAGTGCGGATCCGGTGATCTACCGGCCGGATCTGTTACGACATCGATGGTGACGCCTGCGGCGCCATTTCCTTGATGGAGGCGTCGTCATGGCAATAGCCTCTTTATCGTGCTCCTGCAGAGTTGGGAATCTCTCTGGATGAAAATCTAGTACCGATTCGATTGGTCATACGGCGATAACATATGTGATGGTGTTATTTTCTTTCTTGGAGGCGTCGTGTTGGAGAGTTCTCTAATAATGCAGGTGTTTTATGCTTCTGCTTTAACCGGCTAGAAGGTGGCGGCGGATGTTTATTTGTGCTAACAAGTTTGCTTGAGATTGTCATTGAGATCGACTCAGTATGGTTTTCATGAGATAAATCGTCAAGCATAGAGGACTGTTTTTTCTAACAGCACGATTCCAACATAAAAGTTTCTAATTAGACAATGATGTGAATGGTTGCTGTTACGTGAAGATAGAGCAACAACTTTGAAACAAGACATTGAAGAAGTTTGAAGCTTAGTCTTTATAGACTTCTTTTGTAATCTTTTAGCTATTTTCTGTTGATCCTTGTTTCAAGATTTTAAGTCTAAGAACTCAGACCTTCGGCTGTATATATCCGTTTAGGATATAGAGGCCGGATTATATCCAGTATCTAAAAGTCAAAATGATTGCTTAAATAAAGAAACAAAAAAGAACACAACGGTAAACAATTGGTCAAAATTTGGATGTACAGACTGCTATCAAATTAGCAAGTGCCAACCTGCAAGATAAATTGTTTCATCAGCGTAACCTATCAGTGGATAAATTAATGACATCAATTAAGGCTATCTGTTAGTTAATCGTCAGTAGCTTCAATCATGACATATCTTAACCAGGCCGCTTCCTGCTGGGCGCCGGCACTGAAAATTAAAGGATATATGCACTCATACAAAATCAACACAACATCGCAATACCAGCAGAAATTTGATCAACAAACAACAACTACATATATAGGGATTTCTAGGTCAATATGGGCGATAATCAGGATAACCTCTTTGACTTGGATGAGTCAGATTGTGAAATCGACCATTTGGCTATTGGCCACCTATGCGGTGACTTAACAGAGGAGCTAATGGATGATAATAATCTGGTCTCGGGTCTTTCGAATACACCTAGTAAGAAGTGTTCTGGCGCTAAAAAAATCAGCTGATCAAAAAGTGAAGATTAAAAATGGACAGCCACCTTGTAAAGGACAGATAACCAAAAAACACAATGTCTCCAGATGAAAGGTGTTTTTTGGAATAGCAGAGGTCTTCGAGACTTGGCTAAAATTAATTATCTTCGAGATATAGCTGTAGACAAGAACGTTGATTTTATCGCCTTACTTGAAACTCACAAAAGAGATTTTATTGAGAAGATGTTAGAGGACTTTTGTGGGGGTAGAGATTTTTTTGGCGCTGGGTCTCGCCTAGGGGCAGATCGGGGGGTATTTTGCTAGGGGTTAACCTATCTGTTTTTGTGGTAGAGAACACTCAGGTCGGTGATTTTTTTGTGAATTTCACTGTTCAAAATAAATGTGATGGCTTTCGATGGGTTTTAATGGCCGTTTATGGTGCAGCCCAACCTGAACATAAAGATAGCTTTCTCACAGAATTTGTCAATACCTGTAGTAGTCAGACTCTACCACTTTTGGTGGGTGGTGATTTTAATATTATCAGAAGTCCATATGAAAAGAGTAATGACCGTTTTGACAGTAGGTGGCCGTTAGTTGTTTAACGCTTGCATTGAATCTCTGAATCTCAGAGAGTTGGCACTTTCTGGGAGGAGGTTCACATGGGCAAGTTCAGCTGATATACCTACTTATGAGAAACTTGATAGGATTTTAGTCAGTACAGATTGGGAGCAAAAATTTCCAGTTTCAACAGTAGAAGCTTTAATTAGAGAGCTCTCTGATCACACACCGCTTTTACTAAAAACTGGAGACGCAGCTCACAGGGGCAACACTCACCAATTTAAATTTGAATTGGGATGGTTGACCAGAGATGGTTTCCATGATATGGTGGCTCAGGTGTGGCAAAGAGCCTGGAGGGGAAATTCTCCCATGCAACGGTGGCAGAATAAGATCAGGGCTGTCAGAAGATGGCTCAGGGGATGGGCAAAGAATGTAGCTGGAGATAATAAGAGGAAAAAATCCTTCTTATTGGCACAATTGGATTTTTTGGATAGGAAAGCAGAAGACGAGGCGTTATCTGTACAAGAAGCTGATTATAAGAGTTTGCTTCATGCCGAGTTAACCAAGTTGCTTAGAGAAGAGGAGTTATACTGGCTCCAAAGATCGAAAGCAACTAGGTTGTTACACAGTGATGACAATACAAAATATTTTCATTTACTTGCAAATGGTAGATACCGCAAAACAAGAATTTACCAGCTTGAGCAGGAGAATGGCGTCATAGTGGGAGAGGAAAACTTAAAAAACTACATTACAAACTATTATAAGGCCTTGTTTGGATCACCTGAAAGTAATCATTTTACATTGGTTGAAACTCATAATGAGGATATTCCTCGGGTTTCTGATGTAGAAAATGAGATTCTTTCTGAAGCCTTTCATGAAAATGAGATTAAGGAGGCAATCTTTCAAATGGAACACAACAAGGCGCCTGGGCCAGATGGTTTCCCTGCTGAATTTTATCAGCATTTCTGGGATATAATAAAGCTGGACCTTTTGGCACTATTTAATGAGTTTCATCGAGGAACCTTACCTCTGCATTGTCTCAATTTTGGAGTAATTACGTTGGTGCCTAAAAAATCTGAGGCGACTATGATTCAACAATATAGACCTATTTGTTTGCTGAATGTAAGTTTTAAAATTTTTACAAAGGTTCTTACAAATAGAATTAATCTGGTAGCTCAAAAGGTAATTAGACCTTCTCAAACAGCCTTCTTACCGGGTAGATACATTATGGAAGGGGTTGTTGTCCTCCATGAAACAATTCATGAGCTGCATAGGAAAAAGAAACATGGAATTATTCTTAAACTAGACTTTGAAAAAGCCTACGATAAGGTAAAGTGGCTTTTTGTGCATCAGGTGTTGCGCATGAAGGGCTTTTCACCTAGATGGGCGTCGTGGATTCAACAAGTTACGTCGAAAGGATCCGTAGGAATTAAGGTCAATGATAGTGTAGGACACTACTTTCAGACAAAGAAAGGTGTTAGGCAAGGAGATCCTTTATCACCTATTCTCTTTAATATTGTGGTAGATGTCCTTGCTATTTTGATAGCTCTAGGGAAGGATAGTGGAATGTTTAGAGGGTTGCTCCCAAACCTAGTAGACGATTGTCTATCTATCTTGCAATATGCATATAACACAATTCTTTTTATGGAAAATAATCTGGAAGAAGCTAAGAATATGAAGCTCTTGCTATGTGATTTTGAGCAATTGTCGGGCCTCAAGATTAATTTCTATAAAAGTGAAGTGTTCTGCTATGGCAACGCTAGGGACCTCGGGAGGGAGTATTCTGAAATTTTCGGATGTGATATAGGTACTTTACCATTTAGATACTTGGGCATACCTATGCATCATAGAAAGCTCCTGAACTCTGACTGGAAAGAAGTAGAGGAAAGATTTCAGAAAAGATTAAGTGGCTGGAAAGGGAAAATGCTTTCCGTTGGGGGTCAGCTGGTTCTTATCAACTCGGTTCTTAGCAATTTGTCAATGTTTATGCTGTCCTTATTTGAGATTCCTCGTGGTGTCCTAAGAAGGTTAGACTATTATAGATCTAGATTCTTCTGGCAGAGCGATGGACACAAGAAAAAGTACAGACTGACGAAATGGGGAGTGGTGTGTACACCGAAAGACCAAGGTGGGTTAGGAGTCCTAGACCTAAACTTACAGAATAGGTGTTTACTTAGTAAATGGGTGTTTAGATTAGTCAACGAGGATGGCATCTGGCAGAGACTCCTCAGAAACAAATATTTGAGACATAAAACAATCACCCAAGTGAAATACATGCCAGGTGATTCTCATTTTTGATCAGGTCTTATGAAGATCAAAGATGACCTATTGAGGATGGGCAAATTCAAAATAGGTGATGGGTCACAAACTCGTTTTTGGGAGGATGCTTGGTTGGATGACACGCCTTTTAAAAGTCAATACCCAACGTTATATAATATTGTGCAAAAGAAAAGTGCGACTGTAGCAACGGTTCTTAGATCTAATCCTTTGAATGTGGCCTTTAGGAGATCTTTAGTTGGCAATAATTTACATGCTTGGTACCATTTGGTTATTAAACTTGTGAATGTCCAACTATCGGATCAAAGAGACAATTTTGTTTGGTCTCTAAATCAAAATGGTCAGTTTACTGTTCGATCTATGTATCAAAAACTAATTGCACAGTTACCTGCACGACGGAAGAATGTGGTATGGAAGTTAAATTTTCCTCTGAAAGTAAAAATTTTTATCTGGTATTTGCAAAAAGGAATAGTTCTAGCCAAGGATAATTTAGCTCGTCGACATTGGAGGGGGAGTTTTAAATGTTGTTTCTGTAATCTACAGGAAAATATACAACATCTTTTCTTTGATTGTCAATTAGCTAGAATAATATGGAGGATTGTACAAGTTTCCTTTGATCTTGCACCACCTGTAAGCATTGCACACATGTTTACTGATTGGCTCGATGGGTTTAATAAGAAACTTAAGTACAAAATCTTGGTTGGAACATCTGCAATATGTTGGGCAATTTGGTTAAGTAGAAATGATGTGGTTTTTAACAATACTCGAGCTGTTTCTCCTATGCAGATTATCTTTCGCGGGACACACTGGATCCGTTTTTGGTCGTTGCTGCAGAAGTAGAACGAGCGATGGCACATTATCCGCGGGTGCCGTGCGCTTGAGACCACGGCGATGGAGATCTTTGCCCATAATGGACGGCCTTTTAGCAATAGAATTGCTTTTGTTTAGTTCAAGTTTGGTCCTGAGACAGAACCTTCTATTTTCAGCTCCTTTTTCGTTACCGGCTGTAATAAGAAACAGCTATATGCATAGTTCTATGCAGAGGCTGGAATATTGAAATATATTCCCTTTTCAAAAAAACAAAATATGGGCGATAGCAAGTATCATAGACGTTCACATTGACATAATTCACCTTGATTATTGCTTATATAGCTTGGCCTCATGGTTAGTAAATAGAAATAACCACAATGGATGCAATGGCCAAACAAAGAAAAATATAGAAATCTGTTGCAGCTCTTAACTACATATCTGAATTTTGTTGATTGGTGTATCAGAGCACATACATAGAGGACATGTTCCCTTATCACTGAGAAAACAATTAAATATGATGTTAAATCATAGGTTAAACTGGAAGCATAGATTTGCCACACGCAGCATGTAGCACAGGATGTATACTTGTGATCAAAATGGATTACCAGCCAAGCAAGTATATTCTAAGGTAAGTCCCAATTATTTGTTGCTGCCTGATTTGTTGTAGTCATCTTAACAATGTCAGTACACATCTCATCTTTTGCATACTAAATGTGAAAAATATCTGGTAACCAATGCTCTCTAACAGTGTTTTATGTAGATTTTCATTATGTAGAAATACTTTATAATTGGTGTTCCCTCCATTGCACAACGTAAAGCATGGAGATTTTAACTTGCCATGCGTGTTCTTCAAAACTAGACTGATGTACTCTTAATTATCTTATTCTACAATGTTTATAGCATAAATTCATAAACATAAGAAATACTTTTAAATATTCGAGCAGTGTTACTTCAGTATTACGGCTTCAGATCAAACCATCGAGCAGCCAGGCATGTCCTCATCACCAACCCAGCACTCCACGCCGCCCCATGGCGGCGACGAGAAGCCGGTTGTTCCAGCGGCGAGCTGCCCCTGCGCCCCCGCCGTCCGCATCTCATCAACCACGACGTCGCACCTGATGGAGAAGCAGATGCACTACGGGAAATCAATGGTTTGCCGGCAAACCTTCAAAAACACTCGGTAAAGCCTTTGCCGACTCGGCAAAGGACACACGACATATCGGTGACGGCAAAGCCCCTCTTTACCGAGTGTTTTTTATCGGTCACTCGGTAAAGGCTTTGCCAAGTGCTAAAATCGACACTCGACAAACATTTTTCAAGAAATTAAAAAAAACAGCCAACACTCGGCAAACATTCTCCAAAAAAATTATAAAAAAAAACATCCGCTGCACTGGCCGCGCCAAGCCAGCCACCCGACCACGCTAGACGTGCTGAGCCGGTCGCACCGCCCACGCCACCCGCCGCTGGCTGCACCCGCGCCGCCCGCCCGCGCTCGTGGAGCCCCGGCCGCGGATGCACCGCTCTGGCGCCGGCCGCGTTGTGCCGCGCTCGAGCTACTAGCCGCCCGCTCGCGCCCGCCAAACGCGGGCGCGCTGGCCATCGGACGCGCCACGCTGCTGGCCGCGCTCGCCGCCCGCCTGACCGCGCCGCTCTCCCGCCAAACGCGGGCGCGCTGGCCATCGGACGCGCCACGCTGCTGGCCGCGCTCGCCGCTCTCCCGCCAAACGCGGGCGCGCTGGCCATCGGACGCGCCACGCTGCTGGCCGCGCTCGCCGCCCGCCTGACCGCGCCATTAACGCGCCGCTCTCCCGACCGCGCACCCCACCGGCCGCCTGGCCGCCTGCATGCCTGCCGCCTGACCGAGCCAGGGCCGCACCGGAGCCGCGCCAAGGCGCGCTGCTGCCACTGCTGCGTCAGGGCCAGCTCGAACAGGGCTGCAGCAGTTGAGGGAGAGAGAGACCAGAGAGATGAGGGAGAGAGCGAGAGTGTGGTGGGTGTGGGAGAGAGACCAGAGAGGTGACGGAGAGAGAGAGAGTGGGATGGTTGGATGGATCAGAGGCAGTGGGGATGGGAGAGGGATCCGAGTGGCCATTTTTGGACCAACGAGAGCTCAGGATTTTGAACCCAAAAATTGCTGACGTGGCCATTGTGTTTTATTTGTGTGTTTGTATCAAACATTTGGATGGCTAAATAATTTTAAATGAAAAAGTTATAAACTACAAGCTTTTACATCTTTTCGAGGCCTACAACTTTATTATAGAACATATTTACATCCGAGGTCATTTAAAAATTTTAAAATTTCAAGATTTCAAATTAGATGCATTATAAGAATATTTTAAAGTCTTAAACAATCTAAAATTAAAAAGTTGTCAACTACAAAGTTTTAGATTTCGTGGATCTGTATAACTTCGATATATAACTTATTCACATTCGAGGTCATTTGGAAAGTTTGAATTTTTAAATTTCAAATTAGATAACTTATAATAATATTTTGAGGTATTGAACAATCTCAAATACAAAAGTTGTCAAATACAAAGTTTTATATTTCATGGAGGTGTACAACTTTGGTATAAATTGTTTTTTCATATGAGATCATATAAAAAAGTTTATATTCAAAACATACATCCACTAACTCTGTCACATACAATTACACATACACTTCTCGTGAAATGTTTCGATTTTATAAACATCATTACGACAAAATGTGCGAAAAACTCTCAACTTTTTACCACAGCCACTACATGTGATACCATCACTTCATGATAAATTTCATGATTTTTAGAGTTAATTAGCTTGTTTTGGAATTTAAAAACCATTTGGACTCACATCTTTGCCGAGTCTTAAAAAAATACACTCGACAAACAAGCTCTTTTCCGAGTGCCTAAAAAACACTCGACCAACAAAACTCTTTGCCGAGTGTTTTTTTTGCACTCGGCAAATAACATGCATATAATTTTTTTACTCCTTATATTTTATTATTTGAATTACTTAATGTTCAAAAACAAAAAACTTACTTCTTTGCCAAGTGTCAATTATAATACACTCGGCAAAGAGCTGTATTATAATTGACACTCGGCAAAGAAGTAGGGTTTTTTCGTTCTTGAACCGCAAGTAATTCAAATAATAAGATATAGAGCTTCTTCGCCGAGTGTGTTTCTTTTGCACTCGGCAAATAACATGCATTTAATTTTTCTAGCCTTTGTATTTTATTATTTGAATCACTTGCGGTTAAAAAAGAACAAAACTTAATTCTTTGCCGAGTTTCAAATATAATACACTCGGCAAACAAGCTCTTTGTCGAGTGTTTTTTATTTGACACTCGACAATTTGCCGAGTGTATTTTTGTTTGTCGAGTGTTGTTTTTGGCACTCGGCGAAGAGGTTGTTTGCCGAGTGCCCGTAAAAAAACACTCGGCAAACGTGTCGGCACTCGGCGTATACGAGTTTTTCCCGTAGCGTGGTCCCTGAGGTGATCCGACTCCTCCGGCCAATGGCGAAGCTAGGATTAACACCAAGGGGGGGATATGTACTAATGAACAGCGCAGCTAGATAGTTGAAGTGCTATATAAACCTTTCTTTTAAGAAGAAGAACAGATATTCAAATGTGCAAGGCCATGCCCATTTTGAGCAGAAAATGCCGGGCTTGCATGCAGGATTAGCTCATAAGCATGTGAAAGTGCATCTAGGCACTTAATCTATTTTGGTGATTAATGACAATAGAAAATTGGATATAATGCTTTGAATGAGTTGTGCAGGAACAAAATGAAAAGAAAAGAAAAGAAATGTGAAAAGAAGGTCCCCAATTCGATTCTATATGGTGGTGGATTCGATCGAAGAATTTAATTTAATTTTCGGTTTGAATTTGAGTATAGGACAACCGTACTATCAAAGGGGACGTGTTCGATAAATTCTAGTTGTTAAAAGTGCTATGCTTGAGATGAAAGTCCACTTGAGAGTCACACAAAATCACATTCACATGTTGTCTGCTTGGTCGGAACTTAGGCCGGAAGATCCGACCGGAAGTTCCGGCTGGCTCGGTTTCGAGTTGTTTTTCATCGGAAGATCCGATCCTAGCATCGGAACTTCCATCGGAAGATCCTACACTGTGTCAGATCTTCCGGGACTTAGCTAGTTTTCAGCCTTTTAGTGTGTCACTTGCATGTTCCGACCCCTGGCCGGAAGATCCGATCGGAAGTTCCGGCCAGCTCGGTTTTGGTTTGTTCCGGGGCCGGAAGATCCGACGCCTCTCGGAAGATCCGACACCTGGAACTGTTCTGAGGTTCTCTTGCTCTGTTCTATCATTTGCCGGAAGTTTCGACCCTCATCGGAAGATCCGACACTCTGTCGGAAGATCCGATGCCTGGAATTTTTCTGGGGTTTTCTAACACCGATCTGTCATTCTTCGGAAGATCCGACACTTGGTCGGAAGATTCGATACCCCTTCGCAGAACACATAACGGTCACATTTTGGGGGGTTGGTATTTATACCCCTTCACCCCCCTCTTTCATTGCTGCTGCCTCCACTCACCTAACTCGTGACAAACACCAACTTGAGCATTCATTTCACTCCTCCACTCCCTCCCAAGCTTGATTCTTGCAAGGATTCACCTAGGGTTTGAGTGAGAGAGAAGTTTGGTGGTGTGAAGCTAGTGCTAACCTTGAGCTCTCACTTGTTCATCTCTTGAAGCACTTGAAGCAACTTTGATTTGTCTATTCGCGTTTCTTACTCTTGGAGCTTTGCTCCTAGACGGTTAGAGGTGCCGGTGAGCTCCCATTCCTTTGTGGTTGAGCCCCAGAAGTTTGTATTACCGCTCTCTTTGTGAGAGCCAATAGTAAGTGACTCAATCCTCCTTTGTGGTTGATTGAGGGAGACTAGGGGCTAGTGTGACAGCCCGGCTCTTTGTGAGCTTCTCAACGGAGACGTAGCTCCTTTGTGGAGTGAACTTCGGAAGTAAATCCATTGTCTCCTTGTGCTCACTTGTTTTATTGTTGGATTTGCTCGATTTGATCCGATCTACTTGCTAGTTGTTATTCTATTGTGTTGATCATATCTAGTAGGCTCCATACACTTATTGTCACACTTCTATTCAAGTAGAATCTTTAAAAAGGATACTAGAACTCAAATTACGAAGTAAAGTTTTTATCTCGTCGGAAGATCCTACACAGTGTCGAATCTTCCGGGGGTCGGAAGATCCGTGACTGCGTCGGATCATCCGACGTCTAACAGTTTTCGGAGAAACTTTGCAGAAATTTTTACAGGGTCTATTCACCCCCCTCTAGGCCTAATGTTGGTCCTTTCAATTTGTATCAGAGCCTAATCCCTTGATTAAGGCTTAACCGCTAAGGGAAAAACACTATGTCCGACAAGGGTGACAACTCCGGTGTTGGTGCTTCCGCTCTCAAGGATGATCGATCATTGTTCATTGATTCAAGCTCAAGCGATGATGATCTTATCATCAGTGATGTTGATGAAAGCTTGGATGAAGAAGAAAAGAAGAAGAAGAGAAAGGAGAAGATGAAGAAGAAAATTCAAGAAAATGCCGAAAGGAAGGCTCAAAAGCTTCTCAAAAATAAGCTTGTTGACACCAAAAATTGGCACCAGAAAGAGGCTGACATGTGGGCCGGATTCGTTGAGGAGATATCATTCGGCAAAAGGGGTTTTTCCCCAGAAGCATTCGGTAAAGACGTTCTGCGGTCGGGAACGCACCGTCATTCGGCAAGAGAACCGTTCCGCGGGAGGCATTCGGGAGTACGTGATGACGTGGATCAAGTATAAAGAAAAGACTGGTTTAACTTGGAATGCAAGACGGATACGGTGCCCCGACGTTTATCTTTTTAGCAAATAAATAAATGTAATCGTAACCGATTAGGAGTCGTGTCGAAACCTGGGTGTAAATACAAACCCATGGTAATTGTAAGGACAATCAATCAATCACACAACAAACCGGCCCCGTGCCAACTTCGAGTCCCTTAGTCGAGTCGTCGAGTTCTTCGAGAGGAATCACCGATCCGTCGACCTCCGTAAGTACCGGCAACCCTGCGCCATGTCTAGTATCATGCGGTGGATTTAGGCTTTGGTTCAGGAAGGTTCCATTGTTAGATCATGAGCCATGCGGTGGGCTAAGTTTTAGCTTGGAACAAGTTATCGGCTCTATTGGATTTTGGCAAGATCTGATAGATTCATTAAGTTACCATGTGCTGCTTTGGATTTTACTTTTATGTTTAATTCATTACAACACTCTTTTGCCCAGTTTAGGTTGATTAGATTCGGTTCTAGCTCGTAATGCACTGCGTTTCCATAGCCGAATTCGAAGTCAATCTAGATTGCCACGTGTTGCGGGTCCAAGCTCATTGGTCTTGTGTAGATCTTGACAGAACCGGGTATCATGCGGTGGATGCAGGTTTTTGGGTCGTCTTAGAGCTAACATCCGGTGGATTAGAATTCGATTCAATCTGATAGATCTATCATCATCAATGAAGCGTGTTCCTTCTTCATGGAACCCGATTCGGCTATATAGCTGTATTCGGCAGTATCGTCACGAGTGAAATGTGTTCATGGTTTTGTTTTAAGTAAAGAATGCTTTTAGCCTTCCAAGATTAGAGTGTATCATGCGGTGGATTGGTCTATTCTTGGTTGGTGGTGTGATTCCAAGCAAGTCGTATCATGCGGTGGATTAACTTGCTTGTTTCATGCTCGACGGATTGGAAAGTACCTAGACATGCGGTAGACTAGTGCTTTTAATCTATGCATTCTTGTTTATTATGAAATTATGGTCATGTCTTCGCCCTTTTGTTTATGTATCATGCTCTGTTTCTCGTTAATCGGTTGTGAATATGCGTTATAATGTTTATTCAGTCAAATACCGATCTTTCGTCATGCTTACGTCACGCATTCGGCAGTGCGCTTCCTGCGTGCTTTGCCGATTGCCGAATGATGCTTTAATTGCCATTCGGCAGTGCGCTTCCTGCGTGCTTTGCCGATTGCCAAATGATGCTTTAACTGCCGACAGATAGCTTCCCCGTAGCTATATGTCGTTCGAGACTGGCTCCGTAGCCGCAAATATGGGACTGACTGGTATCACCCGGTACGTTCCAGGTGTTATCTAAACATCTTTTCTCCCTTTGTCAGTTTTCAGGAAAATTGACTGGCACGCTCTCGGATTCAAACGCTCGGGCCACGTGTGAAGCCAGCTAATTCGGCTTGCTGTGTGCTTGGCGTGAGGTGTGGATTTTACGTCAACACACTTTTTGGCACGCCCGGTGGGACGCCAAGCTTCGAAGATGCCTGAATTAAAAGACATTCTGGATGTCACTTTTGAAGAATTGTCTGATGAACATCAACAAATGGTGAAGACTGCTGCAGATCAGTTCATCAAGAAATGCTTACTGTCTTTTGCCAAGAACAGGAGTGGTGCACCGTTTCTCAAGTCAGATCTGCCAAGAGTTCTTTTGCCTGGACAATCTGATCTTACTGAAGATGAAGAAAGGGAGAAGTTCTCTAGCTTGTTGTACAAGGCTTTAGGAGAAACAATGACCAATCATAATGCTGCATTCCTGAACAGTTTTCGGCTCATACTGGTCAACATCTTTGGTCAACACGTGGATAAACCTTTTGAGCAAGCGCATGGACAACTTGGTGGACCAACATATTTCAATATTCAAGCATCGGTCCCAAAACGTCATGGTAAAGGTACTGAAGAAACTGAAACTTCTGGAACCAAAGACGCGAATGGACAGCCGATTCAGCAAGAGCTTCAGCATGCATTGCCGAAACCTCGTACATATGGTGATATGGCATTCGGCACCACGGGAAATCCACCTGCTTCTGCTTACAAGATATCCCCTCTGAACAACAGGCTACAAAGGGATATGTATGGGAACGGATATTTAGAGTTTATGGACTACAATGCCATCGATGCTCTCCCGAATCCCGGGTATGTTGGTACTACAGGGATACCTGCTGGAAGACCAGGGAATCAATATACCAATATTGACCTCATGGTGCAAAAAATGACCGATGTATTGCAAAATCAATTCGGTCTGAAGCCTAAAAATCAGGGATACATGTACTCGTCTCCTTTCCCAGAATGGTACCAAAGGGTATCATTGCCGAATAGAGTCAAAGTGCCTACAGAGTTTACTAAGTTCTCAGGACAAGACGATACTAGCACTGTGGAACATATAGCTCGATATCTGATGCAGCTCGGAGAAGCTTCGGCGGATGAGGCTTTCAGAATCAGATACTTTCCTTTGTCATTGACGGGTCCAGCTTTTACATGGTTTGCTTCTTTGCCTGCTCAGTCAATTTGCACCTGGAAGGACCTGGAGCAGAAATTCCACACTCATTACTACATTGGCAGTACCGAGAAAAAGTTGGTTGATTTGACCAGGTTAAGGCAGAGGAATAATGAGACACCTACGGAGTTCCTCAGGAGATTTAGGGAAACAAAGAGCATGTGCTTTTCTCTGAACATACCTGATGACCAGCTAGCTGGTATGGCTGTAGCTGGCATGCTGCCTGCTATTCGGGAAAAGCTATTCGGGATGGAGTTTGATGATCTGGGCCAGTTGTCACACAGATTGGCCTTAATGAGTAACCAGGCATATAGTTTCAAGAAAGATGCCAGATTTGCTAAGCATAATGATGTAGCTGATATCTATAACCAATTCCTTGAAAGAGCAGATCAAGAGGATGAGTATGAAGATAGTGAGGAGATAGCTGCAGCAGAGATAGTGTGGGGCAAAGAACCAGTCATGGTGAATCAAAGGTGGATTAAACAGAATAAGGGCACCTATGATTTTGATGTGACTAAGGCAGATAAATTGTTTGACTATCTTGTAAAAGAAGGCCGGATCAAGCTACCAGAGGGGCATTCTATGCTTCGGCCTGATGGAGTGAAAGATAAAAGGTACTGTGGATTCCATGATAGAAATTCTCATTCTATCAATGAATGCAGGGTTTTTAGAGTGAGGATTCAGAAAGCTATCCAAGAAGGGCATCTGAAATTCGACAATAAGATGAAGTTGGACAATAACCCGTTTCCTCAGAATATGATTGGGTTCTCAATCAATATGGTGAATGTTGCCGAATCTGGAGAAAAGGGAAAGATGAGAGTCCTGACGTCGAAGGAAGCGAAGCAGAATGGCTCAGTCGATCCTAATCGGCAAATCACGATCGAGCAGATTCGCGAGGAAAGGCCTCGTTTCCCGAATAGCCGATTTGAATCTTATAAACCCAGAGTCACATCGCGCATTCTCCTCAATAAGTGGCAGCGTCAGCAAGAAAAAGAACGCTATCAGAGACGTGAACACGAGGAGGAGCAGAGGAGGTGCGAAGAAAAAAGGGATGAGGAAGAACAAGAGGAATATGTCCGAGAACGAGAACGTGCGCATTGGGATTGTGCCTTCTTCAGACACTGTTGGAACGAGGGTTTAAAGCTGCCTACATGGAATAACTGTCCTGAATGCAATAATGAATCTATCAAATATAGGCAAAATGGTGCCAATCGCCGATCCGTCCACGAAAGAATTGGAAGGATACATCCTAGTGATGATCGGCGTCTAAAAATATATAAGAATGACGATCAACCAAGGAAAAGACATGCTGATCATAGATGGATTGATCATGAAGAAGAAGATCGTGAGTATGTATGGCAGAAAGGACAGTGGTGTCCACCTGGTTTAAGAAAGAGCCAGAAGAGAAGAGTCCAACGCCTGAGGAATCAAGAGTTGAAGCGAGCAGGAACCAGGTTGAGATCGATATGGCGTCCAAAAAACAAACCCGACGAATCGGGTCATTCGGCTCCTACATGCATGGTATGTTTCTTGCCGAATGAATTCATGGCTCCAGCTAATCAAATTGTACAGGAAGAGATATTGTCAGAAGTGGATGAAGCCGAGCAATGTGGGTTAATGGCACAATTGGTATTGAATAAGCAAGCTATTTTCGAGAAGCCAGTCCAGAATCGGCACATGAAGCCACTGTACTTAAGAGGATATGTCAACGGAAAGCCACTGACGAAGATGTTTGTTGATGGTGGAGCTGCTGTTAATGTGATGCCATACAATACATTCAGAAAACTTGGCATGAGCCCTGGGGATTTAACGCCAACAAGCATAGTTTTGAATGTTTTTGCTGGAAATCCTTCGGACACCAAAGGATGTGTACATGTAGATCTGATGATTGGATCTAAGATTCTGCTTACAACCTTCTTTGTTATTGAAGGCAAAGGGGCATACAGCTTGCTACTTGGAAGGGATTGGATCCATGCGAATTGCTGTATTCCATCTACTATGCATCAGCAACTTATTCAGTGGATAGATGATGAAGTGGAAATTGTCCCGGCAAATGATTCAATTAGCGTGGCTAATGTGGAACCAGCCTTCTGGGAATATCAAGGCATAGATTGTTTCTCAGGTAAGGACTGGGGAGAAGGTCCTGTTGAGCCAGTCAGCAGTGATCAACAGCCGATCAAAGCAGTCGGCTCTTTTAGTAATTTTTAATGGATAGTCCAATCGATGGGACTGACGGGAAGCTAGGACATGGATTTGTGTCGGCTGATAAATTAGAAGAAGTAGACATTGGAGAGGGTGACAAACCAAGGCCGATATTCATCAGTGCTAGCTTGGATTCAGTTTTCAGAGAAAAGTTGATTGAGTTGTTAAAAAAATACAAAGATTGCTTTGCTTGGGATTATTCGGAGATGCCTGGTTTAGATCGTTCCATTGTTGAGCATCGATTGCCGATCAAGACTGGTTATAAACCTTACAAACAACCACCCCGGAAAATCTACAAAGATGAAGTGTTGGCCGATGTAAAGAAAGAAGTGGAAAGATTAATAGCAGCGAATTTTATTCGGCCATGCAGATATGCAGAATGGATCTCTAATATTGTTCCTGTGTACAAGAAAAGTGGGAAGATGAGAGTTTGCATAGACTTTAGAGATCTGAACAGAGCTACACCCATGGATGGATATCCAATGCCTATTGCTGATTCGTTGGTTGATGCTGCTGCTGGATATAAAGTGATTAGTTTCATGGATGGTAATGCAGGGTACAATCAAATTTTTATGGCATTGGAAGATATAGCGAAAACAGCTTTCAGATGTCCTGGACATATAGGGTTGTTTGAATGGGTTGTCATGACATTTGGTTTGAAGAATGCTGGTGCAACTTATCAGAGAGCCATGAATTATATTTTTCATGAGTTGATCGGCAAGATTGTGGAGATATATATCGATGATATTGTGATTAAGTCGTTGGATCATGAAGCACATTTGGCCGATATAAGGAAAACTCTAGAGTGCACTAGGAAACATGGGCTCAAGATGAACCCGAATAAATGTGCTTTCAGAGTTTCGGCAGGAGAATTTCTAGGATTTCTGGTGCATGAAGGAGGAATAGGAGTTGGCAAGAAAAGTATGAAAACCATTGATGAAGTTGTTCCTCCAACTAATCTTAAGGAATTACAGTCATTACTTGGCAAAATTAATTTCGTGAGAAGATTCATATCAAACTTATCGCAAAAGGTGTTACCTTTCTCTTCGCTGTTAAAAGTCAAGAAGGATCAGAAATTTGTATGGGGTGACGAACAACAAAAGGCTTTTGATGAGATCAAGGAATACATGAAAGAACCACCAGTATTGGTACCTCCGCAGCTAAACAAGCCTTTTAAGTTGTACGTGGCGGCCGATACCCAAACTATTGGATCGGCCCTCATACAAGAATTTGAGGGAAAGGAAAGGGTAGTTGCATACCTTAGCCGGAAATTGCTTGATCCCGAAACGAGGTATTCGGCTACCGAGAAACTTTGTTTATGTGTTTACTACTCCTGTACAAAATTTCGGCACTACTTGCTACATGCCGAATGCATTGTATATTCAAAATTTGATGTGATAAAGCACATGTTGTCTATGCCAATTTTGAATGGAAGGATTGGCAAATGGATTTTAGCTTTATCTGAATTTGAGCTAAAGTTTGAATCGGCAAAAGCTGTTAAAGGACAGATTATTGTCGACTTCATTACTGAACATCACGGTTCGTCGACTAATTTGCTTGAAATTACTCCTTGGGTATTATTCTTCGATGGATCTTCATGTGACAAAGGTGGTGGAGTAGGTATTTTGTTAATTTCGCCAAAAGGAGAGGTATTTGAATTTGCTATTCCTATTCAATCTACTGTCACTAATAATCAAGCCGAGTATGAAGCGTTGCTCAGAGGACTTCAATACTTGAGAGAAGCAAAGGCCATTGCAGTTGAAATCTTTGGAGATTCAGAATTAGTCATAAGGCAACTAAATGGCGAATATGAGTGCAGAAACGATATCTTAAGAAATTACTATGAGGAATGCAAGCAAATCTTAAAGGAGTTTCAGTCGGTAATTCTGCAGCATATTCCTAGGAAAGACAATGAAGAAGCAAACAGATTGGCTCAAAGTGCTTCGGGTTATAAAGAGCTTCAAGAAGTTTTTGCTAATAATGTATATGCTTTCGGGAGTGATATGGCAGAAGATGATTGGAGAAAAGAAATTATTGATTATCTGGAGAATCCATCCCGAAAAGTTTCTAGAAAGCTCAGGTATAAAGCTTTAAAGTTTGTTCTTCTTGATGACAATTTATATTATAAATCCTTGGATGGGGTGCTGTTACATTGCTTAAGTCAAGAAGAAGCAAAAAGGCTGATAAGTGAAGTGCATGATGGGCTGTGTGGAGCACATCAATCGGCTTACCGAATGAAATGGGTTATTAGGAGAATTGGGTACTATTGGCCCACAATGCTAGAAGACTGCTTTGAATATTACAAAGGATGCCTAGATTGCCAGAGATTTGGAAACATTCAAAGAGTTCCAGCATCGGTCCTGAATCCTATTATCAAGCCATGGCCATTCAGAGGATGGGGAATAGATTTGATTGGCCAAATAAATCCTCCATCTAGCAAGGGGCATAAGTTTGTGCTTTTAGCAACTGATTATTTTACTAAGTGGGTTGAGGCGATTCCATTAAAGAAGGTGACATCAGAGAATATGGTTGAATGTGTTAAAGAACATATCATTTACAGATTTGGAATTCCTCAAACAATCACCACAGATCAAGGAACTCAGTTTACATCTTCAGAGTTCAGAAATTTTGCTGAAAGTATGGGCGTCAAATTGTTGAATTCTTCTCCTTATTATGCCCAAGCTAATGGTCAGGCAGAGGCTTCTAACAAGATTATGATTAAGATTATACAGAAGAAGATTGATCAGAAGCCAAGAAAGTGGCATTCGGTACTCAATGAGGCTTTATGGGCTTACCGAATGGCTCCACATGGGGCTACACAGACGTCTCCTTATGAATTGGTATATGGACATCATGCTATCTTGCCATGGGAGATGCAGTCAGACTCAAGGAGAATAAAGTTGCAAAAGGATTTAAGTTCTAAAGATTATAATGATTTAATGATGGACGAATTAGAAGATTTGCATATGATTCGTCTCAGGGCCTTGGAAAATGTTGAGAAAAATAAAATGCGAGTTGCTAAATATTACAACAAGAAGGTGAGAGTCAAGCAATTTGCAGAAGGAGATTTGGTTTGGAAAGCAATATTGCCGATTGGAACTAAATACAGTGCATTCGGTAAGTGGTCTCCAAACTGGGAAGGTCCTTTCAGAGTGGTCAGATGCGTGCCTGGAAATGCATATATCCTGAAAACTTTACTAGGAGAGGAGCTTACTGCTGCTATCAATGGGAGATACTTGAAGAAATATTATCCTAGTATTGAGATTGATCGCTGACTGAAATATTTAATGTCAGAACGACTGAAATAGCCGGTATTCGGGAAGGAGCCGTCTTCAGAACAAAAATATTGACGGAAGAAGAAATGGCCAATACCAGAGCGTATTGCCCTTAGTGCAAATATATTACAAAAAATGAGTTTGACCAAGTTATCGCAAAAAAGACTACAAAAGATAAGTTTTATTGCCGAAATTCCATAATCCCTAGTACAAACTAATGGAACAACCTGTTCAGAACAGACTGGGGATGAATGGAATCGGCAATGGCGACGCCATGAGCATCAAGGTGATCTATGGAGGCCTCAATGTCGTCGATCTCCTCCGGATTGCCATTGGCAAAGCCGGGCGGTAGCCTGGAATAGTCAGCGCCAGTGTGCGTCGACATGGCGACTAGGCCTGCGGCAGTGCCCAGACGGATGCCGTGTGAGGCCACCTCATCGATGCGGCCTGCTACTGCGCCGAGGCGAGCTTCTGGCGTGTTCCCAGGAGCATTCACCTTGTTTGCCAAAGACTCAACCAATGTCTTCAGCTGATCGAGTTCGGCGTCGCGAGCTGTAGGATTACGAAGCAACGGCGGTTTAGTCCAAGATCAGATTAAAGTTACGCGAACTGCAGAAATTACCATCGATGGTCTCGAGCAGCTGCTTGCGCTGGTGTTGCCACTCTAGATCTGCGATCCCGGCTTGTTTGGAGATGACCTCCAGCTCACGCCGAGTGTCGTCACGTTCCTGCTTCAATCGGCGGGCATCGCTATCTGAGTAGGGCAGATCCCAGTTGGGCCTGGGGGATCGGCTAGATGACTCCGAAAAGTCACCCGCTGCAGCCGGAGCCGCAGTCAAGGCAGTAGCGGGGTTCCATTGAATGAGCCTGAAAATACAAAGAAAGTTGAGAGTAAGGCAAAATCTGGAGGAAAGAATAAGGAGAGGCGGACAGTCATCACCTCCGACGAGCGCCGGCGCGACTCCCCTCGGCTTCGTCGACGGCCGGGCGTCTTCTGTTGTTGGACATCAGGGTTTCTTGGAGGTTACTGTGCTGGAAGAGGAAGAGACTCAGGCTAGCAGAGAGCTCGAGTTGAAAGATTTGGTGGAAGATTAGGAGTGCTCAAGGTTCTTATTTATGGAACTAACGAAGAGATCGTGGCCGAAAATTGTGGTGCATATTCCAAGGAGTTCGGAAAGTGGAAAGGATTTTCCAACCGATCGGTTTCCATGTCGTTTGGGATTCTTGCCGAGTCGTATTCGGTTTTGACTGAATGAGATTTGGCTATGTCGTGTTTGAAGCGTTTTCGGGTCTGACACTGTTATAGCCAGTTTTGCCGAATGAGTTATCCACAATGGAGGAAAACAGAGTTAAGAAATGACAAGATTGCAAGATTGATAAAGCATTCGGCTATTGACTGTTTGTTACAATTACAAACCCAAGTACTTTGAGATTACATTTTTAGCATCTGATATCATATTGCTAATGCTCTCTAATAAGTTTTTGTCAGCTTCTTGGGTTCTAGCCAGAGCAGCAAGCTTTGCCTTGAGTTGTTTTTCTTCGTTCAGAGCTGCTGAAGCTTTCCTTCGCATCTTCTCTGTTAATTTGGGAAGCTCAGCTATCTTATTTTCATCAGCTTCAATTTCGGCCGATAGATCTCTCAATTCGGCTTCAAGTGCAGCTTTTCTGACCTTCTTATTTTCAAGTTCAGATTCCAATTTGGTCAGTAATTCTTTGCTGTTCTGAGCTTGAGTATGCAGGTCTTTCACAGATTGTTTGGCTGTGAATCTCCTCTGTTTCAGAGCTGGTTGAGAAGATTGGTTTTTCAGAGCCTGCTTTACTGCAACGTATTGATGATCCAAATGAGAAACTGGTTCCAAAGAGATTTTGATATCATCAGGAAGCTCTTGGTCAATGGATTCCAGTACATCCCTTAAGAGATCAGCATCTTTGACTTGATCTTGGATGCTCTTGTGCAGCAAAGCAAGGATATCTTTTAGCTTTGTTTGATTTTCTTCTGACAGAGTTTGGCCAGAAGATGTTTCTTCCCCTTGTTCGGCAACCAAGTCATCCACAGCAAAAGAATAGCCGGATGATGAAATGGATTTCTCCTGAAAGAAGGTCTTGCCGAATTAGTAATAATCTGCTGAATAAAAGAGTAGAAAAGGGGAATAATTATGTTTACCTCGTTCTTGACTTCCTGAATGGGGGAAGGAAGCCTCTCAGGCTCAATGGAAAGATTCTGTGTATCTTGCTGAGGAGAAGCTGGAAGATTTCTTGGTGAAGATAATGCTTCTGATTGGGGAAGAAGTTGCAAAGCTAAAGATGAATCGTGATAAGGAGAAGAGCTCTCCAAGATTGGATCCATTGAGGATTGTTCTGCAGTTAACAAGGGATGAATGCCGATGAAAAAGAAGTTAAGATGATGAAGTGTTAGAATTTTACCAGTCAATGAAGCATCGGCAAGATCTGCACTGATTGCTAGTTGCTGTGCTCTGGCCTAAAACCAAGAAGAGATAAAGCTGAGCAAAAATACCAATGGCATTATGGTCAAAGAAAGAAGGCTCTGACCTTGATAACTTCTTTGCTGCTTGTTCTTTTCTTCTTTACAACTGATGAAGCAGCTAAAGAAAGGGTTTTTCTCTTAACAGATGATGGTCTAGTAAGTATTGGATCTAGAGAAGCCTGTCTAGCCATCAGTTGAGCCAAGGTAGGAGATTGGTGCCCCAAAGCAGATATTGGGCCTGCAGCTTTGTATGAGATCGCCCTGGCAAGAGGGGCAGGTGTTATATCCTGCAAAATGACAGAATCAGAATCAATTGGGGTTAATATTATTGAGACAAATGAGGGATGAGCATATTACCTCTGAAGTTGGCTGATAATCAAGCATTAACTCGACACAGAAGGGATGGATTGACATGTTGAAAATATGATCATGGAGTTCTTGCCACCAGAGGGTGAAAGAAGGATGGGCAGATATTATTGGCACAAAAGGTTCAGGTGCATAGATAGTTCCACAGCATTTATAAGAAAAGATCCTTCTTGTCTCTGTGGAATCCTTGACAATCTCCCTAGGCTTGAGAAATTCATGAAGAAATAGCCTAGGGGGCACTTGGCCACATCCCAACTGTCTAGCCATCATGTTTGGCTGATAGTATTCGTAAGTGCTTTGAACCAGCCTTCCCCCACAGAATTCGGCTGGCAGGATGCAGGGCTGGATGAAGGCATTGAAGATCGCTATAGATTGTACATCAGTGCATCCAGTTTCAAAGCTGAATTCACAAGGGAGAGTGAGGTTGTCATTGTCCAAATATGGGAACCAAAGAGGATGAGCAAAGCCTCTGAAGAAGAGCTCAAACAGTTCACCGATGTTCTTGTTGATAGATATAGTGGAGGCAGCTTCTCCGTAGGTTTGACAACCTTTGGTTCTTCGGGTTTCTCCTTCTTTGTAATTAATTGAAGGAAAGTCTCGGCTATTGAGATCAATAGCGACAATTTGATGCATGTACAACTGCAGCCACATTTGGACAAACCACCAGGGACCATTGACACAGGGGATTTTCTTGCCGGTATGCATCAGGTGGGTGGTTTGATTGAGCATATGGTAGACACTTCCCAGGAGGTATTTCCCAAGTGGAATAAGTTTTCCAGCAGCCAGCTCTTCAGCCATCACGATATGATTCAGGGTTGGCTCATTGGCTTTGCCACAGAAGACTGATCTGCATAGCCACATATTCAGGAAGGCTCTGTATTCAACATCAGTCAGAGGACCGTCAGACATATGGTTCTGGATGTATCTCTTGTATCCAACCCCTGTTTTTACTCCTGTCTGTTTGGAGGAACCTTTGTGGTCATATGGATATACAGTTCCTGTAATACTCAGGCCGGTCATCATGTAGACATCGGCCAAAGTGGGAGACATTGGGCCATGACCGAAGAGAAAAGCATTTGCACCATTGGACCAAAAGTGGCAAGCTGCAATCAGAAGGTTCTCGTTCTTTGGTGTTTCGGCTAGTGACAGCTCCAGGCAATGAGAAATACGCAGATGGTCCCAGTTCTGTGTTTGGGGGCTTTTGTCATCAGATATCCTTTTGTACCAATTTCTCCAGCCGGCAATTGGGGGCAAAGGCCAATTCTTGAAGGCGTCTTGCCACTCATGAGGTTTTGTCAATGAAATCTTGAAAGGAATCCTCTGAGATTCGGCCGCGATGATTTCGGAAGGATCTGAATCCCCTATAGGGCCAAGGAAGTAGGATGGAGCTTTTTCCTCAACGGGGATGAGGATTGCGGCAGCTAGGGCCTATCAAGAATGGAAAGGGATGAGAAGAAATTTAAGATGCAAGTCGAGAGAAGAATACCGAATATGCTTGAGGGGATTAAAGCTTACCTGGAGGGCAAAATCTTGGTTCGCCATTTGAAGATTGGATCTTGGAAGTCGATGACCTAGGGTTCGGATCCGGATGAGAGCTCTAAAGATTCAAAAGGAGAAGCGGGTGCCGAGCAGAACTGACTTGGGAATGTTGAATGCTTCTGGTCAATTCCGAGATAAAATTATCTTTTATCCCGAAATTGAAGGGGCATGTGTTGACACCAAAAATTGGCACCAGAAAGAGGCTGACATGTGGGCCGGATTCGTTGAGGAGATATCATTCGGCAAAAGGGGTTTTTCCCCAGAAGCATTCGGTAAAGACGTTCTGCGGTCGGGAACGCACCGTCATTCGGCAAGAGAACCGTTCCGCGGGAGGCATTCGGGAGTACGTGATGACGTGGATCAAGTATAAAGAAAAGACTGGTTTAACTTGGAATGCAAGACGGATACGGTGCCCCGACGTTTATCTTTTTAGGAAATAAATAAATGTAATCGTAACCGATTAGGAGTCGTGTCGAAACCTGGGTATAAATACAAACCCATGGTAATTGTAAGGACAATCAATCAATCACACAACAAACCGGCCCCGTGCCAACTTCGAGTCCCTTAGTCGAGTCGTCGAGTTCTTCGAGAGGAATCACCGATCCGTCGACCTCCGTAAGTACCGGCAACCCTGCGCCATGTCTAGTATCATGCGGTGGATTTAGGCTTTGGTTCAGGAAGGTTCCATTGTTAGATCATGAGCCATGCGGTGGGCTAAGTTTTAGCTTGGAACAAGTTATCGGCTCTATTGGATTTTGGCAAGATCTGATAGATTCATTAAGTTACCATGTGCTGCTTTGGATTTTACTTTTATGTTTAATTCATTACAACACTCTTTTGCCCAGTTTAGGTTGATTAGATTCGGTTCTAGCTCGTAATGCACTGCGTTTCCATAGCCGAATTCGAAGTCAATCTAGATTGCCACGTGTTGCGGGTCCAAGCTCATTGGTCTTGTGTAGATCTTGACAGAACCGGGTATCATGCGGTGGATGCAGGTTTTTGGGTCGTCTTAGAGCTAACATCCGGTGGATTAGAATTCGATTCGATCTGATAGATCTATCATCATCAATGAAGCGTGTTCCTTCTTCATGGAACCCGATTCGGCTATACAGCTGTATTCGGCAGTATCGTCACGAGTGAAATGTGTTCATGGTTTTGTTTTAAGTAAAGAATGCTTTTAGCCTTCCAAGATTAGAGTGTATCATGCGGTGGATTGGTCTATTCTTGGTTGGTGGTGTGATTCCAAGCAAGTCGTATCATGCGGTGGATTAACTTGCTTGTTTCATGCTCGACGGATTGGAAAGTACCTAGACATGCGGTAGACTAGTGCTTTTAATCTATGCATTCTTGTTTATTATGAAATTATGGTCATGTCTTCGCCCTTTTGTTTATGTATCATGCTCTGTTTCTCGTTAATCAGTTGTGAATATGCGTTACAATGTTTATTCAGTCAAATACCGATCTTTCGTCATGCTTACGTCACGCATTCGGCAGTGCGCTTCCTGCGTGCTTTGCCGATTGCCGAATGATGCTTTAATTGCCATTCGGCAGTGCGCTTCCTGCGTGCTTTGCCGATTGCCAAATGATGCTTTAACTGCCGACAGATAGCTTCCCCGTAGCTATATGTCGTTCGAGACTGGCTCCGTAGCCGCAAATATGGGACTGACTGGTATCACCCGGTACGTTCCAGGTGTTATCTAAACATCTTTTCTCCCTTTGTCAGTTTTCAGGAAAATTGACTGGCACGCTCTCGGATTCAAATGCTCGGGCCACGTGTGAAGCCAGCTAATTCGGCTTGCTGTGTGCTTGGCGTGAGGTGCGGATTTTACGTCAACAAAGCTAAAGGAAAAAGAAGTGTTGGATGGACTCCACTACGTGTCTCATAAATATGAGACATCATCTTCTACCAAATCTCTTGATCCAACTAGTCTTAATTTCTCATCGATTCCAACGGGCAAAGTTCCCAAATTCAATGGGGTTGACTATGCTCGTTGGAGTGGTGATATGAAAATGTATTTATATGGTCTTCACCCCTCCCTTTGGACCGTTGTGAATATAGATGTTGACAAAGACGCCAAGCCAAGTCGTGAACAAGAGTATGATTTCTTCCGCAACTCTCAAGCCGTGATGGTTCTTAGAAGTGCTCTTAGTCCCTATGAGTACAACAAGATTAGAGGAATTGAAGTTGCAAAGGATCTTTGGGACACTCTTCAATTGTCTCATGAAGGGATGGATATGGTCAAGGAAGGCAAGATTGATCTTCTACAAGGAGAACTAGAAGCATTTGTCATGAAGAAGGATGAGACTCTATGATCGGTTGAAGCTACTTGTCACCGACATACGAATGCTCGGTAGCAAAGATTGGGATGAGCACTGTAACACCCTAAAATTCATCACAATTAAATTGTAGCAACTTCTGAATTTTCTAGGATCTATTAAGGCCTAAATAAATTTTCTATGGTTTAATTGGAATTTCTAGTATTTTTATCAATTTAAATATCATATTAAATAATTTTAGTCAAATAAGTTGTTGATGCATTCATGCTGTTGCATTTGTCTTTTGCTTGCTGTTCAATTAAGTTGGAATTTAAATTCTGTTTAAATTCGAATTTAATTTGAATTTGTTCGATGTTTAGAATAGTTGTTTTCTGTCGAGTTCGCTTTTGCCCCTCCAATTCTTGGCATGTCCATGTTTGCTCCCTCAACTCTTTCCCTCTCGGACAGCCAGCCTACTTCCTTTCCCCGGCCCAGTTCTCTTTCCGGCCCATCTTCTCCCGCGCCGGCCCGCTTCCCTTCCCCTCTCCGACGCTCACTGACGAGTGGGGCCCACGCGTCAGCTTCGTCCTCGCCGAGTCGGACTCGGGTCTGACTCGGGCATGGCTCGGCCGCGCCGCCCTCCGACTCGGGCACGCACGCCGAGGGCCCAGCCCTATTTTCCCCCCCTGTGCGTCGTGGCCCGCTTTCCCCGCTCCTTTTTCGCGATTCGGCCGCAGCTCGAAGCCCTAGAGCACTCGCGCCGCCGCCGCCGATTTGAGCTCCTCCTTGCGCCGCCGTCGATCTCTAGCCGTGGGTGTCTTCTCCGCGAATTGACTCTCTTGGGAGCATAAGCCGCAGGTAGCAAGATCTCCCGTGAAGTCCCATCGAGTTTTCCCCAAGTTTTTGCCTCGCGTGAGCTCATCAGACATCTCGCAGCGCCACCGTCCGCCATCGCTCGTCGCCGGCCATCATCGAAGCTTCTCCGTCACCGTGGTCTACAGGGGTGAGCTCGCCATCTCCCCCTCTCTCTCCTCGACCAAGACGCGTCCATTTTGGTGGCCTTTAGCCCGAATTCGGCGCCGCTCCGGTGAAGCGCCGCCGCGCTCGCGTCGCGCCGCCGCCGTCAACCCCGTCGCTGGCGATTCCCTTCGCCCGATCGAGATCCAACGGCCGAGTTCCTCCCGAGCCCTGAGTCAAATAGAACCCGTACCGGTCAACTTTGGTGACTTTGCAAAGAGGCCCTCCAAGTTTTCAAAATTAACCCGCAGTCCTAGAGAGTTGAAAAATAATTCCAAGTAGGTCCTTTTTTCTTTCGGTTTAGCCCCTTCAAGTTTTAAAATTGCACCCGAGGTCCAAGTTTTACCTTTTTACATGAAAACCCTCGAGTTGATATACAAAATTATGTTTTAGCCCTCGGATTTTCATAGTTAAGCCCCTGGAACTTTTAAAACTTTACCAGCAAGTCCCTGAACCTTAGAAAAGCCATATCTTTTGCGTTTTAACTCCGATTTTAGTGATTCTCGCGCTCACGCGTTCGTGGTAACGCGTAGACTAGTTTTGTGCTGTTATTTTATTCTATTGGAATTGTTTGTATACTGTTTCTTATTTATTGTATTGTTTTTTTGTATGTGTTCGTGTGATGCGTTTAGGAAACGCGTCGTTCGAGGAAGTGTTTGAAGAACTAGCTGTTGAAGAGTTTGAGCAGCAGTAGGGTTGGGAAGAAGGCAAGTATTCATTGATCATGCCCGTTTATACCTAAATGACATGCATTTTAATTACACCATTTATTTATCGCTTGCATTAATATTGTTGGGTCCCATTAAGAATTTCCTAGTCTGTTTTACCATACCTTGCAGCTGGGTCATTAAATTAATTTGACTGGTAGATGATGCTTAGTTTCTCAACTAGTATTGGTCTAATGAAACCCTTACTCTATGTTCCATTATTATCTTTTAATATAATAATGACAAGATCACCTCTTTTAATTGGAACATGGAGCGACCACCCAGGAAAACAGTGCAACCATAAGTGCTATGTGGCTCTGGCTTTGACTGACTAATTAGGTATTATAGTTTGGGATAGTTTTACCCGAAAGGGGCAAGAGGTGCGGCGGTTGACGAGGTATAGCCCGGTCCTCTTGAGCGGTAGGCTTTGCTAAGATACGTGACTCATTAGGGAGGGTTATGCTTTGCTCCTGAATCGGAAGCCTTAGCGAACTATCACTTATTAGAGTATCTTTGTAAAGGTCTCATAGTGAAACCCAGTATTCTGTCCACGTGATGTGGGAAGGGTACATGCTTTCGGGCAACAGGAATCACGGCTTATGGTGAATGTGTACAACCTCTGCAGAGTGTAAAACTGTTATAACAGTCGTGCTCACGGTCATGAGCAGCCTGGACCCTCACATGATTAATCTATCAGAATATGATCTAAATTGTGTTTACCTGAATTTGATGGGTTTATGTTATCATTTAATTGTGGTTGGTATATACTTATATCTACTAGTAAATAGATGCTTAATAAAATTTGACCCACTAAAAATGCTTAATGCAGCTATCCTTTTAGCCTTCCACTTTATAAAGCCTAGCATGTCATTTATTTTCATACTTTGCTGAGTACGACATGTGCTCACGCTTGTTTATTTATATTGCATCGACCACACTCAGACTGCTGCTCAGATTGGGAGAATTTTGAGGACTTTACTACTGATTTTGAGGAATTCTAGGCGAGTCCGCCAGTCAACTGCCTGTGGAGATGGACTTATTACGTTTCGTTTAGTTAAACGTTTATTTAAGTCTTCCGCTATGACATTTGTGTCAACTCTGATATTGTAATAAATATACATTAATACTCTTTCGTATGCATGGTTATGGATATTCACTTGTGACGTCTACCATATGTGTGTAAACTTGATCCTGGCGCACATATGAGATGCACCTGGTTTTATTTCTAAAACCGGGTGTGACAAGCACAAAGTGACCAAGAAGATGCTTAGGGCATATGCACCCAAGAACCCAATGCTTGCCACCATGATGAGAGAGAAGGGCAAGTTCAAGAAGATGCTACCCATGGAGTTGTTCAACAAATTGCAATATCATGAAATGAACAACTTGGATGTAGCTAGATCAACGGAACCAACCGAAGTGAAGACCATTGCTCTCAAAGCCAAACCAAGAAAGAAGGTTGAGTCAATTGAAAAGACTTCCAATTCCAAGAAGAAAGAAGACTCAAGTGATGGTGATAGCACCGATGAAGAAACTTCCATGATGGTGAAGAACTTCAAGAGGTTCATGAAGACCAAGGGCGACAAGAGGTCCATGTCTCAAAGAAGATGCTATGAGTGTGGGGAGAAAGGGCATTACATTGCCGATTGCCCCCGCAAGAAGAATGACAAAGAAGACAAGGAGTCAAAGGACAAGTACTTTGACAAGGAGAAGAGGTACAAGGAGAAGAGTCAATAGTACAAGAAGAAGTTTGGAAGTGTTCATGTTGGTCAAGGGTGGGATTCTTCAAGTGATAATTCCGATGATGAAGATGTGACAACTCTTGCCATTCAAGTCCCTACATCAACATCTAGACTCTTCAACAACTATCAAGATAGTGATGATGAATCTCTCATGTGCCTCATGGCCCAAGGGACTAAGGTATTAAACATCACCCCATCCATCTCATCCACCATTTTGACATCTAGGAATGTAGAAAATGATCTAGATGAAGAGGAAGCCAAACATGAAAAGAACATGATAAATAAGTTTGGCAAAGAAGGCTACAAACAAATTAAGAAGTTAGTACAGAAATTGGAGAAAAGGAAAGAGTCTCTTGATAGGCAAGAAGAGTTGCTCATCCTTGAAAAGGAGAGAAACCTTACTCTTGAAGAAACTCTAGTTGAGGAGAAGATCAAGGTGGAGAAATTGACTTGTGACTTGTCACTTGCCAATGTCTCTTGTGAGAAGATGTCTAAGGAATTGTCCTAGGCAAATGACTCTCTTGCCAACCTAAAGAATGTACAAAGTGAGCTTCAAGAATGTCATTCAAGCCTAGAGGTCAAATATAAAGATCTAGAAGTCAACTTTAGCGCTCTTTGGGAAAGCACTAAGATTAACTCTAAGACAATTCTTAACTCAAATGTCTCTACTAGTGAAGGTTGCTCAAGATGCTATAAGTTTGATATAAATGATTGTGCCACTAACCTTTCAAAACTAGAAGAGAAAGTCAAACCTAAAGATGTAAAGATTCAAGAATTGACCAAGACAATTGGCAAAGGCAAGGCCAAAGGTAAGAGTGAATTTGAGAGCCATCCGGCATATAAAGCCGGAAGATATCCTAGTATCAAGGATGGGCTCGGATTCACTAGAGGAGAAAAAGCAAATGGCACAAGGATGTTGAGAGGTCATGAAGTGCCAATGTTCACTAAGGGTGCAAACCTTGGAGACTTGATGAACATTGCTCATGGTGTGATAGTAAACACCATTGAAGACAAGCCTAAGGTTGAGGCAATTACCAAAGATACCAAGAGCTCAACCAAGATCAACAAAGAAGAAAAGAGCATTGAGCATAAGCCATCACCCAACTACACCATTGACTACACGGTTGTGTGGGATCACAATGGGAAGATGGTGGTGAAGTATGTGGGTGCCCATGCCAAGAAGATGATGAGGAGTGTTTGGGTGCCTAAGATTTCAAAAGCTAACACTCAAGGACCAAATCTCTTTTGGGTACCTAAATTCAAAGTTTAAACTTGTTTTGTAGGCATATACCTCCGGTGGATCTTCATGGTTGCTTGACAGTGGATGCTCAAATCATATGACCGGAGAGAAGAACATGTTTGCTAAGTTAAAAGAATATGACTCACCTATATAAAATATCACATTCGGTGACAACAACCATGGTGATGTGATTGGTCAAGGTGAAGTTGCTATCTCACAAGACTCATCTCTTTCAAATGTTTATCTAGTTGATTCTCTAGGGTACAATTTGTTGTCTGTATCACAACTTTGTGAAAAAGGCTACAATTGTCTCTTTACTAATGAGGGTGTGAGTGTCCTTAGAAGGGAGGATTCCTCTATTGCTTTTACGGGTCAACTTAAGGGAAAGCTTTATTTAATTGATTTCACAACAAATAAAGTGGAACCAAAGACTTGTTTAGTGGCAAAATCTAGCTTGGGTTGGCTTTGGCATCGCCGGCTAGCTCACGTTGGGATGAGGAACTTGGCCAAACTTCAAAGGGATGAACACATTCTAGGATTAACAAATGTTGTCTTTGAGAAAGATAGGTTGTGTAGTGCTTGTCAAGCCGGAAAGCAAGTTGGAGTCCCTCATCCAACCACAAACATACTGACTAGCTCAAGACCCTTGAAATTGCTTCACATGGATTTATTTGGGCCAATCGCTTATATAAGCATTGGTGGGAACAAGTATGGACTTGTCATTGTGGATGATTTTTCTCGGTTTACATGGGTTTTCTTTCTACAAGACAAGAGTGAAGCTCAAGGGGTTATCAAGAAGTTCATTAGAAGAGCTCAAAATGAATTTGAGTTGAAAGTCAAGAGAATAAGAAGTGACAATGGGACGGAATTCAAGAATCTCAATGTTGAGTAATTCCTTGATGAAGAAGGCATCAAGCATGAGCTCTCCGCTCCATACACGCCTCAACAAAATGGCATCGTTGAGAGAAAGAACCAGACCTTGATTGAAATGGCAAGGACCATGCTTCATGAATACAAGACTCCGGATATCTTTTGGGCCGAGGCGATCAATACAGCTTGTCATGCCACTAATCGCCTCTATCTTCAAAAGTAATATGGCAAGACTCCGTACGAGATCCTCACCGGTAACAAACCAAAGGTGCACTACTTTCGAGTTTTTGGTTGCAAATGTTACATTCTTAATAAGAGAACCAAAAGCTCCAAGTTTGCACCCAAGGTTGATGAAGGTTTTCTACTTGGTTATGGTACTAACGAACATTCTTATCGTGTCTTCAACAAAACCACCGGTTGTGTTGAGATCACGGTAGACGTGAAATTTGATGAATCAAACGGCTCTCAAGTAGAGCAAGTTGTGAATGACATTGTAGATGAAGAGCCACCAAGTCAAGCTATCAAGAAAATGAGTTTAGGTGAAGTGAAGCCTCAAGAGCCCCAAGTAGAAGATGATGAGCAAGACCAAGTCTCGAAAATCATATTTAACATTGGTCTATCAACATCATCAACAAGAGTGGAACCACCAAGTTCTTCGCAAGATCAAGTTCAAGATCATGGTGACGATCATGATATTGGCAACGATCAAGGGGAGCTCAAGGTGACGAGTCTCACAATGAAGAAGATGATGATGGCCCTATTCAACGTCAATCAACATTTCCACACCTAAGAGTTCATCAAAGCGTCCAACGGGATCATCCCGTAGATAACATTCTAGGGAGCATCCAAAGAGGGGTAATCACTCGTTCTCGTTTAGCAAATTTTTGTGGATGTTACTCGGTTGTTTCTTCTTTGGAGCCTCTCAAGGTAGAAGAAGCTCTTGGCGATGCGGATTGGGTCATTGCAATGCAAGAAGAGTTAAACAACTTCACAAGAAATGAAGTTTGAGAATTGGTCCCAAGACCCAAGTAAAATGTAATTGGCTCCAAGTGGGTTTTCTGGAACAAGCAAGATGAAAATGGGATTGTCACAAGAAACAAGGCAAGATGGATTGCTCAAGGTTTCACTCAAATTGAAGGTCTTGACTTTGGTGAAACTTATGCTCTGGTGGCAAGGCTTGAATCAATTCGTATTCTACTAGCTTATGCCTCACATCACAACTTCAAGCTATATCAAATGGATGTGAAGAGTGCATTCTTGAATGGACCTCTCTCTGAGTTGGTATATGTGGAGCAACCACCGGGCTTTGAAGACCCCAAGCGTTCCGACTATGTCTACAAGCTCCATAAGGCGCTCTATGGGCCCAAACAAGCCCCAAGAGCATGGTATGAATGTCTTAAGGAATTTCTTCTCAAAAATGGCTTTGTAATGGGCAAAGCGGATTCTACTCTCTTCACTCGAAAAATAGACAAAGATTTGTTTATGTGTCAAATTTATGTTGATGATATTATCTTTGGTTCCACTACTGAAAAGTTTTGTGAAGAGTATATTAGGATAATGACCAAGAGATTTGAGATGTCAATGATGTGAGAATTGAAATTCTTTCTTGGTTTTTAAATCAAGCAATTGAAGCATGGAACTTTCATATGTCAAACAAAGTATACAAGTGATATGCTCAAGAAGTTTGATATGGTCAATGCTAAACCCATCAAGACTCCAATGCCCGTGAATGGTCATCTCGATCTCAATGAAGAAGGAAAATCGGTCGATCAAAAGGTATATCGCTCCATGATTGGATCTTTGCTTTACCTTTGTGCATCTAGGCCCGATATAATGCTTAGCGTGTGCATGTGTGCAAGATTTCAAGCCAATCCAAAGGAATGTCATTTAATGGCTGTTAAGAGAATCTTTAGATATCTAGTGCATACTCCGAACCTTGGATTGTGGTATCCCAAAGGCTCCACTTTTGATTTACTTGGCTATTCCGATTCGGACTATGCCGGTTGCAAGGTAGATCGAAAGAGTACAACGGGGACTTGCCAATTTCTTGGTCGGTCTTTGGTGTCTTTGAGTTCTAAGAAACAAAATTCCGTTGCGCTATCCACCGCCGAGGCCGACTATGTTGCAGCCGGTGCTTGTTGTACTCAACTACTTTGGATGAGGCAAACCTTGAGTGACTTTGGATGTGAGTACAAAAATTTCCCTCTCTTGTGCGACAATGAGAGTGCCATCAAACTAGCAAACAATCCCGTTCAACACTCAAGAACCAAGCACATTGACATTAGACATCACTTCCTTAGAGATCATGAAGCCAAAGGAGATATCGCTCTAAGCCATGTAGGAACCGACAAACAACTAGCCGATATCTTCACCAAGCCTCTCGATGAGCAAAGGTTTTGTACTTTGAGGAATGAGCTAAATATCTTGGATTCTCGTAACTTGGCTTGACTTGTTGCATACACAAGTTGTTTGTTGCCTAGACTAGAAGAAAAATCATTTTATCCTTTTGTGTGAGTTTTTTCAAAAAATATTTGATCTTGTGATCGTTGGATCATTCCTTGTCTCAAAAGATCATTGTTATGTGTTGATGATTGTAGCTGATCTCTTTGAGTCAAGGGTCTTACATGTCCATAGGCAATATCTCTCAAAATCTTCCATCAAATCTCGTCATGAAAAATTCTAATAAAAAAACTGATTTCTCTACCCCGGATCTTCCGACACACCATCGGATCTTACCCAATGAAGTTCCGGACAGCTCTGCCTCGCCTCTCTCTCTTTCATTTTTTCCTTCGGATCTTCCGACGGTCCGTCGGATCATCCGGACCTGGGAAAGGCCGGAACTTCCGCTGGAACTTCTAGTTACTTTCTCTAGGGTCGGATCTTCCGACTGTGCGTCAGATCTTCCGGCCTGCGCGTGACTATAAATATCTGGAATGAGCCGTTACTTCTTCTATTCGTTCCATCTTCTTCCCAAACGCCTCCTCTCTCTCATTCTCCACCCCGTGCGGCGATTTTGGAGTTCAACCGAAGGATTGTTGGTCTTTGTGGCTCATTTGATTCTCCCAGTCTTGAAGGACTCGATCCCCTTCGGATCTTCCGGGTTTTTCGCGGGAAATCTCAAATGTATCTCATTCAAACTTCCCGTCGCCCGATCTATCAATGTAGAAGGTTCTAGTGGATTTCCCTTGGTGAATATCTTCATATACATGCCTAGAACATACTCCTAGAGTTTCATAACTTTTGGTAGGCTAAATCTTCGTATCCTCAATTTTAGGTCAAAACCCGAGTGTGTCGGATCATTCGACTATGTGCCGGAAGATTGAGCCCCGGATCATCCGACCCCATGTCGGAAGATCCGAGCCCCGGATCATCCGACACATTGTCAGAAGATCCGACAGCCCTGGGTTCTGATGTTTAAATTGAAATCATCTATCTTGGTCCATCTGTTGATCCTTTCTTATTGTCTATCTAGATGGGTCGTATGAAGCATACTGAGAAGCTCGGCCTAGCTATGAGAGAAATATTGGCTCATCTCCTGACACTGAGTTTGATTCTGATAATGGGACAAGAGAGCAAGGAAGAGGCAAACGAATAAAGAAACAACTTGCTGCAAGGGCAGTCAGAGGAATGGGTCCTGCTAGTGGTGAAGGGCAAGGAAAGGAAATTCAAATCTCCTCCTCTCCTCCACGTCCAAGGACCAAGAGAGCTAACCGTGATGAACATGCTGGGTCCGAATATAATGATGACATTGATCTATCCACTCTTGCTCAGAATTTCATATCCACTGCTATCCCATTTTGTCATCCAAATGACAGAGCTTTGGTGAATTTCAAGTCTACAGCAAATAGCATGAAAACACTTCGGTTTAGTGCACATGAGGACCCTCGATTCATCACCTCCAAGCAATTCAAGGGTGATTCTCGTTTTTGGCTGCATCATCAAGCGGATTGGTATGAGTCGGTGATTCTGAAGATGGGTAGGCTGTGTACACCCATGTATTGGGTGGATTGGAATTATTTGAAGGGCATGCCACCGCCGCTGAAGCCAGTTGTTGATGATGTTTATGAGCGGTGTGTTGAGATGGATGTGGCCAAGATCATGGCTTTTGAGTGTGCCTACAATGAAGAGGTGATTGCTCAGTTCTATGCCACTTTGTGGATTGACCAGGAGAGGGATGAGATGCATTGGACTCTTTGTGGCAAACGCCTATCTATTTCCTTGCACACTTTTGCGGGGCTGTTTGGGCTAGCTGAGGAAACCACCTATGCTCACACTATCAATGATCACAACAAGGTAGATCTTCATCAAGGGCGTGAGATTGATGATGTGAAGCTCGCTTTCATGTATGATGGGGCTTATGGAGCCGTTGTCTTTGGGAAGTACAAGGGTCTCTCTCCGTTTTACAAGTTGCTTAATCAATTCTTCAGGGGAACCATGTATCCTAGGGCAGGTGATGCTGATAACATTTCCGAGAGGGCCAAGAACTTGTTGTTTCAGATGGCCCCCGGCAAGCCCAAGTTCAAAGTGTTCAACTTCATTTGGAATGAAATTATCTTGTGCTCCCATGAGTCATCTAGTGGCTGTCACTTTGCTCCCTACATCTTCCATATGATTAAGCATGTGACTGGAGTAAACATTTTGACTGACAAGCCTCACTTCCCATATCGCTCTCCCCAAGGCAAAATTGAGCAGCTGCTAAAGATCAAGGCCAAGCCCTATGAAGGCGTTCGTGCTCCGACTACTACTCATGGTGCTTCATCTTCTCGTGCACCTCCTCCTTCGGAAGGTCCATCTTCATCTCGTGGTGCTTCTCTTGGTCCAAAGAGCAAGAAAGAGAAGCTAGACTTTATTGTGCTAGGGCTCTTTGCTTGTTTCACTGCATGTTCTTATCAAGCCAAGAAAGCTCATGAACGTGACATTCGCTTGGATGAGGAGATGTGCAAGCTTGACAAGCAACACAAAGAACTCTTGGATCACTATCAGTTGCCTCATTCCCCCGTTCGCCAGCCTAGAGAGTTCTCTCCTCCTCAGTTTTACAATCCTTGGGAGGTCAATACTCAAGAATATGTCTTTGGAGCCCCTTAACAACTCGATGAGAATGAGATTGAAGAAGTGGAAGAGGAAGACACCGACGGCGAAGAGGAATTCTATCAAAGTGAGTCGGAAAACGAGGAAGAAGCCGGTGCGGGAGATGGCGACGATGAGGACGATGCCGGTGATGATGGGGACGACGACGAAGCCACCGAGTAGCTCCCTTTTTGGTCCTTGATGACAAAGGGGGAGTGAATTTGGTCACTACAGTCCCATCATTATCTTTTCTTCATGTTTTCCTCTGCGCCCCCGCCGTCCGTATCTCATCAACCACGACGTCGGACCTGATGGAGAAGCAGACGCACTACGGGAAATCAAGGGTTTGCTGGCAAACCTTCAAAAACACTCGGTAAAGCCTTTGCCGAGTGCAACACTCGGTAAAGGACACACGACATATCGGTGACGGCAAAGCCCCTCTTTACCGACAGTTTTTTGTCGGGCACTCGGTAAAGGCTTTGCCAAGTGCTAAAATCGACACTCGGCAAACATTTTTCAAGAAATTAAAAAAAACAGCCAACACTCGGCAAACATTCTCCAAAAAAATTACAAAAAAACATCCGCTGCACTGGCCGCGCCAAGCCAGCCACCCGACCACGCTAGACGCGCTGAGCCGGTCGCGCCACCCACGCCGCCCACCGCTGGCTGCACCCGCGCCGCCGGCCCGCGCTCGTGGAGCCCCGGCTGCGGATGCACCACTCTGGCACCAGCCGCGTCGTGCCGCGCTCGAGCTACTAGCCGCCCGCTCGCGCTCGCCAAGCGCGGGCGCGCTGGCCATCGGACGCGCCACGCTGCTGGCCGCGCTCGCCGCCCGCCTGACTGTGCCGCTCTCCCGACCGCGCACCCCACCGGCCGCCTGGCCGCCTGCATGCTTGCCGCCTGCATGCCTGCCGCCTAACCGAGCCAGGGCCACGCCGGAGCCGTGCCAAGGCCCGCTGCTGCCACTGCTGCGTCAGGGCCGGCTCGTACAGGGCTGCAGCAGTTGAGGGAGAGAGAGACCAGAGAGATGAGGGAGAGAGAGAGAGTGTGTGGTGGGTGTGGGAGAGAGACCAGAGAGATGACAGAGAGAGAGAGTGCGATGGGTGGATGGATCAGAGGCAGTGGGGATGGGAGAGGGATCCGAGTGGCCATTTTTGGACCAATGAGAGCTCAGGATTTTGAGCCCATGGATTGTTGACGTGGCCATTGTGTTTTCTTTGTGTGTTTGTATCAAACATTTAGATGGCTAAATAATATTAAATGAAAAAGTTATAAACTACAAACTTTTACATCTTTTCGAGACCTACAACTTTGTTATAGAACATATTTACATCCGAGGTCATTTAAAAATTTTAAAATTTCAAGATTTCAAATTAGATGCATTATAAGAATATTTTAAAGTACTAAACAATCTTAAATTAAAAAGTTGTCAACTACAAAGTTTTAGATTTCGTGGATCTGTATAACTTCGATATATAACTTATTCACATTCGAGGTCATTTGAAAAGTTTGAATTTTTAAATTTCAAATTAGATAATTTATAATAATATTTTGAGGTAATGAACAATCTCAAATACAAAAGTTGTCAAGTACAAAGTTTTAGATTTCATGGAGGTGTACAACTTTGGTATAAAGTGTTTTTTCATAAGAGATCATATAAAAAAAGTTTGTATTCAAAACATACATCCACTAACTCTGTCACATACAATTACACATACACTTCTTGTGAGATGTTTCGATTTTATAAATATCATTACGACAAAATGTGCGAAATATTCTCAACTTTTTACCACAGCCACTATATGTGATACCATCACTTCATGATAAATTTCATGATTTTTAGAGTTAATTAGCTTGTTTTGGAATTTAAAAACCATTTGGACTCACATCTTTGCCGAGTCTCAAAGAAAATACACTCGACAAACAAGCTCTTTTCCGAGTGCCTAAAAAACACTCGAAGAACAAAACTCTTTGCCGAGTGTTTTTTTTACACTCGGCAAATAACATGCATATAATTTTTTTACTCCTTATATTTTATTATTTGAATTACTTATGGTTCAAAAACAAAAAACTTACTTCTTTGCCGAGTGTCAATTATAATACACTCGGCAAAGAGCTGCATTATAATTGACACTCGGCAAAGAAGTAGGTTTTTTTCGTTTTTGAACCGCAAGTAATTCAAATAATAAAATATAGAGCTTCTTTGTCGAGTGTATTTCTTTTGCACTCGGCAAATAACATGCATATAATTTTTCTAGCCTTTATATTTTATTATTTGAATCACTTGCGGTAAAAAAGAAAAAAACTTAATTCTTTGCCGAGTTTCAAATATAATACACTCGGCAAACAAACTCTTTGTCGAGTGTTTTTTATTTGACACTCGACAATTTGCCGAGTGCCCGTAAAAAAACACTCTGCAAAGGTGTCGGCACTCGGCGTATACGGGTGTTGACAGTCAAAATTGGCTCTGGCCCGGCCAAACCGGTCTGACCGGTTTGCCAAACCGGTCAGACCGGTTTGGTTTTGTAATTCGAGTATGATTAGGATTCCGAGTTTAATCCCATATTGTAACCTATTCGAAATGGGTAAGACTTCCCCAGCCTATAAATATAAAGGCTAAGGCCGATTGAGAGGTATTCCAATCGAATCAAACACATTTATCCTTTACTTTTTTTATCTCTCAAACCCTAATCTTTTCCAACCCCCATATTCTGTTCTTTACTCGTCTCTACGGCGTTCAAGGGCGTTCTAGGTGGCCAGCCGACCCTAGAGCAACCCTAGCTTTCTTGAGCTCCGAGTTTCAAGGGCGTTCTAGGTCCCTCCCGAGCTCGAGTTTCTAGGTCTTCACGAGTTCCTGCCTGAAAGCGGTCAGACCGGTTTCAGGAACCAGTCAGACCGGTTTGCCCGAGGAGCTCAGGAGTTGGCCGTTGTGACGACTGTGCTGCGCGTTTGATCGGCTTCGAGTTTGTTGGCGCGTTTTCGTGTCAACATACTTTTTTGGCGACTCCGCTGGGGAAAGATTAATCTGGTTTCAAGACCGATTCAATCTACTCCAATGATGTCTGGATCAACGTGCGACCTTGACAAAGACAACATCATCACCGCGACGATGGAAGAGCTCACGGACGAGGAGCAGAAGCGGTACCTAATTGCCGAGGAGCACTTCAAGGTGCAATTCTTGAAGGGCTTCAAGGAAGATCACGGTGGTCTTGTCAAGAGAGTGGAGGAATTCGTCATGCCAGCTTTCAAGCTGGCAAACGACCAAGTTGAAGAACTTCCGAAGGTAACTGACGAATCCTCTGATTTGATGCAGCAAATTACTCGCATGATGGATGAAAAATCGCATGCTGCACAAACTGTTACTAGTGATATCATTGCTAGTATGGTAGGTAATTCTGATAAAGGTAAAAATAATGTAGAATCTAATGAATTACCTAACTCAGATCCTAGCTCATCAGGCGTGCCAGAAAATGTTTTAGATCCTAATTTAGGCATGCCGATGAATTTCTATGCGGGACAATCACCTCACCCTGGTTCGGTCCACGAACCGGTCAGACCGGTTTTCACAACCGGTCAGACCGGTTTGGCCTCCTCTGGTGGTCAGACCGGTTCCATGGGTACAGGAGCAACGGGTGCAATGGTTTTATCTAATACGGTTGCTTCTGGTCCTGTTTACACTACTCCACGTACTACGGTTATAGGAAGTATACCCCACGGATCTGGCGCATCTCATGGGCCGATTCCGAATACTTCTCAAAATGCGATGTATAGTGTTCCCCGTATTCCACAAAACAGAGGTGATGGGAATTATCAAGCCGAGTTAGCTAAGTTTAAAGAAGATATAGCTAATACACTTAGAACAAGACTCGGGCTTGATTTGGGTAGTTCACGTTTGTATCAAAAACTGTATCCCCCTGAATTTGATTTAGTTCCTTATCCTAATGGTTGGCGTGTTCCTGAGTTTATTAAATTCAATGGTGAAGATAATAGAACTCCTTGGGAGCACATTAGTCAATACATTTTACAATTGGGGGAATCATCTTTTTATGAACCATTGCGCATACGGTTGTTTTCACTATCTTTGACTGGAACTGCTTTTTCATGGTTTTCTTCGCTTGCTCCTAATTCTATTCAAAATTGGACTCAATTGGAGCGTAAATTTCATGATCATTTCTTTAGCGGAGAAAACGAGGCTAAATTGTCTGATTTAACATCGGTTAGGCAAAGCTGAGACGAATCGGTTCTTGATTATTTTAAAAGATTTAAAGACATTAAGAATCGGTGTTTTAACATAACCATTTCTGAAAAGGATTTAGCAGATTTAGCTTTTGTGGGCTTACGGTCTTATTTGAAGGAAAAACTAGAAGGTTTTGATTTCCTTACTGTTAATCACTTGCAAATAAAGGCCATGGGCTTAGAAATTAAGTTAAAAAATTCAAAAGAATCTGTTAAACCTCATCGGTCCAATGTGCATGTTGTTGATAATGATTCTGATAGTTTGGATGATGATAAAGAAGTTTATGCTGCTGAATTTGTTTGGTCATCAAAGAGTAAACCAGGTTCTTGTCCTTCGTTGAAGCCGGTTCAGAAAAATCGGCGAGAAGAAGTTAAATTTACCTTTGATGTAGCCAAATGTGATCGTGTTTTTGATGAATTGCTTAAGAATGGCTCTATTAAACTTTCTCATTCAATTCCACCAGTCGATCAATTGAAAAATCATGCATATTGTAAGTGGCATAATTCCTTTTCACATGCGACTAACGATTGCAATACTTTTCGACGACAGATACAATCGGCCCTTAATGAAGGTCGATTAGTACTAGCTGAAATGCAAGTTGACAAGGCTCTTTTCCCTGTTCATACCTTGAATTTGAATACCAAGGTGTTGATTCGGCCGGAACAAGCCGATGGAGCTAAGGGTAAGAATGTGGTGATTGGAGACCCAAGGCCGGAAAAAGTTTATGACAAAGTTCCGGTCAGAACAATGGTGATTGGGAGGACTCTGGATGGAAAAGAGTCTCTGAAAATTACTATTAACACATCAAGGCCCGAGGGCAAGAAAGTTCCTTGGAAGAGAATTGGTCCGCTGACCAGGCGAAACCGGTCAGACCGGTTTGCCTCTGGACCGTCCAAGAACTTTCAGGCCTAAGCGTCCGGAAGTGGGTACTTGGAAGATGAATGAGCCAAAAGTTCAAGGTAGGATTCAGAAACAAGGACCTACTTTCTCTCGGCTCATGAACAAGTACACAAAGGCCGTTCAAGTTGATCGGCCAACAAAAAAGAGACCGAGGTCACCATTGCGTTGGACTAACTTTATAGCTTATAGAGAAGACAATAAATGTCGTGGGACTTCAGTACATGACCGATTGGGCTCATACCAATCAGGTCCGGTGTTTGCCCCAAAAGCGGTCAGACCGGTTTTTGGAAACTGGTCAGACCGGTTTTTGGAAACCGGTCAGACCGGTTTCGGTCTGAGCAGAGAGTTCAAGTTCCTCCTAAGCAAGAATACCGTGTCAAGGTGAAGAAGTAGGATGTGCAAGACAAAGCCAGTGGGTTTGTAAAAATTGGCGATATTCCAGTGGCTATGCAAAACTTGGGTAAAAAGCCGATAGTCATTGGAGATTCAGTTCCTGTTCCAATAAAAAAGCCGGTCATGGCTAATGATCATGAGGCTAGCAGTAGCAAGGGCGTGAAGAAGGTCTTTCAACCAAGGTGGTGTCCTTCTGGTTTGACTCATACACAAAAGAGAAAATTGCAGCGCTTGCAAAACAAAGAGAAAAGAGAACAGGAAGCTGAGAAGCTGAGGGATGAGCAATTCAACAATTATAGGCCCATGATCCCTCAGACCAAAACCCGGCGAGTTGTGCAATCAGCAGCACAACTGGTCAGACCGGTTTCAGAATCCGGTCAGACCGGTTTGGGTCGGCCCGCTGCAGAAGCGGTCAGACCGGTTTCTGGAACCGGTCAGACCGGTTTGTCGACAAAGGCAGGGGCTGAAGCTACTTCGATCATCGACACTTCACTAATTCCTCCAGTGGTCGAAGATGAAGAATTGGTTGATTTTGAGCCTTCTCCACGCCGTGACAACATGGAAATTAATATTGTTTATCTATCTTCTAATTATTATGTGGTGCCGGAGGAGGAGGTATCTCATCTTCAACTTGGGCCTCGAGATGCTATATTTCAGAAGCCGCAAGAATCAAACAATCACTTGAAGGCTTTATACATGAGAGGTCATATCAATGGGAAGCCAATCTCGCGAATGTTGGTTGATGGTGGGGCGATTGTGAATCTTATGCCCTATTCTCTCTACAAGAAGATTGGCGGAAATGACGAATAATTGATCAAGACAAACATGACAGTCAGTGGAGTTGGTGGCGGTGATCCTATTGGCGCCAAGGGTGTGGCTTCTATGGAGTTGACCATTGGAAGCAAGACCGTTGCTACAGCTTTCTTCGTCTCAGAAGTGCAAGGTAACTTTAGTTTAATTCTTGGGCGTGATTGGATTCATGCAAATCAATGCGTACCTTCTACCTTGCATCAATATCTTATTCAGTGGATCGACGATGAAGTTGAAGTTGTACATGGTGATACTTCTTCCTTCGTTGCAACGGCCGATTCCGATTCTATTAGTGCAAATGAAAATATTAAATGTTTGTCGGGCTTAAATTTGACCGATTATGAGCTGATCAGTTGCACTAAGGATGGTTTCGTTACTGCTACATTAAAGCCGATGGAGAATCGGTTGAATTACTTGCTGTAATTGATGGAGCAAACAAATCAACAGAGACAAACCAGTCAGACCGCTTCCAGAAACCGGTCAGATCGGTTTAGGACTGAACAGTGCCAGTCGAGCCAAACCGGTCAGACCGCTTCTGAGAACCGGTCAGACCGGTTTACATCTGGACAGTGGCTTCAAGAGCGAATTGATCATTTTCGAGAAAAAACAGAAGGTACATTTGAAGCCATTGAGGATCTAGGTGATATGGATAAACTGGGTCAAGGTTTTACATCAGCCGACCCTTTAGAAAAAATAGATATCGGTGATGGTACTATTCCTAGGCCAACTTTTGTAAACAAAAATTTATCGGCTGAGTTTAAAGCCGAATTAATAAATTTGTTGAAGGAGTATGTTGATTGTTTTGCTTGGGAGTACCGTGAGATGCCTGGTTTGAGTCGTGATTTAGTTGAGCATCGTTTACCGATAAAAGCCGGTTTTAGACCTTTTAAACAATCGGCTAGACGTTTTAATCCCGCTATTTATGACCGAATAAAAGAAGAAGTTAATCGTTTGCTAGATGCTGGTTTTATTCGGACTTGTCGTTATGCGGAGTGGATTTCTAATATTGTTCCCGTTGAAAAGAAAGATTCGGGAAAACTTAGAGTTTGCATTGATTTTAGAGATCTTAATAAAGCCACTCCAAAAGATTCATATCCTATGCCTATAGCCGATGTCTTAATCAATGAAGCTTCTGGGCATCATGTTGTTAGTTTCCTTGATGGTAATGCTGGATATAATCAAATCTTCATGACCGAAGAGGATATGCACAAAACGGTCTTTCAATGTCCAGGATTTATTGGTTTGTTTGAGTGGGTGGTTATGACTTTTGGATTAAAGAATGCCGGTGCAACTTATCAAAGAGCTATGAATTTAATCTTTCATGATTTGCTTGGAGTTATCGTGGAAGTATATATTGATGATATTGTGGTTAAATCGGATGGTTTAATTCCTCATCTAGCCGATTTAAAACTTGCTCTTGAAAGGATGCGACGGTATGGATTGAAAATGAATCCACTCAAATGTGCTTTTGGTGTTTCGGCTGGGAACTTTCTTGGGTTTGTTATTCATGAGAACGGCATAGAAGTTGATCCCAAGAGAATTGAAGCTATGAAGAAAGTCGAAGCTCCTACTTGCAAGAAATATTTACAAAAGTTTCTAGGCAAGGTAAATTTCTTGAGAAGATTTATAATTAACTTGTCTGGAAAGGTTGATGCTTTTACTCCTTTACTTCGGTTAAAGAATGAAGCCGATTTTACTTGGGGGACAAAACAACAAGAAGCTTTTGAGGAAATCAAAGAATATTTGTCTTCACCACCGGTGCTTAGGGCACCTAAGCGAGGAGTACCATTTAGATTTTATGTGGCGGCTGAAGATAGAACTATTGGGGCTGTTTTGACTCAAGAAATCGGCAACAAGGAGTATGCGATTGCTTATGTAAGCCGACGGCTCGTCGATGCAGAAACAAGGTATACTTTCATTGAGAAGTTGTGTTTATCCTTGTACCATGCTTGTACTCAATTGAGGCATTATTTATTATCTAGCACTTGCATCGTGTTGTGTCAAACCGATGTAATTAAACATATGTTGCAAAAACCGATTTTAAGTGGTAGGATCGGTAAATGGGCTTATGCTTTAGTTGAGTATGATTTGGCTTGTGAACCTTTAAAAGCTATGAAAGGCCAAATTGTAGCTGATTTTATTGTTGAGCATCGGATTGATGATACTTGTGAATTCAACGTCGGTTATGTTGCTTGTACACCATGGAAGTTATACTTTGATGGATCGGTTTGCAATGATGGACAAGGAATTGGTGCTGTTTTGATCTCTCCAAGTGGTGTCGTTTTTGAGTTCTCAAACCGATTGGAAGAAAGCGAACCAATAATCAAGTTGAATATGAAGCTCTTCTATTTGGTTTGGAATTTTTGCAAGACATGGGAATAAAGCATGTTGAAGTTTTTGGTGATTCGCTCCTGGTGGTACAGCAAGTATCTAAGGTATGCCAATGCTATAATGGTTTGTTAAATGCATATCTTGATAGATGCCTTGATATTATAGCTTCTTTTGATGAATTTACAATCAAACACATTCCAAGAGAAGAGAATGACAAGGCTAATACTCTGGCTCAGAAAGCATCTGGTTATATGGTTGCAAAGAAGTATTTCTATCTCCAAAAACCGATGCAAACGAAAGCCGAGGTTCTGGTTCTGGACAAACCGGTCACACCGGTTTCAGAAACCGGTCAGACCGGTCTGACTGCCAGAACCGGTCTGACCGGTTCTGAAACTGGTCTGACCGCTTCGTCCCCTGACAGAAGCAAAAATCCTTTGGATGATGCTAATCAATCCAAAGTTGAAGATCGGGATTGGAGGGTGCCTATTATTGCTTATTTGAGAGATCATGGTCATGGTGCAGAAAGAAATATTCGACGAATATCGTTTAAATACGTTTTGCTTGACGATGAACTCTATCGTCAAAACGCCGAAGATTTGCTGTTGAAATGTCTTAATTTGGATCAGGCCAAAGTTTCCATGGGTGAGGTCCATGAAGGTATTTGTGGTACACATCAATCGGCTCCAAAGATGAAGTGGTTAGTTAGACGAGCCGGTTTCTATTGGCCTACTATGATGGCAGATTGTTTCAAATATTATAAAGGGTGTGAGGAATGTCAGAAGTTTGGAAATTTGCAACTTGTTCCTGCTGCATTGATGCATCCTATTATTAAGCCATGGCCGTTCCGAGGTTGGGGATTGGATTTTATTGGACAAATTAATCCTCCATCATCAAAAGGACATCGTTTTGTGTTAGTTGCTACAGATTATTTCACTAAGTGGACCGAAGCGATTCCCTTGAAGAATATGACGCATCGAGAGGTAATTGAATTTGTTACGCAAAATATTATTCATAGATTCAGTATTCCTCAAACTTTGACAACGGATCAAGGTACTTCGTTTATGTCTAAAGAGGTACGTGAATTCGCTGAATCCTATAGAATTAAGTTGCTCAATTCATCTCCATATTACGCTCAGGCTAATGGACAAGCCGAGTCAAGTAATAAAATTTTGGTCAAATTAATCAAGAAAAAGATAGAAGAAAATCCTAAGAGATGGCATGAAGTTTTATCCGAAGCATTATGGGCTCATCGTATATCTAGACATGGTGCTACTAAAGTTACTCCTTTTGAGCTTGTGTATGGTCAAGAGGCCGTTTTACCCGTTGAGGTAAATCTGGACGCTTATAGATTGGCTAAACAAAATGACCTTGATGCTGTTGATTACCACAATTTGATGTTGGACAATATTGATGAGGTAACCGACAAACGATTGAAAGCTTTGAAGGAGATTGAGAAAGATAAGCTTCGGGTTGCTAAAGCTTACAACAAGAAAGTACGAGGAAAATATTTTCAGATTGGTGAGCTTGTTTGGAAGACGATCTTGCCTATTGGGACGAAAAGCAACAAGTTTGGTAAATGGTCACCAAGTTGGGATGGACCCTATAGAGTTGTCAAAGTCATTTTTGGGAATTGTTACATGCTAGAGACGCTGAAGGGAGATCATTTGCCTAAAGCTATCAACGGAAGATATTTGAAGAAATTCTATCCAAGTGTTTGGCAAGACGCATGAAGACCAATGGCCGATATATTGTTGATATCTCCCTTAGCATAAATTTTAGCTCCTGAATTGTAATTACTTGCTTTTTAGTTCTCAAGTTCACTAAAAATGCAGGGGGGCATGTGTTGACAGTCAAAATTGGCTCTGGCCCGGCCAAACCGGTCTGACCGGTTTACCAAACCGGTCAGACCGGTTTGGTTCTGTAATTCGAGTAGGATTAGGATTCCGAGTTTAATCCCATATTGTAACCTATTCGAAAGGGGTAAGACTTCCCCGGCCTATAAATATAAAGGCTAAGGCCGATTGAGAGGTATTCCAATCGAATCAAACACATTTATCCTTTACTTTTTTATCTCTCAAACCCTAATCTTTTCCAACCCTCATATTATGTTCTTTGCTCGTCTCTACAGCGTTCAAGGGCGTTCTAGGTGGCCTACCAACCCTAGAGCAACCCTAGCTTGCTTGAGCTCCGACGGGGTCCCTCCCGAGCTCGAGTTTCTAGATCTTCACGAGTTCCTGCCTGAAAGCGGTCAGACCGGTTTCAGGAACCGGTCAGACCGGTTTGCCCGAGGAGCTCAGGAGTTGGCCGTTGTGACGGCTGTGATGCGCGTTTGATCGGCTTCGAGTTTGTTGGCGCGTTTTCGTGTCAACAATAGGATTTCTCGTAGCGTCGTCCCTGAGGTGATCCGATTCCACCGGCCAATGGCGAAGCTAGGATTAACACCAAGGGGGTGGGGCAAATATGTACTAATGAACAGCGCAGCTAGATAGTTGAAGTGCTATATAAACCTTTCTTTTAAGAAGAAGAAGTGATATTCAAATGTGCAAGGCCATGCCCATTTTGAGCAGAAAATGCCGGGCTTGCATGCAGAATTAGCTCATAAGCATGTGAAAGTGCATCTAGTCACTTAATCTATTTTCATGATTAATGAAAAAAGAAATTTGGATAAAATGCTTTGAGTGAGTTGTACAGGAACAAAATGAAAAGAAAAGAAAAGAAATGTGAAAAGAAGGTCCCCAATTCGAATTCATATGGTGGTGGATTCGATCGAAGAATTTAATTTAATTTTCGGTTTGAATTTGAGTATAGGACCACCGTACTATCAAGGGGGACGTGTTCGATAAATTCTAGTTGTTAAAAGTGCTATGCTTGAGATGAAAATCCACTTTAGAGTCACACAAAGTCACATTCACATGTTGTCTGCTTGGTCGGAACTTAGGCCGGAACATCCGACCGGAAGTTCCGGCTGGCTCGGTTTCGAGTTGTTTTTCATCGGAAGATCCGATCCTAGCATCGGAACTTCCATCGAAAGATCCTACACTGTGTCGGATCTTCCAGGACTTAGCCAGTTTTCAGCCTTTGAGTGTGTCACTTGCATGTTCCGACCCCTGGCCGACAGATCCGATCGGAAGTTCCGGCCAGCTCGGTTTTGGTTTGTTCCGGAGCCGGAAGATCTGACGCCTGTCGGAAGATCTGACGCCTGGAACTGTTCTGAGGTTCTCTTGCTCTGTTCTGTCATTTGCCGGAAGTTCCACCCTCATCGGAAGATCCGACACTCTGTCGGAAGATCCGATGCCTGGAATTTTTCTGAGGTTTTCTAACACTGATCTGTCATTCTTCGGAAGATCCGACACTTGGTCGGAAGATCCAATACCCCTTCGCAGAACACATAACGGTCACATTTTGGGGGGTTGGTATTATACCCCTTCACCCCCCTCATTCATTGCTGCTGCCTCCATTGACCTAACTCGTGACAAACACCAACTTGAGCATTGATTTCACTCCTGCACTCCCTCCCAAGCTTGATTCTTGGAAGGATTCACCTAGGGTTTGAGTGAGAGAGAAGTTTGGTGGTGTGAAGCTAGTGCTAACCTTGAGCTCTCACTTGTTCATCTCTTGAAGCACTTGAAGCAACTTTGATTTAGCTATTCGCGTTTGTTACTCTTGGAGCTTTGCTCCTAGACGGTTAGAGGTGCTGGTGAGCTCGCATTCCTTTGTGGTTGAGCCCCGGAAGTTTGTATTACCCCTCTCTTTGTGAGAGCCAATAGTATGTGACTCAATCCTCCTTTGTGGTTGATTGAGGGAGACTAGGGGCTAGTGTGACAGCCTGGTTCTTTGTGAGCTTCTCAACAGAGACGTAGCTCCTTTGTGGAGTGAACTTCGAAAGTAAATCCATTGTCTCCTTGTGCTCACTTGTTTTATTGTTGGATTTGCTCGATTTGAACCGATCTACTTGCTAGTTGTTTTTCTATTGTGTTGATCATATCTAGAAGGCTCCATACACTTATTGTCGCACTTCTATTCAACTATAATCTTTGAAAAGGGTACTATAACTCAAATTACGAAGTAAAGTTTTTATCCCATCGGAAGATCCTACACAGTGTCGGATGTTCCGGGGGTCGGAAGATCCGAGACTGCGTCGGATCATCCGACGTCTGACAGTTTTCGGAGAAACTTTGCAGAAATTTTTACAGGGCCTATTCACCCCCCTCTAGGCCTAGTGTTGGTCCTTTCAGCATGCATGGCTCTTTAAGAGTTTGTAGAGGCAAGAGAGGGCCATGGCCCAGGTTAGCCTACACACGGCTCCGCCACTGCCTCCAGTGCCTTCCTCCTGATGAAATCTGAGAACCCGGCCCACCAGCGATCGGAGTGGCTGCCGCCGGCGAACTGGTGGCAGTGGATCGACCTGCTGTGGTACGGCACGACCTCGCCACCCGCGTCGAGCAGGCTTACAGTGAAACCGGCTGACACTGCGGCGCCGGGAGCGACGCCCTCGAGTACGAGGAAGATCGAGACGTACTCGGCTCGCTCCGGGCAGTAGCTATTGGGGTAGTAGGCGAGGTGCCACAAGGATTAGCCGCCGGTGGCGGTGAAGGAGGCGGAGCTGAGGTGGGAGCCGGTGGGGACTAGTCCCTTCGTGGCGGCGTAGGTGTTTACGTTGAGCACGTGGGCGCCGCGCGATGTGCTGGCGACGATGGTGTAGTAGGTGATGGGGTCCGCGGGGTCGGGATTGTTTGGTTCCGTCGACATTGGCGGCAGATCTTATGAGCATACTCGACATAAGACATTATGAGCTTTTGACAAATCTCATGGAGAGGAGAAAAAGTTTAGAGCGCAAAATTAAAAGTTTGAATGAAACTATCTATTCTTTGCCGAGTGTTTCCGAAAAAACACTCAGCAAAGGGAAGCTTTGCCGAGTGTCTGCAAGAGCACTCGGCAAAGCAGTGCCGAGCACTCGGCAAAGACACCAACCCAGCCGGCCAAAAGCTCTTATTTTTAAAATTTTTAAATTTTTTGAGTTTGAATTTCAAGATTTTTCAAAGTTTTTTTTTCAAAATTTTAAAGTTTTTACCGAGTGTCTCCCTCGTACACTCGGTAAAGAGCCAACACGTGAAACAGCCGTGGCACGTGTTGGGATCGTGCCACCGCTTTGCTGAATGCCACGCTTTAAACACTCGGCAAAGAGCTAACTTCCAAACGGCCGTTAGTGGCCGTGGCACGTGTTGGGAACGTGCCACTGCTTTGCCGAGTGTCAGGGGTTAGACACTCGGCAAAGTGCTGACATCCCAAACGGGCCGTTGGCGGCCGTAGCACGTGTTAGGCACGTGCACTTTGATGTGCCGAGTGTATGTTTTTCGCCGAGTGTATTTGGTGGAGACACTCGGGAAATGATTCGATTAGCCGAGTGTCTTTTGTTTGCCGAGTGTATTTTTATAGACACGTGGAAAAGTCTGTCTTTACCGAGTGTCCGATGAAAAACACTCGGCAACGATGTAGACACTCGACGTATACAGGGTTTCCCGTCGTGAGAGGTTAATTGATGCAGCAGCCGATTATTGGCGCGAGAACGCCAACTAAGAAATCAGCAGTAAGCACCACATAAGCGAATTGAACCGTAATTAACCACGTATTTACTGGCTCATGACCCGATCCGATCGAGTCCTATGAGGACTCCGCAGACCTTGAGTTAGCAATGGGAAGAGTTCGGATAGAACTTACAGTACTGTTCGGACTTGGAGGAGTCTTGGACCACCGTCGAAATAGCCCTGAGCACGCTGACAACATTTCCTTCTTCTTGGTCCTCCAAGACACTCCTGCGACGCCTCTCATGGCTGATTTCACCCTGAGCATACTCGATCACACCGGCGAGCCGTCGTACACCAAGACGAGAAGGATCTACGGGTTCGACGGCACCGGCGCACGGTGGGGCTTCGGTAGGTTCATCGAAAGAAGTGCGCTTGAGAAGTCAGGCTGGCTCAGGGACGACACAGCTTCACTGTCAGGCGTGAGTGAGGTCGAGGCCAGAACTGGCTTCCACGTCGAGAGGGATGCTGCTGCTGCTGCTCCAGAGGCCTTCGTCACGGCGCCACCTTCAGATTGTTTGATTCACTTTGGCAATCTGTTGCTCAGTGGAGAAGGTGCTGATGTGAAGTTTGTGGTCGGTGGCGAGGAAATCGACGCCCACATGTGTGTGCTCGCGGCGCGGTCTTCAGTGTTCAAGGCCCAGTTCTTTGGCGCAATGGAGGAGGGGGCTGCAGCTGCAGCAGGGCGGCCATATGTGTTGTGGAGGTCACTGACATAAAGGCTGATGTTTTCAGAAACTTACTGCATTACATATACACAGAATCCTTGAGAGGGATGGCTGAATGGGATGAAGCAATCTTTATGGCTCAGCATTTGTTTGTGGCGGCGGACAAGTACAACATTGGGAGGCTCAAGATACTGTGTGAAGAAATTTTGTGCTGCCATATGGATGCATTGTGAGGACGGTGGCAAGCACACTTGCTTTGGCTGAGCAGCATGGGTCTTCAAGGCTCGAGGAGAAGTGTCTAAAGTTCTCAAGCGCCCAGGAGTTGTAGACATTATTTTGTTGGAGGACTTTGAGCACATGATCAAGACCATTTTCAGATCTTCGCAGCACCTAGACGTAGTTGATGGTGAACGGTACGATGTGCTTCTCTGAACTCTTCCGTATGAAAGCGCGAACACACCTGGTGCCGCTGGTGGCTTCCAAAGGCATTTCGTGTAGCAAAATTAGTTGGCATTTCACGGCGACTTTGGTCGGTGCAGCCGCGCAGGCAACCTAATCAGCGCACAGTTTGCATGTGGGCCGGACTGTCGGCTTGGACTAGGGAAGACCGGCCCACCCAAAACTAGGCAGCCGTCGGCGGCGTCTCTTTCAGTCTTTCCCCATCGCACCCAAGCAAACAAACCCTCGCCAGCTGCCGTTCCACCTCCACCAACCGCACCCCGCCGCCATGGCAGCTCCAGCTCCAGTATGCGCCGCCCCTGGGATCGACGATCCACACTCCGCTTCGGCCATCATTGCGGACGCCGTCACCGGCAGCCATCTGCTCCACATCGAGGGCTACTCGCGCACCAAGGGGATCCTCAATGGCAAGTTCATCAAATCTCGCCCTTTCAAGGTTGGAGGTTGCTACTGGCGCATCGCGTACTACCCTAATGGCGACCGATCCAACTACACCGACTACGTATCCATCTTCGTCGGCCTCGACGAGTTTGTCGCCCAGCCGGTGAAGGCGCAAGCCAAGTTCAGCTTGCTCAATCAGAATGAGGCCTGCAGACCTGTGCCCGGGCACAGCCTAACCACAACCCTGAACGAGTATTCCAACCTCATCTCCGGGTTCGGCTTTGATGCGTTCATCAAAACGGAGTTGTTGGAGAAATCGGCGTACCTGAAGGACGACTGCATCAAGATCAGGTGCGAGGTCACTATTTCCACCGAGATCCACACGGAGGACAGAGCTGCCGCACCTCCATTCGTCGTGGTCCCGCCGTCTGACATGCACAGGCATTTTGGCAATCTCCTTGCAACTGAAGATGGTGCTGATATCAAATTCAATGTTGCTGGTGAGACATTCAGAGCGCACAGATACATTCTTGCAGCACGTTCCCCTGTCTTCAAGGCCAAGCTCTTGGGAGCGATGAGAGAGAGCTCCGCAACAGGGGATTTCATACAGATCAATGATATGCTAGTTCAGGTGTTCAAGGCCTTGCTACACTTCATTTACAATGACTCGCTGCCAGAGATGGAGGATCAATAAGAGGCTCTGATGGCTCAGCATTTGCTTGAAGCAGCGGACAGGTATGACATGCAGAGGCTCAAGCTGATTTGTGAGGACAAGTTGTGCAACCATCTAGAAGTGAGCACTGTCGCACCACGCTTGCGTTGGCTGAACAACACAACTGCCAGGGACTGAAAGAGGCTTGCATTGACTTCCTGATATCTCCTAATGCACTGGAAGCTGTCATGATAACCGATGGCTTTGAGCATCTAACTAAAAGCTGCCCTGCTCTTGTGAAGGAGTTAATGTCCAAGCTTGGTACCCGCTTGTACAAGAGAAGAAAAGATTAGGAGCATCTGCCTATTTTTAGCAGTCACCATTGCAACTATCCAGAAAGACATTAGTGGATAAGCCTAAGCTATCAAGTACTAGTTAAGTTTGTTATATGTGATGTAGCTCATCGTCAAATATATGTGTGATGTACCTCTGCTTGTTTTTAGTTTGGTTGTCGTATCCTTTGTGGGGAATTTCTATCCATGTTGTAAGGAACAATTAATCCAATGACACACTGAGTATGCTGCTAGTTCAGTTATAACCCTGCACAGTAATGTCAAAATTCCTTATTGTTACTTGTTCTTTTGTATGATGCTGGCAGCCAATTCATTTTCAGGTTGCACGCTGATCGAGATTCATTTAACTTTCAGCTGCTTGAATGCATCTTCTGCTCAGTACAAAGGTTCATGGAGGACTAGGCTTTCATTTCAGTAACTGCTGATGGACTTGTATGAAAGATCTGGAAAATTATTAAGATTTGCATGAAGTGACGGTTATGGGCAGGTTAGTTGAATTGCTCCATAATCCTAGCACTTGTTCATGCCCTGAGTCCTGATGTATTATTATTTTCTCTAGCAAATAAATACATACCATGCTTGTTTTGTGTCCATGGTTTCCATGAACGTTGAATCTTTTACTAATTTGTTGCACGAAAAGATGGAATATTTTGATAAACAAGATTGTGCCGATTAGGGATGCCACGATTTGCCTGTGCTAACCACATATAATAAAGCCAATTGCCCGCTATATCCTGTATCCAGAATACATTTCTCATAAGTGCAGTAGGGGAATCTCAATTTTGGCAGGGCCTTCATATGGTGAAATATTTGTTTCATTGGGTGTCATTTTCAAGGTAAATGATGGATATAAGAATCCATTTTCAGAGGATACATGGGTAGAGGATACACCTTTAATAATTCAGTACCCTGCTCTTTATAATATGTGTGTGGATGCTAAAGCTATGGTGGGCTGGTGGCTACTATGTGGATGGAATCTTGAAAGTAGATTTCAGAAGAATCCTAACTATGAGGGAGATGGAGGATTGACATCATCTTCTGGAATTACTTCAAGGGGTGCACATGGACTACTAACACTAAATGACGGGGAATGAGCTTTAGATAAATAAAAAAATACTACAAATTCTCTGACAGGTTTATTACACACAGAGGCGTGTGTGTTAGTGATACAGAAGTTGTGCAGGCGCCCAGAGGTGAGGACTGCTGCAGCCACCTTGGTGTTGGCTGAACAGCGCCACTACCAGGGACTGAAGCGTGCTTGCATTGAGTTCCTTAAATCCCCTCATGTAGTCATGTGTTGGAACTTCGAAGTGGTCGTGGCAACTGATGGCTTTGAGCATCAGAGTACAATCTGCTCTGTTCTTGTGAAGGAGTTGATGTCTAGGCTTGCTGCCTCCTGATGTGGTGAAGCAAATTAAGAATGGAAGTCTTAGCCATTGATAGGTCAAAGATATATCTCCCATGAACAGAAAAAGAATAAGTATTCATTTGATCTTGATCCTTGTGGAGCGAAAAAGATTCTATAATTTTTTCTCGAACCACGTAGAAGAACTGCGCGTCATTTCATTAAGGTAGAAGATAAAATACCAAAAATACTATAAAGTCTCTGACAGGTTTATTACACACAGGGGTGTGTGTGTTAGTGATACAGAAGTTGTGCAGGCGCCCAGAGGTGAGGACTGCTGCAGCCACCTTGGTGTTGGCTGAACAGCACCACTACCAGGGACTGAAGCGTGCTTGCATTGAGTTCCTTAAATCCCATCATGTAGTCATGTGTTCGAACTTCAAAGTGGTCGTGGCAACTGTTGGCTTTGAGCATCAGAGTACAATCTGCTCTGTTCTTGTGAAGGAGTTGATGCCCAGTCTTGCTGCCTCCTGATGTGGTGAAGCAAATTAAGAATGGAAGTCTTAGCCATTGATAGGTCAAAGATATATCTTCCATGAACAGAAAAAGAATAAGTATTCATTTGATCTTGATCCTTGTGGAGCGAAAAAGATTCTATACTTTTTTTCTCGAACCACACAGGAGAACTGCGTGTCATTTCATTAAGGTAGAAGATAAAATACAACGGTCTAGACAGACCTGGTGCCATGAAAATGGCACCACCCCCTCCACTCTCACAACTACAATCGCACCACAGAACAAATTGGGACAACCTGTACTAACCAGAGAACCCAGCCGAGGCTTTTCAGGCCAAGATGGTCAGCAACCTAGGCCAAGATGGAATATTTTGATAAACAAGATTGTGCCGATTAGGGATGCCATGATTTGCCTGTGCTAACCACATATAATAAAGCCAATTGCCCGCTATATCCTGTATCCAGAATACATTTCTCATAAGTGCAGTAGGGGAATCTCAATTTTGGCAGGGCCTTCATATGGTGAAATATTTGTTTCATTGGGTGTCATTTTCAAGGTAAATGATGGATATAAGAATCCATTTTCAGAGGATACATGGGTAGAGGATACACCTTTAATAATTCAGTACCCTGCTCTTTATAATATGTGTGTGGATGCTAAAGCTATGGTGGGCTGGTGGCTACTATGTGGATGGAATCTTGAAAGTAGATTTCAGAAGAATCCTAACTATGAGGGAGATGGAGGATTGACATCATCTTCTGGAATTACTTCAAGGGGTGCACATGGACTACTAACACTAAATGACGGGGAATGAGCTTTAGATAAATAAAAAAATACTACAAATTCTCTGACAGGTTTATTACACACAGAGGCGTGTGTGTTAGTGATACAGAAGTTGTGCAGGCGCCCAGAGGTGAGGACTGCTGCAGCCACCTTGGTGTTGGCTGAACAGCGCCACTACCAGGGACTGAAGCGTGCTTGCATTGAGTTCCTTAAATCCCCTCATGTAGTCATGTGTTGGAACTTCGAAGTGGTCGTGGCAACTGATGGCTTTGAGCATCAGAGTACAATCTGCTCTGTTCTTGTGAAGGAGTTGATGTCTAGGCTTGCTGCCTCCTGATGTGGTGAAGCAAATTAAGAATGGAAGTCTTAGCCATTGATAGGTCAAAGATATATCTCCCATGAACAGAAAAAGAATAAGTATTCATTTGATCTTGATCCTTGTGGAGCGAAAAAGATTCTATAATTTTTTCTCGAACCACGTAGAAGAACTGCGCGTCATTTCATTAAGGTAGAAGATAAAATACCAAAAATACTATAAAGTCTCTGACAGGTTTATTACACACAGGGGTGTGTGTGTTAGTGATACAGAAGTTGTGCAGGCGCCCAGAGGTGAGGACTGCTGCAGCCACCTTGGTGTTGGCTGAACAGCACCACTACCAGGGACTGAAGCGTGCTTGCATTGAGTTCCTTAAATCCCATCATGTAGTCATGTGTTCGAACTTCAAAGTGGTCGTGGCAACTGTTGGCTTTGAGCATCAGAGTACAATCTGCTCTGTTCTTGTGAAGGAGTTGATGCCCAGTCTTGCTGCCTCCTGATGTGGTGAAGCAAATTAAGAATGGAAGTCTTAGCCATTGATAGGTCAAAGATATATCTTCCATGAACAGAAAAAGAATAAGTATTCATTTGATCTTGATCCTTGTGGAGCGAAAAAGATTCTATACTTTTTTTCTCGAACCACACAGGAGAACTGCGTGTCATTTCATTAAGGTAGAAGATAAAATACAACGGTCTAGACAGACCTGGTGCCATGAAAATGGCACCACCCCCTCCACTCTCACAACTACAATCGCACCACAGAACAAATTGGGACAACCTGTACTAACCAGAGAACCCAGCCGAGGCTTTTCAGGCCAAGATGGTCAGCAACCTAGGCCAAGATGGAATATTTTGATAAACAAGATTGTGCCGATTAGGGATGCCATGATTTGCCTGTGCTAACCACATATAATAAAGCCAATTGCCCGCTATATCCTGTATCCAGAATACACTTCTCATAAGTGCAGTAGGGGAATTTCAATTTTGGCAGGGCCTTCATATGGTGAAACATTTGTTTCATTGGGTGTCATTTTCAAGGTAAATGATGGATATAAGAATCCCTTTTCAGAGGATACATGGGTAGGGGATACACCTTTAATAATTCAGTACCCTGCTCTTTATAATATGTGTGTGGATGCTAAAGCTATGGTGGGCTGGTGGCTACTATGTGGATGGAATCTTGGAGGTAGATTTCAGAAGAATCCTAACTATGAGGGAGATGGAGGATTGACATCATCTTCTGGAATTACTTCAAGGGGTGCACATGGACTACTAACACTAAATGACGGGGAATGAGCTTTAGATAAATAAAAAAATACTACAAATTCTCTAACAGGTTTATTACACACAGAGGCGTGTGTGTTAGTGATACAGAAGTTGTGCAGGCGCCCAGAGGTGAGGACTGGTGCAGCCACCTTGGTGTTGGCTGAACAGCACCACTACCAGGGACTGAAGCATGCTTGCATTGAGTTCCTTAAATCCCCTCATGTAGTCATGTGTTCGAACTTCGAAGTGGTCGTGGCAACTGATGGCTTTGAGCATCAGAGTACAATCTGGTCTGTTCTTGTGAAGGAGTTGATGTGCAGGCTTGCTGCCTCCTGATGCGGTGAAGCAAATTAAGAATAGCCTAAGACTTCCGCAATGTTGATTGCAGTTGTTCATAAAATCATGAGGAAATTAGTTGCGGAGCTACCAAATATTAGCTCTAGTTGTTATATGTGTAGTTTGATCCTCAAAAGCATCGCGATGTGCCTCTGCCTTCTTTTGTTTGTTGGCCGTATCATTTGTGGGAACTTCTAACCATGATGCAAGAAATATCTATGCTAATGCAATCTTTAAATAGTTCAGTTACAAGCACAAATGTTAACTGGAAATTCCTTGTGGTCACTTGTTCTGTCTTCTCATGCCTGCAATAATTTTGATTATTCTTCGTTGCATTCACATCAGATTTACTATTAGCTACTTGAATGTTCCTATTGTTCAGCACAAAGTTTCATTCAGGTTCAGATATGATACAATCGACGACAAGGGCAATATCTAATGAAGTGTTTATTTCAGTCACAGGTGACCGATTTGTGTAAATAAGATTTGAAAAGTTCTTCACATTTGTATCTTGGAGTGATGCTAATTTATAGGCAAGTGGAATGGCTCTACAGCCATAGCACCTGGCAACTGTTCCTGTCCTATGTCATCATTAACTTACTCTAGCAAATCAATGAATATTTTGTTTTCAAGGTCCTTTGTTGAATCCGGAACTACTTGTAATTTTCATAAGTGGCAGGGTTCTATATTATTGAACTGGACGAGCTAACTAATTTGAGAAGGTGATTTGATTGAGCTACGAGGACATCGACCCAATTTTGTGTTACACCTCTATTTTTGCAGAAGCCTTATCTCTGCATTTTCGTATTTCTTTTTTTGTTATCTCCTAACTATATGTGTTGCATTGTTTTTATATTTGCTTGTCATGAGGATGGAGTTTCAACCATCACATTCTTGGTGCGGTGTGCAAAACCACACCACGCCTTCGGCATGTACCCTTGTCAAATGCGACTTGGCATCTGTCCAAAAGCAGACCATTTGTCAGATATTGCTTAAAGCATTACCCATCTGTTCTTCAAGTGCAAATTCAAGGAAACAAGATGGCCACCAGACAATGTAAAAGTTTACAAAGTGAATAGATCACATTAACATACATGCTGCCTGCTCACTCTGATTTAGCCATGTATCACAGTAAACAGCTTGCTGATGAATGATGAGAGACTTTGTAAAGATCTTATGAGTTCTCCACGCTTATATCTGGAAGTGATGGTTACATGTTTGGGAAAGGTGGGGGAGAGTGAAATGAAAGACACGATACAAGAACTTGTCGGGTAGATGAATCCAAACTTGTTGAGGAGGCACTGGGTTTGCTCCTTGAAATCCTTAACGCCCAGGCCTCCTTTGTCTTTGGCAAGGCACTCAATCTTCCAACCAACTTTCCTTTGGTCGTCCTTGCACTTATCCTCTATCGAAAATAAAAGCTCTTATTTTCCTATCCATTTGTTTCCAAGGCATCTGTTAGTGAAGTTTCTCGACAATACTAGCACCTGGCACCTATTAGTGTCCTAATCTTTCATCAATGTTTCTAGCAAATTAATGCATAGCAGATCTATAGGTTCAAGAATTGTGATGAGTAATCGTTATATTGATGAACTGGTGTTTTATGATGTTGACAGTATTCATTTATGGACAGATTGAACATAAAGGAATAACAGAAGACCAAGATTGGGCTGTACAAGCAGATTGACATAGTAAATTTCAGGTGTCACCACTTGTCTGCAGCAGGAACTTCTCCGAAATCTGCATGATGGATTCTTTTTTCTCTGCTAACATCATTTGTCATATTATTTTGTATTTTTCATGTCATGCTATGTAGTAGTACAGTAATTTGCCTATTCTCTTACCCTGTCCTTAATAAGTACTACCTCCAGTGTTCAGACAAGGGAAAGAAGGAGAAAAACATATTCTTTCCTTGCCTGAAATGTCATGACTGCAAGTAGTTAATGGTATAGTTTACAGTCTTGAACATGATCGATATAAACTAAATCAAACATAGGTAACGCTTCGCAGTTCTTGAAAAATTGTTTGGAATTGAGTTTGTGACACTGCAGTCTGCAGGTCTGCAGCCCTTGTCTCTCTCTTTTTTTTACTTGATACAACAACAAAGCCTTTTTAATCCCACAAGCAAGTTGGGGGTATTCTATTCTAGAGACCAAATCCAAGAAGAGTCACATCTATTTTCACTGCATAGTGATACAAAATACAAATGAATTTTTACTACTGCATGGTTTTTCCACTTGTGTAGCCACCTAGAGGTGAGTACTGCTGCGACCACGTTGGTGTTGGCTGAACAGAACCACTGCCATGGGCACAAGGAGGCCTACATTGAGTTCCTTAAATCCCCACAGCTTTTGGATGCCATCATGGCAACCGATGGCTTTGATCATCAACCTAAGATCAAAGCAAGCGCATGGGCCTAAGATCTCAGTGATGAACAAATGCAATTATGTGTAAAGAAATTAGTTCATATGAATCAAATACTAGTTCTAGAAGTTATATGTGTAATTCATCCTCAAAAGCATGACAATTTGCCTCTGCCTTTTCTTTATTTGGTAATCAATCCTCTGTTGGGAACCTCAAACCATGAAGATAATTGTATGTACGATTAGTTCAGCTACAGAAGTGCACACTATAAGCAGGCTATATTCCCTTCTTTCTTTGTATGAGCAATTAGTATAGTTACAAAAGTTACAGAAGTGCGCAATTAGTTTCCACATTTTGATGCCTGCAACCATTTCAATTTCAGGCTTCTCTCTGACATTAGATTTACTTCTACGTTTGTGGGTGCACCTCTTGTTCGTTCAAAGCTTCATGCCGTTTCAGACAAGAGACGATCCAACACAAGAGCAATATCTCAATGAGAAGAGTTAAATGCACTCGCTGAAGGCAGGCTACACATACGTAGAAAATTTGGAAAGGCTGGTGTTCACGATTGCAATTATTACTGAACAATCTTACACATGTACTGCTGTTCATAGCAGCTGGGGTTCATGTTTTTCTAGGCACGCAACATGGTTTCCGGAGTACTTGCTGTTGTCTTTTGGAAGACTCGGGTCTCTCATTCCCGATCCCTCTCTCTTCTTCTCTTCCTAATTGATATATATGCAAATAGGCCCCTCAGGCTTTACATAATTGCACTACTAGACAACACTCCCCCTCAAGATGGGCTAAAGATATCAATCATGCCCATCTTGTTACATATGGTTATATTTTCACTAGGACATAACCCTTTTGTGAGACAATCAGCTAGCTGTTCTCTAGACTTTACATATTTTAATTTCTATCTAGCTTCTCCTTGATAAAGAATCTATCGATCTCAATGTGCTTTGTACGGTCATGCTGCACCGGATTGTTTGCAATATTCATTGCAGATATGTTGTCACAATTCAGCACCATGGTGTTATTCCTTTGTAGTTTCAGTTTAGCCAGCAGATTTTTTATCCAGATCATTTCACTCAAGGCCAAGGCCATTGCTCTGTATTCAGCTTCTTCAGTTGATCTGGCCACAACTTCCTGCTTCTTGCTTCTCCATGATACAATGTTACCCCCTACAAACATACAGTAACCTGAGGTAGACCTTCTATCATCAATGTTGCTTGCCCAATCAGCATCACAATATCCCTCTACATCCAAGTGTTGGTTCCTTTTAAACCACAAGCCTTTCCCAGGGCTGCTTTTCAAGTACCTCAGGATTCTATACACGGCATCCATGTGTCCAGTCCTTGGATCATGCATATAGCGACTCACTACAGTCACTGCATATGAAATGTCAGGTCTTGTATGACATAGATAGATGAGACGCCCAACCAACCTTTGATAGGATTCCTTATCAACTGGATCTCCTGACTCAGCACATAACTTATGATTCTTGTCAATTGGTGAGGCTGCAGAGCGACACCCTAGCATTCCAGTCTCAGTCAATAAATCAAGCACATACTTTCTCTGAGAGAGAATTATACCTTTTGAGGATCGGGCAATCTCAATGCCAAGGAAGTATCTCAATTGTCCCAAAACTTTCACCTCAAATGCCTTTCCTATCCTCTCCTTCAAGCATCTGATCTCCTCAACATCATCTCCTGTAATCACTATATCATCAACATAAACTGCTAATATAGTGATATATGGTCCCCTATGTCTGTAGAAAACAGTATGATCCCCATTGCACTGAGAGTAACCCATGTCACGAACTGCATGCCTAAACCTGTCAAACCAGGCCCTAGGTGACTGCTTCAAGCCATACAACGATTTCTTGAGCTTGCATACCTTGCCAATTGTTTGCTTGTTTGAGAAACCTAGTGGGACCTCCATGTACACTTCTTCTTCCAGGTTGCCATGGAGAAATGCATTTTTCACGTCCAATTGATGAAGGGGCCATCCAAAGTTAGCCGCACAAGATATGAGCATCCTCACTGTGCTCATCTTTGCAACTGGTGCAAATGTCTCATCGTAGTCAATCCCATAAGTCTGGCTGTAACCTTTTGCAACCAGCCTCGCTTTGTATCTATCCACTTTTCCATCAGGTGTTTGCTTCACAGTGAATACCCATTTGCATCCAACTGCACGTTTACCAGTCGGGAGAGGGACAAGTTCCCAAGTCTGGTTCTTTTGGAGGGCATGAAGTTCCTCCATCATAGCTGTCTTCCACCTTGGATCTTGCTTAGCACACCGCCAGTGACTTGGAATTGGCACCGTCTGTAGGGATGCAATGAATACTCTATATGTAGGTGAGATATGTGAATAAGACATGAAATTTGCTAAATCATGTTTCTCAAAACCACAGCGGTTAGGTGGCCTACAAGTCCTACGACCACGCTGCAATGCAAGAGGTATGTCTACATGATCAAGTGGGGTGGGGTCAGTACCTCTTGTTTCTTGAGATGAAGACATAGGAGAGAGACTTGGGACTGGAGCACTTGGTACATCTGGCTGCAAAGGTACATTCTCCTCTACCACTTCATCTACTTCCTCTGTTGTTCTCTCCCCCAGTCTACCAAATCTCTGCCTCCTATATACCTTCAACTCCTTATTCACCCTTGCTTTCTCCCCCTATTCACCAACCTCCTGCTCCTCATATACCCTTGTCTCCATGTCCACCTCTCTATTTCTTTGTATTCCAGTGACCCATCCTTCAACCATGGGGCATGGAATGGTTCCCACAACTACTCCCTGTTGAATGTTGTTGTCTTCCCTCAATGTTTTTCCCTCACTTCCTCTCTCTTGCTCACCATGACCTGAAACTGTCCCTACAACTCCAGTATCATCCACGGTTTCATTCTCCCCCTCTCTCCTGAGATCCTCATCATCAGGAGAGATCTCTTCCCAAAACTGAGTAATATCTTCTTGATTCTTATAATATGGCTCCCACTCACGAAAAGTGACATCCATACTTACATATAACTTCCTTCCAATGGGATCCCAACATTTGTATCCTTTTTGGCGAACTCCATAACCAACAAACACACATTTTATTGCATGTGGATCTAGCTTGCCAACCTTAGGCCGAAGGTCCTGTACAAAGCACACACATCCAAACACCTTTGGGGGAACTACAAATTCTCATTTACCAAATAGAAGGTCACTTGGAGACTTCATACCAAGTATCCTTGATGGCATACGGTTGATCAGGTATGCTGCAGTCATGACAGCCTCACTCCATAGAAATTTTGGTACATTCATCTGAAACATAAGGGAGCGTGCTACCTCCAATAAGTGACGGTTCTTTCTCTCAGCAACTCCATTCTGAGAAGGTGTTCCTGGACATGTGGTTTGATGAAGCATTCCCTGTTCTGACAGGTACACAGCAAATTCCTTGTTAATATATTATGTTCCATTGTCAGAACGAAGGATATGAACCTACTTACCAAACTGGGTAGATACCATCTTGTGAAAATCCTGAAAGCATTTGATCACTTCACTTTTGTTTTTCATCATATAGATCCAAGTCATACGAGTGAAGCAATCAATAAATGTCACAAACCATTTTACTCCACTTAGAGAAGTAACAGGACATGGACCCCAAACATCAGAATGTATTAGTATGAATGGTTCACAACTTCGAACACCACTAGGACGATACAAGGACCTTGTATGTTTGCCCAATTCACAAGCATCACATACCAGCTTCCTTTTGTCTACTTTCTTGAAGAGTTCATCATACATCTTACTCATACTCTGAAAGGATGGATGTCCTAGCCTACGATGATGCAGCAAAATATCTTCCTCCACTCCTCTTTGCCCTTCTTCTAATGCCAAAGCCACATCCTCCTTGCCAATGTACCACAGCCCATTACGCCTAACTCCAGTCCCAATCCTCTTCCCAGTCTTCTTCTCTCGGAAAACACAAGAATCCTCATCAAAAAGGACAGTGCATTTAAATTAATCAAAGATGGAACTAACTGAAAGAAGGTTTACTGGAAAGGATGGGACATGAAGTAAAAATCCTAAGGTAATATGAGGAGTGCATCCTACTGATCCTACACCTTTAATGGGTTGTGAAGTTCCATCAGCTGTTTGAATAGTTTCTAGGTGTGTGTATGGTGCGTAATATGCAAAAAGGTCAAATGTGCCTGTCACATGTTTAGATGCACCAGAATCGATGATCCAATCTAAATGAGAATGATATGATGGTGCAAGTTACCAAAATGAGTGGCAGGTGTTGTCACAGGTCCTTGTGGAGAGGTGCTTGTGGAGTTCTCTGAGGTTTTGCTCTTCTGCCAAGCTGCCCATTCAGCGGCCTGATCACCAGTCAAAGTGACATGTGAGGTCTCTTCTGTCATGGCTGCATTAGCCCTAGTGCCACCTCGACCTCTGCCTCGTCCACGACCTCCACCGCGGCCTCCACGGCCACCATCATAGCCACCACGGCCTCATCGGCCACCATCATAGCCACCACGGCCTCCACAGGCATTACGACCGCGGCCACGACCTCCACGGCCACCATCATAGTTACCATAGTCCTCATAGCTATTGTAGTTCTTCGACTGAGGGCAGTTGTAGCTCAAATGACCTTTCTCACCACAATTGAAACAAATTATGTCATCTGCTACGGTGTAGGCTGATGTCACATGGTTGCGGTCACCCATCACCCGCTGCCTGATTTCTTCTTGGACCATGGCTGAGATAGCCTCTTCCAAGCTAGGAAGACGGTCCTGGTGACAGATGGCAGCTCTTCTATTCTCAAATTCAGCATTCAACCCTTTCGGGAATTGGGTTACCCTTCTGTCCTCCACCCACTTCTTCACAGCTATAGCATCATTTGGAGTTTCCATCTGCAGTGGAGCATAATGATCCAACTCACCCCACAAGCACTGCAATTCACTTGCATACTGCTCAACTGTCTTTCCTTCTTGTTTCACTGCATCGGCCTTGCCCTGAATTTCCATCATCATCATTACATTCCCTTTTCCAAAGTACATGTTACTCAGAGTCTTCCAGATTTTTGCAGCTTCCCTCATTGCTTCAACCATCTTAGCAATAGATGAAGACATAGATGCCATCAACCATGCAACTATAGTAGAGTTAGTTGCATGCCACACTTTCCATTCACTGCTGGATTTATCAATTGGTTCTACACATCCTTCTTCTAAATAATGCTCTAGTCCCTTTGCACCTAAAAGGACTTGCACTCTTCTCGACCAGCTCAAATAGTTTTTGCTGCCTTCCAACTTCACTTCATTTGGCACAAGCTCCAGCTTCACCCCAGGCAGTCCTGACATCACCTTAGGAGTGAGCAAACCCACTTCCATGAGCCCCTGAATCATACACCTCATCTCACTCTTAGTGATTGGTGAATCTTCACCATTCCCACCAGTAGCCTTCTTCTTTTCCGCCTCAGCCTTCTTCATGGCCTCAATTTCCTCAGATCTCATCATCTTCACTGCAAATCAACCGGACCAGGCTTCTTCCCCATCAAGCAGTGCAACACTACAACAGCTGGTAGTTCAGCAGCAGCACAATACCAGGCCCGCGCCGCCGCTGCACGCCTGCGTGCACCCCTCGCGCGCTCCCGCACAGACCCGTGCCTGCCTCCGCGTCTCCTGCTCCGCAGGCCCAAGCGCGCGCCGTCCGCAGGTGCACGGGCATCGCCCGCGCGCCTCGCGAGCCCACGCGCGCACAGGCCTCCGCATGCGCCGCTCCGCGCGTCGCCCCCACGCGCGCCGCTCTGTGCGTCGTCCGCGCACCGCTCCGCGCGCCGTCCGCGCACCTCACGGGTCCACGCGCGCGGCTCCGCGCATACGCTCACCGCCGACGCGCTTGGCCGCCGCCGCCTCTAACCCTAAACCTAGCTCTATATACCATATTGTCTTTTGGAAGACTCGGGTCTCTCATTCCCGATCCCTCTCTCTTCTTCTCTTCTTATTGATATATATGCAAATAGGCCCCTCAGGCTTTACATAATTGCACTACTAGACAACACTTGCAACTTTACCATATGCATGGCTACCAAGCTGACCCACTTTTATATGATAATGGAATGACCAAAATACATGTGCTTCTCTGAACTCTTCCTTTAAGTTTCCGTATGAAAGCGCGAACACACCTGGTGCCGCTAGTGGCATCCATTTGAAAAGAAACATCTATGCAGATAAGCTAGCAAATACTACTAATGAAGATAATAAATACATTGCAAAGTGGAAACTAGGAGCTGATGTATGTTTCAAGTTCTTTGTCAGTTAATCGGATCCATTTTTTAATGTTCATAGTATTTGGTTGCTTATAGTTATGCCTATTATTTTTGAATATTTCAGATTCAAATAGAGCAATAATAGATAGGTTACATTTTTAGAAATTTTTTGATATTGGTTTCATATTTTTCTGATTTAAGATGAATTAGTTTTGATTTTATAGATCTAATTAGATTTTTTTAATTTTTTTACAAAATACAAAACCACCTTTGAAACCACCCTAAGGACTAAATTTGCATGGTTTTGACAGTTTGATGGCCTTTGCTATCTGGTTTTGTAGTTCAAGGTTGAAAATCAGATTTTTGTTATAGTTGGAGGTTGTACGATGGACTTTTCTCTGCTACTTTTGTAGTTGCAAACCAGACAATCATCTTGAGCACCATGTAGGAGAGTGAATTTAGCATAATTGTGGGAGCCAGTTTGTGCTAAACTCTGGAATTTCTCACCAACCGTCTGTTAGGACTGCCCAACTGAGAGATGCGCATAGTGCTCAACTGATGTTGTATTTATACGTTGGCCTCCAAACTTGCAAGTTAGCCCATGAAGTAGCTATGTTGAATGCTTGTTGCAAATCTTCTTAGGCGTCTCAGCATTCATGCCCCCAAACAATGTGTCTGCATTGCCTATGAAAAAAATCTGCCATGGTTAGACTAACTGAGGATTCTGATTCAGCAATGGAATTAGCAAACTTCATATGCAAACTAGTGGGCTTTATTAAGTTTTCAAGTGCTGTTTGTAAAAGTAATTTCCTTAGTTTGCAAAACAAAGGACTGCAACTCGACTTCAGAAAGGAATTCTCCCCTTGATTAAACCTGTGTTTCATCTTCTCTTACTTGCAGCTTCATCTGGTGCTGGTGGTCGCAGCAAAGCCAGTCAATTCACTGTCATGATATAGAGCATAAACATGATGTTGGAGATGTTTTTTTATCCCATGTTCCATGATGCGCATAAATGGTGTTGCTACATGATGTTATAACTTTGTATAGCCAGTAGGCGTATGCTTTTTAGTGACACTCATTCAATGAGAGGTGAGCTTGTGATGTGCTCTCACTATTTTAGTAATTAAGATTTCCTTGAGAGCACACCTAGACAGGTGAAATTTAGGTGCTGCGGTGGGGAGAGGCAGCCATATGTCAACATGTCTTCATCATTGTTTGATATGATCTTTTTGTGCCCCACTGAGTGCAGTTTGTGGAGGATCGAAGTAGGATAAGGCAAGTTGTGCATTTTCAGGCATCTTCAGTTAAGCTTGATAACACTAGTGACATTTCTGCAATGTGATAATTATGACTTGAAGCTAACTCCTAAGTAATATCTATAGTTATGTAATGTGATACTGTGATTTTAACATTTTGGTCGAGCTTGACAAGACACTGTTTGATGCGAAAATGGAGTATTCAGTATAGTATGTAGTGGCAACTTAAATAACCTACATCTTTGCTTAGTATGGTGATTGCAAAAACTATGATGGTAGGAGGTCGACAACTTCTGGTTACAATATTTGTCGAACTTTTATGTGATTGCAAGTCTGAGACTGAATATAAAAATGGTCAATTTGGAATTATTGTAACTTGTTGCAATCTCTCACACCAACATTACTTTGTAAAATGCTAGACTGAAATCTGCTCCTCCTACATTGCACAGCTAAAATTTATATTATGTTGTCTCTATTTAAATCTTAGTGGTAATATAGGAGCATACTTCTCCTTTTTCATCAAGTCTTGAGATTGTCCAGAAGTAGGTACATGAACTGGGTCACTATCTGTTGATAGATCTTCCTTTTATGTTCAACTGCTTGTGTAATTTGTGTTTTAGTTGCTTATTCATTGACTAATAACAGGTGATTTCATTGTTAGTGACATGGCTTAATTGCAAGCTATACATGTACGTAGTTATTAATATGAACACTAACCCTTGCAATTATTGGTTTCTAAAACTAAATTTCTGCCATCTCGTATGCCAATTGGTCTGACTACTGCTGAATGATAACTGAAATGTTTATGGAATGGCCTACTAGTTGATTCTTATTCCACTACTTGAAAATTGAAATCGGTGGGATACAGTTATCTCTAAATGCTTAGTGATCTTTGATGTTGCAACTTGTATTAGTTTCATTAGCCATGCCTTTATTCGATAAAAACATACTGTTTATTCTGATATTTTCCTACTGGGGAAGAGAAATGGAGTATTGGTTGATGCTTAAGTATTTTGCTTCATTGCACATCTAGTATGCATGCAATGAAATAATCTCAGACAACCAAGTTAGCAGTCCAACCTGCACAGCGGAACTCTATGTTTCTATCACATAATTTCACTAGATTTTTCTGTGGTACTTTAACTACATTTCTCCTGTGTGGGTACTTTAACTATATTTCTCCTGTGTGTTCTTCCTTGTTTCTTTCCCACTGCAGTACAGTACCTTTGTGCTTCAAAATTTATGTTGAGTAAACTGTTTGTCTAGTGTAAACTTCTATTAGCTGTACCAGGTTCAGTGAACATGTTATGAACAAACCAGGTTTTGTTCACGTATGTTCAGCTTCAAGGATTCCAACAATATGCAACATCGTTTCAAACCCATTTACTGTTGGCAGTACCTTAAGCCAAGCAATGATGAAATGGCCACAATTAACGGTATCCCAGCCTTCGCCCAAAAGGACTAATGAAGTAATACTTTAGCTTTTCAATAGATAATGGATTCACCGAGTGGGCATTGATTGGCAGGGTACTATCTTCGTCGCCTCTGCATGCGAATACGATCACCTCGGCGATGAGGCCGGCTTGGGGAAATCCCTATGGTCTGAAGATTCGGAAGATTGGTGAGAAGGGCAATAATCTTTTTATCGCGGAATTTGGCTGCATGTTGGCTCGCGATCGGGCCCTTTCGGGTTCACCTTGGATTGTGGGAAAGTATGCGGTGCTTCTGCAAGAATATGATGAGAAGTTAAGTGCGGCAGAGATCCGTTTTGAGAAGATGGATATTTGGGCTAGGTCGCAGCAATGCGGCGAGGTTTGACGAGCACAGGGCGGGGGCTACAAATAACAACAATCGTCGCTATACAATGGATGGCGCCGGCCGTGACCAGGAGGGAGATGGGGAAGCTACGACATCAGAGAAAAGACAAGATGCCGAACCATGGAACGAGCCTCTGAATGGGGAATCTTCTAGCAGGCAACTGTTTCAGGCCAAGGAGACGAAGAAGGTAGTGAACAAGAGGAAAACAATGGGTGCTGGGTGCATTCCATGTCTACCCCGGACCTGAACGTGGCCCTTGAGGATACAGCAGCGATTGTGCCTGCTGGGCTGGTACATGCACGAGTGAATCAACTGGTGGGCTCTGGTGACGGAAGTGATGATATACATGAGGATTTGATCAAGAAGCAGAAGATGTCGGAGAGTTCTCAAAATGCACGATCGGCGGCGGCTGCGAGGGACAGCCCCCGCCGGGCACAATGAAACTCTTCGCTATGAACTGCCGAGGCTGTGGGGGCCTCCCGGCAGTTCAAGAACTCCACAATCTTGTGGAGACATTGGGACCCGAGGTGGTTTTTTTATCAGAAACAAAGATGGATGAGGAGAAGGCCCAAAGGCTCTGTGCTACACTTGGCTTCCCAAATGGCCAGGTGGTGAGCTCTGAAGGCAGAAGTGGTGGCCTAGCACTCTTTTAGAAAAGGAGTGTAACCGTAATTTTTCAAAACAAGTCCAAGTCGCACATCGATGTTCTACTGATGGCTGACGGATTGGCAGGGAAAATTTGGTGGTTCACTGGGTTCTACGGAGAACCTAGACGGGAACACAGGAAGAATAGCTGGCACTTGCTTCATTTCTTGCGAGCACAGACCGATCTACTGTGGTTGTGTGCCGGGGATTTTAATGAAGTACTGCATGCCACAGAACAATTTGGAGGGAATGTGTGTCAGGAATGGATGATGGAAGGTTTCCGTGATGTGGTAGATCACTGTACTTTCAATGATTTGGGTTTTAGTGGCTTGCCATTCACATGGGACCATAGACAGGATGATGGAGATAACATCAAAGTCAGGCTGGATCGTGCATTGGGAGATGCAGAATTTATGAAGCTCTTTGGCGGCACCACTGTGACTCATGTACCTATAGTGTAGTCTGATCACTGAGGCCTTCTGATCTCTGTGCAATACTCAATTGAGTTAGCGGCAATGGGTGGCAATTCACGACGGGCACAAAAGCATAAACCGTTCCGCTATGAAAATATGTGGCAGCAGCATGATAGCTATGTGGACTTTGTCCATCAGTCATGGGACCCAGATATTTCACAGCCAGACCTCAGGGTGATTAGTAGCACACTAAAGAAGATGCAGGGCTCGTTGATGGACTGGAATACAAACATTTTTGGCTCGGTCAAACAACAACTCAAGCAGTTGCGAGAGGAGTTGGAGCAAGAGCGGAGTTCAGCGCTCTATCGCGGGCCATCAGCTAATGAGAGGCGGCTCATGCGGCAGCTTGCAGAAGTGGTGGCACGCGAGGGGATCATGCAGAAGCAGCGCTCACGCATTGACTGGCTGAGGGATGGAGACCGTAATATAGAGTTTTTTCAGGCGAAAGCTTCTAACCGGGCCCTTCGTAATCGGATTGTGTCGCTGCAACAAGAATATGGAACTGTGGTAACAGATCAAGAAGAAATGGAGTCGACAGTTATTGATTTCTATCAGCAGATTTTCAGCGCTCAAGGGGAGTTGCAAACCGAGTTGGTGTGTCAGTTTGTTCCACACAAGGTGACGCAACAAATGAACGATGATCTGGACCAGCCTTTTACAGAAGAAGAAGTTAACGCTGCACTCTTTGAGATGAAACCGAATAAGTCACCAGGTGCGGACGGGTTCACGGCTGGTTTCTTCCAAAAACACTGGGGCTTAGTAAAGGACACGGTAACGGCGGCGGTTCTTGGCTTTCTGAATGGAGGTGACATGCTGGAGGAGGTGAACAGGACTCTTCTCGTTCTAATTCCGAAGGTACCGAACCCCCAAGACTTGAGTCAGTTTCGCCCGATTTCTTTATGTAATGTTCTATATAAGATCTGCTCAAAAGTGATGGCTCTCCGGTTGAGGAAATGTCTAGATGAAATAATTTCAAAGGAGCAGAGTGCGTTTGTACCGGGACGGCTCATCACTGATAATGTGCTTATTCTTATGAGTGTATCCATTACATTCGTAAGAAAAAGGGTAAGAAAGGAGCCTGTGCAGTAAAGCTTGACGTGGCGAAGGCCTACGATCGTGTTGAATGGGACTATTTGCGTGCGGTCATGGTGGCTTTGGGCTTCTCAAATTCTTGGGTGAATCTGGTGATGAAGTGTATAACCTCGGTGAGTTTTTCAGTGAGGGTGAATGGTGTGTTCTCGGATGTTTTCAAGCCAACTAGAGGTATACGGCAGGGAGATCCTATCTCACCATATTTGTTCCATTTCTGTGCTGAGGGGCTCACTTCTATGTTGAAGAATAGTGGCCTGAACTATATTGCCCGGGGTTTGAGAGTAAGTCGTCATGCACCTTGGATTTCACATCTCCTTTTTGCTGATGATCGCTTGATTTTCTTGGAGGCAACAGACACAAGTGCTCAATGAATAGCAGACATCCTGGATATGTATCATAGGGGGTCTGATCAGTTGGTGAACAAGCACAAATCGGCCATCTTTTTCGGTGGTAACACCGAGCAACTATGCAAGGAGAACATACACAATATTCTTGATATCCCAACAGAAGCTTTGGGGGAGAAATACTTGGGTTTACCCACGGCGATTGGGTGCTCAATGGATGGGGTCTTTGACTACATTGGTGATCGGATACGGAACTCAGTCAATGGATGGGGAGAGCGGCAGATGAGCTGCACGGGAAGTGCTTCTAAAATCCGTGGCACAATCCATTCCAGCGTACTCTATGAGCTGCTTCAAATTACCATCTAAGCTGTGTCAGAGAATTACTTCTTATATATCCAATTATTGGTGGGGAAGCTCCATAGATAATCATAAGATCCATTGGTTGAAATGTGTAAGCTCACGAAAGCGAAAGGTGATGGGGGTATGGGCTTTCGGGAGATGAAATGGTTTAATCAAGCTTTGCTTGGGTAGCAAGGATGGGGACTTATGACTAAACCAGACTCGTTGTGTAGCAAAGTGTTGAAAGGCAAGTACTATCCCAACCAATGAAAAAAATAGCGCGCTATGAAAATTAGCGTTTTCCTTTTCTGGACGCTTTTGCCGCTATAGCGGCCGCTATAGCGGCGCTATAGCCGCGCTATAGTGGCAGCTTCGCGCTATAGCGGCAGTTGGCTCCTCACGCTATAGCGGCAGTTGGCTCCTCACGCTATAGCCGCGCTATAGTGGCAGCTTCGCGCTATTTGTTTGGAACCAGAAAATATAAAAATAAGTTTGTCTTTACTTCCTCAATCACTATGATAATCTTCTATTCTTCACATATGACATATCAATATATCATAAATCATAATTGTCTTTTGGCCTTTTCATGAATTAACGAGCAGATTTGGGCTGGGCCATCATTTTTTAAGAAATTAATGGGCCGCACTGATTTGTTTGGGCTAGCCACCAATAGCGGCTAAATAGCGGCGCTACGACGCTATTTGCATTTAGCGGCGCTTTAGCGTTAAATAGCGCCAATAGCACGCATAGCGTGAAAAAGAGCAATAGCATCGCGGCATTTGCTTCTGGCCGCTATAGCGGCGCTATAGCGCGAAAATAGCGCGCTATTTTTTCCATGATCCCAACTCGAACTTTCTGGATGCCACAAGAAGGAGGAGAAGCACAGTGACCTGGCGATCAATTTTGCATGGTCGAGATATACTGAAACGGGGGATCATCAAACGAGTTGGCACGGGAGAAACAATTGATGTCTGGAGTGATAATTGGATCCCGAGTAGCGTCTCCATGAAGCCTATTGTCAGACTGGATATAGCTAACGTGGTTACTGTAGCAGATCTGTTTACAGGGATGCCACGCAGGTGGGATGTGGAGAAACTGAAAGAGAACATGATCATGTTGGATATAGAGGTTGTGCTGAAAATAAAGCTGAGCTATCATCCGATGGAGGACCTGAACGCCTGGGCCTTTGAGAAGGGTGGTACATACTCGGTGCGTTCTGCATATAGACTACTGAAGCATAACCAAATGGCGGCAGCTGATCATTTGGAGAATAGCACGGCCAGTTCAGAGGGTCCAGGAGGCCAGTGGTGGCGGCATCTATGGAAAATGACAATACCACCAAAAGTGAGAATATTTTGGTGGAGGGCTATACACAATTTCCTGCCCGCCAAAGAAGAGCTGTTGCGACATCATATTGCAAAGGAGAGCGTCTGCCAAGATTGTGGTCATTCAGCTGAATCAGTGTTTCACACAATGTTTGAGTGTACGTACTCTCATAGGTTTTGGGAATGTATCAAGGAATTGACAGAACTTAAGCCACCATTGCTACACCCTGACACTTGGGCAAAAGACCTGTTAGTGGGGCAACTCTGTAAAGCGGATGATGCAGCTCTGTTTGCTTGCTGCTGCTGGTCATTGTGGACAGGGAGGAATAGTAGAAGACATGGTAATGAAAGCTGGAGCCCGTATGCGGCGGCAAAATTTGTTGCCAAGATGGTGGAAGATGTCCTGCAGATTAATCAGAAGGACAGACCTTGCAGGAGAGAGAGGTCGAGGTGGAAGCCGCCGGAAGGTGATATGTTGAAACTAAACACTGATGGAGCGTTCAATGGTGCCACTTTCAAAGGAGGAACTGGGGCGGTGCTCAGAGATTTGAATGGGGTTCTGATCAGAGCCATGTCATGTTGGTATGAAGGCCTGGAAGACGCCTTGATCATAGAAGCTTTGGCGGCCCGAGAGGGTCTGAGAATGGCGAAGGACGCTGGAGCAAGGAGAATTGCCGTGGAGTCGGACAACATCTCGGTGGTGAATATGCTGAAGTCACCGGATGGAGCACGGTCAGTAATAGCAAGTACTTGGAATGATGTCAAGGAGCTTAGCAGGAGTTTTGACTTTATCTCTCTTAGTCATGTTAACCGGGAAGCAAATGGTGCAGCTCACTGCTGTGCAAAGTTTGCTACTCCGGCTAATAATTTCTGTAACTGGGGGAGTAGCATTCCAAATTTCTTGTCGGAAGCACTCCAATACGATTGTAATCCTGCATCTATAATATAAGCTACCACTAAAAAAATAGATAATGGATTCAAGTAATGGTATTTCTAAACCATACCGCAAATCCAACATCTGGTTAATGATGCATCGCACGTGTCACTGTCTGCATTCGTGCGACCGTGTGCATGTGCGAGTACGCGAGCTTTCGCATCATGAAATTTCTCGTCAACTCTATCCATCCATCACCTCTTAGTAACCAGAAACTATAAATCACAAATGGATCAGCTGCATCAGTACATCTGCAGTAATAACGCCATGCTCTCTCCAGCCAGTTTTAGAAACTTGCCTAAGCAAGCACAGAAACTAGGAAGGAGCTTGCACAGAAACTAGGAAGCTGAACAGATCAGTGCCTTGCTTGCAACCAATGCCTTTTTTTCGGGAAAGTCTTGCAACGAATGCTTGATGCATCGGTACACACAATTAAAAGAACACATGCCACAATCAGCAAAGGAGCTCTCCATCCAGTTAATTGACTGGAGGAGGATTATATTCACTAGATCAGCACACATGATTTCATAAGAACGAAGTATCTTTGAATCACAGATTGAAAGCTAACGGCTCTCCAAAGCATACAAGGACCAAACAAAGAAGGGACTGTTATGGCCAGTAGGCCAGCCGGAGGCGGCCCAGTACCATAAACAGTAGCGGGATTAGTTAGAGATAATAGTACCGGATTGGGAGTCTAGTGTTAGGGGTCAAGTCAACCTCTCTATATAATGAGAGGAATTGTATCAATCAAGACAAGCAAGAAGAACCCTAAAAGTAGTCAGAGCCTCCAAGAGAGGGCGATGAATAGGTTCTTCGTGCTATCCCTAGATTTACATATTAGGGAGAGGTAGTCCTACACCACAACTTCTTGATGATCATAATAATAATGCAAACTAATTGTCAGTACTGGAACATTGTTCTGCAGCTACCACTACTGAAGCCTAAGATTCTTCTCCCATATCAATGGACAGAAAGCATGAACATGAGCTCCTCCAGAACGGTGGGGCAGCTTCTAGCCAGATGCTTGAAGCCATCAGCTGCCATGGCCGCATTCAGGCTGGTTGTCTTCAAGAATTCAAAGCATTTCTCCTTGAGCCCTTGACAATTGTGCTGCTCAGCCAGCGCTAGAGTGATTGCCACTGAGCCTGTGTCAATGCATGAGCACAGCTTATCTTCGCACATGAGCTTGAGCCTCTGGATGTTAAACCGGTCCGCCGCTTCAAGTAAATGCTGCCACATGGCGACTTCTTCCTTATTTATTTCTGGCAATGACTCGGTATACATGAATCGCAGAATGGCCTTGAACACCTGGGCTTCCATGTTCTTGGTGTGTATGGTACAGTTGCTAGTACCCTCCTTCATGGGACCAAGGAGCTTCGCCTTTAAGACCGACGACCGCGCAGCGAGCACGCACCTGTGAGCATTGAACCTCTCCCCTCCGGCCTCAAGTGTGACATCTGTACCATCCTCACTGTAGAGGAGTTCCTCAAGGTGCTGGTGTAGGTTGCGTGGTGGCACCACGACAAAGGGAGCCTTCGCCGGCACACAGAACTTGTCGAAGACCAAGATGTCGCAGCGGATGGTGAAACTGTCATTCCTAAGGAGCCCAAGTTGGGTCCGCTCCAGGTCTGCCTTCCTGATCAAGTTCAAGAACCACCATCCTCCAACGAGGTCATGTACTGGGCTTCTGTGTATGGTGGCTGGCACTGGCAGGCCAGCGCGGTTAATCAGGGATAAGGCGAACTGTGCCTTTACTGCCTCAGGGATCGTGCCATCAAGGACAATCTGCACAGAGACATGCTCATGGGCGTGCTTCAGGATCAGGCTGTCGCAGCCGTTAGGATAGTAGTTGATGTGCCAGTTGTAGCCTGCGGCTTGGAAAGTGTAGGATTTGATGTGGTCACCGTAGGACACTGTCTTGTTTACCATGGAGTAGCCGTTGATCTTGAGCAGATGGTGCCTGGTGACGGTGTTTGAGGAGGAGGGCGGTGGCTGTGAAAATCCACCGCCATGGCAGATGGATGCTGCCGAAACCATTGTGAGCTTGTAACTAAGGGGGGCGCATATAAATTTGAGCTTCACCTCACTGCAATTTCACCCAAAGAACAAGTTAGTTGAATTGATGAAGACTAGGTGTCATGCAACTTCAGTGCCATAGAACAAGAATTACAGGGGGCATATAAATTGAAAAGGAAAGCAAGAACCCATAATTGATTGTGTCAACAACGATTGGCACATATATCACAAAAATATGTTCAATGCTGTATGCCTCTATCTCAGGGCGTACCCAGTGCCGTAGGCTTCCCGCACCGTGCGGGGTCTGGGGAAGGGTTATAATAGCGCCCAAACCTTACCCGCATAAATATGCAGAGGCTGGGGCTTGAACCCGGGACCTTCCGGTTACAGACGGTAGGCTCTACCGCTGCACCAAGCCCGCCCTTCTGTATGCCTCTATCTCAATTGCCAGAAAATTTTGTAGTGCAGGAATACGCGTCGGATCTCGACCGATAACGCTGGATAATTGTTTTCTTGATCTCCCTCTAGCTTGCTTCCTCATGTTCTTCTCGTATGCGAATGTCAAACCACAACAGAAATAATATGCTCCCCTGCCCCCGCCGTCCTACTCTCCTCCCCTGCGGAGTCCCCGCCGCCGGAATGCCAGATCCGCCACCACAGTCCTCACCTGGCTAACCCAACAGCTCCGTCGACCCAGCCCCAACATTTCCCATCCGGGCGTCCTCCGCCATCTGCGGCCGCCCCACCTCGAGCTGCCACCACCGTCAGGTCGCCTCCCATCAAAATTAAACCTTTCCTCTCTAATCCCGGAAAACCCGGACCCCTCCCACAATAACCCCATAACCCTAACCATGGCAGCCGTAGAACAAGCCGTCGGGCTTTCACATTCGCACATTTGATAGAAGGATCCGACAATTGAGGTATCGGAGGTGTGCAGAAACGAGGAATGAATACCATACCAAACCGCAGGGTGTTTCCCTGCTTCATTCGTCGTTCGCCGAATGCAGCAGAGACAAACGGATGGCAGCAGACGGAGAGGCGCGCGGCATTCGCTCCTCCCTCGGGGGCTCCCCTCGGGGCTTGATGTTCTTGAGGAGGGTTTTGTGCCAAGGTTCCCTACCCACGATTTGATTGGAGTGAGGAACGAGGAGTGGAGGACGGGGAGGGGAAAGCGACGCTTCCTCTTTTCAGTTGGCAAAGGTTCTTTGCAGGACTCGGCTTGTGTGATGGGCCTTTGGCCATTGGGCCTCCATACAAAGGTGCTCTCCGCATACTCAAGTTAAGCAACATCCTGTGGCGAAACTGTTGGCAATCATCATTGTTTATATGTTTTGCTGAATTTGTGTGGTGTTGCTGCATACTCCGTGCGTAACTAATCCATTTGTAGTTTCTGGTAAAAAAAAAACTTCGCAGCCTAGTCTATTTTCTTAGCATCAAAGACTAAGAAAATTGCGACCCTTCCACAAATTACAAACTTTGGCAGCCCTGTACGTTCTCCATTTCAGTAAGTATTTTGTACGTGAAATTCAAACCTAAATCTGGAACCTTGGTCCATATCACGTCCTCCATCACGGAGTACTTCGGCTCAACGCCGCCGGGGCCGTACTCGAACACCGGCGTCGCCGTCCAGCATCCGGGAGACCGCCTTCTTCCAAGCAGTTTTCGGGAGAGACAATAAGTACACCAACACAACACAAGAAATCTGCTAGCTAGACACTACATTATAATAATACCGCCTGGTGACTGGTAGGTATGCTCTCATTGTCTTTGTTATGTTCTTCAGGAGTTTTGTTATCATTTTTGAATGATTACTCTTTATTCCTCATATGTGCCTCATATTTTTTGTTCTTGGCATTTCTCTGTTCTTCGGACATTGCTGCATTATGAGCCTTCTCTGTGTCTGTTAAGTTCCCGCCAATCAACACGTTTTCGCTGGCTGCATTTTGAGTACCTGCACACAATGCCAGAGCATGCATCGATCTAGCATAAATAACCATCGATAGGATATATCATACTTTGTTGCGTTGTGTTTGTCAGGTCTCCAAAAGGAGAGACCTACCACCGTTTCTTCTTTCCGGTCCATGTAAGCTGGGCTGCACAAAACATTGACCAACAATGTAACTGCACACGCTAGGCCTGGATATACTTTGTTAGTGAATTGATAATAGATAACATGGTAAACTTCTTTGTGGTGGAACCTACCAACCTGGGTTCGAGTTATCGACTCGGCACATGTGTCGCATTTTTCTAGATTTATTCTAGAAATTAACTGGCGTTATTTTTTCAGTAGACGACGTACAACGAAACGTGTAAATTTTAAGATTAGATCTACCGATCCGTTTTTCAAGATGGTATTCGTAGGGGTAGGGTCCACGATTGAAACTACGACTCACGCACATGAGCAAAACTGAAGCACGTAACAAAGTAAGAAGGCACACCGAATTAATCAAACAATTAACATATTGGTGTTCGAAATAGAGATGAACTATGCACAAAAGAAAATTTACTTGATTACTTTTAGGCTACAAGTTTTTGCTGCCACATGGGCTTCTTTTTATGCTTTAGTTTTGCACCAAAAACTCAAGTTTAGATGTGTAACAAATATCATAACCATTTTAGAACATTTTTTGACAAATAAGGGCCAATAAAATTTCAGACATGGGGTGCCTTAGGCCGTGTTTCTTTGGGGTGGAACCTACCAACCTGGAACCTACCAACCCGGGTTCCACCCCGTTTGACCAATAATTAAGGGTATTAAATAAAATTAGTTTAGAAAATCTAATGAGGCCTTTGACCGCACGATTAGAGGAGGGTTACTGTAGCATTACTGTAGTAAATCATGGACTAATTAGGCTTATTAGATTCATCGCGCAAAGTTACACTCGTCCCTAAAAAATTTTTACAAATAAACTTTATTTAATACTCCGATATATTTCCTACAGGGAAAGAAACACGGCCTAACTGCTGGTCGGTTCATCTAAATTTCAGACATGGCCAATAAAATTTTGATTCACCGGCGCTCCGCGTACCCGCCCGCAATGCCGGCACTTCGTCCCGCCAATCAAGACTTTCCTTCCTCTTCTGAGCGCCCCTGTTTAATCCTCGCACCACCATCATATGTGTTGTTTCCAAGCGAAGCCATTCAGTGCGTCAACAGCCACGCCATCGGCCCCGGGCGTCCTTGCGAGCGGGCGCTACGGCGGTTGCGTCGTCGGAATTGGAAAGGGGAGGAGCTAGCGGCCAGGATGCCCCACGCAGCAGAAGCACACCAACGATTGAGGTCTTGTTAGGTTTCCTCAGATTTATTTTAAGTAGAATAATAGATAAAAGATGCTTTCTTGCTCGTGGATCTGATGGCAAGACAATAAATATACTTCATTTTTTTCTGCCTATTTGAAAGAATAAAATGATAATGACCAATAGAAGATAGGTGAATCTAAAAGGTAGAAATTTTATTTGCTCAAATGCTACACAGGATTTGTACGATTTATAACCCCATGTCCCCAACTCCTCTGCCACACCAAATAAAAAAGTTAACTGGACATGGTTTGGTATTGCTCTATATGCATGGTTAATATTATTTTGGGTTGCTATATCAATTTCATTGGACACATATATAAGCATGGATTGCGGGCGTCCACAATGTGTTCAAAAAGCAGTTCATAGGGACTAAAATATTCTGACCAGCTAGCTAAACCATTGTGAAGATAGTTCATATAGTAGTCTTTAGTAAAGATATCCATATGCATATGGGCTGTCCATAAGGAATAAAATATCATCTTATCTCTTTTTTCTCTCTTTCTCTCTCTATTGTATCTTTCTCTCTCTACTATCTTCTTTTGCTATAGCCATTGTGAGATAGAAAATAACTATGGACCACTGTCACGCTACTCATCTATATGGACTACTTTAATAATATACATTGCGGTTGCCCTAATTGATTAACCTTAACGGTTGGAAGTATTGCCCAACTGGTCATTTACCATTGGATTGAAAGCATTATCTTTGACTCCTTACTGATCTTTTCTGTTCTATAAAAGCGCAAGTAAGAAAAAAAATAAATCCCTGTATGTTTTATTTATGTAATTCGTATCAAGGCGTTATATGTGTATAGTTCAGACCAAGGAATTAAATAAAACTTGGCTAAGCAAAGTCCCAGGAATATGGTAAAATATGATAGAAATACAATTAGCTGATATCAAATGGCTCACCACTTGGGTGGCATTCACCAGCGCCTGTTGTCATGTTGTGGGATTCTCTCCATGTGAATCTGGTGCGACACTGATGTACTACTGTAGATGGCCGACTTTGAGCTCAGAGCATTTTTTAGCCTTGACATCGTTGTTTTAGGAGGAGATATGTGTTGATCATTTTCATGCTAAATGATCTTTCTGCAAGTTACGGTGTAATCGGACATTGGTCAATAAAAAAAGGGAGTTTGTGAAGTACATTATTCGGGAAATGGACGAACAAGAGAAAGGATGAAGATGAGTTGTTCCTTGGACTCCCGGGAGTTTGTCTAATTTGATATATTATGCTGCTTGTTTGTACATGTCACAGGTGGTTATTAAGTTACTAAAGGGTTTTTGGATCCAAGGTATTAAAGTTTAGTCATTTAAATAAATAACAATAAGAAGTACTAAACATAAACTAATTATAAAACTAATTACATAAGTCATGTCTATTTCACGAGACGAACCTAACAAGCCTAATTAAGCTATAATTAATACATAATTATCACATATTTATTGTATCATTACATTGTCTAATCATGGACTAATTAGACTTAATAGATTCGTCTCGTAAATTAGCCCTCATTTATGTAACAGGTTTTTTAATTAATCTACATTTAATACTTCTAATTAATATACTTACATCTGATGTGACGTACTAAACTTTAACAGTGGGGAACCAAACACCCTCTAAGAAAAAGAGGAATGACATGAAAGCCCATAAGATCTGACAGTGCTCATAATGGAAAAATGGAACTTAAGGTGCAACAGAAAAATATTTGCAATACGTTAACCAGGAATAATTTGAGTTTGTGAACAAAATTGTGTTTGCCATAACATGCTGATATAAAATCTTGTTTACTATAACTTTTTTAAAATACGTGCGGCATATTTTACTAGTTTAGTAAACCATGTACAACAATTATACTATTTGGCAACATCATTCTTTTCAATACAAAATTTGAATGCCAGACCATCATTCTTTTTGGGACGGAGACCATCCATACTAAACAACATACTAAAAAGAACGCCATTCTCTGATGTTTCCTCATCGAATCCCCCAACTCACATGAACTCCTCCCACGTCACACCCCTCTACTTGCCATTCTCCCTCAATCATCAATTTTTTCTTCCAACCATCTGGTCTCTTGGGGAAAAAATAACGTTTAGACTTTATAAAATCCTTGAAATTTTTAATCAACACTATAAAATATCAACCCATTTTGCATGGATCTAATATTATGGCATATGTAGATTCAAAATAAAGATTGTTCCTCAAAAACTATACTTGAGTAGTTAGTTGAGCCCTTTAATTTAACGGTGGTTTCAAAATCTTGAACTTTTTAGAAGATGACATAAATCCATCTATTTGTTCAGATCTGGCATCATAGCTACTGTAAATTTGAAACGAAAATTATTTAAGGTATATTTGAGTTTTAATCTAAGTTGTTTAACCATGACATGGTTTCTAAAAATCATGAAACTTTTTCAACGGATGGTATAAATCAATAACAATCCGTTTTTCATAGATCTGGTATAGCGCATACTATAGAATCAAAATAAAGATTCTTCCTAAAAACTATATTTGAGTTGTGTGTTTTTTACCCTCAATATGGTTTCAAAAAAATTTAGAAAATTTATGAGTAGACGATATAACCAATAATAATCCATTTTGTTTGGATTTGGAATCAAAGTTATTGTAGATGTGCAATAAAATTTCTTCCTAAAATGATATATTTGTGTTTTCATCTAAAATGTTTGACCATAATATGGTTTACAAAATTAACAAAACCTTTTTAGTAGATCATATAAATCAATAGCATCCCATGCATTTTTCATGGAATTGATTCCATACCAACTATTGTAGGTTAGAAATAAAGATTGTTCTTTAAAAACTATATTTGAGTTGTCACATAAGCTATGTAGCCTTGAGATGTTTCGAAACCTTGAATTTGTTTGGAGTAGATGATATAAATCATAGAAAATCATTTTCTGCTTAGATCTAGAATCATGGCCATTGTAGATTTATAATAAAAATTATTCTTAAAAAATATATCTGTGTGTTCACCTAAGCTGTTACGAATGAAATGATTCACAAAAATTGTGGAACTTTTAGAGTATATGATATAGAAGAATAGAGACATCCGCATGGATCTGGCATCATAGATATTCTATGTCTGAAGTAAAAATTGCTCATGAAAATCTATATTTGAGTTCTTAGGAAAGTTGGTTTATGATGGTTCGTGTGCACTGGTACTATTATAAATGTTCTCATGTTGGATAAATAGCTGATAAAAGGCAGCAAAAAAATTATAGCTCATAACAATAATATCCGCCCCCCCCCCCCAAAAAAAACAATATTCCACAATCAATTATGTTTTTAATTCTCCTCTTATTAGATTGAAAGATTTTTCGTCTTCTATGGAAACACACGTGCAAAAAACCTTGTAAAAAAAGAAAAGCATTAAGGACAAAGCATAACGTTGAGAACAGATAGATGGGCCTAAATGTCTATGCATGGGTGCAAGATAGTGCAGATCTTGACTCATAATCATAAATTCTAGATAGAGGATCTTTTCAACTTCATATTATTATGCCCAAATCAATGCATTATTCAAATTTTATTACATTAGGCTATGTATTTTGTAAGAAAATAACAGGGAAACTATTTATAATTTTAATAGTAACACAAAAAAATCAGAAAATAATAGGAAATATGAAGCACTTATCCCTAGGAGACCTATCTATCTGGTGGGTGTTTGTTGATGGAACTTAAGAACACCAATTTTCATACCGCAAGTGCACAAATCATCATACTTTTTCCTTAGAGTACTCCTTCCAAGGTTTATCAATCTGTGGATCGACATCAAACAGGCTAAGGCTTTCTACCTAGTTAAAAAGACCAACCCTGAGCATGAAGCATGAATTGCATATAAAGATAAACAATATGAGTGAGAGTAATTAGATCACATCCACATAAAAAGAGGTAATACAACCAAAGGTAGCATGAGCCCGTCATTTTCCAGTTGTAGTTCTAACCAAAGTGATTAATTACCAAACCATGTGACACCTTGAAAAAGAGTCATCTCTTTGAAAGGCGGCTCACAAGCGACTTACTTTCTCATTGTCGCCGCTACGAAGTGCGCGGTAACACCTAAAGTTTCCCAAAGCTTTACCCCCAAACAAGTAGCAAGCTCTGTTACTCGATAGCTATTGCAGCGACTCCCACACTACTCACCATTGATCCAACTCAACATTGCACAATCATTCGGCACTTTCCCTCCGGCATGTTGTCACCAAATGGGGGTAATCAACTACCAACTTCATACGTACTACTATGATATATCCACAGGACAAAGACTAATCACCATGGTTATATCTATTCCTACTGAAAGCATATGGTAGCTACACATATGAGTAAGCATGAATCATAATGGATCAAAGTAAAGACAAGATCATATTGATATCAACATCCTAAGTAGATAAGCCATTATGCATATATGGCTTTGCTCCCAAACTCCACCATGACTTAGCCACGCAGGGACGACCATGGTGGCTAGGGTCTAGCCTAAGCCATCTCCTATATAACTATGGAGACTTGCAATGGCCCTTAGCTCCCTATGGTGTCTATCGCTTGGTGTCATTAAGGAGCACCAACAGTGTCCTTACATTTAGAGAGTTTTGATGATTTTGGGAACACAACAAACGAGCTCCCAAAGTGGATGGAGCCGCCTAGGGCAAGATCAATGAAAGTGAAGGAAGCCATCCGAGGCAAGGAACCGATGTGGAAAACGTGTAACACCCACCCCTATCTGGCGTGCCAACCGTCGGTGTTCCGAGCACTAGCTAGTGAATTTTTTGTCGCGCTTGTTGCTCGAATGGCCTTGCACATGGAAACTCATAATGTATACTGATTTAGGCAACAAGCCCTATGTCTAGTCTGCTATCCTAGATCATTTTCATGAGCTCCAAGACTGAATTTTGTAGTAGGGGTTACAAACGGGGGTGGAAGGTGAGAGATTCTTGAGCTCTGGTTTGAGAGCATCCACGCTTGAGAGGGAGTGCAAATGAGATTCTAGAGAGAGAAGGAAAGGCCTCTATCCTAGGAGAAGGGGCATTACATCGAGATCAGAGAGAGGGGGGGGGGGGGAGAGAGAAGAGAGTCTATCCTAGAGGCCAAATGGCTCTCGCCCTCGGTGTTCCTCCATGTCCCCCGTCCTAGCGTTGATGTCACCGTGTCCTGTTGGTGGGACCCAATCTCATAGGGCCGGATGTGCGTCTTGTTTCACTATGTGTTGTGACTGGCCGCATCATGATGCATGGCCATCCCATCATTTCATGCGGTATGGCATGTCATCCCTGACACATGTAACCATCACGACTTAATGTGCGGCATGACAACCATTGTTTGAGACATGCGGTCGCTTTATTGTAGGCCTGATCATCTAGTTGGTGACCCCTATTTCTCTTGCTCGCAGTCTTCTGGTGACCTCCGCCTAGTTCCTGCTCGTCCCCATGGCAGTGGTCCCTTTAGTGCCTGGGGTCAAGTCCAGGATCCATGCACAGATTCCACTGTAAGGGACGAGTCATGTATATACTAATTACATGACTCGATGTTGCATTCACGTGGGTCCCCTTGGTGTGCGTACCCGAGTCCAATGGACTCATCATCATACCTTATCCTATACATCTCCCTCCTCTCCCTCACATCTCGTGAACTATCGGTGTCAGCGGCGGCCATGAAGGCATCTAGGCCCCTAATTTGTGTTTTGGTAATTAATGACAACCTTTGTGGACTACCAATTTCATTTGAGAATATGAGAATAGGTTAGTCCCGAAGTTGAAATGAGCTTCAATGCGATGATATTGAGATAGCATATATGCTATGTATCATGGGAAAGCTCAAGGCAAAGGTATCAGATAGAGTTTTTTATTTAACCGGTTGTTGACACGAAACCGCGCCAACGAAGTCGCCGATGCCTTGGAGCGAAACCGGTCAGACCGCTTGATGAAACCGGTCAGACCGCTTTCCTGAAGCCAAACCGGTCAGACCGCTTTATGAGACCGGTCAGACCGCTTTTGATGGGGCGACGGTGAAAACCTAAAATCTCGAGCTCGGGAGGGACCCCGTCGGAGCTTGAGAGTCTAGGGTTGTTCTAGGGTCGGCAGGCCACCTAGAACGTCCTCAAACGCCGTCGAGACGAGAGAAGAACATAAGATACAGGGGTTGGAAGAGCTAGGGTTTGGAGCTAAAAGTAATGCAGAACATGGAAAGATAAAAGTCTAGACAAAACGATAAAAGATAAATTTGATAGATTCGATTGGATTGGATGTTGGATTTTGGATTCCCTCTCAATCGGCCTTGGCCCTTTATATTTATAGGGTGGGATGGTCTTACCCCGTTGAGTCGGTTTACAATATGGGATAAAATAGAGTCATAATCCTACTCAAATTACAGGTCCAAACCGGTCAGGGAAACCGGTCTGACCGGTTTTCCCAGGTGCAGAATCTTCCCGAAGTCATAACTCTCTCATCCGGAGTCCAAAATAGGCGTTCCACATATGCATCTTGATCGTCTCGACGAGAGCTACACAATGGTGAAGTCCAATTTGCATTTTGACAAAGTTTACAAAACCGGTCTGACCGGTTTGTGCATACCGGTCAGACCGGTTTGCACCGCCGGGCCAATTTTGGTCGTCAACATATGCCCCCCTGTTTTTTAGCAAAGCTTGCGTGCTAAAAAATAACCTTCTGGACCAAAATTATCTAAGGACGATGATGAACAATACATCGGCCATATATAAGCTCTAAGGGCGATAAACATATTATCGGCCATACCTTGCTTTAACTCAAGTTGATGATGAAACAACTTGTTTTGGCTTCCATACCTGCTTGATTGTTGCTGATCTTGCTGGTACCACCTTTGTAAGTTGCTCCACTGATTCTTGTTTGTTCATTGACTGCTTCTGACATGGCTTCACACCTTTGACTTTGTTCTGAAGCTTCTTTTGTTTCTGAGCAGCCCCTTTCTTTTTATACTTGGCCAAGAGCTCTTCAAAGCTCGGCCTTGCTTTGTCTTTGATTTTCCCGTACCAACCGGTCAGACCGGTTCTAGAACCGGTTAGACCGGTTTGTGCAGAACCGGTGTCTTCACTCTTGTCTTGCCCCCCGAGTGTTTGAGTCTTCAACTTGAACCGAGCGGTCTTTTCTGATGACATCTTTGAACTCATAGATCTTTCTTCCCCAATGATCACATTTTTCCCTTTAGCCTTTTCGGCTTGATGCGGCCGAATCAACACTTTCGGATTCACCAACTCAAGTGTGTGCACAGGAAAAGGGTTTTCATCAATCTGCATTATATTAATCATCAATCGTCCTTGATCTATGGCCGATTGTATTTGCCTACGGAAAACATTGCAATCATTGGTAGCATGAGAATAAGTATTATGAAACTTGCAATAAGCTCGCCGTTTCAACTCATCATTCGGCGGTATAGTATGAGAAAATTTCAGTTTTCCAGCCTTTGCAAGTTCATCAAAGATCCTATCACACTTAGATACATCAAAGGTAAATTTGACTTCTTCGTGCCGATTTTTACGAATCGGCTTGAGAGAAGCACAAGTGCTAGGATTATCTTTAGATGACCATACAAATTCAGCAGCATAAACCTCTTTACCCTCATCGTCTGAAGAATCATAATTGATGGTATGCACACCAAAACGATCGGGTTTAGGTTTAGAATCCTTACTTCTGCTTTCTTGAGCCAAAGCTCTTTGCAACACTTGATTAATGGTTAGAAACTCATAGCCTTCTAATTTCTCTTTAATATGAGATCTCAAACCATTAAGACATAATTCAGCAAGATCCTTTTCAGAAATAACCAAACTATAACATCGGTTTTTTTATCTCTAAATCTTCTAATATATTCAGCAACAGGCTCATCACTTTTTTGCCTAACCGATGTTAGGTGAGAAAGTCTCAATTCATTATCACTATTGTAAAAGTGTTCATGGAATTTTTTCTCTAATTGAGACCATGTATGAATGGAATTAGGGGATAATGCTGAAAACCATGAGAAAGCAGTACCAGATAATGACAAAGGGAACATTCGGATTTTTAAATGATCAAGATTACCATGAATACCCATTTGTGCATTAAATTGGCTAACATGCTCCCATGTAGTTCTACTATCCTCCCCAGTGAATTTAACAAATTCGGGTACCTTGAAATTGTGAGGATATGGTATAGCATCAAAACTCTCAGGATATGGTTTTTGACACACTAGAGTCTTATCTTTAAGCTCTACACCGAAAGTTTCTTTAAACATAATAGCCAAATCCCTTTTATATTTTTCAAGCAATTGATCATGATAAGGATCATTTGGCCTTTGCACACTAGAAGTAATATTATTCGGCGTATGATGTGGTACCTGGTTCGGCTGTACATACGGTACTTGTTGCGAATAAACATTGTTTTGCACTGCACCGTATGAATAACCTGAACTCTGGGGAGGTATAGGATGATATATAGTTGCATATGGAGGAACAAAATTACCAGCAAATCCATTTGTTCGGCTAGGATCAACCTGAACAGGATGCATACTAGTAATTGGTTCAGGAGATGATTGATAAGCAACTAAAGTACCAGAACCGGTCTGACCGGTTGGAACCGGTCTACCAGAACCGGTCTGACCGGTTTGTAAAACCGGTCTGACCGCATTGTTCAGACTGTGTGGTTCTGGAATTGTTTGACCTTCAAAATAGTTCATCAGCATGCCAAATCGAGGCGTGGGTGTTGCCGATGATACAGGAGGCATGACATTATTTTGTGAAGTACTAGCAACATCAAACTTAGGAGCATTACTATCATTGACCAAAGGTTGCTTGCCTAACGAACTATCAATCATGTTTTGGACAGTAGCAAACATTTGTTTTTGACCATTGACTAATAATTGATTAATTTGCTCCAAAGTAACAGGTGGTGCTGTAGTACTCACAGTGTCTTTTTCTTCGTCATGCTCGTCTTCGCTCGAAACGAAGACTATCTCCTTGTCCTTGGAGATGCCGCCCTTCCGATTCTTGGAGAAGTGAGATAAAAACCACTGAGTGGCTTTTTCATCTGTTGCTGCTTTGCGTCGGGCTTCCTTCTCCTCACGGTCCTTCATGAAGGCCTCATAAGCTTGACGATCCTCGGCCGATAATTCATCAACAATCGGCTTAACAATGTTAGCAGGATCAACGTCACTAGGTTTTGGTAGATTAACCATAGTAATAGATCCCTTTGCTTTCTTCCCCAGCGGAGTCGCCAAAATATGTTGACACGAAACTGCGCCAACGAAGTCGCCGATGCCTTGGAGCGAAACCGGTCAGACTGCTTGATGAAACCGGTCAGACCGCTTTCCTGAAGCCAAACCGGTCAGACCGCTTTATGAGACCGGTCAGACCGCTTTTGATGGGGCGACGGTGAAAACCTAAAATCTCGAGCTCGGGAGGGACCCCGTCGGAGCTTGAGAGTCTAGGGTTGTTCTAGGGTCGGCAGGCCACCTAGAAGGTCCTCAAACGCCGTCGAGACGAGAGAAGAACAGAAGATACAGGGGTTGGAAGAGCTAGGGTTTGGAGATAAAAGTAATGCAGAACATGGAAAGATAAAAGTAAAGACAAAACGATAAAAGATAAATTTGAATGATTCGATTGGATTGGATGTTGGATTTTGGATTCCCTCTCAATCGGCCTTGGCCCTTTATATTTATAGGGTGGGATGGTCTTACCCCGTTGAGTCGGTTTACAATATGGGATAAAATAGAGTCCTAATCCTACTCAAATTACAGGTCCAAACCGGTCAGACCGGTTTGGGAAACCGGTCTGACCGGTTTGGGAAACCGGTCTGACCGGTTTTCCCAGGTGCAGAATCTTCCCGAAGTCATAACTCTCTCATCCGGAGTCCAAAATAGGCGTTCCACATATGCATCTTGATCGTCTCGACGAGAGCTACACAATGGTGAAGTCCAATTTGCATTTTGACAAAGTTTACAAAACCGGTCTGACCGGTTTGTGCATACCGGTCAGACCGGTTTGCACCGCCGGGCCAATTTTGGTCGTCAACACCGGTCACGAGGTGTTTGGTGGATGAAAAATGACCGGGTTGATAGGCTAGATAGCCGTACTATCAAGAGGGGTCAACGTCATTGACTTGACGTGTCTTTAGTGCCCACTACAACAATACCAAAGATTAACAACCATAACTTAACGACCGCTCAGGATTTGTGGTCGTGGGCATTGGTTTCGAGTCATTCGTGAAAACAAAATCTTGTTGTCCGACGACCACATGGCTAGTGGTCGTAAAGTTTCTGGTTTTCCGGTCGTTAGTTTGCTACACATTACAAATCCTCTCCCGCATGGTAACTGACGCAAACATGAGATCGGATCAGTCCTTCCCCCTCAAGGCCTGTTCTCCTCCGTGCCTCATGCACTCCGCCGCCCCTTCCATTCGACCTCGTCTGGCTCGGAGACGCCGGATCTCAACCACGACAACCCCTTGCACCATCAACCCCAAATCGACGTCCTCGGCTCTGCCACATCCGACATCAAGCACAAGTCATCGCTGCCAACACCGGCCACAACCGCGTGTGCCGGAAAGTTGCTCGCGCAGTTGAACGCCACAACCCCCAGATCGGGCTCTACATTTGCTGATTGCGACTCCCTCTGGTCCTCTCCCACCCAACTCCGTGTCCGTGATGCCCGATTGTAGTTGCTTCTACCAAATAACGGTATGCTAACCCCTAATTCTTCCTCAGCAAAATATATTATTCTCAACCCTTCTTGCGATCGAATATAGTTTAAGCACATCGCTAGAACTAGAAGGTCGTAGATGCATTTGGGTTTCTGTGATAGCATATGAGAAGATAAAATGTTTTTAAAATTTACTTGAGTCTATTATATATTTGGAATTTGGAGGCACCATTTGCAAGATGCGGAATCTAGCTTGTCGCGTTCAACCAGGTTTCACTGTTTCAGGGAAGGATAGATGGTACGAGTACCCTAATTAACGGACTAACTTTCTCCTCCAGGCAGTGATCCAATGGAAGTACCGAAGTAGCCATAACATTCCTTTCTTCTTTTTTGATTCTCAAGTTTACTTGTATTTTATTTACTTAAGAGTCTGTTTGGCATAGCTCCAGCTCCAAACTCCAGTCTAGATTTGCACTTTCTATGCTAAATTAATATACTTTAAATATTAATATTTAATACAAACTATAAACAAAATAATTCATCTCAATACTCTTTATGTAATCCCGGCTCCAACTCTAAGATTTTTTGGAGCTCATCGTACCCAGCTCCAAGAACTCCATGAATTTTCTGGAGTTGGAGTTGTGCCAAACAGGGCCTAAGTCAGACAACACTTTGTGATTTTTTTTGTTGGTTGATGCATTACTTTGTGTTGTTCTTGCTAGTAAACAAAATAATCTTTTATATTTGTCTGTACTTCAATATGATTTTGACTTGACCTTTCTTTTGTTAACCCGTATTAAACAGAATAATAGGTTAAGCTTCCATAGCTGGAATGGATAAGGACAAAGGAGCCAATAGATACTTCTGCTGTTGTCACCTTGACTGACTGGTGACGAAGCGAAGGTAAATTCAGTTTCTTCAAATTCTAGCAAGTTGGATCCGAGTAACAATTATTTTATGAACTTAGATCTTTAAATTCATTGATTTAATATATAAGTTCTTCACACGAAGAATGAGCAATGCCCTGAATATGTTTTTTTGTTTCTAAAAGTGGCAGCTGTAATGACAAACTATTTCCTAGTTTCTTTAATTTCACAGGGTGATCTAAATTAATGTTTTTGTGTCTTTAGAAACTTATTATATCGTGGTTGTGAAATTGCATTTGTTAGCTGTTTTGATTAGCCTTTTCAGGGCCGATCAATATTACTTATATATTTGCTATACTTATTTTGCAGGGCTCACAGCAGTACATTAAGCAAATTCGGCATGCATGTCAAACCAATGGTTGTAGACCAGGAAGGCCTGTGCGCTGCGTTCAACTTCCCAGAATACTGTGGCACTGTGCCCCCAGTAAAAAATAGTTCAGGAAAGTACCAGAGTAGAGTGTTATGCTCCAGTTCAACAGAAATTTGGAGTTGCTTTTCACTAGTATCATGCCTGTACCATGAAAATAATTAATGATACCGTGGTGTTGGAATAAATGAATGGTTATTCAATGTTCTGATGCGAGCAATTACTATCCGTTCTTTGCTAAAGAGGTTGTCATTAAAATGGGTACTATGCTTGTTGACGTTAATGCTAAATGGTGGTCGTTAATGATCAAAGAATGGCATGTGGAGAATTAGTTACGACCAAATGGTGGTCGTTAATAAAGAAAAAATGGTTGTTGATTGTTAATTATTAACGACCAAAAACTATGCTGGTTGTTAAAAAGTTAACGACCGGATCGTGAATGTGGTCGTTAATACTTTTAACGACGGAGCCTTTAACGACCATGGACGACCACATTTTGTGGTCGTTAATAACATTTAACAACCACATATGGACCTTTAACGACCGCATATCCCGTCGTTAATGCTCCTCTCTCTTATAGTGGCCACTTTGATCATTGACTTGCATGATTTGCATTTAGATGAGTGGCGACTAACCTTGATAAACGCATCGTTGAAGATCTTGAGAAATCACAGTTCTGGTGGGGGGTCGGACTGTCCGTGGTCAGCGCTCGGACTGTCCGTGGTCAGCGCTCGGACTGTCCGTGACCCTTGTGTTGAAAATTTAATTAGAAAATGTGGAAAATTATATTCGGACCGTGTCCGAGGCATTGGACGGACAGTCTGTGACCTCTGCTGATAGATGGGCCTGCGAGCGCTGACATGGTGAGCTGTGCGCTGACTATCGGACTGTCCGTGGTGAGGGATGGACAGTCCATATAAAATAGGCTCGATTTAGACAGAGACGGTTTTAGGGGTTCCAGGGGGTCAGACCGTCCGACCGCACTGATCGGACAGTCCGTGGTGTCTGGTCGGACAGTTCGTCCGGCCCTGACAGCTAACTCTGACACATGTTTGACGTCACGATATAACCGTTGGATTCAAGCTCGGACAGTCCATGGTGATGGGTCGGACAGTCCGTGAGTGCCGTGTTTCACGCGTTTTGAACATAACGGCTAGTTTCGAGGAGAGGGGCTATATATACTTCACCCCGGGGTTGGGTGAAGGCTCTTGGTACTTTGAAAAGCTTTCTTGACATATTTGAGCTCTTCTTCTCCTCTCTCTCACTCACTTTGCTTTGAGGTTGCATTCTTGTGAGATTGAGAGTATCTAGTGCATTACATCAAGGATTTTATCATTGTGGCACTAGGATTCATCAAGCGAGTGGGGTGATTTGTTACTCTTGGATGTTGCCACCTCCTAGATGGCTTGGAGCTAGTGATTCCATTGAGCACTTCAAGAAGATTGTGAAGTTATCTTTTAAGATTGGTGTGAGAAGTCATCATGTTCACCTCGCCGGAGCGGTGAAGAGCAACTCTAGTGGAATCGAGATTTCGAGCGGTTCTTTGGTTCTAACCGGCTTATACATCAAGCGGAGTCTTGATAGAGAAACAGTTGAACATTGAATCCATCTCAACGTGGATTAGGGATGACTGTCGATACCACAGGATAAAATTTGTCTCTTGTGCTTGGTTATTTAGTTGCTCATTTCCTTTCAAGGAATTTCATTTGAGCAATTTACTTTCTAGAGATCGAATCATATCTTGTCACCCTGGGTTGCAAACCCTCAACATAGGCTTAGAGTACCTAGAAATTTAATTCTCCAAGTGTTTCTGATTAAATTTCTCTAGTGTTGTGTTTTTAGTTTAAAACCGCCTATTCACCCCCTCTCTAGTCGATATCCTAGATCCTACAAGTGGTATCAGAGCTAAGTACTCTGTAATTACAGGATTTAACCTTCCCGGAGTAGGATAAAATGGCTAATGAAAAGAAGTTAAGTCAAAGGAAGACACCATTCTTTGATGGGGAGAATTATGACTATTGAAAGACTAGAATGACAAGCTATTTAAGGACAGCAGGGAGAAAGGTTTGGAGCATTGTTGAAAATGGGTTTGTCATTTTAGATAAGGATAACAAAACTTCGGGTGATTTAGAGAATGAAGATCTCAATGAGCAAGCATTGTGCATCTTATATGAGGGACTTTCAATTGGGCAGTTCAACTGTGTCAAGGGTCTCACTGTTGCACAGGATGTTTGGAACAAGCTTGCTGAAATTTATGAAGGGACATCCTCGGTAAAGGAAGCTAAACTTTATGTGTTCAAGGGCAAATTCAATGAATTTTCTATGAAGAAGGATGAAGATATTTCAATCATGTTTAATCGGTTGAATGATATTGTGAATGAGCTCAAGTGCCTTGATTTTGATGTGCCGGATCAAGATTTCTCTCACAAATTCCTTAGATGTCTTCCGGAGAAATATGAAACAATAGTGACATTGCTTGTGAGGGAAAACTTGAAGAACATGACTCCCACGGAGGTGCTTGGTGAAGTGCTTACACATGATATTTTCAAGCAATCACAAAAAGAAGCTCATGGTCATTCAACAAATGAAGAAAAGAAGAACATTGCTCTCAAGGCCAAAGCCGCTCAAGAAGATGTTGATCATGAAGACAAAGAAGAGAACTCGGATGAGGAAATGGCTCTCATAAGAATTCTTGAGAAGAAGAAATTTGGGAAGAAAAATCAATTCTCAAAGAAGAATCCATTTGAAGGGAAATAGTGATTTACTTGTGGAGAAACCGGACATATATCAATCAATTGTCCAAACAAGAAAGAAGGCAAGAATGATAAGAAGAAAGATAAGAAAAGTGAGTACAAGAAGAAAAAGAAGTACTACACAAGGGAGAAGAATGGGCAAGCCTACTCTATTGAATGGGATTCCGATGCAACAGATGATGACGATGATGATGATGATGATGATGATGACAAGCCATCAAAGAGTCTTGCCTGAATTGCTATCAAGGAAGCTCCTTCACTCTTCTCCAGGCCATATTGTCTCATGGCAAAAGGTGAACCAAAGGTAACAATTGAGGATGATGATGATGATGATGTTTGTGATGATAATCTTCTTTCTTATGAAGATCTTGTTAATATGTTTATCAAATCCGATGGCAAATTGCGCAAGGAAAAGGCCAAGTTGAAGGATATGGAGTTGAAAATTGTTTCGCTCCAAAATTCCTATGAGGAGCTAAAGACTTCTCATGCTAATCTTAAGGATTCTCATGACATTCTCAACACGTCGTGGAGGATACTCAAGGAGAAGCATGAGGAGCTTAAGGAAGCTCACAACACTCTCCTTGCGCAAGAGGCCAAAGGAAAAGTTAGCAAGAATGATAAATGTGATACTTGCATATCTTGTTCAACTAACCCCTCTTGTAGCACAAGCACTAGCTCTTGCATTAGTGATGATTCCTCTTGTGATGCATCTTTATTATTGGAAATGAATCCTTGAAAAAGGAAGTTGATTGCTTGTCCAAGGATCTCTCTAATGGTTTGGAAGCCATATCCGGTTCAATCATTGTTGGACAAGTCAAAAGTTTACATTGAACAAGAATGTTATTGATTATTTGCCAAAGCAAGGGAAGATGGATCTCATTTCGAAGAAGACAACTTTTGTTAAATCTAATGTGACACTTGAAGAAGAAGCTAAATTCAAGGTGTGTCATATATGCAAGGCAAAAGTTGATGTGAATCACAAATGCAAGAGCAAGAAGATTGTATCCTTTGATCCATCTTACATTCTTAAGAAATATTCTAAGGGTGTTGTTTGTGCTAAATTTGTTGGTCACTCTATGGGTAATTCTAAGTTGAAATCCATTTGGGTGCCTAAGGTTTTGGTCACTAACTTAGAAGGACCCAAGAAAAGTTGGGTACCTAAAAGAAAGTAATTTCTTCTTATAGGTGAATTACAAAGCCGGAGGAAGACATTGGGTAATTGATAGTGGTTCCACAAATCATATGACCAGTGAAAGAAAAAATTTCTCATGTCTTGATGAAGAGATATCCGACTTTGACAACGTCACCTTTGGAGATGATAGCAAGGGATGAGTAAAAGGCATCGGTGATGTACCTATCTCAAATGACTATTACCTCTCAAATGTCTTGCTAGTTGATCTTTGAACTTCAATTTACTATCTATTGCTCAACTTTGTGATAATGGCTATAGATGTACTTTTACTAGCAATGATTTTGAAGTAACCTCTCTTGATGGAAAACAATCTATTTTCAAGGGGTTTCGTCATCATAGTTTATATCTTATAGATTTCTCTTCTAAAGAGGCTAATCTTAGTACTTTCTTATTCTCTAAAGCCTCTATGGGTTGGGTGTGGCATAGAAGGCTTGGTCACGTGGGTATGAAACAACTCAACAAATTAGTGAAGCATGATCTGGTTCTTGGCTTGAAAGATGTTAAATTTGAGAATGATAAATTATGTAGTGCATGTCAAGCCGGTAAGCATGTAGCTAACACTCATCCAACCAAAAGTGTTATGTCCACCACAAGACCTTTGGAATTATTGCATACGGATTTGTTTGGTCCTAGTACATATAGAAGTATTGATGGTAATAGTTATTGTCTTGTGACTGTGGATGATTGCTCAAGATTCACATGGGTATTCTTTCTTCATGACAAATCCGACACATGTGATATCTTTAAGATTTTTGTCACAAGAGCTGAAAATGAATGTGATCAAAAGTTGAAGAAAGTGAGAAGTGGTCATGGTAGTGAGTTCAAGAACACTAAAGTTGAAGAATTTTGTAATGAGAAGGGAATCAAACATGAATTCTCAACTACATATACACGGGAGAAAAATGGTCTAGTTGAGAGAAAGAATATGACATTGATTGAGATGGTAAGATCAATGCTAGCCGAGTATATTGTCTCGGACTCTTTTTGGGCTGAGGCTATTAACACCGCTATTCATGCATAAAATAGGCTATATTGTCATGGATTTTTAACAAGACTCCATATGAACTTCTCATTCGAAGAAAGCCAAATATCTCTTGTTTTCGGGTTTTTGGCTGCAAGTGTTATATTTTGAGAAAAGGCTCTCCATTATCCAAGTTTCAAAGAAAGTGTGATGAATGATTTTTCCTTGGGTATTCATCTGGTAGCAAGGCCTATCGAGTTTATAACAAATCCAAGGGTTTTGTTGAGGAAGCATATGATATTCAATTTGATGAAACAAATGGGTCACAAGATGAGAAGGAAAACTTGGATGATGTGAGATGTGAAAGTCTTAGAGAGGCTCTAAAGAACATGTCTATTGGTGATATTTGACCAAGAGAAAATAATGATGTAGATGAAGATCCATCAATTTCTATTCAAGTGAGTCCATCTATTTCTACAACAAATGATCTAGAAATTGGTGAATCAAGCAACAATGGTTCTCCTCCAGATAATGAGCAATTGGTCTCTACTACCTCATCATCCACATCTACTCAAGACCCGGTGGCTCAACCAAGAGTTCATGGTCAAATCGCCAAAGATCACCCCATTGATCAAATTGTGGGTGACATTAGTAAGGGTGTCCAAACTCGATCTCGTGTCGCTTCATTTTGTCAACATTATTCTTTTGTATATTCTCTAAACGTGTAGATGAAGCACTAGAAGATCCGGATTGGGTGGTGGCCATGCAAGAAGAGTTAAATAATTTCACCCGAAATAAAGTTTGGGAATTGGTTGAGAGGCCCAAGAATTATAATGTCATTGGTACTAAATGAGACTTTCGAAACAAGGAAAATGAGGATTGGTATTGTGGTAAGAAACAAGGCAAGATTGGTTGCTCAAGGCTACACTCAAGTGGAAGGTTTGGATTTTGATGAAACATTTGCTCCCGTAGTTAGACTTGAAGCTATTAGAATTTTACTTGCTTATGCATGCTCTCATAATATAAAATTATATCAAATGGATGTTAAAAGTGCTTTCTTGAGTGCTGAAATTAGTGAACTAGTGTACGTTGAACAACCTCCCAGTGTTGAGGATCCTAAGAAACAAAATCATGTGTATAAGCTCTCTATGATCTAAAGCAAGCTTCCAGTGCTCGGTATGAGAGGCTTAGGAATTTTCTTAATTCTAAGGGCTTTAAAATTGGAAAGGTTGACACTACATCGTTCACTAAGAAAATTGGAAATGATATCTTTATTTGTCAAATTTATGTTGATGATATCATCTTTGGTTCCACTAATGAATTTTTTTGTCAAGAATTTGGAGAAATAATGTCTAGGGAATTTAAGATGTCTATGATTGGTGAATTGAGTTTCTTTCTTGGACTTCAAATCAAACAAATCAAGGAGGGCACATTTATTTGCCAATCTAAATATATGAAAGATATTTTGAATAAATTTGGTATGGAAGACTCAAAGCCAATCAAGACACCTATGGCTACAAATGAACATCTCGATCTTGATGAGGGAGGTAAACCGGTTGATGTTAAGCTTTATAGATCCATGATAGATAGTTTGCTTTATCATACTGCATCTAGACCCGATATCATGTTTAGTGTGTGCATGTGTGCTAGATTTCAAGCTGTTCCTAAAGAGTGTCATTTGACCGCCGTTAAAAGACTCATGAGATATTTAAAATTCACTCTCAATATTGGTCTTTGGTATCCAAAAGGTGCTCAATTTGAATTGGTTGGTTATTCAGATTCAGATTATGCCGGTTGCAAAGTTGATAGGAAGAGTACTTCCGGTGGTTGTCAACTTCTTGGTTTCTCACTAGTATCATGGTCTTCAAAGAAGCAAAATTTTGTGTCTCTTTCCACCGCCGAAGCAAAATATATCTCGGCGGGAAGTTGTTGTGCTCAATTGTTATGGATCAACCAAACACTTCTTGATTATGGTGTGAAATTTGATGGAATTCCACTCTTATGTGATAATGAAAGTGTCATTAAGATTGCCAATAATCTAGTTCAACAGTCTAGAACCAAGCACATTGATATTCGGCATCATTTTCTTAGAGACCATGTAAGCAAGGGTGACATTAAGATTGATAGAGTGAGCACAGATGATCAATTGGCGGATATCTTTACCAAGCCTTTGGATGAATCTATGTTTTGCAAAATGAGAAATGAGTTGAATATCATTGACTACTCAAATGTGGTTTGAGATTTAGCTTATATGTGTTTCTTTGCTCTTTTCTTTATATATAAATATATGTGTGTTTGGTTATCTCATGATGCATGACATGTTTACTTTAGTCATCCCTTGAAAATGTCACTTTATGCATCATACATCTTGAGCAATGAACCCAAGGATCTCATCAAAGTGGCTGTCAAAGTACGGGCTGAAAAAGAACTACAAATCAGACTGTCCGTCAGAGGATCACGGACTGTCCAAGAAAGTACCGATGTACTTGCCAAGGTAGATCACGGACTGTCCGTAAATTGCGTGAAATCACACAGAAGGTTTGGGGATTTCTATTTTTGCAAGATCTAGAGGGTCGGACAGTCCGACACTGGACCTCGGACTGTCCTTGATGCTTGTACGCAGGTGGGTCCACACGCATCGTGGTCAAAAGGGCAAGGGTATCTCTTTCTTCCTCCCAACTCGAACCCAACCCATATATTCCCACTATCTCTTGCTCTTGGTGAAGAAAAGGACATCTCCTTGGGAATTTTGATTGGAGAACTTCCCGGACGGTCCGAGCACATCCACGGACTCTCAGCGAGAGCCTCACCATATCATCCGGGTATTTTATCGAATCTTATTCTATTTTTCTTGGATTTGAGGCAAGAAGGTGATTAGAGTTTGAACTCCTGATCTGAGATTTGGCCACGGATTTGTGAAAGTGATTGAGGAAATATGTTGGATATATTCTAGTGATGCTATGGCTAAAATTTTGTGGGAAAATATTGCTTATTCATTGAGTTATGGGGATCAAAATTTCATGGACCCCTATTCATGTTCGTCGCTGCTACAATGCTGACGGACTGTGCGAGAGTACTTGATGGACTGTCCATCAGACCTCGATGGACTATCCGTCAGGCACTGACTACGATGGGTTTTGGGCAGGGTATCATGGATTGGCTCATTTATTTTATATTATTGATTATTATTGTTGATATTCACTTAATTATTGACAGAAGCCGCAAAGTGATTACTTCAATAGCCGGACGGATCAAGAAAGGAATGACCTAGAACAGGGGAGATGAAGCGTCTTCTAAAAGGCATCAAAAAGACACAAGTTCAGAAGAAGACAATTCAAATGACAATGATTATGTGGCAGAAACTGAAGTGGAATCTTCTATGGGACAGCGTGACTTTATTGTTGACGAAGATGAGGCTATGCATCAAGGGGGAGGTGGTGTTCATGATGACATCATTGATATGTATTCTCACACACTACACTAAAGAAAGTTTGGAGTTAAAAAGGAATATGCGAGGGTAAGAAATGACAATGCCTATGCTCAACCTCACAACACTCACTATCTCTATTTTCATACAATGGTGCAAGAAGATGATTTCTTTGGTCACTTAGTTGATTGCACAGTCTATCCTCACAAAAGCATTGACTTCCCATATCTTGCAACTAAAGATGTTTTAGTGGGAGTCGCTATCTTGTTTGAGAACCTCAGACTTAGACCCTTTCTAGAGCATAGGTGTAACTGGAATGACATTATCATTAGACAATTCTATGCTACCTTTGAGCTTCATATTGAGGAAATAAGATAGAATGGATGACTGGTAAAAGTAGATACTCAGCCACTTTTCAAGAGTTTGCAGCAGCTAATCAACTTGATTATGACTATTTTACTGATGGGGAAGCCAGTCTTGATGTCTATCAGCAGGATGTCTTTGAAAATTCTCAAATTTTTTATGAACCTGCTAATCTTGGTATTCCAGTTAGTTTTGGTAAGCCTACTTGGCTTAGCCATCATCTAGCTACAATCAATAACATTATTAGATGCACTTTCATGCCTAAAGGTGGAAATAGGGATGACATTCGTGATCATTATTGGAATGTCATCAACTACATCATGACTGGGACAAGGTTTAATGTGATAAAGATGATATTTGAACAAATGATTGAGAAAAGGATGGTTCTCAAGAGTAATATGTACTTTGCTCCCTATATAATGTCACTGATCAAGGCTAAGACTGGGTATAATGGTCCATGTGAGGTTCATCATGAGTTATATCACCATTCTTCAATGCTAAGCATTTTCTCACTGGGCCATTGACACCATATGGTGATGCTGGCGGTCCTGCAGTTGATCAAATGCCAAATATTAGTGAAGAAGAGGACATTGATATTGATATGGGTACTCATGCTATGCCTCCTCCTCCTCCTCCTATGCAGCCATAGAACTATTGGGTACCTCCAGAGGGTTACTTCACTCTATACTTTCAGACTATGAGTGATAACCTAGCTCATACATTTGGGGCACATATGACTACAGGGTTTCAAATGATGCAGCAGGGTTTCCAGCAGCAGCTTGATGACCACTTCCATACATATGAGTAGCAGATGAACTCCCAGTATTTCCAGCCCATCATGACTCAGCTTCAAGGGATGCAGCAGGGCTTTCATACTAATATCGAAGCATTGAGTGCCAGATTTGATGGTTTGTCCACTACTGAGCAGCATCATCAGCTTGCTGAGCGTCAGTCCCAGCTTGAGACCTCATTTGACACGTTCAACACCGCTTTCACAGATCTCAGTGAGCACTTCTATAGCATCTATCCTCGACAACCATCTTATCCTCCTCAGCCACCACAACGGGATGACTAGACCTTTAGGTATTTGATGCCAAAGGGGGAGATAATCTGGAGGAGTGATAATGTTATCTTCAGGGGGAGCTCATTTTGCATGCTTGCATGAGAACTTTGAACTTGCCTTGCATTCACATTTTTAATTCATGTTGCTATGTGTGGTTTGGTTTGTAATAAACTAGAACTTGCATTTACTTTCAACTTGTGTGATGGACTATGTTTACTATATCATTATCGTGTGGCTCGTTCTAAGTGATTATTTGGAGTCAAGGCTAACTCATGGTGGTTTTTAAATTTATATTTGGATATATATGCGTGTTGTTGCCTTGGTCTCTATTTTGTAGGGGAAACTCTGCCAAAATCTCCATATCCATGCAAGTGTGAAAAATGAAATACAAAAGTCTATGCACACATGTAGGGGGAGTTATTCTATATCTTTGAAATTTGAAGCCATCTACTCTATCTCATATATTGAATTCATTGCCATGAGTAAGTGACTTAAAGTTTCACTCTCAATTTAATGACTCCTTGAAATGGTTGTCATCAATAACCAAAAAGGGGGTGATTGAAGGCATCTAGGCCCCTAATTTGTATTTTGGTAATTAATGACAACCTTTGTAGACTAACAATTTCATTTGAGAATATGAGAATAGGTTAATCTCGGAGTTGAAATGAGCTTCAATGAGATGATATGGAGATAGCATGGATACTATGTATCATGGGAAAGCTCAAGGCAAAGGTATAAGATAAGGTTTTTCATTTAACCGGTCATGAGGTGTTTAGTGGATGAAAAATGACCGGGTTGATAGGCTAGATAGCCGTACTATCAAGAGGGACCAACGTCATTGGCTTGACGTGTCTTTGGTCCCACTTTGATCATTGACTTGTATGATTTGCATTTAGATGAGTGGCGACTAACCTTGATAAATGCATCGTTGAAGATCTTGAGAAATTGTAGTTCTGGTAGGGGGTCGGACTGTTCGTGGTCAGGGCTCGGACTGTCCGTGACCCTTGTGTTGAAAAATTAATTAGAAAATGTGGTAAATTTCGTTCGGACCATGTCCGATCGTCCATCGGACAGTCCGAGGCATGGGACGGATAGTCTGTGACCTATGCTAATAGATGGGCCCACGAGCACTGACTTGGCGAGCTGTGCACTGACTATCGGACTGTGCGTGGTGAGGGAGGGACAGTCCATATAAAATTGGCTCGGTTTAGATGAAGACGGTTTTTGGGGTTCCTGGGGACAGATCGTGCTGGTCGGATAGTCCGTGGTGAGCCACGGACAGTCCGTGGTGTCTGGTCGGACAAACCGTCCGGCCCTAATGGCTAACTCTGACACACGTTTGACTTCGCGATATAACCATTGGATTCAAGCTCGGATAGCCTGTGGTGATGGGTCGGGCGGTCCATGAGTGCCGTTTTTCACTCATTTTGAACGTAATAGCTAGTTCCGAGGAGAAGGGCTATATATACTTCACCCCCGGGGTTGGGTGAAGGCTCTTGGCACTTTGAAAAGCTTTCTTGACATATTTGAGCTCTTCTTCTCCTCTCACTCACTCACTTTGCTTTGAGATTTGGAGGGGTTCTTTGGTTCTAACTGGCTTATACATCAAGCGGAGTCTTGATAGAGAAGTGGTTGAACATTGAATCCATCTCAACGTGGATTAGGGGTGACCGGCAAGTCATCGCTACCACTGGATAAAATTCGCTTATTGTGCGTGGTCATTTCTTTGCTCATTTCCTTTCAAGCAATTTCATTTGAGCAATTTACTTTCTAGAGATCGAATCATATCTTGTCACTCTTGGTTGCAAACCCTCAACATAGGCTTAGAGTAGCTAGAAATTTAATTCTCCAAGTGTTTCTAATTAAATTTCTTTAATGTTGTGTTTTTAGTTTGAAACCAGCTATTCCCCCCGCCCCCCTCTAGTCGATATCCTAGATCTACAGGCGATGACGATGGAAGTCTAGGCGGTCAAGGGGCAAGTGACACACGACCGGCTAGTTGAGCGGCGTGACGTGTAGGGCCGCTACACGAGGTTGGAGCAGGTGGGGGTTGTTTGGATGGAGACCTAAGCCAGACAACAATCTAGACCTGGGCTGACAAAATTAACCACCTGGATCTACTACTTGGGTCAGTCAGCCTTGCGAGGTTCACAACCAAACAAGCATGTGGTGTGCAAGGCCATGACGCATGGTTGCTACGCGCAAGGGATGCTACGAAGTCGCGGTAGGTGGCGCATAAAGCCATTGCAAGGTCGCAACAAGCATTGCGCGGGGAAATGACAAGTCTCGAATGGACCAACGACAACCGGCGCACATCATCAAGAGGCCATGTTAGCTCATCCTCCGAAAGAGGGAGGGTCTGGATCGGGGTGCTCGTGGCTTCCATCTAGTAACACTATTAATGACGAGACTAATGCACGACAGGTCGTGCATGACCCACCGCCGCCACCGCCTCCCCTATCTCCGGCGTCCTCCATCGCTGGCCACCATCACGGCCAACGCTAATCCATTGATTGTCGCTACCACCGCCACCTGGGGGGTCCCCTACCGCCCCGCCCCGGCAGCGCCCTCGCCGCCCGGTCCTCCTCCTGTCACCCGGCGTCACCGTCAGGCCGACTACCACGCCCAAACCCTCCTTCTAGATCCGCCGGTGCCGGATCTCTCCCGACAACCCCGACCGCCTAACCCTAGCCCCTAATCTGGTGGCACCGACGCCAAAGAAAAAGTGTCACACGTTAGACTTAACACACTATTTTCTGTTCTTCACATAATAGGGGCAGACTACTGGCTTGGATTCAAAACAAACTGAGGCGATTATGTAAAGTCCAAAAAAGGGGCCAAACTAATGGCTTGGATTCAAACACACAAATAGAGTTCAAAATGAGGACAGTTATGCAATTGCACTTTTTGTTTGTTTGAACTTAGTACCCCCTCCATACATGTAAAGAATGATGTTTAGGACAACGACATGGTCTCCAAAACATAACTTTGACTTCTTATTCTTACAAAAATATTTATTAAAAAATAATATATGTATGCTTTTATAAAAATATTTTTTAAGACAAATCTATTCATATGGTTTTCACATTTCCAAACTCAATGCCTTAAAAGTTATTCATGATTTATATTCCCAATGTTTGACTAAAATCTTGTCCAAAACATCATTCTTTACCGATACGGAGGGAGTATATTACTAGCAAATGTGCCCGTCCGTTGCTACGGACATAGGGCACATGGATATATATTGAGAGGTTTAACCGCTCAATCCATGTAGATTTCTTTTTTCTTTTTTTCTTATGCTTTAATTTAATTTCATCGTATTGTACTTGTACTTGGTCTCTGTAATTGACGTGATTATAGAAACCGGTACTTGAGGCCCACCTGTTGGTATTACGAGAGGGAAGAACCAAACAATCCTTACTTTAGTATTAGATTAGAATAGAGATAAAAAAGATACAATGGCTATATAATATTTAAAAGAGTTAATGTAACACCCAAAAATGGCCTATTTAAAATTTTTAATAATTTAATTGACTTTTATTTTAATTGTTCATATTTAATATTGGTTAAATGAATTATTTATGAATACTAAAATTTAATATAAGTGGTAGAAACATTTTTGCTTGCATTCATGCTGCTGCATTTATTTTGTATTACTTGTGGTTCAAACGAGAATTTAAATTTATTTATATTCAAATTTGAGTCACCATGTTCGGAGCCCTAGAAAAGTTGTTTAGGTTAGAGTTAGTTTTTGTCCCCTAGAGTTTCTTCTCGGCTCGCTTTCACTCCCCACACCATTCGGCCCAGCACTAAAGCACCCCTACCTTTTCTCCCCCTCGGCCCAGCAGCACACCGCGCCCTTCTCCTCGCCCGCTCAGCCTAGCCCCAACAATTAGGACCAGCGCGGCCCAAACTCGCCACCCCCGCCCCCTCTCCCCTCTCGGCCACTGACCTGCGGGCCCCAGCTGTCAGATCTTTCCCTTCCCCCGCGCGCGAGCCTCCCCTTCCTCCCCGGCGCGATCAACGCCGACCTCGCCGGCCACCCCCGTACCGCTCCGCGACTGTGGGCCACCCCCTGGGGATCCCCTGCCCACCTCCCGAGCTTCCCTACCATCTCTGGTACTGCCCCCTCAAGGCAAGTCCCCCCCCCCCCCGGATGGAAATTCTCCAATCCCGCCGCCGCCGTCGGGGTTAGAGGCGCGCACGCCAATGGGGCCCCCTCCCTGGCCTATAAATGCAGCCCCGCGCCCCGAGCTATCATCCAACCCTCTCAAGCCCTCCAACTCCCTCTACGCCACCTATCCTCGAGCTCCACACGCCGCCGCCGCCCGAAGATCCACAGCCTCCTTTGATCCGACGCCTCGACGCCGCTCCGAGCCGTCCGGCCGCACAGGGAGCTTCGCACAGAGGTGAGGGAGCTCCTGAACCACCCCTTGTTCAGCCCCGACCCCGCTAAGCCGCGCGCGCACTCGCCGGAGTTTGCGCTCCACCGCTCGCCATCGACCACCGCCTCCCCCGCGAGTCCCTCGACGTGAAGCCCTTGGATGAACTCGTCGTTCCCATGTTCCCGCCGGCCACCCCCTCCCTCGCTCTCCTCTGGGCCGTTAGATCCCGATGCGACAGCTGCCGAGCATCCCCACCTCAAGTCAACCCAAGTCATACCGGTCAGCGCGGCACCTTTTCTAAAAAAGCCCCTGCAAGTTTTGTATTAGAACCCGCAGTCCAAGCCTATTCAAAAAGAATTACATTTAGGTCCTAGTTTTTGTGGAAAACCCCCTGCCCTTTTTAATTATAGAACCCGCAGTCCTGGTCAACCCTTTTTGTGCGTTAGCCCTCAGGTTTTATACAAAATTATGTTTTAGTCCCTGGTTTCTTCAAAATAAGCCCCTGAAATCTTTTTAAAATCGCCAACAAGTCCCTAGAACTTAGAAAAGCCATATCTTTTTCGTTTTAGCTCCGATTAGAGTGATTTTCGTGCTCATGTGTTCGTAGTGAAGCGTAGAATATTTCTAAAAGCTTTATTTGTACTGTTTCTACTGTTTGGTGTACTGTTCTAATAGATTATTATTTGTTTGCATGTATTGGTTTGCATGCTCGCTTGTATGGTGATTCGTGTCCAGTCGGTGAGCCGTTCGCTTTGGACTTCGAGTACGTGGGGGAATTTCCGAGCAGGACCCACAGCAGCAGCAGCCGCCCTTCGAGGAAGGCGAGTTATAGCACGGACAATCCTTGGGTTATTGCATATAGGTAGAATCCTTGCTATGCGCAGCTACTGTCATTATTATTTAATTGTTAATCTTAACTTAATGGTTCACTTTAACATTTATGATAAAACATGCTTTTTAGCAACTTGGTTTAGGGAGCTAGAGCATGTGCTTCGTGCTTTGCTCTAGTGTCTCTCCGTAAGGTCCGGTTCTTAAAGCGGCAACCCAGGAGCCTATCGCCACCGCTAGAACTATTATGGCTCTGGTCTTGGTCAAGTAACTTGTACGTCTCTAGCTTGTCAGTGGTTACCGGAGTGGCCGACGGCGCTATGAGAACCACTCGTGAGTGTATGGTTTGATCCACCGAGGACGGGTGATCCGTCGGCTATGCCCCCGTGAGGCACAGTCCCGTGTTGGGAGTCCCTGCGATGGGGAACTCCGCACATTGCGTATTGTTGGGTGTGATACCCGCGCTCCGGACGCCATCGACCCCCTTATGGTGTGACTCCATAGGTGTACGTCGATCTCGGTGCCTAGGGCCATACTACCTGTGTTGTACCATAGCGGCCACTGCCTTGTTAGGGTGTCTTGTGAAAAACCTCGTAGCGTCCCTATGCGGTCACACCTCGGTAGTGTGATTTGTGAGGTCTGATCCACCTCCGCGTGGTTGGGTTTACACGACTGGTGGGTAAAGGGCGAAACCTCTACAGAGTGTATAATCTATCATGATAGCCTTGCTCAGGGTCACGAGCGGCCTGGATCCTTTTTTATTAGAAGATGATGTTTATCTATGTTTAATGTCACGTATACTTTGTTAATTGGGTTACCACCGGGTTTCATTCACTTGTAGTAATTTGGTTAATGTTAAAATGAACCAACTAAAACTGCTAATACAGTTAAGCCGTGTCTAGCCTATTTTGAGCCTTCATACCCGTGCTATACTTGCTAAGTAATTGTTTACTTACACTTGCTATTTTATTCAACAAAATCCCGGATGGGTAAACAGATTGGGCTGGGCATGAGTCTGCTGCTGAGTTTCCAGAAGATTTACCGTACTACTGAGTTGCGATCTCCCAGTCAGAGTCCCTGTGGATTGCAGCTCCATTAGTTGAGAGTTTTATTAGTCTTCCGCTGTTATTGTTTAGATCATTTATGAAGCACTCTGATGTAAATATTTTATTTAATGAAGAATTTATTCCAGCATATGTTCTTTGTTTATCATATTTGTTTGCTATATGTGTATTATAACTTCCTCGGCACGCATTCGGGTTTTTGTGTAAATCTAGGTGTGATAGATTGGTATTAGAGCCGTGGTGACTGTAGGATCGCAGCCTAGCTAGAACGGTTGACAAATCTCAGGAGACCACCATGTCTATGTTTTATGTCATCTAGATTCACTTTTTCAAAATTTAAATCTAGTCGAGTCTTGTGTGAATCATGTCTTTAGGTGCTTGAAATGCTTGTCATTATGCTTATGCTTGATTTGGATTTTTGTAATGATTGTGATGGGCGTAGACGCAAGTCTACTACCATCTAGATGTAGGACTAAGGTTTAAGGACTTTAGTGATTAAATAGAGGGGGGTATTCATTTCTCTTGCTCTTTTTCTATTTAAGCCCTCCATCCTGACAAATTGATAAACCTCTGAACCCATCGGAGTTTTTATGAGAATTATTTATTGATGATAAATGGTGAACACAAGGAGCAACCCTGGTGCCAGCGGACTGCCACCACCACCTCCCACCATTGAGCAGATGATGCTCACGCAGACCCAGCTGATGCAGCAGATGGCCCAGACTAATGGCGATGATGCAGCAGAATCAGCAGAATCCACCGCAACACAACCTGTCGCCCCGTGACATGAGGGGTGAATTCCTGAAGGGACGTCCTCCTACCTTCAGCAAGGCCACCGACCCCCTGCAGGCTGATGATTGGCTCAAGGCGGTGGAGAGACAGCTCGACATCGCCCAGTGCAATGACCGGGAGAAGGTGTTGTACGCCGGAGGACAGCTCCAGGGACCGGCACTGGACTGGTGGGACTCGTACCAATACGCTCACATCGACCGTACTCAGATCACCTGGCAGGAGTTCCGCAGCAGCTTCCACTCCCACCACGTGCCAAAAGCTCTGATGACCCTGAAGAAGAAGGAGTTCCTGGCATTGAAGCAGGAAGGGATGAGTGTCACCGCTTATCGTGACAAGTTCATCGAGTTGGCTCGCTATGCTCTGGAAGACGTGGACACCGACAAGAAGAAGCAGTCCAGGTTCCGTGACAGCTTGTAGGATGCACTGCAGTACCAGCTAATGTGCACCAGTTCCCCAACTTCCAGGAACTGGTGGACGGTGCTTTGATGCTGGAACACAAGCGCCGTGAGATGGAGGAAAAGAAGAGGAAGTTCCAGGGCCAGCAAATTGGGAGCAACAGCCGCCCCGGTTTCGTTCCTCCTCAGGGCAGTCAACAGATTGGGAGCCAGCAGCGCTTCCAGAGTCAGCAGGGCCCGTTCAACCGTGGCCAGCACCAGCAGCGCCCCCAGTACCCTCAGGCGCCACAACAGCGTCCTCAGAACCAGCTGCAGAATGTCCCAGCTCAACACAACCCGGTGCAGCAAGGCCCCGTTCAGCGCCCCAACCCCGTCAACAACATGCCAGTGGGTCCCAGAGCATGTTATCACTGTGGAGAGCAGGGGCACTATGCCAACGTCTGCCCCAAGAAGGTCCAGAACACCAACCAGCAGGCCGGACAGCAGCAGGCCAACCGGGGACCCCGGAACCCCGCCAGAGGCAAGGTCAACCACATGGGTGCAGAAACTGCAGAGGGAGCTACTGACGTAGTTGTGGGTACGTTCCTTGTCAACTCGATCCCCGCAACTGTTTTATTCGATTCTAGAGCTTCGCATGCTTTCATCTCTGCTGCATTTGTACACAAGAATATGATGACTCTGCGACCAATGGAGAACCCTATGTTAGTTAGCTCCCAGGAGGGGAACAGCAAGCCAGCTTACGCTGCTCCAGAGTTGTCATTGCAATAAGGGGGGTAGACTTTGAAGTATATCCCGTAGTCCTGAATTCTATTGGGTTCGACTTAATTCTGGGAATGAGCTAGTTAGCCAGATATGGAGCAGTAATCCAATGCGCCAAGAGGGCCGTACAGCTGACAGCAAAGTCCGATGACAAGGTGGAGTACCAGGCGGCCAGTCCCTCGGAGCATTGCCAAGTCAACCAAGCTGAGGGTGCAGCTCCCGCCGACATCAGGGTGGTGAGCGAGTTCCCGGATGTGTTCCCCGAGGAATTGCCAGGTATGCCCCCGAAACGTGAAGTTGAATTCATTATTGAACTAAAACCTGGCACTCGTCCTATAGCTAAAAGGCCTTATAGAATGGGAGTGAAGGAACTGGAGAAACTGAAGGAGGAATTAAGCTCCTTGCTAGCCAAGGGGTATATTCGTCCTAGTGCTTCACCATGGGGAGCACCAGTACTGTTCGTGGACAAGAAGGAGGGGACAAAGAGGATGTGTGTGGACTATCGAGCCCTCAACGAAGTGACCGTCAAGAACAAGTACCCGCTGCCAAGGATTGATGATTTGTTTGATCAGCTGAAGGGAGCTTGTGTGTTCTGCAAGATAGACCTTCGATCGGGTTATCATCAGATGAGGATCCGGTCGTCGGACATACCCAAGACGGCTTTCACTACTCGGTACGGGTTGTACGAGTTCACCGTTATGTCCTTTGGACTGACCAATGCTCCTGCATACTTTATGTACTTGATGAATAGTGTCTTCATGGACTACCTTGACAAGTTCGTAGTGGTGTTCATTGATGACATTTTGGTCTTCTCCAAGAACGAAGAGGAACATGAAGATCATTTGAGGATGGTGATGCAGAGACTCCGAGAACATCAGCTATATGCCAAGTTGAGCAAGTGTGAGTTCTGTCTGAAGGAAGTGGCATTCTTGGGACACGTGCTGTCCAATGGAGGAGTAGCAGTTGACCCGAAGAAGGTTAATGATGTGTTGAGCTGGAACCCGCCTCGGGATGTCAGCGAGATCAGGAGTTTCCTTGGAATGGCCGGATATTATCAGCGTTTCATTGAAGGATTCTCCAAGATTGCTAAACCCATGACGGCGTTATTGGAGAAAAATGTCAAGTTCATCTGGACAAAAGAGTGCCAAACCAACTTCGAAGAGTTGAAGAAGAGGCTGACAACAGCACCTGTACTGGTATTGCCCGACATAGCCAAGAGCTTCTCCATCTACTGCGATGCATCCCGTCTAGGACCCGGGTGTGTACTTATGCAGGAAGGGAGAGTCGTGGCATACGCATCAAGACAGCTGCGGAAGCATGAGCAGAACTATCCGACACATGATCTGGAGTTGGCAGTTGTGGTGCATGCTTTGAAGATTTGGAGGCATTACCTGATTGGGCACAAGTGTGACATCTATACTGATCACAGGAGCCTGAAGTATGTCTTCACTCCGTTAGAGCTGAATATGAGGCAACGCCGATGGTTGGAGCTAATCAAGGACTATGATTTGGAGATCCATTACCACCCTGGCAAGGCTAACTTGGTGGCAGATGCTCTGAGTAGGAAAAGCTATGTGAACAAGATCACCGGCCATTGTTTGCCTGAAGAACTCAGCCGGGAATTTAAGAAGATGAGTCTGGGGTTCATGACCAGCATCACAGAGATGACAGTAGAACCAACTCTGGAGCAGGAGATCCGGAAAGGGCAACTTAGTGATGAAAAGATCAAGGAGATTGTGGAGAATGTTGCCCTTGGAAAGGCCCTTGGTTTCCGAGTGGATGATCAAGGAACCTTGTGGCACGGGAAGAGGATATGTGTGCCCGATATAGCGCAAATCAAGGACACGATCCTAAGAAAAGCGCATGATTCGGCGTACTCGATCCATCCAGGAAGCACCAAGATGTACCAAGACATCAAGGAAAGATTCTGGTGGTACGGATTGAAGCGTGATGTGGCGACACATGTGGCACTATGTGACCCTTGTCAGAGAGTTAAGGCTGAACATCAGAGGCCAGCCGGATTACTCCATCCCTTCAAGATACCGGAATGGAAATGGGAAGAAGTTGACATGGACTTCATCACTGGTCTACCCCGCACACAGCGAGGATTTGACTCCATCTGGGTGATTGTGGACCGCTTGACTAAAGTAGCCCACTTTCTTCTAGTGAAGACCACCTACACCGGAGCCCGATTGGCAGAGTTGTACATGGAGAGGATTGTATGCTTGCATGGAGTGCCAAAGCGGATAGTGTTTGATCGTGGTACACAGTTCACTTCACACTTCTGGCAGAAGCTGCATGAGTCTATGAACACTAAGCTGCATTTCAGCTCAGCTTACCACCCCTAGACAGATGGGCAGACAGAGCGGACTAATCAGATTCTGGAGGACATGTTGAGGGCTTGTGCACTGTAGTATGGTGTTAGCTGGGACAACATTTTACCCTATGAGGAATTCTCGTACAACAACAGCTATCAGAAGAGTCTGCAGATGGCACCATTCGAGGCTGTGTATGGCAGGAAGTGCAGAACACCACTGTTCTAGAATTAGACTGGAGAAAGTCAAGTCTTTGGGCCTGAGATACTTAGAGATGCAGAACGCCAAGTGCAAGTGATCAGGCAGAACTTGAAGGTGGCACAGTCCAGCTAGAAGAGTTATGCTGATGTCAGACGGAGGGATCTCAGCTTTGCAGTCGGAGATTTTGTGTACCTCAAGGTGTCACCGATGAGGGGCGTGAAGAGGTTCAATGTCAAGGGCAAGCTAGTACCTTGATACATCGGACCTTTCCAGATACTTGAAAAGAAAGGTGAAGTGGCATATCAGTTGGGACTACCCGAGAGATTGGCCGGAGTGCACGATGTGTTCCATGTGTCACAGCAGAAGAAATGTTTGCGGGTGCCTGAAGAGCAGATCCCGATAGATGAGCTGAATGTGCAAGAGGACCTCACTTACGAGGAGTATCCGGTCAGAATTCTAGAGGTGTCTCAGAGGGTGACAAGGAACAAAGTCATCTGGATGTGCAAGGTATAGTGGAGCCGACACTCGGAGGATGAAGCCACTTGGGAACGGGAGGAAGATCTCAAGACCGAGTACCCGCAGCTCTTCGCATCTACATCCGAATCTGGAGGACGAGATTCATCTTAAGGGGGGTAGGTTTGTAACACCCAAAAATGGCCTATTTAAAAATTTTAATAATTTAATTGGCTTTTATTTTAATTGTTCATATTTAATATTGGTTAAATGAATTATTTATGAATACTAAAATTTAATATAAGTGGTAGAAACATTTTTGCTTGCATTCATGCTGCTGCATTTATTTTTGTATTTCTTGTGGTTCAAACGAGAATTTAAATTTATTTAAATTCAAATTTGAATCACCATGTTTGGAGCCCTAGAAAAGTTGTTTAGGTTAGAGTTCGTTTTTGCCCCCTGGAGTTTCTTCTAGGCTCGCTTTCACTCCCCACACCATTTGGGCCAGCGCTAAAGCACCCCTCCCTTTTCTCCCCCTCGGCCCAGCAGCACACCGTGCCCTTCTCCTCGCCCGCTCAGCCCAGCCCCAACAATTAGGCCCACCGTGGCCCAAACTCGCCACCCCCGCCCCCTCTCCCCTCTCGGCCACTTACCTGCAGGCCCCAGCTGTCAAATCTTTCCCTTCCCCCGTGCCCGAGCCTCCCCTTCCTCCCCGGCGCGATCAACGCCGCCCTCGCCGGCCACCCCCGTCCGCTCCGCGACTGTGGGCCACCCCTTGGGGATCCCCTGCCCACCTCCCGCGCTTCCCTTCCATCTCCGGTACTGTCCCCTCAAGGCAAGTCGCCCCCCCCCCCCCCCCCCCCGGATGGAAATTCTCCAATCCCGCCACCGCCGCCGGGGTTAGAGGCGCACACGCCAAAGGGGCCCCCTCCCCGGCCTATAAATGCAGCCCCACGCCCCCCGAGCTATCATTCAACCCTCTCAAGCCCTCCAACTGCCTCAGCACCACCTCTCCTCGAGATCCACACGCCACCGCCGCCCGAAGCTCCGCGGCCGCCGTTGATCCGACGCCTCAATGCCGCTCCGAGCCGTCCGGCCGCACAGGGAGCTTCGCACCGAGGTGAGGGAGCTCCTGAACCACGCCTTGTTCAGCACCGACCCCGCTAGGCCGCGCGCGCACTCGCCGGAGTTTGTGCTCCGCCGCTCGTCGTCGACCGCCGCCTCCCCCGCGAGTCCCTCGACGTGAAGCCCTTGGATGAACTCGCCGCACCACCCCGCACCCGTACGACCCAGCCTCGTCGAAAACCGAGCCTCGTAGCTCGGCTTCGAGCTTCTCCGGCGAGCTCCTCGACGCGCCTAACAGTGGCACCTCCGTTCCCCTGTTCCCGCCGGCCACCCCCTCCCTCGCTCTCCTCTGGGCCGTTAGATCCCGATCCGACGGCTGCCGAGCATCACCACCTCAAGTCAACCCAAGCCATACCGATCAGCGCGGCACCTTTTCTAAAAAAGCCCCTGCAAGTTTTGTATTAGAACCCGCAGTCCAAGCCTATTCAAAAAGAATTACATTTAGGTCCTAGTTTTTGTGGAAAACCCCCTACCCTTTTTAATTATAGAACCCACGGTCCTGGTCGGCCCTTTTTGCGTGTTAGCCCTCGGGTTTTATACGAAATTATGTTTTAGTCCCTGGTTTCTTCAAAATAAGCCCCTGAAATCTTTTTAAAATCGCCAACAGGTCCTTAGAACTTAGAAAAGTCATATCTTTTTCGTTTTAGCTCCGATTAGTGTATTTTCGCGCTCATGTGTTCGTAGTGAAGCGTAGAATATTTCTAAAAGCTTTATTTGTACTGTTTCTACTGTTTGGTGTACTGTTCTAATAGATTATTATTTGTTTGCATGTATTGGTTTCATGCTCGCTTGTATGGTGATTCGTGTCTAGTAGGTGAGCCGTTCGCTTTGGACTTCGAGTACGTGGGGGAATTTCCGAGCAGGACCCACAACAGCAGCAGCCGCCCTTCGAGAAAGGCGAGTTATAGCACGGACAATCCTTGCTACCTAAACACACTCTTTATATACATTTACTTTCATATGCATGTGTTGAAATTGTTGTCCTATTAAGGTTGTACCTAGTTTGATTACTCCTATCCTTTGATTACCTTGGGTTATTGCATATAGGTAGAATCCTTGTTATGCGCAGCTACTGTCATTATTATTTAATTGTTAATCTTGACTTAATGGTTCACTTTAACATTTATGATAAAACATGCTTTTTAGCAACTTGGTTTAGGGAGCTAGATCATGTGCTTCGTGCTTTGCTCTAGTGTCTCTCCGTAAGGTCCGGTTCTTAAAGCGGCAACCCAGGAGCCTATCGCCACCGCTAGAACTATTATGGCTCTGGTCTTGGTCAAGTAACTTGTACGTCTCTAGCTTGTCAGTGGTTACCGGAGTGGCCGACGGCGCTATGAGAACCACTCGTGAGTGTATGGTTTGATCCACCGAGGACGGGTGATCCGTCGGCTATGCCCCCGTGAGGCATAGTCCCGTGTTGGGAGTCCCTGCGATGGGGAACTCCGCACGTTGCGCATTGTTGGGTGTGATACCCGCGCTCCGGACGCCATCGACCCCCTTATGGTGTGACTCCGTAGGCGTACGTCGATCTCGGTGCCTAGGGCCATACTACCTGTGTTGTACCATAGCGGCCACTGCCTTGTTAGGGTGTCTTGTGAAAAACCTCGTAGCGTCCCTATGCGGTCACACCTCGGTAGTGTGATTTGTGAGGTCTGATCCACCTCCGCGTGGTTGGGTTTACACGACTGGTGGGTAAAGGGCGAAACCTCTGCAGAGTGTATAATCTATCATGATAGCCTTGCTCAGGGTCACGAGCGGCCTGGATCCTTTTTTATTCGAAGATGATGTTTATCTATGTTTAATGTCACGTATACTTTATTAATTGGGTTACCACCGGGTTTCATTCACTTGTAGTAATTTGGTTAATGTTAAAATGAACCAACTAAAAATGCTAATACAGTTAAGCCGTGTCTAGCCTATTTTGAGCCTTCATAGCCGTGCTATACTTGCTAAGTAATTGTTTACTTACACTTGCTATTTTATTCGACAAAATCCCGGATGGGTAAACAGATTGGGCTGGGCATGAGTCTGCTGCTGAGTTTCCAGAAGATTTACCGTACTACTGTGTTACGATCTCCCAGTCAGAGTCTCTGTGGATTGCGGCTCCATTAGTTGAGAGTTTTATTAGTCTTCCACTGTTATTATTTAGATCATTTTATGAAGCACTATGATGTAAATATTTTATTTAATGAAGAATTTATTCGAGCATATGTTCTCTGTTTATCATATTTGTTCGTTATATGTGTATTATGACTTCCTCGGCACACATATGGCCACATTCGGGTTTTTGTGAAAATCCGGGTGTGACAGTTAATGATGTCGTGCATAGCTCACGCCCACGTCATAACCCGAAACATTTCTTGGATCATTATTGCTTGCACGTGCAATTGTGCGTGTGTACAAGTCCTTTTAGAGTCAGCAACATATTGGCAAACAAATAATCCATTATACTTACTCCCTCTGTTCCTAAAAACCTGACGTTTAGGATAAAGTTTGAGTCAAATATTAGGAATATAAATTATTAATAACTTTTAAGTTGTTGAGGTTGCAAATGTGAAAACTATATGAATAGATTTATCTTGAAAAATTCTTTCATAAAAGTATACATATATCGCTCTTCGATAAATATTTTTATAATAAGAAGTTAAAGTTATGTTTTGTTCTAAACGTTAGATTTTTTAGAAATGACGGGAGTACATCTCTTCCAAGTTCTATATAACGACAACCGCGCAGCAAAGGAGGCCGGACCTTGTCGATGCGTGCGACTATGCATGGCCCATAAAAATTTGAGCAAGCCTTGCGCAAAACCATTATGCTGCATCAAGCAACAGGACCGGACTTATGCATGCATGTTGCTTGCTCGTGCATACAGCCATCCCACACGTACTGGTTCAAATAGCTAGCTCGACATGCAAGCACTCCCAGCAGACGCATGGACTACGCGTGAAGGAGCGATGAAGGCCAAGGGGTTGTAGAGCGCCTCTCGCATCGTCTCCTGTTTCCTGTTTCTCTCTTCATACACGGTACAACCATCGGCCATACAGGTTGATCCTAGCTAGCGTTATATAGCTATAACTAATTGGTGTCCCAAAACGATTCATAGTCAAAGTTAAGGAAATGTTTGATTGAATACCGAGAGGATTCATAGTTGGTGTCCTAATCGGTGATTTTTACAAATATTAGAGGGGATTTTGATAAAATTATAACGTACCGCTGAATCAATCCTTACTTTACTTTAGTATTAGATAGATAGAGATATAGCCAGGTTAAGATCGGTATCACTTGCCGTAGCCTTTTAGGCTGCACATATATTATTATTTTTCATGGGTTACTTGGAGCTAATAAAGTTTTGTATGATAGCTAGTTAGCCAGCCATTAGGGATGAAAATGATACGGATATTTTCCGATCGACCGACCGACCGAAGGAGCTCGGACAGTGATTCGGATATATTTTTTGGATATCCGGATGCTTTTTAGATATCGGATACGGATACAGATAGGTATCGGATTTGAATACAGGAAGGTCATCCAGTCGGATATTTGATTCGGATAGTTGTATATTAATAGAAATCAGATTTAATCCCTAAAACTGATGACTAATTCATATAAAATGAGAAAAATATGAAATTAGCATCAAAATTTTTCTAAAAATATAAGCTATCTATTGGTGTTCCATTTGGAGTTATTTGAATTTTATTTATTTTTATTATTTTTATAAAACCATACAATGATGTGAGTTGTGGTTTTTTCCAAAGCATTTTCTATCTAATCTAATATTTAGATTCACATTTGTTATTTAGATATCCTTTAATATAGTTGAGTGTAGATTATTTGTTGATTTGTATCCCTTGCATGCCACTTAGTGTTTCATTCAATTACCAAATATATGTTAGACATGTGTTAATTAGTTAAGCTTGTGGACAATTACAACAAAAGAGATATAATGGTTATTATTTTTATTCGATATCCAAGAAAATATTCGTGACCGATGTTGTCCGCATCCGACTCATCTCATATTCGATACATATTTATTTGTATTCATAACCGAGACCATCCGTATTCGTATCTATATCCGTAGATATACGTGTTCAATACCGACTCCGAAAGAAAATGTGAAAACAAATACAATATTAGTGACATTCGTCCGTATCCGATCCGTTTACATCCCTACCCGCCATGTTATGCATTGGTGGCTTAATGTTTGCTACTATTTACCCGTAACATAAATTGTTGAAGAAAATTATGATGTATTTAAAGTGGGGCAACTAACCGAACATGTCTACCACTGGCTGGGCATCCTATGAGATCCGGTTTGTTTGAGAAGTTTTGGTCCGATCTAGCCTCGATTGCTTTTACCGTAAAACGGATAAAAAAGAAACGAATTAAGATATTAGAATCCAAAAGAATGGAATTCTTGCATTTGGCACAAAAAATGTTTCCTCGTTTGCCCAAGGAGCATTGCCACACTTCTAATTTCGGCATTTTGACCGCACTTTTTGCATTTTAGTATTTTTTTGAAAGAATATTACATTTAGATCTTTAGAGGAACGAATTTTTTTAGACCATGGAGGTCGGTGCCGAGGTAACACGTCTCGTCGCCATAAATCCTGGCGTCGAGGTGTTGATAACCTTCTACAAGGATCTCATCTTTCCATGCTGGCACCTCGACGGCAGGATTCGTGACGCTGAGACGTGTTCTCGACGCCGACACCTGGGGTCCAAATAAGTAATTTGTTCCTCCAGTGGGGTTTAAACGTGAAATTCTTTCAAAAATGACTAAAATGTAAAAAGTACGAGCATTTTGACCGGATGAAAATCTGAACGGTTGGTCTTCGATCAGATGGACAACAAACGTCCAAAACCCGTCGATACAAAAATCCCGTACAGTCAGCTCGCTGCAGCAGCCGTACTCCACTCCACACTTGTTGGCGAGACAGTCAACGCAGTTTCCCCTCCCTGCCCGTGCGGGAATCCGAAGATGGAACGGAGCGAAATGCCCAGGGTGAAGCTCGGCACGCAGGGCCTCGAGGTAACCGACTGCGGACCCTAGTAATCGTTTTTTAGATTCTCGAATTCGGTCTTGAATCTTTCGATGGTGGAAAAAAGAAATCTGCAGTTCCGTTTTCATGTGAAGAATCTGGCTTGATCCCCGCACTTAATCGCAAATCTTGCGAAAAGAAACGAAGGAAGATGCGATTTTGTAGTCGGGGATTTTGGTTTTCTTGCAATTGGTCAAGTCTTGCTAGTGGGTTTAATCAATTGATTGAAGACGCGCAATGTGAAATGCAGGTGTCCAAGCTTGGATTCGGGTGCATGGGCCTCACCGGAGTCTACAACGCCCCGGTCCCTGAGGAAGCCGGAATCGCCATCATCAGGCACGCGTTTGAGGCCGGTATCACCTTCTTCGACACTGCAGATGCCTATGGGCCACACACCAACGAGGTCCTGCTTGGAAAGGTAAAATCCTTCTGAATCCAGTCCAGTGATTTGTGTATAACTAATTTGACTGGATGGTGATGGAATTTGATAAGGCTGAGGATGTTTATGTTGGCATTGTGTTTCTTGGAGACTATACATGGGATTTTTTTAAGATCTTTATTGTTTTAAGGATATCATTTTAGGACATGAATTGGTGCAGCAAGATGTTGGTGAATTCCGAAATTGTACATTCAGGTGAAAAATAGCTGGAATTATGATACATTTTAAATTATCACCTTTCTCAACTCAAAAACAAAACATAACATTTTCTCCATTGAGTTAGTTCAGAGCGATATGAATTTGTCGAGAAAGAGTCACACACTTTATATAACTAAAGATTATTTTTTTATGTAAAAAACCTATAAGTGGCTTACCACCCTGCCTGACACATCTGAGTTTATGATCAGTGCAAGGCTAGTTGAGTAGTTTTGATTAAGGTTTTAATAGTTTATTACTCTACTAAATCAATGATTGCACGATACTTCCTTCATGGAACAAAATGCTGGATGTCTGGATCCTCTCCCCTCTCTTGTTGCTTCATAAGAGTGAACCCATTTTATGGGAAAAAGGCGGCCGATGGATTTCTTCACTAGCATCATTAACAAACAAAAGAATAACTAGAGGGATTCTAACCATCGGAGCAATGGTTTTCTAGAAATTTTGCAAATAGAAATAGGTAACCAATTTCTAGATTATGGATGCTTTTCTCTTCTTCTTTTTCACTGCTCATATGTCCATTTTCCAGCACTAGAATTGCCATCTTCATCACTCTCGATTGTATTGGATCGCAGGGATATACTTGTTTGGTTTTTGCAGAGGCGCAGAGAACTTTTTCCCCTTTGTAAAATTTCATAGATTGTGTGAAAAGTTCAATAATTCATTTGTCCAGGTGACTAACGGTAGTTGAATTACAATCTTTAATTGCATATATGTTATTTTGGATGATAAATTACTGTACCTTGATATACAGGCCCTTCAAATACATTTAGCTTAGAAGAGGGAAGTCAGAAGGTACAGTCTGTATTATTCGCTTGGAAAGTAATTATGTTGCAAAACCATCGACACCTTGCAGAAACCAAACCTGCCTACCCTTTTATAAGCTATAACAGACACATGCTTGTTTAACTATCATTTGAGCAGACACATGCCTTCCCATCCATCATTTAATTTATTGAAATTGGATTCTCCTTGATATAATCTTTTTGAGTCAGGAGAGCACATGTGTGCAAGGTTCAGATTTTTTTTCAATATAATGGGAGCTATAAAATTCTCACTTTTGCTCATGGTTTATGTTAAAACTATCTTACGTGGAAACCCTACTTCTTGTATGAGAGATACCTCGCCAGCATTTTGGTTTCTATGATGACCCTTTCTAAAGCCAATGAGCTAGCATTCCTAAGTTGTTACTTGCAACCTTGGGCTTCTTTGACTCTTAAGTCACTGATGTGCCTATTCCATATGACATGGAGCAGGCTGAGCCCTGTATCAGTTATCCTGTTCCTCCTTCATTTTGTACCTAAAACACATTTCGGTACACAATATATACTTTTCATCAGTATTATATGAAGATATTTTTGTTGAGCAGGCGCTTAAGGATTACCCCCGTGAGAAGGTACAAGTTGCCACCAAATTTGGCATTGCTGGATTTGATGTCAGTGGCATGCTTGTAAAGGGCACTCCAGATTATGTGCGGGCATGCTGTGAAGCAAGTCTTCAGCGCCTTGCTGTTGATTATATTGATGTCTACTACCAGCATCGAATTGATCAGTCAGTGCCTATAGAGGAAACGGTGTGTATCTGTTCATTGTGAACTATGTTTTGTAGTTTGCATTTTGTCCGTTCTCCCTGATGTCATCAATGAGTGTGTAGATGGGGGAACTCAAGAAGTTGGTTGAAGAAGGGAAAGTGAAGTATGTTGGCTTGTCAGAGGCTAGTGCAGATACCATTCGACGGGCACATGCAGTTCATCCAATTACTGCAGTGCAGTTTGAGTGGTCGCTATGGACCAGAGATATAGAGGAAGATATAATACCGGTCTGCAGGTTCATCCAGTCCCTATCCCACATACTTGTAACAATGCTGTCTACTTTAGTTCCAGAAAAAATAGCCCTTGATGTATCATGAAAGTTTTATGTTTTAACTTTTGATACAATCCCTTTTTTTCCATTGGAACTCATGCTTGGAGCCTTGATTAGGATGATTGGTTCTTATGGAATGCCCATGTATCATGTATGGTGCACGTGGCAGTGATGAAATTTTATTGTTCACAGTATGTTCTGTTGGAAAAATACTTTGTATTGATTAAAAGTGGAATCTTTGAAATTGGAGAGAAAACTTACCGTGCTTTTGTTTATGTTAAGAATGTATACACTCTATTAGATCTATGTTCATTATTGTTTACATGAGTGATTTATTTAAAGTATATTTACTTATATGTCAAAAGTATGTAGACCTGGTGACATAATATACATGATTGGAGCTAAGGCTGATTAATATATCTCTCATTATATTCACCCCGGTTTACATAATATGTGATGCTGACTCTTGATTTAACAGCGATGGAAACTTTGTCTATTGAACCCATCACAATGGAAGAATATGGACTGTTTGTGCTCCTTCTCAGTCTAAACATCCTAGGTATACTGGGGAGAACTTGGAGAAGAATAAAATTCTGTATACAAGACTTGAAATGTTGTCCAAGAAGTATGGGTGCACCCCTTCTCAACTTGCTCTCTCCTGGGTTCTTCATCAAGGAGAAGATGTGGTTCCAATCCCTGGTAATATATCTTGACATCTCTGCGAGCAGGATTCATCAAACCTTTCACATCTCAGGAAAACAAAAACTCTGCCTGCACAGTTAGAAAAAAGCCCCTTTGTCGAAAATTTAATGAACTTTTAAAACATCTGATGGTTGGATCAGCTATAAGATGTAAAGGTACATCCATGCGCAAACAAGTAAGCATCATATGGCCGTTTAAGCTATAATTAAGCAGACCAATTCTAGGGAAAAAACAATCAAGATTCAGGACCTATTTACATCGAGAACCCACCCAATTTTTTCATTGCCCCCTTGAATCCTGCCTGTAAAACACTGACCTATAACCTTTCAAGCATGACAGAAGTTCAGGTTTTACTTATTTGATAACAGTTGTAGTTATGAGGTTTTGCTGTGATGGTAGTGCATTACTTATGCTTGATCAGGCCTTTGCAGTAATTTGAGTGATCTGAGCTTACACAAATTTTCATCTGAGTAGCCTTCATAGATTGAAATCATTTACTCCGTTCCAAATCATCGGTCGTTTTGGCTTTTCTAGATACATAGATTATACTATTTATCTAGACATAGTGTATATCTAGGTGCATAACAAAATCCATGTATCTAGAAAAGCCAAAATGAACTATAATTTGGGAATGAGGTATTAGTTTAGAAGAATATAAAGTTTTTTCTACTCTGAAGGAAGTAGATAAGTTTACAGTGTGTGCATAACAATTTTTGAAATAAACACATGTTCCTTGAACAGACCAACATATTGCAGTAGTGGCGTGCCATGCTGATTTTCTGCCTCAGAGAGGCTGGCTGAACTGAACAGTAATGTGCAAGCCTTCATTCTTTCTTTTCTTTTTCTTTAAACAGTGCATATAATTAGCAATATTATAATGAATCTAGTAGAGATCTTCTACCAGATATTGGAATGAGTGAGCCAATTTGAGCAATGTCTTCATGGTTAGGCAGTTAGGCCTACCTGTTGGCCTTTTATATTACAGTGTTGCTGTTAGATATATAGAGTTGTATATGGTCTTGTATAGTACCACATTGGGTGTTAGATGTACTCCAAGCCGTATCCGGCCTATATAATGAAAGGTCACCCCCCCATCTTGGGTGTGTGGTGTTTGCCCAATATTCTACATGGTATAGAGCCTAAACCCTAGGCCTGCCTTTTCTCCCCTCCCCCCTCCCCCACCTCGAGTACTGTTCACGTGAACAGTACCCGCGACGTGAACAGTACCCAAACCCTAACCCTAGGCCTGCCTTTTTTTCTTCCCCCCCAAACTCGAGTACTATTCACGCCCGTGAACAGTACCCTAACCCTAGCACGCGCAGCCCCTTCCCCTGGCTGTGCGCCCCTCCTCTCCTCCGCTGCCCCCACCACACCACCCGGCGCCGCCGCCTCCCCCCTGGCCGCGTCCCTGCCTCGCGCCTTGCCTCCTTGGCCGGTTGCGACGCTTCACAGATTGCCTCTGTGAATGTCCTGCGTCACCCACGCGGACTCCTCCGACGACGACAGCGACTCCGCTTCCTCCGTCGTCCGCTCCTTTCTGTTTGGCGGCTACTTCTCCGGCGACGAGCTCGACGACGCCATGGCTGCCAACTACGCCTCCATCAACATCTAGACTCATGTTCCCCTCAAGCTGGAGCTGCGTTCCCCCAACTACACCAAGTGGAGCACCTTCTTCGAGTCGTTGTGTGGGAAGTTCGGCCTTCTCGCACACATCGACGGCACGCCTCCTCCCGATCCACGTACCGACGACTGGAATAGGGCTGATTTCTGCGTCCGCAATTGGCTGTACGGCTCCGTTGCCGATGCGGTCCTCGACTTCGCCATGGCGCCCAACCAGACCGCCCATGCTCTATGGACGGCCATTGCCGCTCACTTCCAGGCGAATCAAGCCCCTCGCGCCATCTACCTGAGTCATGCCTTTCACTCCATGACTCAGGGAGATCGTTCGGTCGAGGACTACGGGAACGAGATGAAGAAGGCTGCTGATGCTCTTCGTGATGTTGGGCAGCCTGTGGCGGAACCTACTCTCCTCTTCAATCTGCTACGTGGAATCAACCCCAAGTTCAGTACCGCTGCTGATATGATTGCCGCCACTGCTGGCATGACTTTCACCACCGCTCTTGATCAGCTCAAGTTGAAGGAGTTGCGCCTGGAGAACGAAGCGAAGGTCGCTGCCACCACTGCTCTTGCTGCCACCTCCTCTTCCGGCTGCAGCAGTGCTGACTGCCGCTCCTCGAAGCCGCAGCAGCAGCAGCCGCAGCAGCAGCCTCAGCAGCAGCAGCCGCAGCAGCAGCCTCAGCAGCAGCAGTCGCATGGCGCCGGCAGCTCTACTGGCGGTCAGCGGCGCAAGAAGTTCAACGGCAGGCGGAACAACAGCGGCGGACAGCAGCCTCGCACCCCCCTCCCTGCTGGCCCGTGGATTTGCATCAATCCACAGGCACTTCAGGGGACGCCGGGTTTTGGCGGCGGCAACAGCGGGCAGTGGCGTGGCGGACAGGGCCTCCTTGGTCCTGGTCCGCAGGCCAATGCCGCCTTTGGCTCCTTCCCTCAGGCGCCGGCTCAGCTCCCCTCGTGGGACTCGGCCGGATTGGTCGCGGCACTTCAGCAGATGGCTCTTCAAGGCAACGCTTGGGTGATGGACACTGGCGCCTCTACGCATATGCACTCCTCGGATGGTATACTTCTCTCCCGTCTCCCAGCTGCTTATTCTTCGATTACTGTAGGCAATGGTGCACGTATTCCTGTCACATCTAGAGGTTCCTCCATCCTTAAAACCGATACGTCTAATTTTGCGTTAAACAACGTCCTTGTCGCTCCATCACTTGTTCATAACCTTCTATCTGTCCGTCAGTTCACCCGCGACAATAGTTGTTCCGTTGAATTTGACGCCTCTGGTTTTTCTATTAAGGAACTCAGCACGGGGCGTGTGATTCTTCGTTGCAATAGTGCCGGCGATCTCTACACCATCCCCTCAATCGCCCCAGTATCTGCCCATGCCATGCTCGCCGTCTCCGCCTCCTTGTGGCATCGTCGTCTCGGTCATCCTGGTCCAGCAGTCATAGCATCACTTAGGAAAAACAATTTGATTTCCTGTAATAAATTAGATCACTCGCTTTGTCACGCCTGTCAGCTTGGCAAGCATGTGCGTCTTCCGTTTAGTGCATCGATATCTAAAACTGCTTCTCCTTTTGAAATTGTTCATTGTGATGTCTGGACCTCTCCGATTGCGAGTATTTCTGGCTGCAAGTATTATCTTGTGCTTTTGGATGATTTTACACACTATTGTTGGACGTACCCACTTAAGAGCAAATCTGAGGTGCATCAACATATTGTTGATTTTATTGCTTTTGCTCGTACTCAGTTTAGTCTTCCTGTTAAATGCTTTCAGACTGATAATGGCACTGAGTTTGTTAACCACGCTATGCATAGTACCCTTGCTGCGCACGGCATTGTTTTTCATCTCTCCTGTCCATACACTTCGGCACAAAACGGCAAGGCTGAACGTATCCTTCGTACGCTCAATAATTCAGTGCGCACTCTTCTCCTTCAAGCCTCCATGCCGCCAGCCTATTGGGCTGAGGCACTAGCTGCAGCCACATACTTGATGAACCGACGACCATCTTCTGCTATCAACCATGAGCTTCCCTACCACCGTCTCTATGGTTCTCCGCCAGCTTATGATCATCTTCGTGTTTTCGGCTGTTTGTGTTATCCTAACTTGCAGGCCACTTCACCACATAAGCTGGCACCTCGCTCCGCGGCTTCCGTATTTGTCGGTTATCCCTCCTCACATAAGGGGTATCGCTGTCTAGACATCTCTACGCGACGGATTATTGTATCTAGGCATGTCGTTTTCGATGAGTCAGTTTTTCCGTTCGCACGTGTCTTGCCTTCGCCATCTTCCAGCTCCTTTGATTTCCTCTTAGGTGTCGACATGGATATTGCACCTTGTTCTACTAATCATGCAGCTGGTGGCTCTTCTGCGGCTGCTCCGTCCTCCTTGGACGTTGAGCGACCGTATTCTTCTTCTGGTGGGTGTGGTTTCGTGCCCCCATCAGGACCCTCGTCTGCGGCTGCTCCATCTTCCATAGATGTTGAGCCACCGCTCTCTTCTCCTGGTGGGAGTGGTTCCGTACCCCCATCAGGATCTTCGGAGTCTTCGTTTCCGGGCGGGAGTTCGCCGGTGTTTGTGCCTGCTGCTCCTACGCCATCTGTGCCAGCAGCTGCTGCAGCACCTGCGCCAGCAACTGCAGCACCTGCGCCAGCAACTGCAGCAGCACCCGCGCCAGCAGCAGATGCAGCAGCACCCGCGCCAGCAGCAGATGCAGCAGCACCCGCGCCAGCAGCACTTGCGCCAGCAGCAGCGGCACCTGCGCCAGCAGCTGCTGCACCTACGCCTCCCCCTCTGTTCGGACGATTTGGACAGGTCTACAGTCGTCGTCCACTTCCCCCGCCGATCAATCCTGAGCAAGTTCATGGTCCCCAGCCAAGTCCTACTATACGTCGTTTGACACGTCTTCAGTCTGGTACAATACAACCTGTTAATTATCGGAATCTTACAGCTACTTCTACAGTTGTCTCCCCTATTCCGAGTAATTATCGCAGTGCCCTTGCTGATCCGAACTGGCGCGCTGCTATGGCTGATGAGTACCAAGCATTGATGGATAATGGCACATGGCGCCTGGTGCCTCGTCCTGCTGATGTTAATGTTGTGACAGGACGATGGCTTTGGAAAGTTAAGTATAATTCTGATGGTACTCTTTCCAAACATAAAGCTCGCTGGGTTGCTAGGGGATTTAATCAGAAGGCTGGAGTTGATTATGATGAGACATTTAGTCCAGTTGTTAAGCAGGGTACAATTCGGACTGTGTTGAGCATTGCGGCTTCTCGTCAGTGGCCTATTCATCAGTTGGATGTGAAGAATGCGTTTCTTCATGGATATCTCGAAGAAACAGTCTATTGTGAGCAACCTCCTGGTTTTGTTGATCCTGCACATCCAGATTATGTTTGTCTCCTTCAGAAGTCTTTATATGGGCTGAAGCAGGCCCCTCGTGCTTGGAATAAGCGGTTTGCGACATATCTTCGTTCTCTGGGATTCGTTCCATCAGCTACGGATACTTCGTTATTCGTCTATCGCAATGGTGACGACATGGCCTATCTTCTTCTCTATGTGGATGATATTGTCTTGACTGCTTCTTCTATCACATTGCTTCGGAACATTATTGATCGATTGCATAGTGAGTTTGCTATGACAGATTTGGGGGATCTTCATGACTTCTTACACATGTCCGTGACACGTTCTTCAGATGGGTTGTTTCTTTCTCAGCAGCAATATGCTTTGGAGATCCTTCGGCGTGCTGGTATGAGTGATTGTCACTCTACGACAACGCCTGTTGATACGAAAGCCAAGTTGTCTGCTACAGATGGTGCGCCTGTTGCTGATGCGTCTGCTTACCGGAGTTTAGCTGGTGCTCTTCAGTATCTCACTCTGACGCGTCCGGATCTTGCATATGCTGTTCAGCAGGTCTGTTTGTTCATGCATGATCCTCGAGAGTCTCATCTGGCGTTTCTTAAGCGCATCTTGCGCTATGTCAAGGGTACCCTGTCCTATGGTCTTCGGATTGGCACTGGTCCGATTGACTCTCTTACGGCATACTCTGATGCTGATTGGGCAGGCTGCCCTGATTCTCGACGTTCTACCTCTGGATATTGTGTCTTTCTTGGCGATACATTGGTCTCTTGGTCGTCAAAGCGTCAGACTACAGTTTCTCGTTCCAGTGCAGAGGCAGAATATCGGGCTGTTGCTCATGCAGTTGCTGAGTGTTGCTGGCTACGACAACTTCTTCACGAGCTTCATGTTCCTCTCTCAAAGGCGACGCTCGTCTTCTGTGACAATGTCAGTGCAGTGTATATGGCTGCCAATCCCGTTCATCATCGACGAACGAAGCACATTGAGATTGATATTCATTTCGTCCGCGAGAAGGTGGCTTTGGGTGAAGTTCGAGTTCTTCATGTTCCTTCATCGCGCCAGTTTGCTGATATTATGACTAAGGGTCTTCCTGTACAGTTATTTACAGATTTTAGGTCCAGTCTAGGCGTTAGTCCACCTGCGACTGCGGGCGGGTGTTAGATATATAGAGTTGTATATGGTCTTGTATAGTACCACATTGGGTGTTAGATGTACTCCAAGCCGTATCCGGCCTATATAATGAAAGGTCACCCCCCCATCTTGGGTGTGTGGTGTTTGCCCAATATTCTACAGTTGCCTTGCATTTTTCTTTAGATGCAGGAAGTGAAGAGTAACTTTAAACAATCTTTTGTTTGTCATGCTTTACCACCATGACCTCAAAAACAACAGCAATGCCTAATTTTAAATTATTTGACTCAGTATAAACTATTTTTTGTATTATTATGTTCTTTCACATACCACAATGTGTCATCTATTGTTACCTCTTCCTTGTCATTTCACTAGAAAGCAATTTCCTCAGTAACATTGAGAGTATGAAAGTTTCATCATCTTGGCTGTTACAAACTTATCAGATGTTCTCCGTTTCAGTACGTGTTGTGACTTGCGACTCCAGGATCAGATTCTGTGTAGTGATCTTTTCTTTGAAGAATATGTTCTTCTCATCCACCTTATTCCCTTAGAGAACTATGTTCTCACTGCTAAAATAAAATGAAAAGTCATTATTTTCTACAGTAATTGTGAGATGGTTTGCCCATATAGCTGTTATAGCATGTAGAGTTCATTTGATGTTTAGTTAGTTTAAATGCCCTTATGCTTCATATATAGATAGAAATATTACTGCAGTTCATGTAACAGCCAGATAAACTTTTTTTTCTCAAGATACCATAGAAGATATATCTGATTATGCACACAAGTTCAAGTTGTATAACTGCTCTTTGAATCTAGGAACAACAAAAGTGAAGAACCTTGATGATAACATGGTGCTATAAAGGTAAAGCTAAGCAAAGAAGACCTCGAAGAAATCTCGGCTGCAGTCCCCGCTGGTGAGGTGGCTGGATCCAGACTTCTGGGAGTCCTGGAGCCTTATTCTTGGAGGCTTGCAAACACCCCACTTCCAAAGTAGCCTCATTACATCTTCAAGTGCAAATTCGTGATCGTCCTATCAAGTACAGCGCATTGTATTTATTCATATCTACATGAATGAAACAGCACTATGCATTTGCTTGTGAAACAAGTGTACCAGAACCATGGGATGTCACTGGCTTTCTATATTCAGTGTACCATGTTGATGTACTAGATCAAAGAAACAAGTTGGATATAAGTTGGAAGTCTTTCATGGTTCACAATTTCTGAATGACTATGCTTTTTATGTCATTCTCTAAGTAAAACCGTATCTAGTCTCTACGGGAGTGATTATATGTCAATTTGCCATCATATTTGACTTCAGTTTGTGCTTTGATAAACTTCAGTTTCCTATATGATTGACTGAAATTACAACATATCTAGATGGTACCTTCATGTACAGAGCAAGGGGTTCCTGCTTGACTATCTCAATGTTGCCTCACTGGTTTTGTTACAGCTATTTTCAATTTTGAAAATTCGGAATACGTTACTTTGTCCTCATTTTGATTTAGCTGCAGTTCTTCTAAGGATACCATACAAGCATGTAAAGATAAAGATGTTGAACCCCGTTGGTGGCTTGGTGCTACCTCTAACAAAATTTTACTGCCTTTTTCCTGCCTCTGCTACTTTTCCCTCAGGCCTGCACTGCTTTTTCCCTTGAACTCCTGTTTCCGAGAAACTTGTACTGTTTCGGCAATGTTACCGCATTCATGTCTGTTTCATCCTTTTTTTACCTCTTCCTATTTCCATGTACCCAGCTCATATCTCTTAGGAACAAAACATGGTGTTGTGCTGGCTAACTTGCATTATTCGTGCTGGACTTTGCAGATGTTGGACGCAAGAGGAGGAGACAATTTGCAATGCCCAAGTAGGGCTGGCTAGCTGCTGCTGCACTGGTGTCTCCCATGGCCATGGGCCGGTGTCCCTTTCATGGGGGAACCTTGGGATGAGCTGACCAGATTTCGGATGGATCTCGAGGCATAGCGACGCGCTTTGAGCATCCATCACCCATCGGGGATCACGCGGCCGGCGGCCGCCGGTGATGATGATGATGCGAAGCCATGCACCACAAGAACATGGATGTGTGGCCGGTCTTTGGGCTCTTGGTGGATCACCTCCCCAAATTCTGGTGCCGGGATCTTTTCTGGTTGCCAGGCCGCAATATACCTTGATGCGGTTGAAAGCAAGGATGAGCTAGTAGCAGCAGCGTCAGTGCAGTGGCCAGTCTATGATTGTTGGATGATTGATTGGCTGTCTTGCTCTTCTGATCCATCTGAAAAAACTGGATTGGTGGCTCTGCAACATGGTACAGTGCAGAGTGTACTGCCACCAGTCCACCAGCCTGAAGTTGGTACAGCTCTCTGAAACTTCACCTCTGCTGAGATCTTACATCTCAGCAACTGTGCATCTCTCCATCTTTTTTTCCTTTTTCTTTCTTTTTTTTGTGTCTTTCCAGTTCCAGCCCAGATATTTTCTGAACTTTAGTGATGATGCACTCAATAAACAATCAAGTTCTGCTGATATTGCATTATATCTGTCAATGGAAGTAGCTCAAGTAGGATTTAACAGAATAGTAAATAATTGTTTCCTGCTAGCTGCATCTAGCTGATATATGCCAATCCAAAAGAAGGGCTAGATTGCTTTTTGTTAATGCCTGGAGTTTGATTGCAAAGGGCAAAGAGGTCGGCCGGGAATAAAGAAGGCAAGCAAAGCGGAGGTGGGAGATAAAGCAAATACTAAAGGAGGGGGGCAATTGGGATATTGGGGCGTACTAAGACATTCCCTGCTGCATCTCGCATGCAAAACCCAAGGCTTTTCCTCAAAAGCCTGGGGTTCAGTATATGCAGCATGCCTGCTCTTGGGATGGATATAAACCCAATCCCTAGGTTTATTCCGTGCTAACTTTATACCCTTTGTCCACATCACTCATCAAGAATATTCTGGCGGATTAGGCTTTTCGTCTTTTGCGTGCCTATCTTTCGCAAAGCCAGTTAGGTCCATACATACAGAATGCTAACCAGCATGCAGTACATTCATCAGAGATCAATGGGTCAAATATGCGACTCCGTCAGTTTGTGCACTTTGGCATTTCTGAAACTTCTTTCGGCTCCAGAAGAATACGGACCTGTAAGATTTGTACAAACGAAGCAAGATTAAATTACAGAAGCTTTTTTTGTATATTTTTCAAAAAGAGAAGTTTATTTTATTCTTTTGATATTATTTAGCAATTGAGCTAGCATGTTCTACCAAGCACTATATATTATCTTTCATGAATAAATTGGTATGATAATTACCAAGTACTTTAACCACTGCCAGAATGATCGACATCTGCACCGGGTGGGAAAGCCCTTTAGCACCGGGTTTCCCACCCGGTGCAACTAATCCGAGGCTAAAGGGGTACCCCTTTAGCACCGGGTTGAATAACCGGTGCTAAAGGGGACCTTTAGCACCGGGTGCAGCCACGACCCGGTGCTAAAGGCCCTGCCCTGCAGCGCCTTTAGCAGGGCCTTTAGCACCGGGTCGTGGCTGCACCCGGTGCTAAAGGCCCCGGATTTCTTTTTTTTTTTTGCTTTTTTCAGTAGCCATGCGTGCACGTCTATATACGTATATATTCTAATACGTGTATTCTAATGCGTATTCGGCCGACTCTATATTCATATTAGATGACATTTCATCAAAATAGAAGACATATATATTACAAAAGTAGATATTCATGCATGTCAACTCGAGTTATATATATTTAAACTGTATTTTCTACTTAATTAAGATTGACGACTAGCTTGTTGGACTGTCCGGCACGTCCTCCAGTACTGGCGAGTAGAATTCTCCTCGGGGATTGACGACCTCGTCCCAGATCCATCCGACGAGCTGTTCTGCAATTGCGTCAATTCTTTCTAGCTCTAGGGACTCTTCCTTCAGGTTGAACATCTGTAATTTACAAATAATTGAAAGATATTTAATCCGCCGAGTTGGAGACAATAATTGTGCACTTAATAATAATGGAAATGTGTTTATTATTACGTACCATAATATCCTGTTGTGTAAGCTTTTTATGTCCCCAATTCCACATGAAATCGCAAACATAGTATGCACGTAAATTATTTCCCGGCCCCAGTTTGGCACACTGTCGACCAAAAGAAATTAAGTAAAATTCATATAATATATTAGCCGAGGCCTACATGTACAAATTACTTGCTTACCGGAAAGCCAATGTTCCATTTTAGTGTTTCATGTTGAATTCCCGGGTGTTCTTGACGAAATTGAATCCAGGCCCTGCGAACAAAAAAATTGAGTTAAGTCATTGCGAGTGTAAGGGGTGAATTAAGTAGGGGAAAATATACATCACCTTGTCATCATGTCCATGATGTTCTGTAGTTTTTCTTTTGGAGTGTGCAACGAATCAAAGACGTTCACGACACCCCGGTCAGGACACAATATTATTAGGAACCAGTGGAATCTGTGCACATGTATACATTATAATCAGAAATAAATTAGTACACAGACAGTATAAGAAGCCTGTGTATGTACTCACTCGATGTTGTACGGGATTAGTATGGAGTCGCAGTAATTTTGTTTCTTAATATACTTGTATAGGTTTAAATATGTTTCCTCAGGATTGTGCAGTATCATTGCTTCACTTATCCTTCGAGGATCAACGAAACCAACGTCATATATATTATCTCTCTGACATTTTTGAATCTCCATTCTGCATATGTTAAGCAATAAATAAAGCCCGCGTCAGCATAGATTGGAATTATTGTTTTCAAATTGTGAATTATAAGCAACAACAAAGTACTTACAGTGTCCAACAGGTGATCAAATCCACGTCCATGGCGTCGCGGTGGTACAGCTCATATATATCCTTAAACCACAGCCACACCCAATCCTCGTCACCATTGTAGAAATCATGGTCCTTCACGCCTATTTTGATCATGCGCCATTTATTCCTTCTTGATTCTTCCAAGTACCACTCATGGCATCGGCGCATCTTCGTCTGTAGCTTCCTCTCCATTTCAGGAGGGACCATAGGCTCGCCAAGATTAAACGGCCACCTCAGCGTTGTGTTTACAGGCACCTCTTCTTCCCCCAGGACTTGCGCTCTGGTTAGTCCAGTCTCGGCCATTACTCGTTGCACGTTAAGCTCGTCCAAAGATGGCAATGGACCCAAGGGCCGCTGAGGTTGCTGGCCGAGCTGAGGAACCTTTTTGGATGGGCCCGCCTCCTTATCTGCAGCCTTCCGCTTTCGGCGAGATTTCAGTAATGAGCGGTCATAGTCTTTTACTATTACTTCCTTCTGTTGACCCTTGCCCAAATTACCGAGGAATGACTTGACGACGGTGGGATCAAGCTTCGGCTCCGGCTCAGGTTTTTTCCTCCACTCGGCCATTTGCCTCTTTGTGTCTGCTTTGACCGAGGCTTCGAGCTCCTCTAGAGTCTTCTCACCCGCTCTTTTCTCTGGTGCGGGCTTCTCTTTGGTTTTCCGCGCCTTCTTCGCTGGTGGAGTGGGGGCAGAGGCTTTAGTGCGGCGTCCCCTCTTTGGCGGAGGGGGCGGAGACCTCCGCGGCGGAGGAGACGGATACCTCTTCGGCGGAGGAGACGGAGACCTCTTCGGCGGAGGAGACGGAGACCTCTTCGGCGGAGGAGACGGAGACCTCTTTGGCGGAGGAGACGGGCTTGCATCAGGAGCTCCCAGAGAATCGTCATGATCCTGTGGATCTCTTGGAGGTGACGGGGGCTTGTTGGTAGCCGCAGGTGTACCGGGTATGACGACGTCTGCCTTGCTCCATAGAATGATGCAGTGAGAACACTGACCGAGTTTTGTTTCTCCGTCACCTCCGGGGATGTCAAGTTCCAAGTCTTCCCAGCTGGTGACGACTTGCTCCACCTCAACAGGTACGTAACCATGTGGAATGTCATTGCAGTGCCATTTTTGCCCTTCTTCCACACGTTTGGTCATACCGTATGCGACCTGATAAGTTAGTAGTCACAAAGAAAGTTAGTAAATGAATGGTATTTACGGTGAAATGTATGCAGTATGAACTAAGGTCGCATATGTACCACCACAGCTAAGTTCTTCTGCCTGACGACAAGCTCGCACGCGGTCCGTTGAGTTATTTCATCCACGGTGTAACGGACCGCTTCGGCGGCCTGTGTGGAAGCGTGACTGCTTTGATATTGTTGTGGAGGGCTAATAAGGGCCGCATCTTGGAGAGGTGCATGCTCTGTGGAACCGGTCCCGCCTGCGGCTTGTTGGAGAGGTGCAGGCTCTGTGGAACCGGTCCCGCCTGTGGCTTGTTGTATCTGCAGTCATTCTACCTTCATCCGTCGCTCCATCTCTGACTCCATTTCTTGGAGCTTTGAGCCCAGGGCGGCAACCGTTTGCTCTAGGTCCCTCACCCTCTCCTCATATTCGGCCTTCTTCCTCGAACGGCTCCTATAGGTGGCGGCGTGCTCTTGGAAACCTTTCTTCCATGAGATGCTTGTGCCTACGCCGCGCGTCCGTCCAGGATGCTCCTTGTTCCCTAAGGCATAGGTTAGCTCATCTCTGTCTCTATCGGCAACAAATTCTCCCCTATCAGATGCCCTGAGGATATCGAGGAGACGCTGAGCTAGTTCTCGCAAGTCCTCGGGAAAAACTAAGGAGCCGTCGATTGGGCTTAGGGTGCCTCCATGACCATAGTACCAATGCTTGGTCCTTGTGGGCCAGTCATGTGTCGCTGGAGTGATGCCTCTAGCATATAGATCTTCTTCCATCTTATCCCATTTAGCGATGCTTGCCTTGTAACCTCCCGAACCCATCTTATGAGAGTACTTCTTATTTGCGGCGTTTCCAGCGTTTCTAGCGCTAGCCGTTGCACACTCTTCGGAGGTTTTGTACTCAAGGAATGCTTCCCACTCGTCATTGGTGATCTTCTTATACTTCTCAGGATCCGGGGCCTCTCCGGTTTTGAGAAATTGCGAGTACAACTTCTTCTTGAAATCCTGAAACAGAACTGCCATCTTCTTCATTGTCCAATCCCTCAGTTCTGCTTCATGAGTGCTAGGCCAGTCGAATATTGCCTTTAATTCCCTACATAGCATCTCCTTCTCCGTATCGGGGAGCACGTACTCCTCAGTGGGGTCCGTGGACTTCCATTTTCTGATACTAATGGGCACATTGTCCCGTACAATTACCCCGCACTGAGATACAAATTTCTTGGCCACTTTTGGGGGCTCAACTGGCTCCCCGTCATCCTCCACTCGGGTGATGTGTAACTTGACATCCTTCAGCTTCTTCGTGGTCGATCGTTTTGATTTCTTAGCTCGACTTGTAGAAGCAGAGGCGGCCTACACAAATTACATATATATGAGATGATATAGAGATGGTATACATAATTGACATGTACAGTGTAAATTTATGTTATCTATATACACACCTGACTAGACGAGGGCTCGTTACCGGCCCCTTCAACATTTTCGGCCTGGACATTGGCGGCCCCTTCAACATTTTCGGCCCTTCCAATGATCCCCAACACATCATCCATGGACATTGGTTGGGTTACCATATTGAAAAGTTGATTCGCTAAGAACATGTCGTTGTCCTCTTGAATGGGTGCGACAGGGGTGTTGTTGTCCTCTTGCATGGGTGGGACGGGGTTGTTGTTGTCCTCTTGCATGGGTGGGACGGGATTGTTGTTGTCCGCCATCTATAGAATTAAAAATAATTGATAAAAAATATATACAAAGCATACATATTCCCAATATGATTCGCTAAGGGTTCGCTAAGGGGGGTCGGTGCGCGAAAAAACGGATTCGCTAAGGGGTTCGGGTGCGCGGTGGGTTCGGGTACATAGAATTTCCAATATACATTTAAATGAAGCATTTTCCAACATACATTTCAAACATATAACATTTCCAATATACATTTCAATGTAAATATCTCCAATACATTTAAATGAAGCATTTTCCAATATACATTTCAAACATATAACATTTCCAATATACATTTAAATGAAGCACATATATTTCTAATATACATAATTTTAAAAATAATTGATAAGAAATATATACATTTAAATGAAGCACATATATTTCTAATATACATAGAATTTCCAATATACATTTAAATGAAGCATTTCCAATATACATGAGGAATATCAGGGAGCCTCTTCAAGTCTTCAAATTGGCTAGGCCCATAACTTGACTATATTTACACAATTCTTTTGAATAAGACGAGCGGTCAAACTTGTGGTAAAAAGAGTCAAACAAACTATAATTTGGAACTTTATAATTCTATATGAACACCTAAATGAACACTAATCACCTGTCAGGGAATCCATTGGAATTGAGAAATACCTAGGAAGGACAAAACAACTATAGCTCCTAAATCACACTCTTGAAGTGGTTTGGAAAACACCGAGATCTCCACTAAATCCTTGAAATTAGTTTTACCATTCCCATTTAGCAAAGATAGAACATTCAGATTTACAGCAGAGAAGAGCATATGAGTCAAAGCCCACATGCCACATAGCAGACTAAAAGCTCCAATCTTTTGACATTTCCTAATAAATTGCTGCACAAAACAATATACATCATCGATGAAATGGGATCAAGCTACATCATCGATCGCCACCATTCCTCATTTACCTGCGCGGGGACGGCGGGCGCGGGGACGACGACGGCGGCGGGGACGACGGCCGGGCGGCGGCGGCGTGTGGGCGCGGGGACCATTTGGGTGGCGGCGGCGTGGGCGCGGGGACGACGGGCGCGGGGACGACGACGGCGGCGGGGACGACGACGGCGGCGGGGACGACGGGCGGCAGCGGCTGAGGAGACGAGGCGGCAGTTTCGATCTGAGGAGACGAGGGCGAAGTGAGGGAGGGGAGAGAAGTCCCCGGCCTATACAGGTCCGGGGCATTTAGCACCGGGTGCAGCCACGACCCGGTGCTAAAGGCCCTTTAGCACCGGGTCGTGGCTGCACCCGGTGCTAAATGCCCCCCTTTAGCACCGGGTCTTCCCACCACCCGGTGCTAAAGGGGGTAACTGTGCGCCAGACGAAGGCCTTTAGCACCGGGTGCAGCCACGACCCGGTGCTAAAGGCCCCCCCTTTAGCACCGGGTCTTCTACACCCGGTGCTAAAGGCCGTAACTGGCGCCAAACGAAAATTGGGGGCCTTTAGCACCGGATTTTAGATCAACCCGGTGCTAAAGGCCCCAAATTTTCGTTTGACGCCCTGTTTCCAAACCGGCCTTTAGCACCGGGGGCTACTATTTGGGAATCTTATAAATATAGTTTTTAATATATAGTTATTAATACTTGTTTTAATTCAGTTATTAATACCTATTAAAAATATATAATAAATAAGAAAATCTTATAAATTACTAGAAAATCAATATAAAACACTAGAAAATCTTATAAATTAATAGAAAATCTTATAAATTAATAGAAAATCTTATAAATTACTAGAAAATCTTATAAATTAATAGAAAATTTATAAATTACTAGAAAATCTTATAAATTACTAGAAAATCTTATTAATTACTAGAAAATCTTATAAATTACTAGAAAATCTTATAAATTACAAAAATTGATAACTAAATGAAAGATTTTGGAACATTAAATGGTCTCAGATGAAAAAGTCATGAATACCAAACTTTCATATCTCATCAAGATCTACAATCTTTAATTAAGTCATTTTTGCATTTGAGAAAGTGGTAGTATACATTGTTCATTAATCCTAGATTCACTCGCATAGTGTCTAAAACTTTGTTAGAGACTTGTCAAATTTGTACTACATGTTATTACCCATTTTGAAAATGACAAAATGACCTAAATAAAGATTGTAGATCATGATGAAATATGAAACTTTGGTATTCATCACTTTTTCATTTGACATCACCTAGTGTGAAAAAAACCTTGGTTGTAGTTGTCATTTTTAATTCAAAATTTGGATTGTTCAAACACGAGAAGATTTTTCAAAATAATAACATTAATAAGTTTCATAACTTGATAGAGTATGATTTTAGGAATTTTTAGGAAGAAAAATGATCTTTTTTGAAGTTTGTACGAGGGAGAACGACTAGTTACAACTTTTATACAGAGATTAAAAAGAAAAATTGTTCTTGTTCATCCAGTGACGTGGCTCGTGTGTGCCCGGTGACGTGGCCAGCTGCCGCACGGCCTCCGTGGCCAGGCCGGTCCGCGGCCCGGTCGTGGCCTTTAGCACCGGGTGCAGCCACGACCCGGTGCTAAAGGCCACGACCGGGCCAGTGACGTGGCTCGTGTGCGCCCGGTGACGTGGCCAGCTGCCGCACGGCCTCCGTGGCCAGGCCGGTCTTTGGCTCCGCCGCACGGCCCCCGCGGCCCGGTCGTGGCCTTTAGCACCGGGTGCAGGCACGACCCGGTGCTAAAGGCCCTGTGCTAGAAAATCTTATAAATTAATAGAAAATCTTATAAATTACTAGAAAATCAATATAAAATGCTAGAAAATCTTATAAATTAATAGAAAATCTTATAAATTAATAGAAAATCTTATAAATTACTAGAAAATCAATATAAAATGCTAGAAAATCTTATAAATTACTAGAAAATATTATAAATTACTAGAAAATCTTATAAATTACTAGAAAATCAATATAAAATGCTAGAATTAATAAAAACAATCTTATAAATCAATAGAAAATCTTAGAACATAGGTGGAACATAAATGCAAATATAGTTATTACAAATTGGGTGGAACATAGTGCAATTAAATTACATGGCATCATCGTTTACTCGGACACTAATAAACTTCCTCTTTACAAATGTTCCTTGATTGTGATCACGCCGTAGATACGGTGTCTCCTCCGCCGCTAACAGGATGCTTGGGTCATCAGCCACTGAGAATGGAGGCCGGCCATCGAGCATATCATAATCTTCATCCGTCTTGTCCTCAACTCCTACGATTTTTCTCTTTCCAGGAAGAACTATATGACGCTTTGGCTCGTCTTGTGATGGGTCCAATTGCTTACCCCCACCTTTCTTATCCGCCCCTTTCTTCGGTCTGCTAGCCATGTCCTTCACATAAAAAACTTGTGTGACAGCTTTGCCCAGGACGAACGGTTCGTCTAGAAAGCCAATCTTGTTTAGGTCCACTAACGTCATTCCATAGTCCGCTTCAACTTTAACACCTCATCCAGTCAGCTTCACCCATTGGCACTTGAACAGTGGGATCTTCAAAGGTCCGTACTCTAGTTCCCATATCTCCTCTATGATTCCATAGTATGAGTTTGTATTGCCATTGGTGTCTGTCGCGTCGATCCGGACACCCTTGTTTTGGTTGGTGCTTTTCTTGTCCTGGGCTCTTGTGTAAAATGTATACTCATTGATGTCGTATCCTTGGAATGTCAAGATCGTGCTCGATGGACCTCTAGCTACAAAAGCTAGCTGCGCATCAATGCCCTCGACACCCATAAGACGTCTTCGCAACCAATCGGCGAAAGTACTATTGTGCAGACGCTGAATGAAGGCCACAGACTTTGTTGAGTTTTCGTCCCTGAGAATCTGCATGTGCTCCTCGATGTACGGAGCAACTAAGGTTGATTGTTGCAAAACTGTGAGGTGCGCTTTACGAAATGTCTCAACGTCCTTGATCACCATCGATCTTCTCCCTAGTGTGCCCTTTCCACCAAGTCTCCCCTCGTGATGGGATTCGGGCACACCAATCGGCATAAGATCGTCGACAAAGTCAACACAGAATTCAATGACCTCCTCTGTTTCGTATCCCTTAGCAATGCATCCTTCTAGACGAGAACGATTACGGACATACTTCTTTAGGACAGCGAAGAACCTCTCAAATGGGAACATGTTGTGTAGAAATACTAGGCCCAATATACGAATCTCTTTGACGAGGTGAACCAATAGATGTGTCATGATATTGAACAAGGATGGTGGAAATATCATCTCAAAGCTGACAAGACATTGCACCACGTCGTTCTGTAGCTGATCTAAATGGTCTGGATTGATCACCTTCTGAGAAATTGCATTGAGGAATGCACATAGCTTCACAATGGCTTTCCGCACGTTAACTGGTAGCACACCCCTGAGTATGACGGGAAGCAGCTGTGTCATCAACACATGGCAGTCGTGAGACTTCAGGTTTGTGAACTTCTTCTCTTTCATATTTATTATTCCCTTAATATTGGAGGAGTAGCCAGACGGAACCTTGATACTGTTCAAGCATTCAAACATGCTTGCCTTCTCTTCTTTGCTGAGAGTGAAGCTGGCAGGACGCAAGTACTGGCGTCCTTTGTCTCTCTTTTCTGGATGTAGATCAGTCCGTTGCTTCAATTGTTTCAGATCCTGACGTGCTTCCAGTGTATCTTTTGGCTTCCCATAAGTACTCAGGAAGCTTATCAAGTTCACGCAAAGATTCTTCGTCAGATGTATCACATCAATCGCGTTACGGACCTCTAAACGTTGCCAATAAGGTAGCTCCCAAAAGATAGACTTCTTCTTCCATATCGCGGCACGACCATCCTCGCCCGTCGGAGCAGCCTGGCTTCCGTCTCCCTTGCCAAACACCACGTGTAGGTCCTTCACCATATCAAATAGCTCTTCTCCACTCCGGTGTCTCGGCTTTGTACGGCGGTCAGCATTCCCGCCAAAATGCGCACATTTCTTTCGTAGCTCATGCTTCGCCGGAAGGAATCGACGGTGACCCATGTACACAACTTTACGACAATGTTTCAAATACATGCTTTCGGTTTCCTCTAAACAGTGAGTGCATGCTTTATATCCTTTGTTTGATTGTCCTGATAGGTTACTTAGTGCAGGCCAGTCGTTGATGCTTATGAAAAGCAGTGCTCGAAGGTCAAACTGCTCCTGCTTGTCCTCATCCCACATGCTAACACCTTCATTCTTCCACAGCTGCAAAAGTTCGTCAACCAATGGTCTTAGGTACACATCAATGTCGTTGCCAGGTTGCTTTGGGCCTTCCATGAGCACTGGCATCATAATGAACTTCCGCTTCATGCAGAGCCAGGGGGGTAGGTTGTAGATACAAACAGTCACGGGCCAAGTGCTATGACTACTGCTCATTTCACCAAAAGGGTTCATGCCATCGGTACTTAAACCAAGCCTAACATTCCTCGCATCAGCATCAAACTCTGGGAATGCTCTGTCGATGTTCCTCCACTGGGATCCATCGACGGGGTGTCTCAACATGCCATCCTGCTTACGTTCTTCTTTGTGCCAGCGCATCAGTTTGGCATGGTCTTTGTTCCTGAAAAAACGCTTCAGACGGGGTATCAGAGGGAAATACCACATCACCTTCGCAGGGATTTTTTTCTTAGAACGCTCTCCCCCAACATCACCAAGGTCGTCCCGCCTGATCTTGTATCGTGCGCAGGTGCAAACCGGACAACGATCCAAGTGTTTGTACTGTCCGCGATAGAGGATACAGTCATTAGGACATGCATGTATCTTCTGCACCTCCAAACCGAGAGGGCAAACAACACATTTTGCTTGATACGTCGTCGATGGCAATTTGTTACCCTCTAGAAGAATCTTCTTTACGAGTTTCAGTAGCTCCTCGAAACCCTTATCAGTAACATCGTTTGCTGCCTTCCACTGCAGAAGTTCAAGTGTGCTACCCAACTTCTTTAGCCCCTCTTTGCAATCTGGGTACAGGTCAGTCTTGTGGTCCTGCAACATGCGATGTATCTTTTTCAGTTCCTTATCATTGCCACAGTCTTTCTCGGCATCACGCAACATTTGCCCGAGTCCATCAGTAGGTTCATTTTCCTGAGCAACATCTTCCTGAGCATCGCCTTCCCGAGCAACATCTTCCTCATCGGCTTCACCCATTGCAGCATATGCAAAGGAACCGTAGTATTGAGCCAATAACGGAATGTCGTCATCGGCCTCGTCTTCTTCATCTTCATCCATTAGAATTCCTCTTTCACCGTGCTTCGTCCAAACAGAATAATTCCTCATGAAACCGTGCCTCATCAAATGCACCTAAAGACAACCTCTTTGTTTGTACGATTGTATATTTTTACAATAGGTGCATGGGCAGAACATGAAACCGGACGGCGTCCTGTTAGCCTCGGCGGCATCGAGAAACGTCCTAAGGCCATCACGAAACGCCTGAGCGTGGGGGTCCCCGTACATCCATTGTCTATTCATCCGCATTATTAACCAATAACAAATATACAATATAATTTAAAGATAAAAAAATTTAATATATAAATAAATAAAAATTATAATATATATTCCATTATATAAATAAATTTCTAAAACTACATTACTATATTCATTAAATATAACATTACTATAAGCCTTATAAGATTTATAAGATTTTCTATTAATTTATAAGATTTTCTAGCATTTTATATTGATTTTCTAGTAATTTATAAGATTTTCTATTAATTTATAAGATTTTCTAGAATTTTATATTGATTTTCTAGTAATTTATAAGATTTTCTAGTAATTTATAAGATTTTCTATTAATTTATAAGATTTTCTAGCATTTTATATTGATTTTCTAGTAATTTCTAAAACTACATTACTATAAGCCTTATAACTATTCACAAGTCATACAAAACAAAATACTAACTAGCTTGCCTTCTCTCTTCATTTAAAACACAACATGAACACTCTCTCCACCATGAACTCAAGCTCTCTCCTCTCTCTCCTCCAAGAACACAAGCTCTCTCTAGCTAGCTTTACTTTGATTCACAAATCCCTCTATTTCTAAATCATAGAAGGATTACAAGCTAAATAAAACATTAGAGAATGAAAGAGTGTACCTTGTAGTGCTCCTTAGATGAGTAGAATCTTCACAAATTTTGAAAAAAATTTGGGCAGCACCTCCCCTCCCACGGCCGAGCAGCATGAACACAGCGCCTAAGTGTTCAGCTGGCTCGGGCGGGGGAGGAGGAAGCCCCTATATTCAAACACATTAGCACCGGGTCGTGGCAAGACCCGGTGCTAATGCGTACCCTTTAGCACCGGGTCTTGCCACGACCCGGTGCTAATGTGTCCGCCCTGACACATCCACGCGCCGCCCCCGCTCCTAGCCGTTGGACCCGGTGCTGAAGCCCCATCAGCACCGGGTCCAAAAATGGCCGAGGCGGAGGAGGCGGGCGGATGTGAAGGATTCTGGTAGTGAACCATTCATAGTTAAGAGAGATGGTGGGGATTTGATACTTTATACACTAGTAATACTGAACACATTGGAAGAGAGAAGAAGTAATTGAGGAAAAGGGTGGGGCAGGGGCATGATGCGTGTCAACGCACGGCAATAAAGAAGCATGCACACATTTTGCACAGGTCCTTTTCCTTCTTCCGCCGGTCCACCCCATCTTTCTCAAACTATGTGCTAGGCCCTATCTCGGGATTGCACATATACATGTACCCTCCATGTACATATCATGATATTATGGTCCCCAACCCCCAGCTCGTAGTCCCATATGCATGCACGGTATGCACTCATCATGCACATTTGCTGTAACAGATGAAAATCAATGCAAATGCTAACTCATCGACCTGTGCAAACTGCCCTAAAAAAGAAAACGTGTACGTGTTATTAACTAGGATTCATGTTCATCAATTATTCTTATATGTGTGTTTTGGTAAAAAAAGAAATGAGTAAAATTTTGAAACCTATACTACAACTATTTTGAAATCTTTCAGAGGTATTTTGGTATTTTTAATAAAAAGTATCATTACCAGAGAAAACGCTCATATGTGGAGGTACAATTAGAGCCAACCTCATGTGTATAAGTCAACAGATATAAGTTCCCAAGTATTATCTATCCGTTTGGATACCTCGCAGAATATCCATACTGACTATTAACTTATTAGGAACCAGAATATATACATTTCCACGTTTGTAATATGAATTTCAGCTTCGTCCAAAAATTCATAACTTTTTCATATGGACTTGGATGGAGCATAAGTTTTGACAAGATTGATAACTTTATAGTTGAAAAGTTTTAGTTTGAAGTCATTTAATATCCAAAGAGCTAGCTTACCAAAGTTTTAAACAACAAAAATCAAAAGTAATAAACCCACCGTCGTTTTAGCATTGAAGTATAGGTGGGATGGCATGGAGGTACACTAGGTTGGAGGTCATGTGTTAAAAGTCAAGCGTGTGACATGCAATTGTGTGGGTACTTTTTTTAGACTTCAATTGTGTGTGTAGTTCAGGCCTTCAGGGGCGCCGAATTTTAAAATTATGTCCACGGTTTGTTAATTTTTGGCCCATCTATCAGTGTTGGCTCCTATTAGGCTGCACAACCAATATGAATACTTGCTTGCATATTACAAGTTGGATAAGCACCCGTAGAAACCTGACTTTCCATCCGGTACTTCAGTTCCGGATTGTATTAGGCCTGGCCGGACTAACACACGGTAGGTGGGCGGGGGACACTTTAGTCCTGGTTGGTGGCTCGTAGGACTAAGGATAGGACTAATAAAGGGGTGCCCCTTTAGTCCCGGTTGCTGGAACTGTCGGATTCGTAGTCCCGGTTGCAAATCCGGGACTAAAGCTGCTTTTGAACGGGGAATACTGGCATGTTTTCCACTAGTGAACCTTCATAGATGAAATTTAGGAGGTGGTTATGTGCAGTAGTGTACAAATTTTGGAGTTTATTTTCTAAAGTTATAGCTATTTTGTCACTGATGTATGGATCAAGAACTTTGGCACCATATATACTATATGTGACTGCCAATCATGTGGGTAATTCGGGGATGACCTCTCTTATCCAAATAATAAAAATCATTTATTTACATTTTTGGCTAAGTTTTCGTCCAACTATCTGTATCAACTGCGAGCCAAAACAGATTTGCGTACTACTGGTAGGATAAACGGCTACAAATGAGATTAGTTATGAGTCAGCATACTTGAGGATTTATACAAGATTAGTTGAAGATTGAAAATTTAAAATTTGAATCTTGAAATGTTGTCATCTTATATTTTGGGATGAGGGAGTATAAATTCCCGAATCGAGAACATTATTGTCACCTCACTCTGTTTTACTTACGCAGATTGACGAAGTCACCAAACGCCTTACTCTTGAGGGTACATCACCTACCACTAAAATAACAGGGCCGATTAAATCTTAAAATAAATCTAGAAAAATGCAAGCATGAATGCTGAGTCGAGGACTCGAAGCTAAATAGGCGGATTCCACCACAAAAGATATTACCAACAGAGCTACGCTCAATCGGTAGTATCAAAATAATTATAGTTTTACAATATAGCCCTCCAAGTTTTTAGCAACGATCAAAAATTAGATTTGTATAAAATTTAACCATAAAAAAATCTTGATGTGCATGCAAAGTTTGCCTGCTTCTGACTTGTCTGGAAGCATGCTTGTTGGACAGAACAAGCAGTAGAATATTTGAATTAGCGCACGGTTCATATATATATTCAACGCACAATAAGACACAAGGTGCAGATGATTCAATGTATTATCATAACCGCGTACCATCTCAACGAGAACACATGCCTCTCCGAGAAACAAATCTTAAACACCAACATAAATTCGAAGGTACGTGACACCACCGAATGTTTCGAAGCTTGAATCCACCTTACCCTAGACGAGAATTTTTAATAAACAAGGAAACGGAGATCAAGAAATTAACATCAGTGCATGCAGCTCGGTTGCCCTTCAAGAGTGCATGCAGTTTGAGTGGCTTCTCTCAGCTTCACCCAGGCCGGCCTAGAAGTTGTGGCGGCTCCACGTCTCGTTCACCGGCGGCAGCCGCTCGCCGAGGTACTGCCTGGTCAGGTCGGTGGCGCAGCTGGCAGCAGCCGTGGCGTACAGTGGCAGCTGCAGCTCCTCGACCTGACCGCCGCCATCGACGCCGAGGAAATCCCTGGTGAGACGCCTGTGGCCGCCGCCGGCGCACAGAGCAGACACCGAGCCGTCCCGAGCGAGGCCGAAGTTGACGGTGTCGGAGACGATGCCGCCACCGGTACTGGTGACGATGGCCGCGTCCGCGTGGAGGTCAAGGTACGGCGACGGCTGCATCATCGCCATCCTCGGCTGCAGGAAGGGAGCCTGCTGCTCTTGGTGCAGGAAGTAGATGGCGCTAGGGTTTTGCGCTGCCGCGGGAGGAGGAGGAGGGTTGGGGAATGGGAGGAACAGCGGCGTGGTGATGCTGTTGGAGAAGAGGAGATCGCTGCTACTGTTGGCGCCATTGCTGCTGTTGGTGGTGATGGTGCTGCTGTTGTTTGCAGCTGCAAGAAGCCTCGCGCTCTCCTCGGCTAGGGCATCGCAGAAGGCCCTGTGCGTGAGCAGGCTGTCCTTCCTGCACGGACAGACCATGGGGTATGCATGTGTGTTAAACAAAGGATAAGGATTAGAGCAAGGGTCAATAATTAGTTGATAGGTTATATATATAAATCAATGTTGATGTGCACATGTGCGTGCGTACTCAATGCAATCCGTGCATGTAAAGTTGCATTTAACTTTGGCGACGAAAAGTTCGGTCATATGATTACCTAGGTTCCTTTGTCAGTTTCCTTTGTGAGATCACTAGAAAAGAAGTCAGATGTATCTGCAGGTGTGTAGGTTAAACTTAACAAGCTAGAAAATTAATCAGTATACTCACTGCTCTAAGCCATTTCAGTTTTGTTTTAAGTCATTCTTTTAACTTTCATCAAGATTATAGAAAAGTATATTCACATCTACAATACAAAATAAATGCACTAACAACACATATTTCATGGTGGATTTAAGAAATTAGATAGTGTTGGTGTAGTTTTCTATAAATTTGGTTACAGCAGTTAAAGAAACTTGATTTTAGAACGAAGAGAGTGATGTATATCAATCTGGTGTAACATATGTGAACTACTACTGTTCATCTTCGACTTGAGGAGCTGAACATGTTATTATCTACTGTACGTGTGGGGGACCCCTGCTATGTAGAAAGCGTGATGCAACAAGCAGAAATGGTAATGTGAAAACGATCTTACTGGAGTGCACTGCAACAGCAGATTGCAGTATTTGTGTGTTCATAAATCATTCCTTGACTGCTTGGATCGGTATAGGCAGGTTCAAATTTTGAAAGGAAATGTCATGCATGAAGTATGGTGGCCACATGGACTGCCATAAAGAAGTTGCAGGGTGTTTGTTTCCAAATATGTAAACATATATTGCTTGGTTGCGTGCTGCATTGACCAGGGATTTATGGTTTTTGACTGAAGAAAAAACAAAAGTATATATGCACCACGAGTTCTTCCCTGCGGTACGTTGTTCATATGTACGTGTTGGCTTTTTTGTGTTTGTAAAAAATATAGCTAAAGATGTGCATCGAGGTGTAATCGAGAACCCTAAAATTCTCAAATACGGGGTTATGCTGGCGGCATTACAAAACACAAGTTCAAGAACTAACCGTGACTAGCAGAAGCAAATATTGGTAGTAATAATAACTTAAGAATTCAGATCTAAGTTGTAGAAACCTTCAAGTTCAAGAATATATATGGTAAGCCGGAACCGGGACTTGGACCATAGTGTAGCTAAGATCTTGCGTAACCAAATGATCGATCGATTTGATTCTCAAAAAAAATTGAATAAACACACGAATGCAAGCTCTATACCTTGCTCAAGCTCATGGCCGGGTAAAGAAAAAAGGGATGCACATGCATGCACTGATGTTCAATTCAACCAACCAAAGAACAGCGAGAAACCCGGCCAACAGGCCATCACAAGAACGATTCTTGGTATATATGTAGGGCCAAAAATAATTAAACCAAGCTGATGAGCCTGCTCATGAGTCATGAGATCGATGAGGGTGTCGTGTCGTCCATGGCTGCTTCATGCATATATGCGCACAAGAACACAGGGAGAGGAGCATGCATGCATCGATCAGTATGATCGAGTACCTGGTGAAGAGGATGCCGCAGTCGCATCGGTACTCGCGCGTGCCGCAGCCCTTGACGTGCGCCTTCCAGTCCGACTGCACGGCGTAGCGTTTCCCGCACCGCTCGCACCGCCACCGCTTCTCGCCGTGCTTCCTCGAGAAGTGCTTCTTGATCCCGGTCAAATCCCCCAGCGCCCTGCAGCAGCACAAGAGCGCAGCCGCGCGCCATGGATCGATGCATCAGTTCCATGGCCATCATATCCATCTCTTAATAATTATAAGCTGCTGTAATTCTAGGCGTAGTACGCGTACCTTGCGGGCTCGTGGTGGACGCAGGTGGGCTCGGGGCAGACATACACGCGCTTGCGCGGCGGCGGCGGCGGCGCGCCGTCGCCCTGCCTGCCGCCGGCGCCGGACGGGAGGCTGCGCTGGCGGAGCTTCCATGGGAGGTTGTGCCCCCGGCGGTGCAGCTGCAGGTTCTGGTCCCGCTGGAAGCCCTTGTTGCAGATCTCGCACACGAACCGGTTCGTCGCCACCAGCGTCCGCGGCGACAGCGCGATCACCTCCGCGCCGGGGTCTTTCAGAATTCAGAGCAGGCAGCCGCGAGAAGCCAGGGTCAAGAAAGATTATTGATGGAAGAAAATTAAGATGCATGGGTAAGTAATTAGTTACCTGGGTTGCCGGGCTGGCTTCTCTTCCTCTTGGCCCCCGCCGCCCTGGGCGCCTCGGCCGGCTGCGACAGAGGCGGCGGGGCGGTGGCCGAGGCCGCCGGCGCGAGGAAGAGAGGGCTCAGGGCGTAGCTGGTGGCGATGTCCCCGCCATGGGAGCTGGATCCAGTGGCCTCGTGGTCAGACGAGAGATCAGAGAGCATCATGATCACCACTAGCGCACCAGCGTGCGTGTCTGTTTCTTGGTGTTCTCTAGCAGTTCCTCTCTTTCTCTCTCTCTCTCTCTCCCCCCGGCCTGTTGTGCTTGTGTGGTCTCAGCTCAAGGCTAGCTAGCTGCTGGTGGTGGTGCTGTCCAAGTGTGTGATTATTTGAGCAAGAGGAGAGGGAGCAATCAGATTATTATTGCAGCAGAGGATCGGAAAAAAAGGCGTCAGAGAAGAGGGATGTGGTGGTGCACCGGCACCGTGTGAACTGTGGGTGTGTGGGTTTGGCGTTGCCCTCTGCAGGCTGCAGTTGCTGCAGCCAGCCAGAATAAGAAGGCCTACGTGTAGTAGAGATGCTGCAATCGAGTGCACTCCCTCTACAGGGACCCGTCAGGGCCAAAAAGCTACGGCCATCCAGCCGTGCCATCTTTTCCCTTTAATTTCTGCACCTTTTTCTCAATGGCATGCAGGCAAGCATGCATCAACATGTGGTGAAAACCTTGAGCTATACACTGAGATAGACACACATGCAGATCGGCGCGGCGGTCATCAGTGCATCAGCAAGTCACTTACCATCATGCATGTTTGTTTGGTTTAGCAGGCAATAAAACATATGGGTAACAAACCTGATATGCATATAGATATAATCTATAGCGATAATAAATCTTAGCCAGCACCAACTTTTAGTTTTTAGTAACTGATGTGCTCATGGCGGTGTCCACATACTATCTGAGGACAAAAGAGTTTTAGCGCACTCCTGTGTATGGTTGCTAGCTATATATCACTATCTTTCTGACTGGAACTGCGAAATTGATCGAGGTAGAACTGAAGAAGAAATAGTATATATGTTTTACATATCTAGACAGGAGGACTTGTTCAACTTCTATCTGCAGCACTTGCTCAGCCTTTCCACAAGCGAATGATCAGGTAGATGTGTTAAAAGGCACTGATTTTTCTTTGTTGATCTCCCATACTAAGATCAGCATGAATTATACTTATGTTTCATTTTGTGTTTTACCTTTGTGGACTTTGAACTGGTTGGTGCAGAATTTAAGTCATCACTATGTATAGATCAGCCATACTGATCGAGGCAGTACATTGTTTCTTTTTCTACTTGGCCCTGTTGCACTGTTGTCAGAGTAGACCATTGGAATTATAGCAAGGACTAGAAAGAAAAAAGAGGGCAGGCCATATAGCAGCATGCACACACAAGGGATCACCCTACAAAGAAAGCAAAAGTAGCAGCACAGGGCACACCAACTACTCATTGATTGATGCTGTTCTTTTAATTTTGTTTTTTTTTTTGCCAATCGCCTCTGATGTTGACTTTTTCAGTATTGTTCATTCAGAGTTTGTTTGCAAATACATTTTATGAGTTGATTTTTGAAGACTACTTTCTGTTTACTTGCAGGCATAGTGTATCTTGTGTTTAGAAAGGCTGTGTCTTCTAGGGCTTGAAAGACAGATCAGTCATCCAGTCTTGTCTCTACGCTTTTTCTGCAGGTTTTATCAGAGTCTTAAACAAGGTTTATTTTCTCCATCTTTTTTGAATGTATCTCTGATGCATCCATGCTCTTTTAGCCTGCCCATGCATGTTTTTTTATGGTAACTGAGAGGCCATGACGGTGCCAACATATACATGTATACTTAGCTAGTAAAACAAAAGTACCGACTGAAAAGGAAATGGTCTGCGTAGTGCATCCTAGTTTCTTCCTTTTACATAGATAGACAAGATTAGTCCAATTCTCATTTCCAGCAACCAAACTTATACCATAAACTAATAATCATAAAGATGTGTTAAAAGCTCTGATTTTTTATTACAATTTTCCCTCTTTTACAGAAGAAAGGCCGGACTATGATTATTTCTGGTAAAAAAAACATACTAGCCATACTGAAAAGGAAAACCTCTGATTAGTATGATTTGTGTTATGCCTTTTCTACTTTCTCTGTATGGAGTAAATTGGTTGGTGCAGAGTTTAAGTAATCAGCATAAATACACTAGCCATACTGTAGTACACATATTTTTTTCTACTTTGCCCTGTTGCTAATCCCAGCTGGAGCTCTTGTTGCACCTGCACTGTAGTCAGTGAAGACCATTGGAACTACAGAAAGGACTGGAAGCAAAACAAAATGAGAGAAAGAAACAACGGTGGGACATAGAGCATGCACTGCACACACACAAGGGATCAGGCTCACCCCTACAAAGAAAGCAAAAGTTCCAGCAGAGCACACTCATTGAACCTCTTCTTCCTTCGATTTTGATTTATTCTGTGCCCCATGTATCAGGATTGTTCATTCAGAGTATGTTTGCATACACCTTGTGACTGATGGTCAAAGACTACTTTATGTTTACTTGCAAGTATGTAGTGTACTAGTCTATCTAGTGTAAGGGTGTTTTGGAAAGGCAATCCTGGGCTAAAGTCAGATCAGATGAGACCATACATCCACTCTTTGGTGTTGTTGTCCCTAGTCCCTCTCTAAGGCCTCTCTTTTTCTGCAGGCTTGATCAGTCTTAAACAAGGTTTCTTTCCTCCATCTTTCTGAATCTCTGATACATGCTCTTTTAGCCTGCCCATGCTTGTTTTTTTGGTGGTTTGGGGATGGTACTGGTCTTATAATTCCTTGCTTGCTGCTTTAATCTTTTCTTCTTTTGTGTGTCTCCTTTTCTTATTCCATCCATGCTTTTGGCCCAAAGATGGTGTGCTAAACTAGCCCCACTGATGAGAATGTTTGGGCCCCTTTCTTTCCCTTAATTCCTCTCTTTGGCATTGTGGGCACTCCTGCTTATTGGTTGGATCTAATGCATCTCTTCTAACTAGAGATTCAAGTCTCGGCATACCTGGCTGGTTACTGGCAATAACAGGTAAAAATGTTCCAGTTCCAAAGTTCCTAAATTCATTTTGTATTTGAATTTTAAAACCAAATCCTAGGGATACGGTGGTTTCTCATTTTACTTTTGTTTAGCAGATTGAAGTGCAAAAAAAATACTTGTGGTTATATATCTGTGAAGATAGTCATCTTTATCTACAGAGTACAGGGGACTATACCATCATCCATACAAGTATTCAACTTTGTTAGGATATATGAAATACTTTTCATGTGTTCAACCTATGTGAAAACTAATACTTGAGCATTACAGTATGGTACTAATACTTGAGCATTACAGTATGGTATCAACAATGTAATAGCTTTGTTTTCTTGATGGTAGCCAGGAAAATTCAGAACATGCATTTAGCCGATTATATACCGATAACCTAGGTCCAGTACTTATGTTTCCGGTTTTCCAAATCCTAGTGTACAAAATCGTAGGTCCAGTACTTATGTTTCCGGTTTTCCAAATCCTAGTGTATAAAATCGTCTGTTTATGTTCTGTCATTTTTTCTTCTGTTTGCCATGGGAGAAAGGAAAGTCACATCGAAAGGTGCCGTGTGCTAAGTGTGCAGTGCATCTGATGCCCCATTTGCCCTTTTCACTGTTTAGGCAATGGACTGATGAAGTTGTGACGATATGTGAATTGTTACTATCTTGATTGATGCATGTTCTCCCATTTCCTTGTCTCTCTCTGTCAGATGTCTTCACATGTTGTGCTCACAATGACATCTGGGACAGGAAAGGGATATGCATTGTTTAGCCTGAATATTGCCTTTACCTCTGCTACCATACAAAATTAGTGGCGTGTTACTTGTGCCTCTTTGGCTTTCTCCGGTTACCTGCCTTGCAACGCTCCACCATCCTTTGCTGTCCACATATCTAACAGTGGCCATGCTTTATTCTTACCTCAACTAGCAACCTCTGATGGGCTCCGGGTTCAGAGCTTTCAACATCACTGAACTACCTCAATCCACTACTGTGAGCAATTGCTGCACAACTTCATTCTAACAGTGACAGTACACATGCCGCAGCTGTTTGTGGATGGGCTGTTGTCAAATGCAAAGAAGCCAATTAACTTCAGCAAGCATCAGACTAGAGTGGGCTGTTGTCAAATGCAAAGAAAATGCAGAGACCGTACCCAAGGTGTCCAGAAAAACATGATGTATACAATCATCAGGAAGAAAAGATTCTAAATTGTTCAAATTTGGTCCAATTTTACAACTTGATGTACAATGACCATCACAATGTTGTGAACAAAAATATCATGCTCATCAGTTAAACAGCAAGCTAAGGAGAGTGGACTCTAGTACTCAACCTACAGCCCAACGCCGGAAGTCCACCGGTTGCACATGGAGAGTGGACTCTAGTACTCAACCTAAAGCCCAACACCGGAACCTGACGGAAGTCCACGGCGGTGCCACAACGGAATGATTGTTTGATGTTACAGTAGCACACTTCCGCAGTAGAACAATTCCACAGCTTCCAGTTGCAAGAGTACAGGATAAGGACTTGTAACAGCTTATGTCCGGTCTTGTGTATATAGGACCTGTCTGCCAGTCACCCCAGTCACCATCTTTAGGATCACACTGCCAGTCAGCGTGGAGAGGTTAGCCAACACATCACAGATCTCTCCCCTGCATTTATCAAAGAATTCGAACATCAGTACACATGGCAGTGTAACAATGCAATGGCATGAGCATGCATACTTCTTTGCAGCTGAAGCAGAATACTTACAGCACTGAGACTTCTGCGTCAAGGTAGTGGTGTCCACAGTCTAGGACTCCCATATTTACACCTCAGAACAGCCTACCTCCACCAGTCAACTGAACAAGAAGCAATTGAGAATGCTTCAGTCCGGAGTAAGCAGGAAAAAATCAAAGAGTAAATCTGAAGGTGCCATTGCACAAAACATACTCCGTAAATGGGAACAGCTAGAAGAGGAAAAAAATATCATCATTGGTTGTCAATCAGCAAGATCCATCACTACTCTAATCTTCACTCCTGCATATTCGAGAAATATCACTAGTCTACATTAGTATTCTAAAAGGTTTGTGTCATTGAATTTGAAATGTACCAGGTTGTTCAAGATGATCTGCAACAGTACGGAAAGCACCAGTAATTGTCGGGTGAACCATTAGGAACACAACTCTACTTTGGGCTAGAAGAACTCAGATACCCCAGTTGTTGAGCAAGGTCATCCACATCTTCAGTTCTTCCGTCCAACTCTGCTGCCTTGTCTCCAATATCTTCGATCAACAGCTCTGCCCAGAAGTCATCATTCAGCTCTGACTGGCCACTAGCTTGATCCATCTTTCCACCATTTGTACTGCCCTTTCCAAGCTCCTGAATGTTCACTGCTAAATTCTCCAGCTCAGGTATTCCAGGTTCACTGAACCCATCAAGCACACCTGAATCAAACATAAACTGTGAATCAAGCTGCTCATTCTGACTTGTTTCCCCAGAGCTGTAGAATGGAGTGTTGTCAATTGGTCGCCTTCTTTTCTTTGAGATGGCATCCTCGAGTTCCTTCCTCTTATCTTGCTGCTGGACCAACTGCTGGAAGAACTCTGGATTCCGCATTGCTCTTGCCAAGAACCCCATCATCTGTACCTGCTTTTGCTCAGCCACTCTTAGCCTCTCTTCCATGGCTCTCACATGATCTTTAGTAGTTTGCTGCTCCTGCCTTAGCTTTACTACTTCTGTGATTAAGATGTTCTTGTCGCGCTTCAGCCTGTCAATCTCTTCCTCAAATCCAAATTCACCAACCTCCAGGCAAGAAGCAGGAGTCTGCTGCTGATGTGATTGTGGCACAGATGATGGTGGCTTCCTCCTTTTTATTGTCTTCAGTAGGTGCCTTTGACCCCTCAGGAAACCTTCATTTGCAAACTCCCACCTATCAGGATCAACCTTTCTGAAGCCCTGCAGATTGCAACAGTCAAGATGAGACCACAGTCAGGTCACAGCCACAAGCCAATATGCAGCTTTGGCAAAAACTCCTCTGCAAATTTCAGCTCGTATTTTTCTATAATTTGCAATGAGGATAACAGGAATAATGGTAATGAGCAGCAGTATACTATAGCATCTGAAGGTGATCAGTAGTCTTCTAGAACAAAACAATCTGGTTCTTGTACTTCATCCAGTATCTTGTTCCATCTAGCTACAACAAGAAAGTTCAAGAAACCATGTCAGGATTATACTTTTTGTTGGGAGTGTTCATCTCTCCTCTCCTTGCCTCACCTTAAGATGGGGCTCACTAGAGGATCTATTCTTTCAAGCATGAACACATTCAAGGAAGCATTGATTCATACACATGCATCAATCAAAATCAAGATAAAAGGCACTGAAGCCCAAGTAACACTGAATCCTAACTACTCCCCATACAACCTGAGATACTGTTGGATATGTTCTAAATCCTAATTATCTTCGGGTGCAGCTATCTTTTCTGTTCAGAATTCAGCAGTCATCGATTATGGGTAGTGTTGGCTTATGCTATAATCTCCTCAAAACTAATTCTGTGTAGTAGGTGTGATCAGAAATCAAATCTCAAGATACATTGAGGTAGCGTTTGGTTCAGCATATTGTAACGTAATCGGATTACGGAAGGTAACCGATACCGTTAAATACGTTTGGTTTATCGTGGACTGTAATCAACTACCGTGTAATCGGATACCGCCCGTACAATTCCGATACCGTCGCTCCATGACCGTAATTGCTTCACGATACCGCCGCTCGGGCTCGTGTCTTCCTCCTGCGAGCGTACAGAAGCAGCTCCACCCTCTCGTCGTTCCATGTGGATGAGCTATGCCAGCGGCAAGTGCACACTGCCGCCCTCCGTCTAGAGCCTAAGGAATCGCCCCAAAGATTCCGTCGTGTGCTTCTTCTCCTGCACGTAGCTGCTGCTTCTACCCCTGACTGACTTCCGTGTGCAAGCTGGAGAAATTTCTCCTGCGCGCTATGGCGCTGCACTCCAAATTCATCCGTCGCTGCAAAATTGACCTTCTGGTTGTAAAATTGAACCAGCGTATCTCTAAATCAAGGTTTCTATCATCAAAATTGAGCTGTCACACAGTGAATCGAACCCACACTCAAATCAAATTCGAGTTCAGAGACCCCAAAATCGGTTTCATAGGCCCAAATCGAGTTACGTGATGCTCCTCTGCCATTGATGCACCTTAGAGCTCCTGCACATGTAAAGACCTCTCGATACAACATCGAATTGATCTGCGCCCATCCAAATCAATCTCCAACTCCTCGAATCGAGCTCCTGCTTGACAGAATCATGCTCTTATCTTCCGGATGGGTTCTTCAGGGACCCCTCGCAATTCAGGAGAAGGGGAAGGAAAGAAAAGGTAAGACTACCAATCAAGCAAAGGAGAGCTGGCTTGCCTCTGAGCTGGGGGAGGCAGATCCAATGCCGGCAGGCGGCGGCCACCTCGTGCTGACTTACACCGGTGAGGACCTGAGGGATTGGGAGGAGTACTATGGGTGTAGGGTGGCTTGGTCGGACAGGTTTCTTCTAGCTGCAATTTTCTGTCAAGGAGCAGGTATCTGATACCGTTACAGCAAGAAGCCAAACAAAGCCTGAATTTTTTGTTTTCCATAACAACAAACAGTGTGACTACTCTCCATATATAACAGTGTGCAATGAAGATTTGCAAGTAGACTCTCAGGACGATTGCTCCATCTCATTTTAGGTAAACGTAGCCCATTGAGTGCATTACTGACTGTCACTCTTTTGAAACGTTCTAGATTTGTAGCCCCTATAACCTGAGGCAAACATGATGTTCTACACTATAGCCCCTAAAACCTGCGCCAAACGTGAAAGATGCTGCTGACATTGCAACAGCAGCTCAAGCATTCCGGGAAGATCAAGAAACAGTCTGGATTCAGATGCCTCTATCTGACCACCTCAGTTCAGAAACAGTACGCAACCAAGAATTCCACACAACCAAACGCAAACTATCACATGAGCACTAGCAGTCCGTGATCCAGAACAAGAAGCAAAGACTCCGAAGGGGGGAAGGAAGCTGGGACTCACATAGGTGTTGAGCTGGCGTACGAAGCTGGAGAAGTTGCTGTGCTTGAAGAGGCGCGGGAGCAGCGCGTCGGCGAAGACGTGCGGGTCCCAGACGACGAAGCTGTTGCCGGCGCGGCTCCACGAGACGACGGCGTCGGTGGCCGGGTCCTCCACCAGGTCGAACGTCTTGGTGAGGAACGGCGGGGGCCCGACCTCGTGCAGCCCCTCCATCGGGCGCGGCGCGTCCCCGCCGCCGCCGCGCACCCCGTCCCGCAGCGGCTGGTGCTGCTCCAGGAGCTCCTCCTTCACAATGCCCGCGGCCGCCGCCGACGGGTCCATGGCCGCACCGCAGCCGCCCTGCCGGCCGAGAACTCCAAGAACCCCCGAACCGATTGAGCTGCCTTTGGTCGGAATGCAACCCCCCAATCGCGGCAGGAGAAACCCGGCTCCGGCGGCCAAGTGGCGAATCTCGCAGGATACTTCCCGCTGCTGTAGTAGTGTTTGGGGATGGTTGTTGGGTGGAGCGGAGAAGCGACGGGGAAGGGGAAGATATTTCTGCGCTGTGAAAAAGGAAGGAAGGGGAAGGTCGGTGGTGAATCCGGTCGCGGGAGAAGAGCGGCGGGCGTGCGGTGGCCGGACGCTAAATACCCCGCCGTACGGGGGGAGCGTCGAGACACGTCGCGAGGGTTGTGGAAGGTTCTAGACCACGCGTCCGGCGACCGGCCCGGCCGCGGGGGCTCGGAAGCTTCTGGAGACGAGGCCGGAGGGGTGGGGTTGGGGCCGGGCGAGAAGAGCACGACTGGTTGGTTGGCGGTGACAAGAGGCCCAATGGCAAGCCCACAGTGCAGCGATCCTGGCCCGGTTGTCAGGAGAGTTTGTTTATTCTTTTCTAGGAGCACATTCGCACGGGCCAAGTCAGCCAGATTCCCGCGGCCCGGTAGATATTTCTTCTCGTGTGAGTTTTATATTGTAGGTTTGCAGAGATGACTCTACTTATCATCAGGCACCGGTATTTTTCTCTCTCTGCATAAACCAGCATCAGCCATCAACCACCAGCCAGGCAACAGTATTTTTCTCTCAGCACAAACCAGCACCAGTCACCTGCCACCCGCCAGTCGAACAGGCTGGCAAGTGTCACGGTCAGGTTGAGGCCTTGTTTAGATTTCAAAAGCAACTCCCAAATTTACTTTGCAAAAAGAAGATTCCCTATCACATCAAAATGTCATAACATGTATGGAGTACTAAATGTAGATGAAATCAAAAACTAATTACACAGCTTTATTGTGCTCTGTGAGACGAACATTTTGAGCCTAATTAATCAAATTTTGGACAATTTTTCATAAATACAAACGAAATGCTACAGTGACGCAATGATTACGAAATAACATCGAACTCCTAAATTCGACCTCCCAAATTCAACGCCCGAGACATTTGCAACTGCACAAGAAGATTTGCTCGATTTGGTTGCCATACCGTCACGGGTCCGTGGTTGCTAGCAATAATGCTTTTGCGTGCAGTCAAATGCTGTAAATAATGCCTTAGTATCCATAGATTGCACGCGAAAATAATATAATGAGCTAATCACTCTCTCCCGGTCTTAAAATAAATGTGATTTTAGACTTTATAAAAATTATTTCAAAAAATATACATTTATAGTATTAGAATAAGCTAAATTAATTACACACGTTTATTTGATTTACCTTTCAAATTTTCAAGGTGCATATACATTTTAACTGTCTGATTCTTTTACATATTCAAGCTATATTTTTATGAGTTTTGCTATTTATCTGACAACAGACTTTTACGAAAAATTTGCCAAATTTTTGATGTTGTGTATGTTTTTTTATGTTTCAAATATTGCTATGAGATGTTGCAAAACGTTTCATGATTTAGGGGAGAAAATATGACAGATTTATTGATGTTGAACATGCTATTTTATGATGTTTCAAACATTCGCTCTAGCATGTTGCATATTACTTCATATCCCTCTCATATGGAACATTGGAGAATAATATCTACAAATATAAGAAAAGAATATATGCAACATCATAAAATTCGGCAGATTTTGACCTTTACAATTTGTCAACAAATAAATTGATAGTCCCTATTCTTATTTATATGCTTATTTTTTCAATATTTGATTCATCAAGTTTTCATGTAGAATTAACTTCTTTCATTAGGAACACTTAGGCTTTTTTCTCATGACTACTAATTAATATGTCTAAAAATCTTAAACCGACATTTATTTTAGAACGGGTGGAGCATATTATAATGCATTGCGCAACAGGAAGATCAACTTGGCGCTCAATGCTCTAGTTCTGTGGATAGAGACTATGCCACCATCCAGGATGCTGCTTCAATGATACCATATTCACGTCTTTGCTAATTCTTTGATCATTTTTTATTGGTGTCTACAACACCTTTGACAACAACAAAATAGCAGCCCTGCACCACTATCACCACCACCGAGACTATATTATTCTTCCATATTGAAAGAAATGATGTGGGCTTCAAGTTAAAGCCGGCGCTCACCCATGCTGCATGGTCGGGCTCAATTTTTTCCAAGTTTTCCTAGGATTTGTTTAGGTTTCAGACCAGATATTGAAGCCTAAACCGTACTTAAATTTATCCAGCATGATCAGGCATAAATAATGCACTATATGGGACTACACAAGAATTTGAGCCCGTTTGGGAGGGCTCCGGCCTCCGGGTGCTCTGGCTCGTGGCTCCTGTAGCAGTAATGTAGTGCTACTGCACTTCTTCTGGCTGCTCCGGCTTCATATGTTTCGCAGTTCATTTTGGGTATCCATTTCCATCTACTCATTTTGGAGACGGAGCTGAAATTGCATTGGGCGGAGTCGAGCCGGGCTCTAGATTACAAGTTGGCGCGAGTGTAGGATGCATTTCCCCTGCACCACTGCCGCTAGATTGCCTGGCACCGTCAGAATCCAAACCCACGGCTTCTTCAAAGCTAACGTTTAGCCGGCTAAATTAGCGCTGTCTGTTTGGATAATGACTATTGCATAAATCTAATTCTATAAAAAAACATTTGTTACTACTTCTACTTTTATATGCAAATAGAAATGAGCAGATGGAAGGGATGTTTCGTCTTTTGTCCATATAGTCCCATCCAATAGCATCCATCCTCTATCTGATGCTCTTTCAATTCCTTAATATGGCTAAAGTATAGCTCACCTATTAGCTTTTCTATTTGGATGGACTAGTGTTAAAGTTTAGTATTTTCAACACCGGAATCCAAACAGGGCCTTGCCATGTTACCAAATAGATATAGGTGTACCACACGTCCACACAGCCAACTCTCACAAGTTCAGCGAAATCAGAACGCGAGAATCTCAGAAGTAACAGAGACCAAGAAAAAATTACCAGTTCAATCAGAAGTTCAGAACTCCAAGTATTTTCTCCAAAAAAAAACGGAAAAAGGTGCATTTCCCAGGGATGTTTTGGGCCATCTTTCAGCATCACGCACCATCTATACAGCGTCCGTTTCTACTTATTCAAGATAATGTAGGGATTAAGGCCAGCTGAACTGATACACACAGTTGAGAGAAATGATGTTCATTTCGAACTGACCAGAACGCACTACATAAGTAGGGACATACAACATCTTATTCTGATTGTACATATGACATTTGGAACCGCCCAACACCAACAGGTTGGTTCATAATGGCCTCAGCGAGCTTCAACGGCTTGATTTGCAAGCTTGTCGAGGTACTCCTTCCTGCAAGAATGCGACGAATCCATAACAAACAGGTCAATGGGAAATATTCAAGATAGAACCATGAATCCATGATGATAATGAAACATGGAATTTACCTCTCTGGCAGATGATCATGCGGACGGTTGTACGGAGTCCAAACAGGCTCCCCAACAAAGAGTCGCATTGCCTGCAAAGCATGCTTGAGATCATCACAGTAGCACGACTCCAGTAACATGATTCTGATGCTAGTCACCCCACCTACCAAATGGAGTGCAAATCTTACACAACTCTATAGAAATGATAATGGAAGGTTTTTAACCTCAGCAAAATAGCGAACGTATATTTGCACAAACCATTTGGTGATGATAACTTCCCAGGAACGTATATGAATATGAATTTAATTTAATAGGAACCTAAGTCGAAAGAGGTGCATGTGTCTTCTTTGCACGACAAGAGACAGGACGCACATGATTGTATGTTTGCACAAAAAATTGCAACTGCATACATTATAACATATTCCACATCTACAGTCATCTTTGACACTAAATTTTAGTGCAAAAAAAACAAAATTGGGGCATGTAAATTGATGCCCACAAATCTGTGTCAATTTCAAAGAATTCAAGAGCAGACTCTGGTCAATGTACAACAAAATGGCATGTGCAACTCATTTCCACATTGTTATATCTAATGAATGTGATCCTAGCCCAGTAAGTTCAATGCTTTCTTTCACATGCAGAAAGGCATACAGAGGCCTGTGTCAGCCACTTCTGTGGGCTGTGGCGACTAGGACATAAACCAGTGTGTTATCTAGTTCGGTCATTATCTTACCTATTAGTTGCATCAAAAACTCATAGCCACACCAATTGTTCCTAGGTTCATTTGTTGGGCATCATCAATATTTAAAGAGAGAATTATCTATACATAGATCAAGCAAATTCTATCCCTGCGCATCGCTTGTCCAACATCAACCACCACTAATTGCATCATGGCTCCTGGCCACCCTTGCATTCCGTGGCTGAGACCACCCATCCATCAGAACTAAGGCTGTTAAGTGAACAAAAACAGGGCAATATAACAAGTGTCATAAGAAGTACCTTGATGTAGTTGTCAGTGTCCAATGTGAAGCGGTGATACATCCCTGCAGGCAGAACAATCATGCCTCCTTTCTTCACCGCTACACGAATCCACTGATCGTTTTCGTCCCTCACATCAAAGTATCCTAGAAAACAAAAGAACATAACACATGACTATAAAGAAAAGAATGCCCTTGTCACTTTTGTGCATGTACCAAAGAGATCTTGTTTCTTCAAATGTTTACATAGTGACACAAACAAACATAACAAGACACATACCACTCCCTTCAAGGCAATAGCGTATTTCCTCATCAGTATGCAGGTGCTCTTCAAAGAAATTCTTTATCTTAGTCTCATAATTTGGTAGCTTCTCTGGGCATACATCACAAATGTCCTGCAAATAGCAAATAAATAAATGCCTTTCTTGTATTTCACTTTACTAACCACTAAATAGAATACAGACAGACCATGTAAGAGTAGCCTCTAGCTTCACGGATTTTCTTGAGGTTCTCATCTTTCTCCCAGTTATCAGGGTTTAGGCGCCAGCTGATGATTCCTAGTTCTACATATAAAAGATGCAAATGCTTTAGCTTCTACAAAATGGAAATTGAATGTTTGCCACTTGTATACTAGAGTTCAAGCTCAAGATATAGGTAATAAGTTGATCTGCAAATGCGCAAACCTGAAAGCTTCTCCAGAGGAATGAATTCTTTGGGTTCACGGTGATGAGGAAGCCTCTGGTCTTCTTGACTGTCATCCATGTACCATGCTTCGATAACCTCCTGCTTGCCATCCTATTGAAAGGAAAGAAGGATTAAGCCTACCATAAATGCAAGTATTCAACTATGAAACAAGTGAAAGTACAGATAATCAATGAAAGGAATACAAATGAGCAAGCTGATATAAGGGTAGTCTTAGTATTGATGTCAATAAGCACGTGTAGCAAAATAAATTTTGAAAAGCAACGAAATACTCCCATTGATGAATAGAGGTATCAAAGCAGGTTTCATATGAGCACCGTTAACAGCAACGATTTTCTCTGTTTTGCAAATTCCTATTTTGTTTGAAGTATATATGCATTATCTAAATTGATCTACTCTAGAAAATAAAGATAGATGTCTGTGTGAATTAACACAGCAACAGATCTCTGAACCAATGTCTTTTGTATGTGTGCAGCTTGTATATGCTCTATTGGTATAATCTTCAACATGGGAAAACAAAGGAATGGAACTGAAACTCCTGCTATACCAATGACTAGGAATGAATCTATATCATTATAGGTTTACATAAATCCAGAAGGAAACTATTATTTTAATAGTGCCACTAAAACACAAAACAAAGAAAACAGAGAGCAGAAAAAGAAAAGGAAAAAATTACTTCTTCATAAAATCAGCCATCAGGGCATCAGATAGTTTTCTTTTCCGAGTGACAGAGCAACAGGACAATAAATCATCTTAGCCCAGCAAATTTGTGTGCGGAAAGAAATCCAAGATTCCACTCTCTGATTTTGCACTATACAGTTAAAAGGCCATGCTAACTTATTTCCATTCATCAAGGCTGCTTACAAAGGGATAACAATAGGTGGCTAGTAAGCCAAAAATGACTTTTGGTTTGGTTTATCAATTGTTTAAGACTAAACCAAAGAGGTCAATTGATAGCATTCTTGGGGAGCCCTCCAAGCCTCCAACTATCAAGGACACAGTGGAACAAAACAAATACTAGTGAGACGGCTACAGAAAGACCCAACCTACAAGTGATTGTGATAGTCACAAATCTCTCTGATAAACAAAGACTAATTCGTTCACAGCTTCTGATGTTTCAGTCTTTCAGACAACTAGAAGAAGTATCACTTATACTAGACCGGAGCTAACTGAACAGATGTGTTTTGCTCCGAACCACTTAGAATCCCATTTGGGGCTACAACTCCCGTGCGATGAACCATCAGAACATGGGGAGAGCAATTTCGACGCCAACTTAATTCCCCAAGATTCCCTGCTCCGCCTGTTTGCAGTACTTCCCCCGGAAAAGTCTCCCATCAAATTCGCTCACCTAATTACAGATTTCCTACTACCACTCGCATCGCAAATATATGGAAAAGATCTCTCTTCAACCTTTGTCGCCCTGCTCACTGAAAATCTCGTCATCCACGGACCCTCCCTCAAGGAAATCAAATCAGACAAAAAAAAATCCAATCCGATTGTTGCAGCCAGAACAAAAAAAACACACACATCCCAACCGGACAGAAAAGGATGGAATCCAACTTTCTGGGCAGATAGAACACGATTTTCTCATTTCCGCGTGGAACGAAGAACAAGGAGATCTCAAGGGGCAAGGGTTGCGTCGTCTGATTACCTGGAACTCGGTCTCCATGCTGGGAGATAGAAACTCCTCGATTCGCGCTCTTGCTTTCGGTTTTCTCTGTCGAATCTATTCGTTGTAAGAGCAGCGAGAATATTTTTTTTATACGATGGCTTGGGCTAGGCGAAGGGATGAATTTGTGTGTAGGTCCCTGGGAACACTGGAAATTCGAAACCTACCCTTGGACTTCGCTGGTGGCTGGTCAAAGAACCAAAGGCCATACCAAGGCCCTGTTTGAAGCTAAATTTAGCTAGCTAAGAGCATCTTCAAGAGATTAACTAAAAGACTAGTTAAATTTACTAATTTAGCTACTTCAAAAATAAATTTGACTAACAAATAACAGAGTAATTCAATAAATTCTGTAAAGGTGGCTAGTGAGGTAGGCTAGCTAAAAATTGCTAGCGAATGAGGTGGGATATAGAGCCACTGAATTTGGATGGTCATTTACAGAGTTTGTTGGAAACATTTTTTCTCTAACAATAGCTAAATTTAACTTTAGAAAACGATTTGGTTAGTCTCTTGGAGATGTTGGCAATAATTCTATCTAAATTTAAAGATTAAAAGGCTAGTTAAAAAATAAAAAGCTTCCTAAAATGAGGGATAAACTGAAAGGATCAACACTAGGCCTAGAGGGGGGGTGAATAGGCCTGTTTAAAAATTCCTGAAATAATTCTCAGAAAAACTGTCAGACAGTCGGATGATCCGACACAATCTCGGATCTTCCGGCAGGAAGATCCGACAGTGTATAGGATCTTCCGAAAATAACAGAAACTCCGGAAGATCCGAAGATAAGCCGGATCTTCCGACAGGCAGTTCAAGTAAACTTCGAGATTTGAAAACTAATGACCTTTTAACAATTCCACTTGAATACAAAGCTCACTAATGATGTATGGAACCTTCTAAATATGATCAATATCAGAGTATAGCCACAAATAAGTAGATCGGGACAAATCAAGATATAGAAACGAAATGAACAAGTATGAAAGTGGAGACAAAAGATTTTCTACCGAAGTTCACTCCACAAAGGAGCTACGTCTCCGTTGAGATGCTCACAAAGAGCCGGGCTGTCACACTAACCCCAAGTCTCTCCCAATCAACCACAAAGGAGGATTGAGTTACTTACTATGTGCTCCCACAAAGGGAAAGGGTAATACAAACTTCCGGGACTCAAACCACAAGAGAATGGGAGTTCACCGGCACCTCTAACCGTCTAGGAGCAAGCTCCAAGAGTAACAAACGCAAATCGACGAATCCAAGTGCTTCAAGTGCTTGAGAGATGAACTAGTTGAAGAGTCACACAGGTCTCACACTATGAAGCTTTTCTCTCACTCAAACCCTAGTTGAATCTTGGAAGAATCAAGCTTGGAGGGGGAGTAAAGAGAGGGAGTGAATGCTCAAGTGGAGTGTTGGCTCGAGTTAGGTCAGTTTGAGCAGCAGCAATGAATGAAAGGGGGTGAGGGGTATAAATACCAACCCCCCAAAATATGACCGTTATGTTCACTGCGAAGGGGTACCGGATCTTCCGACACTTGGTCGGATCTTCCGATGAGCAACAGAAATGAGTGAGAAAAACTCCAGGTAAGCTCCGGGGGCCGGATCTTCCGACAGAGCGTCGGATCTTCCGACAGACCCCGGAACATCCGACCCAGCGAGAAACCAAGACAGAGCCAGCCGGAACTTCCGGTCGGATCTTCCGGCCTCGGGTCGGAACATGCACACAGGACACTCGTGAGCTCGAAAAACGGCTAAGTCTTGTATCTTCCGAAGCCACGGCCGGATCTTCCGGCCAGGGAAAACCCGAGACCGAGCTGCCCGGAACTTCCGGTCGGAACTTCCGGCCAAAGTTCCGGCCGAGCAGAAAAGGTGTTTGTGAAGTGTTTTTGTGGCTCTGAAAAGTTTGTCATCTCAAGCAAAGCACTTTGAGCAACTAAAATTCATCAACTACGTCCCCCTTGATAGTACGGTGGTCCTATACTCAATTTCAAACGAAAAATAGAATTTAAATTTCCAATTGAGTCTTCCACCATATCAATAAGAATTGGGGTACTTTCTTTTGTGCTATCTTTCTCTTCATTTCATTTTATTCCTGCACAACTCAAGCACAACATCATATCCGAATTTCTATTGCCATTAATCACCAAAATAGATTAAATGCCTAGATGCACTTTCAATCTCCCCCTTTTTGGTGATTGATGACAATACAAATTTGGGTGCATAAAAGGAATAGAATACATGTAGTAGCTCCCCCTCAATTTGTGCATGGTGTGATAAAGTCATCGTGATGCATATGACAAGATATTCACAACAATAAAGTGAGAAATAACATCACATCAATTCATAAGCATCTCACTAAGAAGTAAATAAGAAGAACAACATCACGCTAACAATAACCAAAATTAAATCTTACAAAACAAAAGTCTCACTTGGCACACCATTCATTAAATCTTACAAAACAAAAGTCTCACTTGGCACACCATTCATTAAATCTTACAAAACAAAAGTCTCACTTGGCACACCATTCATTACACAAATCCGAGTTTCTCATAGGTTCATAAGCTAGAACATGAAAGAAATAAGACAATCTAGATGAAGACTAGCCAATTCACTCCCCCTTTGTCATCAAGGACCAAAAAGGGAGCTACTCATCCTCGTCGTCGTCGTCGTCGTCGTCGTCGTCATCATCATCATCATCATCATCAATAGCTGCGGCGGCCTTGCCCTTGCGACGATCCTCATCCGTCTCGGGCTCACTGTGATATTCCTCCTCTTCCTCAGTTTCCTCTTCTTCTGCCACTTCTTCTTCTTCTTCCTCCTCTTCTTCTACTATCTCATCCTCACCACCTCCGTGATGTTGAGAGGCACCAAAGATAAAATCCTGTGAGTAATCCTCCCAAGGGTTTGCAAAAGGAGGTGGAGGAGTGACTTCCCGGAGTGGGCGAACTGGAGAATGTGGCAAGTTTAACTTCTCAAGAAGTTCTTTGTGGCGCTTATCCGCCAAGTATCTATCATTCTCGGCTCGTTGCTCACGCTCATGAGATTTCTTGACTTGATACTTGCACATATTAAAGCAAGAGAACATGCCTTGGAGCAGAAAATCTATTTTGCTCTTCTTGCCTTTGGGAGTAAAGGAGGGGCCACTAGAATGAGCTGGAGCAGCTGATGGAGGAGCTTGGGAAGAAGAAGCACCTTGAGATGATGGAGTTGGAGCACCTTGATAAGCCTTTGACTTGATTTTCAGAAGTTGTGTAATCTTGCCCTGAGGAGATTTGTATGCAGGATGGAGCTTATCAGACAAGATGTTTACCCCAGACACATGCTTGATCATGTGGAAGATGTATGGGGCATAGTGGCAACCACTGGAAGCATCATATGAGCAGTAAATAATTTCATTCCAAATGTAATTGAAAACCTTGAACTTGGGCTTCCCGGGGGCCATTTGAAACAGCAAGTTTTTGGCCCTCTTGGAGATATTGTCAGCATCTCCTGCTCTTGGATACAAGGTCCCTCTAAGAAGTTGATTCAGCAATTTGTAGAAAGGAGAAAGACCCTTGTATTTCCCAAACACAACTTCACCATATGCATGATCATACATGAAAGCCAACTTTGTGTCATCTAAGATTCTGCCTAAGTGAAGATCCACTTTGCTCCTATCATTGCTTGTATGGGCATAGGCGGTCTCCTCAGCAAGCCCAAACAAACTAGCAAAGTCATGTAGAGAGATAGATAGGCGTTTTCCACATAAGGTCCAATGCATTTCATAACGATCCTCATCGACCCATAGAGTGGCATAGAATTGGGCTATTACCTCCTCATTGTATGGACATTCAAAGGCCATCAACTTGTCCAAGTCCATCTCCACACACCGCTTATAAACATCATCAACAACTGGCTTGAGCGGTGGTGGGAAACTTTTCAGATATTTCCAGTCGACCCAATACATAGGAGTGCAAATGCGGGTCATTTTGAGGATTACAGATTCATACCAATCAGCTTGATGTGAAACCCAAAAACGAGGATCACCCTTGAAGAGCTTGTACTGGATGTTCCTTGGATCCTCATTCTCACTGAATCTCAGGGGCTTCATGCTATTCTGGGCCAGCTTGAAATTGACCAAGGAGCTGTCAAGTGAGTGACGAAAAGGAATAGCAGTACTGATGAAGTTGTTAGCAAGAAAGGATAGATCAATGTCATCGTTGTACTGCGTCCCTGGTCCTTCTTCTTGATTGGCCCGCTTAACTCTGGGACGAGGCGGGATCTTGCGCCCTGGCACACTGGACTGGGCTCTTCCACGAACAGAGCGTGAAGCTGCTTGCTCCATTGATCTCTTGCCCTTTCCAACATCTCTTGTCTCCCTATCTGAAGCAGAATCCGGATCAGAGGATGAACCGCTGGGAGGATGAAATGAGCTCTTAGTGCGACCGATGCTTGGGCGCACTGTCAAAGATGTGGTCTTCTTCTGCGTAACCTTCTCTTTAACCATCTGATAAGATATGAGAGAGCATGTTTAGAGATTGGAACAAAGATTTGCAACTAAGTTGATAGGACAGGGCACGACTTGGTCGGATCTTCCGGCAATGGGTCGGAAGATCCGGGGTTTCGGATCTTCCGGCCCATAGTCGGATGATCCGACAGAGTCGGGCCAAACCCTAGCGACTCAGGAACAGGAGATTAAGCCCACCAAACTTTGTGAAATCATAGGGAAGTATTCTAGACATGTATATGAGATGATTCACCAAGGGAAATCAACTAGAACCTCCTACATTGATAGATCGGGCGATGGGGATTTTGAATCAATACCGTTGAGATTTCCCGCGAGAACTCCGGAAGATCCGATGGAGATTGAGTCTTGGAGAGTTGGGGAATCAAAAGATGTCACTTGATGAAGAAATCCACGGTCCAATCTTCAAATCGCCTTATGGGATGGGGTGTTGGAGAGAGGAGGCGTTGGTGGAGGAAGAAAGAAAGAATGAGAGGGGTAACGGTTCGGTCCAGATATGTATATCGCGCACAGGCCGGAAGATCCGACGACGAGCCGGAAGATCCGACCGAGACAGAACCAGAGAGACCAGAGCGGATGTTCCGAGAGTTCCCAGGTCCGGAAGATCCGACAGAGAGTCGGAAGATCCGACCGGGTCGGAAGATCCGAAAAAATTTTCAGAGAGATTGATTCGAGACAGAGCCGCCCGGAACTTCCAGGGATAAGTTCCGGGGGGTCTGTCGGAAGATCCGGCCCAGATGAGATATGACACAAAGACGATTTAGCACGATGAGATTTGATTGAAGATTTTGAGAGAGCTTGCTTATGAACATATAAGAAACTTGTCCCAAAGTTGATCAGCAACAAACATGCAACACATAACCATGATCAACTTGAGACAAGAAAAGATCCAAAAATTTTGAAAACTCACACAAAAATAGAAAGAAATCATTTTTCTTCTAGACTAGCCATCAAACAATTGTGTATGCGACAAGTCAAGCCAAGTTACGAGAATCTAAGATATTTAGCTCACTCCTCAAGGAACAAAACCTTTGCTCATCAAGAGGCTTGGTGAAGATATCGGCTAATTGTTTTTCGGTTCCTACATGGCATATGGCGATATCTCCTTTGGCTTCATGATCTCTAAGGAAGTGGTGTCGAATGTCTATGTGCTTGGTTCTTGAGTGTTGAACGGGGTTGTTTGCTAGTTTTATGGCACTCTCATTGTCACACAGGAGTGGAATGTTTTTGAACTCACAACCAAAGTCACTCAAGGTTTGCCTCATCCAAAGTAGTTGAGCACAACAAGCACCGGCTGCAACATACTCGGCCTCGGCGGTGGATAGCGCAACGGAATTTTGTTTCTTAGAGCTCCAAGACACCAAAGACCGACCAAGAAATTGGCAAGTCCCCGTTGTACTCTTTCGATCTACCTTGCAACCGGCATAATCCGAATCGGAGTAGCCAAGTAGATCAAAAGTTGAGCCCTTGGGATACCACAAGCCAAGGTTTGGAGTATGCACTAAATATCTAAAAATTCTCTTAACAGCCATTAGATGACATTCCTTAGGATTGGCTTGAAATCTTGCACACATGCACACACTAAGCATAATATCCGGCCTAGATGCACAAAGATAAAGCAAGGAACCAATCATGGAGCGATATACCTTTTGATCGATGGATTTGCCTTCCTCATTTAGATCAAGATGACCATTCACCGGCATAGGGGTCTTGATTGGCTTAGCATTGGCCATGTCAAACTTTTTGAGCATATCACTTGTATATTTGGTTTGACATATGAACGTGCCATGCTTTAGTTGCTTGATTTGAAATCCGAGAAAGAATTTCAATTCCCCCATCATTGACATCTCAAATCTCTTGGTCATTATCCTACTATACTCTTCACAAAAAGTTTCATTAGTAGAACCAAAGATTATATCATCAACATAAATTTGACAAACAAACAAATCTTTGTCTAGTTTCCTAGTGAAGAGAGTAGAATCGGCTTTGCCCATTGCAAAGCCATTCTTGAGAAGAAAATCCTTAAGGCATTCATACCATGCTCTAGGTGCTTGCTTAAGCCCATAGAGCGCCTTATGAAGTTTGTAGACATGGTCGGGGTGCTTGGGGTCTTCAAATCCCGGTGGTTGCTCCACATATACTAGCTCCCCGAGAGGCCCATTCAAAAATGCACTCTTCACATCCATTTGATACAACTTGAAGTTGTGATGAGATGCATAGGCCAAAAGGATACGAATTGACTCAAGCCTTGCCACGGGAGCATATGTCTCACCAAAATCAAGCCCTTCAATTTGAGTAAAGCCTTGAGCAACCAACCTAGCCTTGTTTCTTGTGACAATGCCATTTTCATCTTGTTTGTTCCGGAAAACCCACTTGGTGCCAATCACATTTTGTTTGGGTCTTGGGACCAACTCCCATACTTCATTTCTTGAAAAGTTGTTCAACTCTTCTTGCATTGCAATAACCCAATCCGCATCTCCAAGAGCTTCTTCTACCTTGAGAGGTTCCAAAGAGGAGACAAACGAGTAAAATCCACAAAAATTTGCTAAACGTGAACGAGTGGTTACCCCTCTTTGGATGCTCCCTAGAATGTTGTCAACGGGATGATCCCGTTGAACACTTTGATGAACTCTTGGATGTGGGAATGTTGATTGACGTTGGATGGGTCCATCACCATCTTCCTCATGAGGTATCTCAACATCTTGAGCATCTTCACCTTGAGCTCCCCCTTGATCAATGCCTTGGTCATGATCGTCACCATGATCTTGGACTTGATCTTGTGATGAGCTTGGTGGTTCAACTCTTGTTGATGGTGACGGGTCGATGTTGAACATGATTTCCGGATCTTGTTCTTGTTCTTCATCTTCATTTTGAGGCTCTTGGGGCTTCACTTCTCCTAAACTCAAGTTCTTGATAGCTTGATTTGGCGGGACTTCATCTACAAGGTCATTTATAACTTGCTCTACTTGAGAGCCGTTTGATTCATCAAATTTTACGTCTACCGTGATCTCAACACACCCGGTGGTTTTGTTGAAAACACGGTAGGCGTGTTCGTTAGTACCATAACCAAGTAGAAAGCCTTCATCAACCTTAGGTGCAAATTTTGAGCTTTTGGTTTTCTTGTTAAGAATGTAACATTTGCAACCAAAGACTCGAAAGTAGTGCACCTTTGGTTTGTTACCGGTTAGAATCTCATATGGAGTCTTGTTCAAGTACTTTTGAAGATAGAGACGATTAGTGGCATGGCAAGCCGTGCTAACCGCCTCGGCCCAAAAGTTATCCGGAGTCTTGTACTCATCAAGCATGGTCCGTGCCATCTCAATTAAAGTCCTATTCTTCCTCTCAACAATGCCATTTTGTTGAGGTGTGTATGGCGCGGAAAGCTCGTGCTTGATTCCCTCTTCATCAAGAAACTCTTCAACATTTGTGTTCTTGAACTCCGTCCCATTGTCACTTCTTATATGCTTGATCTTCAACTCAAACTCATTTTGAGCTCTTCTAATGAATCTCTTGATGATTGTTTGAGCTTCACTCTTGTCTTGCAAAAAGAAGACCCATGTGAAACGGGAAAAATCATCTACAATGACAAGTCCATACTTGTTCCCGCCAATGCTAACATAAGCAACCGGTCCAAATAAATCCATATGAAGTAACTTGAGTGGTCTTGAGCTAGTCAAAATGTTCTTGGGTGGATGTGGAGCGCCAACTTGCTTCCCGGCTTGACAAGCACTACATAATTTATCTTTCTCAAAAACAACATTTGTTAGTCCTAGGATGTGTTCATCCTTTTGAAGTTTGGCCAAGTTCCTCATCCCAACATGAGCTAGCCGGCGATGCCAAAGCCAACCCAAGCTAGATTTTGCCACTAAACAAGTCTTCGGTTCTACTTTACTAGTTGTGAAATCAACTAAGTAAAGCTTTCCCTTGAGTCGACCCGTAAAAGCAATAGAGGAATCCTCCCTTCTCAGGACGCTCACACCCTCATTAGTAAAGAGACAATTGTAACCTTTCTCACAAAGTTGTGAGACCGACAACAAATTGTATCCCAAAGAATCAACAAGATAAACATTTGAAAGGGATGAGTCTTGTGAGATAGCTATTTCACCTTGGCCTATGACATCACCATGATTGTTGTCACCAAATGTGATCTTCTCAACGGGTGAGTCATACTCTTGTAGCTTCGCAAACATATTCCTTTCTCCGGTCATATGATTTGAGCATCCACTATCCAATAACCACGAAGGTCCACCGGAGGAATATGCCTACAAAACAAGTTTTAAGCCTTGGACTTAGGTACCCAAAAGTGATTGGATCCTTGAGTGTTAGCTTTTGACATTTTAGGCACCCACACACTTCTCATCATTTTTCTAGTATGAGCACCTATATACTTTACAACCATCTTCCCATTTTGATCCCAAGTGACCATATAGTCGATGGAGTAGTTTGGTGATGGCCTGTGCTCAACGACCTTCTCTTCCTTCTTGTTCTTCATCTTGACATCTTGACTAGATGCTTTTGCCTTTAGCAAGGGCTCCATGGAGCTTACCACTCCATGAGCCGCATCCATTAGTTCACCTAAATTGGTCCCCTTGGTGAACAATGTCACATCACGACCTCCTATCTTCTTAGTCCCATTGGCCTTTCCACCTCGAGTGTATCCAAGCCCATCCTTGATAGTACCATATCTACCGGCTTTATATGCCGGGTGAGTCTCGAATACACTCTTGCCCTTACCTTGGTCTTGGCCAAAGGCTTCGGTCAACTTTTGGATTTGAGCATCTTTAGCCTTGACTTTCTTCTCTAGCTTAGAAATGTTAGTTGCACAAGCACCTAAATCAATTTTATAACATCTTGAGCAACCTTCACTAGTAGAGACACTTGAGTCAAGAGTTGTTTTAGAGTTTTTCTTGGTACTTTCCCAAAGTGAGCTAAAATTGGCTTCTAGATCTTTGTATTTGATCTCTAGGCTTGAATGCCTTTCTTGAAGCTCACTTTTAGCACTCTCTAGGTTAGTTAAAGAGTCATTTGTCAAAGACAATTCCTTTGACATCTTCTCCCGTGAGTCATTGGCATGAGATAACTCACATGCCAACTTCTCAACCTTGAGTCTCTCCTCAACTAGAGCCTCTTCTAGGACAAGGTTTCTCTCCTTCTCAAGGATGAGCAATTCTTCTTGCCTATCAAGAGACTCCTCTCTTTTCTCAATTTTCTCTATTAGTTTTTTAATAAATTTGTAGCCATCTTCGCCGAACTTCTTTATCATGTTTTTCTCATGTTCGGCTTCTTCATTATCTAGATCATTTTCAATGTTCCTAGATGACAAGAGAGTAGATGAGAGAGGTGATGTGGTGTCCAATACCTTAGTCCCTTGAGCCATGAGGCACATGGGAGCTTCATCGTCACTCTCATCAAGGTTGTTGAAGAGTCGAGGAGTTGGTGTAGGAGCTTGAATGGCAAGTGTGGCCATTCCTCCGTCTTCGGAATCACTTGATGAATCCCAACCTTCTCCAACATGAGCACTACCAAACTTCTTCTTGTACCCTTGACTCTTCTCCTTGTACTTCTTCTCTTTGTCAAAGCTCTTGTCCTTTGACTTCTTGTCATCCTTGTCATTCTTGTTGCGGGGACAATCGGCAATGTAGTGCCCTTTCTCCCCACACTCATAGCATCTTCGTTGAGAGAAGCTCTTCTTTTCACCTTTTGTCTTCAAGAATCTCTTGAATTTTCTAACCATCATAGCGGTTTCCTCATCGGTGCTCTCATGGTCGTTTGAATCTTCATTCTTCTTGGAAGTTGAGGTCTTCTCATTTGACTCAACTTTCTTGCTTGGTTCGGCCTTGAGAGCAATGGTCTTGACTTCGGTTTGTTGAGTTGATCTTGTCACATCCAAGCTATTCATCTCATGATATTGCAACTTGTTGAATAACTCCATGGGCACCATTGTCTTGAACTTGTCACTTTCTCTAATCATTGTGGCAAGCATTGGGTTCTTGGGTGCGTATGCTCTAAGCAGTTTCTTTGTGACCTTGTTCTCGCCCCAATCATTGCTTCCAAGCATTCTAATTTCGGTGACAAGGAGCTTCAATCGATCATACATCTCTTGCAAGGACTCATCCTTCTTCATGACAAAGGCTTCTAGTTCTCCTTGTAGAAGATCTACCTTGCCTTCCTTGACTTCTTCCGATCCTTCATGAGCCATTCGAAGAGTGTCCCATAGCTCTTTGGCACTATCGATTCCCCTAATCTTGTTGTACTCATAATCGCTTAGAGCCCTTCTAAGCACGGTCACGGCTTGAGAGTTACGGAAGATGTCGTATTCTTGTTCACGACTTGGCGTTGCACTCTTGTCAATACCTATATTCACAATAGTCCAAAGAGATGGATGAAGACCATGCAAGTAAATTTTCATATCATCACTCCATCGGGCATAGTCAATCCCATTGAATTTGGGGACTTTGCCCATTGGAATGGATGAGAAATTAAGACTAGAAGGGTCAAAAGATTTGTTAGAAGAAGATGTCTCATATCGATAAGACACCGAGTGAAGTCCGTCGAGAGCGTCTCTTTCTCGTATCTTCTTCTTGAAAAGCTTTTGTGCCTCTCTTTCGGCCTTCTCCTTGATCTTCTTCCTTATCTTCTCCCTTCTTTGCTTTTTCTTCTCTTGTTCATCCAAGGTCTCATCAACATCGCTAATGTTGAATTCATCATCGCTTGAGCTTGACTCAATGGGCGTCGGATGTTTATCTTTGTGGGCGGAAGCCATCTCGGATACTTCTCCCATACCGGCCATAGTGTTTTCCCTTAGCGGTTAAGCCTAAACAAGGAATTAGGCTCTGATACCAATTGAAAGGATCAACACTAGGCCTAGAGGGGGGGTGAATAGGCCTGTTTAAAAATTCCTGAAATAATTCTCAGAAAAACTGTCAGACAGTCGGATGATCCGACACAATCTCGGATCTTCCGGCAGGAAGATCCGACAGTGTATAGGATCTTCCGAAAATAACAGAAACTCCGGAAGATCCGAAGATAAGCCGGATCTTCCGACAGGCAGTTCAAGTAAACTTCGAGATTTGAAAACTAATGACCTTTTAACAATTCCACTTGAATACAAAGCTCACTAATGATGTATGGAACCTTCTAAATATGATCAATATCAGAGTATAGCCACAAATAAGTAGATCGGGACAAATCAAGATATAGAAACGAAATGAACAAGTATGAAAGTGGAGACAAAAGATTTTCTACCGAAGTTCACTCCACAAAGGAGCTACGTCTCCGTTGAGATGCTCACAAAGAGCCGGGCTGTCACACTAACCCCAAGTCTCTCCCAATCAACCACAAAGGAGGATTGAGTTACTTACTATGTGCTCCCACAAAGGGAAAGGGTAATACAAACTTCCGGGACTCAAACCACAAGAGAATGGGAGTTCACCGGCACCTCTAACCGTCTAGGAGCAAGCTCCAAGAGTAACAAACGCAAATCGACGAATCCAAGTGCTTCAAGTGCTTGAGAGATGAACTAGTTGAAGAGTCACACAGGTCTCACACTATGAAGCTTTTCTCTCACTCAAACCCTAGTTGAATCTTGGAAGAATCAAGCTTGGAGGGGGAGTAAAGAGAGGGAGTGAATGCTCAAGTGGAGTGTTGGCTCGAGTTAGGTCAGTTTGAGCAGCAGCAATGAATGAAAGGGGGTGAGGGGTATAAATACCAACCCCCCAAAATATGACCGTTATGTTCACTGCGAAGGGGTACCGGATCTTCCGACACTTGGTCGGATCTTCCGATGAGCAACAGAAATGAGTGAGAAAAACTCCAGGTAAGCTCCGGGGGCCGGATCTTCCGACAGAGCGTCGGATCTTCCGACAGACCCCGGAACATCCGACCCAGCGAGAAACCAAGACAGAGCCAGCCGGAACTTCCGGTCGGATCTTCCGGCCTCGGGTCGGAACATGCACACAGGACACTCGTGAGCTCGAAAAACGGCTAAGTCTTGTATCTTCCGAAGCCACGGCCGGATCTTCCGGCCAGGGAAAACCCGAGACCGAGCTGCCCGGAACTTCCGGTCGGAACTTCCGGCCAAAGTTCCGGCCGAGCAGAAAAGGTGTTTGTGAAGTGTTTTTGTGGCTCTGAAAAGTTTGTCATCTCAAGCAAAGCACTTTGAGCAACTAAAATTCATCAACTACGTCCCCCTTGATAGTACGGTGGTCCTATACTCAATTTCAAACGAAAAATAGAATTTAAATTTCCAATTGAGTCTTCCACCATATCAATAAGAATTGGGGTACTTTCTTTTGTGCTATCTTTCTCTTCATTTCATTTTATTCCTGCACAACTCAAGCACAACATCATATCCGAATTTCTATTGCCATTAATCACCAAAATAGATTAAATGCCTAGATGCACTTTCATAAACCAACAGTCTCTTTAAAACTGGTGAGCGTGGATGGAAAGCGCGCCTGGCTAGGCAAAGATACCTAACGAAGGAGAGGAGATAGTCAGCATGAAAAAATAGCTATCAAGTTGGCTAGTCTATTGGCTATAATTTTTTTCTCTCTTTTCTCTTTTTTTAGCTAGCCAACGAGATAATCAAATACAAATACAAGAGCACTTGGGATGCTTTTAGCGGGGCTGATTGGATCCATTAGTTAATTGATGTTTATTAACTCTACTATCCTTGGATTCATTATAAAGAAAAAAAGAGTAAGAGTATTTGGGCCTTTAAACACGTTTAGCTGATTTAACTAGGTTGAATTAACTAATAGGATAATGAGTTTCCATTAGCTAAGAGGCATTTAGTTGATTTTAGTTTAGAGGATGTTTGATCCATAACAGCTGACTAAAATTTAGTTGTGGATCTAAACAGATCCAATTTGCGTTGGTTTGGGCTTGGGTTGGCTCCTACCGTATAGATTTTTTTCGTTGTGAAATATATTGTAGTAGTATATTTCTTATGAAACCTGAATTTAAATTAGTTTATATTTTAAAATAAGTTGTGGCTAAAATTTTATGTGCTACTAATTCTCTCTTATATATTTAGACTACATACAATGTATATCTAACAAAAACTATATAAAAAATCAAAATAAACTATAATTTAAAAACGAATAAGTATTTAGAGTTTAGGAGAAACACGGCAGAATTCACCATGTAAATATTTAGGCACTTTTTGTAAAAAACATTATATAGATAGTTGTTGGGCAAAATCGACTTGTAGGCCTCAAAATGCAGGATTCGTTTCTCGTTTTTGCCCCAATAGTAATACTAGGATACCATCAAACTCGATCAACAATAGTAATACTAGCTTATCATAATAGTAACATTGATGGAGCTGTTAACCCAATATTTCGTAAGATAACGGTAAGTCAATTGATGGAGACCCTGACGTTGAGGATGTGGACTTCTAATCACTCAGATTCGAACCCTCTATAACTGCTACTTATTGGTTATCAACCGTGCGCATGCAATTGACCTCGCCGCAAAGGATTTCTCTGCATGCGAATCGAGAACAACAAGCAAGAATGATAAAAACGCAATATACCCACTTTGGTCGCCATATTTAAAACAAATACTAATACACGATATCCATATTTATGTTTTGAGTAAATTGCACCCGCCATACAACAACTTGTATGGCCGTATCACTTTGGTCTAACAAGTTGCAAATTATGTAAATTCATACATGAACTTGTCAAATGTATGCGTGTACAGTTCCATATAGTATATTTTGTGATAGTAAGTGGCTACGTGGACACCTCATTTGTGATTGTAATGGGGTTCACATGTCTAGTGAATACTACATCTCGAGAATAACCCAATGTTTATTTAGTCTAGTCATGTGATTATATAATTATGTTAATACAGTTTTGTTACAACTACTATTACTATTTATTCTCTTTTATTTTCGATTTATATTTACTTCTAGATTATCATTATTGGATAAATATTCTAGTTCAATTTTGGATATGTGACCAAGTAGCAAAGGCGGAGCTCGCAGAGAAATCTAGAGGGGCCAAGATAAGAGAAAGCACACAAATCTTAGGCCTTATTTAGATACCAAATTCCACCTCCAAATTTCACTATGAAAAAGAAGATTCCCATCACATCAAAATATCGGCACATGTATGGAGTACTAAATGTAGATGAAATCAAAAACTAATTGCACAGTTTTGTTGTACTCTGCGAGACGAACGTTTTGAGCCTAATTAATTAATTTTTAGATAATTTTTTACACATACAAACAAAATGCTATAGTGACGCACGCACCCCAAAAGACCAAAGTTTGCTCCCAGATTCGAAAACTAAACAAGGCCTTACTCGATGCATAGTAAAATTCACCGTTTCTAAAGAGATTTTGCAGTGGCAGACGGACACATGGCCACCTCTGGCCATAACTAAGCTCTGCCCCAAGAAAGAACCTAATGCCTTGTTTAGTTCCAAAAAGCAACTCCCAAATACACTATGTAAAAAGAAAATTTTCCATCTCACATCACAATATCATAACATGCATGAAGCACTAAATATAGATAAAATCAAAAACTAATTACACAGTTTTGTTGTACTCTGCGAGACGAACATTTTGAGCATAATTAATCAATTTTTGGATAATTTTTCACAAATACAAACAAAATGCTACAGTGACGCAATGATTACGAAGTGACATCTTACTTCCAAATTCAACCTCCTAATTCTGACATCTAAACCAGGCCTAAGGCTCGCTAGGCTCCATAAGTAGCGATTGTTAGCTTGTCATGATCAGCTGAGTATCGGCACAAACGGCAAGGACCCGCGTCGTCTCATTTGACGCTCTGTTGCCTCCCTTCATCACCGAGATGGATGAAAGGAATGGAGGTTCGTTGTGCCACACGCTGGCTTCCATCGTGTCCAATCTACCAACTTCTTACATCGCAAGAGTGGCGAAGGGCCTAGAGACTAGAAGTGCTAGCGAAGGGCCGAAGGTAGAGACTAGAAGTGCTGGGAAGGGCTTAATTAGAACCGTAAATTTTGCATTTTGGTTATGTGCATACTTAAAATTAGTATTTATGATCTAAGTTATAGTTTGTGGGGGCCTTCTACTGTTGTAAAATACACTTGGTGGTGTACATGTGACCATACATATACATACTTGACAACTTTCTGTATATATATGCATAATTTGTAACTTGTTGGACCAAAATGATACAACCAGTCTAATTTAAGATCTCATTTTTCATTTTGATCCTTCGATAGCAAGGGTTCCATTTCAACTCCCACGCCACCGGCATCCGGGGAAGTGTGCATCTGACAGGCCTGCGCTGCGCTCAAGGCGGCTGGTGCAGGTGAAGCAGGCACGCACGATCCATGCGGCCAGGTCGTCGCGTTCCGCGTGCCACGCAAGGCAAGATCCACGCCGCGTTCCATGTCTTGCTCGGTTCTGGCGGCTTCCACGTTTCGGTGCAATGAACCTGGACTGCCCTTGGTTCTTTCTGACTCTTGCCTTGTTTTCTTTTCTCGCAAGTGCAGACGCCAACTAGGAAAGTTGTCGATCTTTTTAATACAAAAACCATTGCTACGGTCGGTATAGGATTGACAGTCCAAACTCTGACGGCAAAAACGAGAAGCAGCACTTGGGCCTTGTACCTTCTATAATCCATTCAATTCAACCAGCTTGAAAGAAGAAAGCAATCGAGGAAGCCTAAGTTGTTGCATCAGTATACTGTGCTCTACGTCTTGGGCAACATACCGAAGAAAAAAGTATGGTTCCAAACATTAGGCACCCAGCATTGGCCCAGCCGTGAAGAAGCGTTAGATAAGAACCCGCTACGGCCTTCTCGTTTACTTTCCAAATTCCACCCTCAAATTAAGCCATGCAAAAAGAAGATTTCTATCACATTAAAATATCGACACATGAAGTACTAAATGTAGATAAAATAAAAAACTAATTGTGCAGTTTTGTTGTACTTTACGAGACAAACATTTTAAGCCTAATTAATCAGTATTTAAACAATTATTTATAAATACAAACGAAATGCTACAATACCACATTTATGATAAAATCCCAACTTTACACCCCCAAAGTTGAAAACTGCCTAGGTAGGAATCCACCAAAAAGCAGCAGAGACCAGACAATTATGAACCGGGCATCCCTATGTTTTCAAACAATAATACAAACTCGCACCGTGTTTTTACCACGAATGTTTGTCTCAAAACCAACATTATTCGGGTCTCAATGGCATGATGTTTCCATTACCTCAGACATTAGCACCACACACTGATACACAAGGCGAGGTAAGATGCATCAACGCTAGGCCCAACAGAGTATCTGTACCAGACACATACAAGGAAATTACCAGTCGTAATACATTCCCATAAATGTATTGTGCAAATTAATTCAGCACGCAGTTCCATGGTTCGTGATAGGGCAGCAAGGTTCCGCACCCCTGTATGATCATACTCTTACTGTGATGTACATGAGTTAAAGAGATTGTATATTTGTATCACGCTCAACGGCGACGACAGGTTCAGTGTGCTGCGAGAGGGAATCCGGTGTTCTCCATCACATTCTTCACGTACTCTTGCCTCGCAGGGTGGCCCTCCTGAGGCCGGTTCAGCGCAGTCCAGACCGGCTCCCCAATGAAGAGCCTCATGAGCTGTGAATTTAAAGGCGTCAGAGTGCATCAACCAGAATTCAGTTAGTATATGGACATTAAAATACTAACTACTGGTTGATAACAATTATTCAAGGATGGCTCCGTCCGCTCGTGGTGCCGTCCATTCTCTCCTCTATTCCAGCATCTGAAATTACTTGGCATTCAAGGAATCTCAGCATTCAAATATTCTCAAAAAGTTACTTGGCATGAAACCTTTTGCTACCACTACATATGTCCTCTTAAGTTCTATGCATACCGTGCGACAAAGTGATCATCAGGACATCAAATTAGCAGCTCCTGTCAACAATTAAATATCCTCCAAATATTTGGCACTGAAGGAACCTCAGCAATCAAATATTCTCCAAAAATGACTTGGCATTAAACCTTTTGCTACCACTACAGATGTCCTGTAAGTTTTATGCTTAACTGTGCCACAGAGATCACTAGGAGATCAAACTAGAAGATCCTAAGATCATGTTGGTACCTTTGTGTAGTTTGCACTATCGAGGGTGAACCGATGATAAATTCCAGCTGGTAGGATGATCATGTCTCCTTTTATCCAAATTCGAATCCATTTATCATCCTTGTTGCGGATATCAAAGTACCCACTGCCCTCCAAGCAGTAGCGGATCTCTTCGTCAGCATGCATGTGCTCAGTGAAGAAGTTTTTCACCTTCTCCTCATAAATTGGGAGAACATCGTAGATTGGGACAAACTTTAGGTTTAGGAGGCGTACCAACTACCAAGAATTCAAGAAATCTAACAAGCGAGAAAAGAGACGAGCACCTTACCTTCAAGCTTGGAGAGGGGCAGTAATTCCTTGGGTCCGGGGAGGTCCTCGCCGTTCTCCCCCACGATCCACACCTAATATTCCACGAACCAATACCACAGAACAAATCAGCACAACGGGATGATCTTAATCAGACACAGCAGAAACGTATCCAGACTCCCAGAAAAAGATCCGGTCAATACCTGCGGAGCCATGCCGATGCCGAGTGGAACGGGAACCACGGAACCGGAGCGCGCTCGCTTGGGCTTCAGGAAGCGCCGCCCTCGACCTGTCCGCGCGTATAAATCGAGGAGGAGTGGAGGACGGATGGCTACCGGCGGGTTCCAGAACCCTGATTGTTCCTGCTGGATTTTGTCTTGTGTGGCTGTGTGATTTTGATTGTGGTGGAGATTGCAGCTGCGAAGATAGCCCTGAGAGATATCTTTTTGTTGTTTGATCGATCTGAGAGATGATTTTGGTGTAGAGATAGGGAGGACACTGGAAAAACAGAGCACAAATCAAATGATTGGCAAGATTTTTGTGGCTCCTTTTCTGCTGTAGCTCTACAGTTGATTTTTTTTTCTTTATCCTTTTCATTGGCAAGAACTCACGCGTGACACGCACGTTTATTGATGACACATAGGTATTAAAACAATGTCACTTGAGTGGGCTAAGGTAAACATACCAGACATGCGAAGCATTTTTAAAAATACTTTATATTCGCACTCTCATTTATAGAGACCTTTAGATATTCTTAAATCCAGAGGCACATGATTTGAGATAGTTGATCTTTATTTATATGGAGAAAAACTCTTCAATCTATTGTTTATTGGCAATACGGGATAATTATGTATAGACAAAAAACTGCGAGGAGGTTTTACCAGTTCGGACGTTGATTCTAAATTATATTTTAAAATTAGTAACACCACCATAAATAAATATTTAAATCCGGTCGTGCATATCCAAATTCATGCATGAGTTGATCCATCTCCATACCACATTCATGCGTGAGTTGATCCTTCCCTATAAATAAAATAAAAATATTATCATTTAATTTTAAAAATCAAGTGTTTGTATTAAATGAAAGGCATAAAGGAGTGCTTACCCTTATTGCACAAAGCAATATTCTTCAGCACCCTTGATTGTTTATCCTCAGAAGACATATTGGCAAATCTTTTTCTATCTCTTTCTTTCCTACGTTCAACTGTTGTATTCAACGACTCAATTCCATATTTTTTCATTATTTTTCATCTTCTATTTGTCTTTTCTGCATCCTTTTCAGACTGAGTCATTGATTCTTGTTTACGACGATAATCATCTTTCTTATATTGACGCTTTTTTTCAACCAGATCAATAATTCGCTTTGTCTGACCATTCAATTCTGAGTAAAAACGTAAAAGAAATAAATGGTCGCGGCAAGACTGTAGGTGTATAGACAACAACGCTATAGCAGATCAAAGCATAGACAGCGCAACCAGGCTACAGAAGGCCAACGACGGTTAAACTATGAACATGCGCAGCTAGCACAGCAAACTTACATGTGCCACGTTAAATTAGAAAAACAACAAATAAACTATAATTTATAACTCATAGCTTTTAACAGCATTCACAGCGACATCTTGTACAACCAATCAACCAAGCATAGTGCCACGGCCAGCTTTCGCCAAACGCCAACAACGACCGAATCAAACCGTCTCTGAAATCAATCTTTTTCTTGAGTTTTTCCTAGATGATTTGATTTTGTCTGTCACATCTGTGGTATCCATTAGATAGAGAAGGACAATTCGCTCGGAGGAGACAGCGAACAATAATTGGGAGGAGGCACAGTTTGTAGGAGGGGGAGAGATTAGGTTAATCGCCGGCCGTAGAAGAACCATTCGGAGGAAGTTGGGTAGCTCGGAAGGTCATTGCTTTCCAATCGATCAATTGGATGACACAACGTCGCCGGTGATGCATGATGCATTGTACGCATCCGGCGACCGCCCGACCGATTTTTTTTCCCTACCTGAAATGTTGTACTTGTTGATATTATAGATATCAAAATATTTTTAAAAATATTAAAATTAGAGAAGTTTGACTTAAGATAGAACTAAAATAACATATAATTTGGAACCGATGGAGAGTATCCTAATTGAGTGGAACAAAGTTGTATATAAATGACAACAAGAAATACATAACTATATCCATACCCTGTTTTCTAAATTTTCTTGCGGAGTTGTTTAATGAGGTTAAACAGCACCCTGCCCAAAAACGTTTAGTACTATTTACACACGCAATTTTTCATAATTAATTTGTTTGCCTATCCGTAGCCTGTGTAGAAAAAATATAGATTGCTCGATCCGTTTTTCATCATATGGCGCATAATAATGAAGCGAAGAAAAATCGTTTTCTTCTTTCCAAACAAAAAAAAGTGACAGCTCGAAAATTCAATGCTTTCCAAAAAAAATAACAAGGAGACACAGCTCGGAAGGTTTCACGGTGACTGATGTCCTTTTTAAAAAATCAGTTTCTTTTTTCCAAACAAAAAAAAGTAGGTAAAAAAACACTGGTGAAAAAAAAATGAGGGGCTAGAGGTGAACTCACACGGGATTTTTCGCTCTGTCAAAAAAAGTTTTCTAATATTTCCTTTTCTTCCCTTCAACGTGGGTCTAGGTGGGTCCATTATGAGGAGTACGAGGGATTTTAGTTGGTAGTAAAAATTTTCAAAAGAACTCGATCTATTCGCTCTGATCTGATCAGAAATCTGTCTATCGGTGCCGTTGCGGGCCGTGGTTGCTGAACCTGGAGCCCAAAGGATAAGATGGGCTTTGGTCCGGTGTTCTTATCCAAAAGATATGCTAAACAGTCTCATTAATCTTGCCATGCGGTCCACTTCCACCATCGTCGCCGCACCGAGAGCGGGCACCACATCCTTACAAACCATAACCGACGGCTACACCCACCCACACCGGTGTCATCCGCGTAGACGACATAGAGGCTCAAGTGTTCAATGCTATGCTATGCTTCTTCATCATATACACGGATTCCCTGCCGGTGAGGGCCAACAGAGAAGCCGATGAGAAAGACGACTTGCTTGTAGCGACAGACAGGTACGATATACAGAGGCTCAAGCTAATACGCCAAGAGAAGCTGTGCAGCTACGATACAGACTGCTACCAAGGAGTTGATGGCCATCCTCTGCAACTTGGTTAAGTTAGCCTTTTGTACGTTTTCTAGGCTGAATCAATCCTAACGTGGGTGTCTTTATTAGTTGCCCCATCATTACAACTTTACTGATGCGACAATCCTAGGATATGCTAAAGAGTCTCATTAATCAGGATATATATGCTCTATCGGAGCATATAGCACTTTCCAGCTTGGTCACCACCCTGCGCATATAAATCCAAACAGCTAAATTCGACGATGAGCGGCGGCGCAGTCCAGCTCGCCGTAGAACGCGGTGTGGCTGATGCCCGGCGGCGCGCACGGCGGGAGCTCCGGGCCCAGGGGCAGCTCGCCGAGCCCCGTGCCGATGACCATGGCCGGCGCCGCGACGCGGAGGGAGCGGGCCCTGCCCGTGAGGATCGGCGGCAGCGTCTGCTGCCCCACGCCCATGCCGTCCACGGGGTCCACGGTGACGAGCGCGGCGAGAGGCACGGCGAGCTTGGCCTTGGCGTGGCCAAGCGCCAGCGCGAAGGCCACCTTGCCGCCGCGGCTGTGGCCGGAGACGGACACCTTGGCTAGGTTCGCGCGGACGCCGGGCAGCAGTGCAGTGGAGAGGTCGCCGGGGAGCCAACCGATCACCGCCGCCGCTGCGTTGATCCCTTCGGTCGCGTCGGGCCCGGATTCGTACAGCTGCGATTGCGATCGCACACAGTCTCTTGTAGTCGTGAAGCAGCTGAGCAGATCGAGAGAGAACTGGAGGGCCTGAACGCTGCTTATTATATCATTACCTGAGGTCCGACGACGATGAAGCCAGGGGAGGCGACGTGCCGGTGCCGGAGCAGCTGGGAGTAGTAGGAGTTCCATCCCTTGCTGCCAAGGCCTCTGCCATGATCACATCAGGGACATTGGTGTAGGCGTGTGCTGCCGCAGCCAGGACGGCTCCCTGATCGTTTCTCAGCACCATCCCACTCGCTTCAGCCCCTGTCTCCAACAAAAAGGACGCATCTGTGTTAATTCACTTGCCCAGCCTAACGCTAGCTTCTGCCAAGGACCTTGCACAAATGTCTGCCTCATGTCCGGCCCTGATCTTGAACACATCAAGTCCTCTAGCATTGCTGAGACATGCCTGACTGCCGCCACCGGATCACATTCATCCTTAGTTAGATTGAATCTCAAACTTGAAACTCATTTTTGTCTTAGATCATAAGTTCGTTTGTTATTGTCTTAGAACAAACATGATGTTCGGAATAAAAGTAACATAATGAGATCTAATATGTATGTATCTTTTTTCTTAATTTTATTATTACTATTTTAAATATGAACATTCGTAATGTCTAATTTGATATTTTTAATATATATGTTCAACATTTTGGATATATTGTTGAACTAGTTTATTCGAAATGTTGAGATTTCACAATTTAGAATCAAGTTTCATAAAATTTTGAAGCATGTACAAACATACAAAATCATGCTACAATAATCATGACTACTATAAAGATTGAAAATTTTAAAACAAAAATAGCTTTCACTTATGTGCTGTGGTCCATAGAAATTATAGTACTCAGAAACGATTTGTAAGGGCTGGCTGGCTCTTTTTTTAGGGCGGGTCAAAAGGTGTGTTGACCCTATTGATATGCAAAGATACCGTAGCTGTTAGTGCCAATCCTGAAAAGATATTTCCAAGGGCGGACTAGGGGGAAGTGCCGCCCCTCGAAATAGCCTTCATTTGCTGGGGCGGTAATGCCTATTTGTAGGGGCGGGTGGCAGACTACTCCGCCCCTAAAAATATGGGATTTCCTGGGGCGATTGGCCCCATGAGCCACCCCTAGAAATGTATTTGGAAATATATTTCTAGGGGCGGGTCGTGTGCCCACTTACCCCTGCAAATGGATGTGTACATATAACGTGAGCGCAAGTGCAGTAGCTTCTTCCTCCTTAGTTTCGACCGAGCCAACTGAGAAAGATAGGGAGGTGCTGCCAAAATTCCAAAAAAAAACAAAGGGAAAGGTTTTGCTGCTCCTTTCTTTGGAGTTGGAGGACATAGAAGGTGAGTTGATGCTATGCCAATGTTATTTATTAAGCTTATTATATAGGTTATGCTTCAATTAGGGTTAGTTTTACCTCTAACAAGATCTACATCTCCATAGTTTGGTTTGGTTAGTTTGACCTTAATTTAGGTGAAACTTTTGGATGGAATTAGGTTAATGAAGTAGGAGAACAAGGTTCTCTAATCTATTTGCATCATTTCCTTGTATTTAGACTCATTCATGGATGAGGGGTTTCCTAGGGAACATGGATGAGAGAGAAATAAGATTATTTATCTTTTTTAGTTTAGGAAACCGAATGTGTTCTTTTTTCATGTGTATATGTGCCTCTTTTTTACCTCGTAGTTTTTTATTTTGGTCCATGCGTATGTGTGCCTCTTATTTATCTCCTAAATATACACGATATTTAACCTCAAAGAAGTTAGGTTTATAGCTATACTCATTGAAATTATTATTTTTTGTTGATGTACCACATGTATAACTATTATTTTTAGGTTAAAAGATGGATAGAGCATGGATGTATAATGCACCAAAGATGGATGATTAAACTTGATAAATTTATTAAAGCGAGGAGAATCATGCATTTATTAAATCCAAACAGAGAAGGATAAGGCCTCTCGTTCCCTCGAGGTCCCAGCCAAACCCCACGAGAGGCGGATCGATGGGGCCGACGGCGACGGCGGTTGGAGGGGCGCCAATGTGGGTGCGGCGGTGATCCCTGGTTGGATTCGTCGGGAGCAGATTGAGAGGGGGAAGTGGATGAAACAACCTGGGTAAGGATGTGGAGAGGTAACATCGGTGTAATAGACAGAGACGAATCATTATTTTATGATGTTATGGTCCGTTCCTGTGAAAAATTAACAGCAACAACAATAAAGGAATGGCAAAATATAAACAATGGTAACGAAGGAATAGCTCAATTTTCAATGGCAAAGAGGGATGTGTCATATTTTCCAATGGCAACCAGGAAATTTGCTTGTCATCATATAGCATGCAAGTCGGCAATTCCGTTAAAAGTCGGAACAAACCGACAACCCTCAAATTATCCATGACCCATGTCACATTCACGTTATGGAAAAAAGAGAAATGTTTGGTCTGATTGATACTGATACAATCGTACATGAATGTTAGATCTAATAGAAATATATTTTCTCTGTTTTTAGAATTAAAATATATAAATAATATATATTCAATATATTATTTCATAGGAGGTAATATGGATGTTAATCTACGGTCCAAAATCATTTCGGACTACCGTAGAAACATCCCTTGCATTTTGGTCTTATTAAGATGATCGAGTGGCCAAAAAACACGTCTTCCGGCCATAGAGTCATAGTGTACCAATTCTTAACAATTGCCGCACCTCAACCAGATATAAAATTAGCATAATGACCAGTTCTCTGATAGAAAGAAAAAATCTCATGGCTGCGAAATCATAAGAGATGAGGACTTGGGAGCCGTACTTCAAAAATTCTATAGATCGAGCTATAATAACATGAGTATTTATTTTCTCATTGCACGGCTGCAGTGGGTGCACACATTCAAACAACATTATATTCAGAAGTTATGAAGGTACACACTAATAAGCACGACACTACATTTTCCAAAGTAAATCGAGCTCCTAGAGCCTTTTTATTAGATTGCAAGTAGAGGAAAGCAACCATTAATGGCAACATCAAAGATAACATCAATTCGATAGCTGGTTCTAGCTAGGTAGAATGAATACAAGACTTCAAGGTTTTGCATGGCCATATCCAGAACCACTACCCGCACCACCACCGCTACCACCATTTTGACCATACCCTTCGACTCCACCACCGCCCATAGCATTTGCATTCGTGGATGAGTAGACATAAACATTATTAGCTTCACTGGATCCGTGGCCGCTACCACCACCAATTGAGTAACCACTAGATCCGGAGTAGCCTCCACCTTTTCCACCACCCCAACCGCCACCACTACCGCCTGCACTTGAAACTCCACCATATGGGTTTGGACCAGTCAAGCTGGTGCCGGAGCCGAAGCCAGATCCAGTACCATGTCCAGAACCACCATACTGTCCACCACCGCCACCACCTCCGCTAGCTGCACCACTTCCATGGGCAGAACCACTCCCACCATCACTCGCAGCTGATCCAATACCATTGCCAGACCAGGAACCAGCACCATTCCCAGATCCACCGCCCTGTCCCCCTCCCGTCCCAGACCCTTCTGAGCTAGAGTACCTAGCTACCCTCGCAGCCTCGCCTAAGCCAATACTTATTACGAGGACAATGAACCCTAGAGCCGCTGCGATATTCATGTCAGCCATTTTGAGGTTGCTACTTGTGCGCTAAGTGAGAAGTGTTGCGTAGGTACTTATATAGTTGTAGCTAGATGCGTGTTTCATTCACTCGAAAGCTCGTTGGTGTTTGCTTAAGAGCTATGCTGGAGTTTTCGATAGCTAGTGGATTGGCTGACAAGAAAGTCAACTAGTGCTGCAAGTTGACTTGGTGAGGAAAGAAGACAGATCGATCTTGTGCTCTCTTATTACTAGCTACTTGCAGTTGTTGCAGCTAAGGAAAGAGATATTCACCAGGGCCAACACTGCGGCACTTCCATGCCGAGCAAGAAGCAGCTTACTGCGCAAAACGTTTACGATCGACGAGAGATAGTAGACTGACAGCGCAAGTTGACTTTTCAGCGGTGACCTCAAGCTCGACGTATACGTATGCGTGTAAGATCAACTTGGAACTTCTCGTTAATCTCTCTCTGTGAATACGCACAGCATTCCTGATAGAAGTCTACGCTTGCCTCTCTGATCTCCGGCATCAGTTTGCACCAAACAATATATATCAGCTCCTAATGGGGCTCGGAGACCGAGACAGATTTTAACTACGTACGCATGCAGCGAGAGAGTGCCCGTACGCACCGTACTTGTTGACCTGAATATGTATAGTACTGTACCCGCAGGCAATTTTCATGAAGTCCTGCCGCTGCCTCCGTTCTAAATTATAGGTTGTTTAACTTTTTTTTATCACAAGTTTAACCGTTCGTCTTATTCAAAAAATTTATGTAAATATAGTTAAATTTAAGTCATTTTTGAAGAATGTTTACTAATAAATCAAGCCATCACAAAAGGTATAATAATTTACACAAAATTTTGAATAAGGCGAACGGTCAAATTTGTGGTAAAAAAAATCAAACGACCTGTAATCTGGAATGGAGGGAGTACCTTTCTCTCCTCTTGGTTGCCAAACACTGTTGCGCTTGCGCATCAGTCATCATCAAGTACAAATACACTACTTGGCCATAATACGAGGGAAAATATTTGGTGCAATTAAACCACTTCTTCAATCAGTGGGATCGTGAAAACCTTTCTAATAAGCACACCAGGAAGTTCTAAAAAATTTTAAACGACACATCGAATATATTTTCCCATAAATATATGCCAGCCAGGTTCACAAATTTCTAGGTCATCGCGGCATTGTCAACTTAAGCTTTTGCGTTTCCGCTCAATCAAATCCATGATCAATTCCAAGTTGTGCCCTACGTACGTAGTACCCATGATGATCCCAACAAATCTCGCTTCGTCCTTTGGATTCCTACATGTTGAACATCACTCACGAACATATATAGATATATACACCATTTGGCCATTTACAGTAGTAGTGAATGCAACCTTCTAGATCGTCGTCGTCGCTGCATTGTCAACTCCCCCATAGTTCTCAACTTCACACAGCACCCATGCATGGTTGCTTCCAAGTTGAACATCATCACTCCCTACGGCCAGTTCTAGCTAGCTAGCTAGTAGCCACTATAAGTAGCATCCTGAACTCTAGTACTTGGCATCCTCCATTCAACTCGATCAGCATTCCCTTCACGTACGTACTACTGTACTCCAAATGGCCACTACCAAACTTGTAGCACTTGGGCTTCTTGCCCTTTTAAGCATTGGTCTATCCAGTGCTGCTGCTGCACGGGTAGCAAGATACTCCACTGCTGAAGGGAAAGGGGAGGGGCAGGGAGAGGGTGTTGCATATGGGAGTGCTTCAGGTTCAGGCTCCGGGGATGGGTTTGGTTCCAGCGACACCAGTGATACCGGGGACAGGGATGCCATAACCACGGCCCATGCCAGAGCTGCAGGCGGCGGCGGCGGCGATGCAGGTAGCGGGCAGTACGGATCAGCTGCATCCGGCTCCGGATCAGGCTCCGGCACTAGCTCAAGTTACAGTAGGAGCACCGGCAGAGCGTGGGTTGAGGGTGGGTATGCCAATGCTGGAGGTGCAGGTGCAGGTGCTGGTGCAGCACAAGGTGATGGGAGCTACGGCTCTACCGGTCATGGGTATGGATCTGGATCGGGTGCTGGCTCTGGTAACAGGTATGATGATCGGGGTTATTATGGAGGGCACTCGGAGGCGGTTGGTGGTGGTAGCGCCGATGGTGGAGGCAATGGGGAAAATGGTGGATACGGTAGTGGCCAAGGTATTGGAGAAGGGTATGGGAACAGTGGGCACGGATCATCGTCCCCGTAAGATTATTATTATTATTCCCATGTTATTGGATTGGATCAGCGCGCGCCTAAAGTAGTATTTGAAGGCTATCACACACTTGCCATTCAACTATTATTATCCCACGTACTCCCACTCCCACATGGTAGTTTTTCTACGTTATTAGTCTCTTTTATTATGTATTATTAGGTCGCAAGACGTGTGATAGTCGGACCATAGTAACAAAAAAATGGGGTCGGTGGCACGTTCCATGACCCGGGAACGTCGTCCCAGTTCGTGGATCGGGATCATCATGGGTCATCGTCCCAATTTTCGCTGGATCATCGTCCCATCTCGTAGGGTCATGGACTCTGGATCAAGGTCCTGGAGGTCGCCATGGAGAAGCTCCCACATGAGGCAGGCATGATGTTGCAGCATAGATGTGAAGCACAGTAATTGACAGCTCCAACATAATGTAAAACACAATAATTTACAGTCCATCTAGCTCTTTTCTTTTCTCCTTTTCTCCCTTTTCTTTGTTTTTCTTGACTCTTCTATACCTCGTACCGGGGTCATCGACCCGACAACTTCTTGGTTCACGTACCATGTTGTGAATTTTCGTCTCAAATAGGTATACCCTCTCCGTACCACAATTTTATAAAGTATCGACCCTCGATCCCATTCCTCGACCCAATCGACCCGGGAACTTTGTGACTATGAGTCGGACAGATCGACTTCACATGTTACTAATAAGTACTACGTCTCACATCTCTCTTTGGTGTAATCTCAATGTTGGTTCCAGTCCTCCAGAACACAAATTTTGCGTGGTCTATGATGTGAGGATTTACTTTATCAACCATTTGGTATTTTACTCACAAGTCACCTGGCCTCCTTTGCACTCAAAGGCTAAAAATCTTGGACGTGCCAAATTTCTGTCGTCACAATCCCGCGGATGGAAAAAAAAAATCCTACAAGAGAGCTATTTACTCTACCGCCGCCATCGCCTTGTCCTCGAGAAACTCGACGACGGACAGCCCCACGGGCGCCTGCTCCGGGCGCGCCCTGATGCTGTCCAGGGCAGCGCCGTCCCCTCCCACCCATTTCTTCAGGAACGCGACGGTGGCGCCGCCCACGAACCGCCGCATGGGCTCCCTGGCGCCCATGCGTGTCGTCGTCCATCATGTCCGTGTGGCCGTAGTCCGCGGCCACCAGGTGGCACGCCGCCGCCGCCGGGTCCAGCTCGCCGTAGAACGCCGCGTGGCCGACGCCCCGTGGCGCGCACGGCGGGAGAAGCGGGCCCCGGGGCAGCTCGCCGAGCCCCGTGCCGATGACCATGGCCGGCGCCGCGACGCGGAGGGAGAGGCCCCTGCCGGTGAGGACCGGCGGAGGCGTCTGCTTGCCCACGCCCATGCCGTCCACGGGGTCCACGGCGACGAGCGCGGCGAGCGGCACGGCGAGCTTGGCGTGGCCTAGTGCGAGAGCGAAGGCCACCTTGCCGCCGCGGCTGTGGCCGGAGACGGACACCTTGGCTAGATCCGCGCGGACGCCGGGCGGCAGGACGGAGGAGAGGCCGCCGCCGGCGAGCCAGCCGATGACGGCCGCCGCCGCGTTGATCTCCTCGGTGGTGTCGGCCCCGGATATCGTGTACAACTGAATAAGCAATCTTGTGTCAAGCAGATAAAATCGAACTGGAGCAAACGCGGAGCATGCAGAAAAAAAGAGCTCGGCGAACTGACCTGAGGTCCGACGACGACGAAGCCATGGGAGGCAACGTGCTGGAGCAGCTGGGAGTAGAAGGAGTTGACGACGAGATAGCCGTGCAGGAAGTCGAGCACCGGGTACTCCCCGTCCTCCCGCGGCGCGGCGACGAGCAGCGGCTTCGGCGGCCGCGTGTCTGCGCCGCCGCCGGGCGGAGATGATGACGGCGCGCCGCCGCGCCCGCACCACGACGGCGCTCTGGTCTCGTCCACCCGGGTGAGGCTGACGCCGTGGCGCCCCTGGTCGAACACGCCTCCGGCCTCCAACCCCATGCACCGGTGGAGGAGCAGCAGGCAGTGTGCAAGCAGGAACACGAGCACTGCCGACGCGATGTTCATGTCAGTTAGGAGCTCTAATTAACTGAGTGAGTGCAGTGAAAGACTAGAGAAGGCTGAAGGTAATAATGGAGATTGGATTCGTGGCTGCTTGGCGACCGACCGTGCTTCAGGGGAGCTCGCTGCTCGCCGCTCCTTCCTTATCTTGGGCAGTTGCGTGCTGGACTGATGCTGCTCACTGTCGCATGTCGGTGGGAACACGGTGACACTGCGTGTTTTCGTTGCGCAAGGCAGATTTGGACAGGCCGCCCCATGCTGTCATCTTTGACAAACCAAAATATCGGCCCGGTCTGGAAAGAATGCGGCCCACGGGATGAGTACGCAGGCCTAAAAGAAAAACGGCCCGTACGATTTTCTGGTGTTAAACACATTATGTGGTGCAGATCGCTTCATTTTTTTTAATGATAAAAAGTTTATTTTCGGGTTCAGTCGTTTTTATTTTCAGTTCTCAATTGAGAATGTATGAGTCCACAATTTTGTACAAATAGATGCCTCCACAACAAAGAAAACACACGTGCAAAAGTAGTATAGCTAAGACATCATATGACCACTACTAATAAAAAAGACTCTAAATGTGAGTTTTAAAATATTCACAAATGTAGCAACAAACAAAATCTCATTGGTAGTTCAAAAAGTAATCAGCCCTACACAAACAGCCTTCCTACCAGGAAGGAATATCATAGAAGGAGTAGTGGTCCTTCATGAAACAATACATGAATTACATATGAAGAATCAAAGTGGTGTAATCTTTAAGATTGACTTTGAGAAGGCCTATGATAAGATGAAGTGGCCTTTTGTACAACAAACCTTGAGGATGAAAGGTTTTTACAAAAATGGAGACAATGGATCGAGGCTGTTACACAACAAGGTCACGTTGGTATTAAAATAAATGATCGGGTAGGCCAGAATTTCCAAACATGGAAGGGCCTCAGATAAGAAGATCCTTTATCACCTATCCTTTTTATATTGTGGTAGATATGCTGGCTATTATTATTAACAGAGCGAAGGTAGAAGGACAAATTGTAGGAGTAGTACCGCATTTAGTTGATGGAGGGTTATCCATCTTACAATATGCAGATTATACGATTCTTTTTATAGATCATGATTTTGCTAAAGCCACAAACATAAAGTTGCTGTTGTGCGCATTTGAGCAATTATCGGGTCTTAAAATTAACTTCCATAAAAGCGAGATATTTTGCTTCGGTCAAGCTAAGGAATGCGGACAACAATATGCTGATCTATTCGGATGCCAGTCTGGGTCTTACCCATTTAGATATCTTGGCATTCCGATGTATTATAGAAAACTTAGCAATTTGGATTGGAATGTGATAGATTCGAAAAGAAGTTGTCAAGCTGGAAAGGAAAGCATATGTCCATAGACGGGAGATTAGTGTTAATCAATTCGGTCCTATCGAGCTTAGCAGTGTTTATGCTATCCTTTTTTGAGGTACCGAAAGGGGTTCTGGAGAAGTTGGACTATTATAGATCGAGATTCATTTGGCAATCTGATGAACATAAAAGAAAATACAGACAGGCCAAATGGAATATCCTATGATAACCAAAAGAATTGGGAGGGTTAGGTATAAAGAATTTGGAGATCCGGAATCGATGTTTGTTAAGCAAATGGCTGTTTAGTCTTATTAATGGGGATGGTATTTGGCAACAATCATTAAGGAACAAGTATTTGCGTTCTCAGACCATCACACAGGTAGATAGAAGACCAGGTGACTCTCACTTTTGGTCAGGTTTGATGAAGGTAAAACAAACCTTTACCAACTTTGGTACTTTTCAGTTAAACGATGGCAAACAAGTCAGGTTCTGGAAAGACAAATGGTTAGATAATTTTACCTTGAAGCAGCAATATCTATCCTTATATCATGTTGCTAGAAGGAAAAGTGTTACATTAGCATCAGTGTTTTTTTAGGATTCCTCTCAATGTGTCTTTTAGAAGATCATTAGTAGGACCGAATTTAAACCTTTTAGCGACACCTTTAGATGGGATCTCAGTCCAACGGGTCTGTTTTCTATTAAATCAATATACATGGCTCTTATTACTAATAAAAATGTGCATCGCAACATGCAAATTTGGAAGTTGAAGGTACCTCTAAAAATTAAAATATTTATGTGGTATTTAAAGAGATGTGTTATTTTAACAAAGGACAATTTAGCTAAGAGAAATTGGAACGGGGGTAAACTATGTTCTTTATGTTCTAAGAAAGAAACAATTCAACACCTCTTTTTTGATTGTCATATGGCCAAATTTCTCTGGAGGGCTGTTCAGATTGCTTTTAATATTCAAAAACCACACAGTTTCAATTACATGTTTACTAATTGGCTAGTAGGTTTGAATAAAAAGCTAAAGACACAAGTGTTAGTTGGTGCATCAGCTCTATGTTGGTCCATATGGCTTAGCAGGAATGATTTGGTCTTTGACAAAAATCCTCAAAAATCTTACTTGCAGGTACTATTCAGAGGAGCCTACTAACTTTGATTCTGGGCACAGCTACATGGGTTTGAGCAGGACAGACAAGCAATAAATAACGCTTGCCAAGCGTTGGAGGTTTTAGCCATGCACATTTTTGCTCACCATGGATGGAGGTTTAGTAATAGAATTACAAACTAAATCTTTCACCAAACTGTATGGTGTGGCTTTTGATTAAGTGTGTGCAGACGAAAGTGCTGCAATTTTGGTAAACAATGGCTGTAGCCACTTTGGCCAGGCCGGGTATTGATTTATCCATTATCTAAAAAAAATAAAAAGACTCTAACAAACACCTCATGCAGTCGTCGTGCACATTCCGGCGTGTTACATGATGTAGATTCCAAAAGAACCAGCTTCACCACATGGAATGAATGTAGAATCGGCTTAAGCCAAATCCAGCAAAGATGAAATAACTTCAACTACTGAATGAATTCTGACCACCAAGCCGAGAATAGACCACCGTAATGGTCTCATCTCCTAGCAGGAAAAGTAATTCCGTAAGACACCGTCCGTCGTTGGAGACACCGGATACTGGAGTGACAACCAAGTCCTGAAGTGTAGCAAACAATGTTGAAGACACCCAGAGCCGGCACTTAATGATGCTCCTAATGCGACGTCTCTAGGAAAAAAACAACATCAAATGACGACAACGTCGTGTGACTGCATAAACCAATCTTGGGCTTTCACATGAGAGAAATCCATCACCGTCTGCCATTAGAGACAACCAATACTGGAGTGGCAACCAAACCCTAAAGTATAGCAACCAACGTTGAAGACATTGATCTTCCAGAGCCGGCACTTAGTGATCCTCCCAATACAACGTCTCCAGGAGCTTGCACCACTTTATGTTATATGCTCCTCCACTATCAATATGTGATGCGTGGAGGTTAGAGCCAAAGAACCCTCAGAGATTTGATTGCTACTTGAGCAAAACTGCATTTTGTACTCTTGTGTCCATGCCGTGGACTTAGAGTTTTTTCTTTTCAAAAGACCAATATAGATGTAGTCGCTCATAATGCATGCACACCATACCCCTATAAGCACCTCAGAGAGACCGGACCGGCAGATGTTCAGATTAACGAAGCCACTGTAGGCACCTCGCTGTCGATTGAAACATCGCCTACTAACTATATAGTTCCACCGCAAAAACATTATCAACTGACGTAGGATCAGTTTGCTGCTATGGACTTAGAGTTGTGATGGAACTTTGACTAGTTTGTCATATGTCTCCTTTTGTTTATTTTTCTGCATACTAAGTTTTAACCAATTGAGTTTGCCAAAAAAAAGTTTTAACCAATTGAGTCAGCCGTAGCGTAACTGCGAACCTCTCAACATATGAATTATGAAACTCAGCTTATGGAGTGCTCGCGTACTACTATGAAAATCTGTGTGAGCGCTGAAGTCATACACTACGGCCTACAGGTCATACATGCCTTACGGAGAGATCCCATATGCTCAGGTTTGCATCGTCGGGTTGCCGTGCCGTGCCGCGTCGTCAAATGGGACCACGTTATAGTACAGCATCTGGTGACTCTCGCCACATCGTCATCAGGCGTTAATCATATGACGTGATGATGAGCCACGGCGAGCGATGCCAGCATCAGCAGCAGCTGCAGTAGACTCTGCGCCGAAACAGAGCCTGCAAACGCAAATAAAGGTAATTAAGAAGACGGCGTGTGACTGATGAACAAAGCATATATTCATGGGAGTAGTAGCGATTACTACCTGGCGGCGCCGGCGAGGCCGCCGGTGGCGGGGCGGGATCGTCCAGCGCGGGGCAGTGCATCCCCATGAGACCTGACACACGTACAGCATTCAGGTCGGCAGAGAGCGAAGCGAGCATGCATGGATCTGATAAGATACATGCATGCATGGGGCAGCAAGCAAATAAAGCTGGTGTCATGCATGGATCATGCATGTGGTGTACGTCACTGAGCCGCGGGACGCCTTACAGTTGTGGTCGATGCAGGGGAACTTGGTGTCGTTGAGCATGTTGACGTGTCCCGGCTGGCACTCGCAGTGGTAGTGGAAGCCCTCGTCCTTGTTGCACTCTCCCTGGCCGCAGTTGACGGCGACGCAGGCTGCATATATACACGTACATTATCAGCTAGGCTAGGCCGGCACACAGTTAATTGCGTACGTACATATATATTATCAAGGACGGACGAGCGAGGACTGACGGTCGGAAAAGGGTATGCCCCTGGGCAGCAGCAGGGCGAGGTTGAGGCAGGAGCTATTGAATGAACACTCGGGGACGTTGCAGGGTGAGGTTGCCACCATCGTGATGGCCCGGTTCCAGCCCGGGTGGCAGTCGCACTTGTACGAGGCCTGCCAGGGGATCCACCCCACCCTCTCGACGCAGGTGCCCCTGCCGCAGTCGGCCTCGTCGCAGATCGAGTCGCTGCCTCCTGCACAGACACGTACGGGCGTCGCCACTCGATCCAAATTCGTAATGCATGTGTCCCCAAGCGGGACGAGCTCGAGCTCACCGTCGTGGCGCTGGTGGTCATCGTCGTCCACGTCCACGTCCATGTCGTCGTCGTCGGCGACGGTCCCGCCGGCGATCAGCGCTACGACGAGGAGCAGGGCGAGCACGGCCGCCCCGGAGCTCCTTCTCGTTCTCGACATGTGCGCCATCTTGCGTTGGTCGACCGACGCAGGCACGGCTCCATCGGAGAGAAACGCGTGTGCGTGTGGCCGGACATAATATGCGGTTATTATTTTTAGGCATTATTAATTAGGACGGGAGGACGACATGGAGAGACTGATCATCGAATTTGTGTCGTCCCGTGTTCCGTGGTTCTGAATGTTCCTAAATTTTCTGTCAGTAGAACGAAGAATATTAGATCTGTTTGGTAGACCTTCGTCTGATTCTGATTCTCCGAGAAGTGATTCTGTGGCTGAAAGTGATTCTATTTGATTCTTAACCATCTGATTCTTAAACTAGCTTAGTTTGATTCGTTGAGATCAATGAGCCAGAAGTTGAGTTTGGTTTGATTCTTTAAATAAACTTGAGCCGGCTCATTTAGGCAGCGTTTAGTTCACGGGATCAAATCATACATGCACCTGCATTCCATCCTGAATGGTTACTTGAGGCCCACATGTCCCGTTATTTAGAGCATCATCAAGAGTGCCCAATAAATACTTCTAATAACTTGTTTTGGGAGTGAAGATAAAAAATATAGCTCCAACAGATTAACGTGTCTAAAACCACAAGAGCTATCTCGAGCCATATTTGCCCCCTCTCCGCGCTCCTAATCGGGCGAATTTTTCTTTGCTACGCCGCTATTTTTCTCGCAGGTCATTTTTTCTATGTTTTTCCGTTCCACAATTATTTTCTCACATGTTGTTTCCCGTAGATTTTTTTTTCCGCAATTTGCTTCCGGTTTTCATCTCATCTTTTTTTTCCTGCACGTTTCCCGTCGGTTTTTAACCTTTTTCTATATCTTTCTTCAGTTTTCCTAGGACACTTAGTTCCTCACATATATTTTCCATGTTTTTATTGTTATTTTCCGCACAGATCTTGTAGATTTGTTAACTAACTTTTAGGAACTGTTGGAGTACATCGTTTTTTAGTTCCTAATACTTATTTTGAAGTCCCAAAACTAGATTTTTGGGAGTCTATTTTTTTTGATACTTTTGGAGATGCTCTAGCTGTCTGGATCGAACGAACTAGTCCAGGGATGGAACCATATCCCACAAGCATCATTTGACATAATTGAATCCATAAATAAGAAGGAAGTCCCTCCTGTCTTATAAGAAGAAAACAAGGAAATATCACTGACATGAATTAGCACATGTGTCAATCGGCCAATCAGATGAATGACAGAACTAAAAGAACTATAGATAATAGATTATCATATCCTGATATTCCACCAGTCTCACTAATAATCATGTTAGTAGACTTCTTGTCCGTACGATCCAAGCATTTTCCAGCAAAGTGATCTATGCTCCCACAAAAAATAACAATTCTATGTGGGCTGCGTCTTTTTCTTCTTAAACTAAGCCGTCTGATTAGTCTTTGTGTGGTTCTGTTGGTTTTGTTCTTCTTCTTGCATTGAAGTTTTTATTTTGCATCAAATTGACACTAGAAGATCCAACTATCCCTTTTCCTTGTGTATCTCTTGTCCTTGCCTTCTCTTCTGCACCAAGAGTGCCGATGAAACCGGCAACTGTAAACTCTTGTCTCTTGTGTTTCAGAGAGGTAGCAAAATCCCTCAAAGAAGGCGACAATTTTGTAATAATATCTCCTGCCACAAACTTGTTGGGCAACAAACATGGAGTATTTTTGCTACAGTTTTCGTGATCTTTTGCCGGTGGCTGAATCCTATGAGCCTGTTCCACCACAGAACGGTCTTCAACCATCATGTAGTCATAGAAGTGTTCTATAACATACAACTCACTACAAGCATCAGAGACCCCAAACTTAGCCTCAAGTGCATCCAAAACATCCTTGCCACTCGGCAGCGAGAGGTACGTGTTCACAAGGTTTCAGTAAGAATACTTCTGATGACGCCTCGAAACAGGTTAGCGGCCATGAAAGTGCATCTAGGCACTTATATGTTTTGATGATTTGCATGACAACATGATTCGTGATCTAACTTGTTTGCTTAAGCATATGAGCAGGTTTTATTCTTATGAATATTCGCGCAATATAATTGTTGATAAGAATATGTACTTGACATTGAAAGTGCATCTAGGCACTTATATGTTTTGGTGATTTGTATGACAACATGATTCGTGATCTAACTTGTTTGCTTAAGCATATGAGCATGTTTTATTCTTATGAATATTCACACAATATAATTGTTGATAAGAATATGTACTTGACATTGGTTCTAAATGACATAAAAGCAAGCAAGTATGTTTGATCCCATGATGCAAAAGATGAGAAATGGAAAGAGAATAGAAATGACAAATGAGACAAAGTTCTTATGCATATTGGTTGGTCTCATTTAGTAGAAGTTTGTCAAAATAAAATGGGACAATCTACATGAAGAAATTGGAATTCCTTTGATCTTGGTCCATAGTAGTGGTTATAAATAAAATGAGATATGATTCTATGGATAGTATATGGTCTCATCTAGTAGAAGCTTATCAAGACAAAATGGGACAATCTACATGAAGAAATTGGAATTCCTTTGGACGTGGTCCATGGCAATAGTTACATTCATGATGAGACGTGATCTTATGGATATTATATGGTCTCAAGTACATGGAAGCCTATGGACAAGTGATTTGACAAAGACAACACACAAGACAATATTGAATATATTTCGGGTTAATTGAATACATGGATTTCAATGTGGTTTTCATGATGATGCAAAGCAAAGAAAAACTTAAAGTGGCAAGATTTGATGAAAAGGATCAAGCTAGATGGGAGTGACATTGCAAGCGAAGAGAAGGGCAAGTTGGTCTTGTAGCCGAGGTACTTTATTAAGGAAAGTCTAGCGTCTTAGTTTGATCTCTCTACTTCAATCCAGCCTTATCAAGTGAAGCAATGTGAAGCATCTAATCATTTATTGAATCATAGATTGGAATGGCTTATGATTTGGTCCATACACTTGGAAATTCTAAGCCCAGCTCAAGATTGGATTTGCTCAGCGACAAAGAAAGGTTGTATGCCCTCAAAGTTGAAATTAACAAGTATGGCATGAATGAAGACATTGAAGCTCAAGTGGAAGACTTAATTTGTTAGTTATTTTCTTGAGTATAGGAATGTCGTACTATCAAGAGGGATGCAACAATTAGTTGTTTAGACAACACCAAAAAGTGCTCATAGGTCAACCCATGTGAGATAGCCTTTAAGAGAGGTCGTTTTGAGACTAAGTGTGCTGACTGGTCCAAAACTGGTCTGACCAGTTTTGGAAAGAAGTCTGACCGGTTTCAGAGCTCGGAGTGCTAATGGCTAGTTTTGTTTGAAAACCGGTGTGACCGGTTTGGGAAACCGGTCTGACCGGTTTTCCACTGACATAACGGCTAGTTTTTGGGTGTGGGGTATTTATACCCCTTGGCCCTCTCCTTTGAGGGCTGCTGGTTCCCTTGCTTCTCTTGTGCTCCCAGAACCTTCTTGAGCACCAACCAGCTCTCCCCAAACATTTCTTTGTGAGATTGATAGAAATTTGATTGTATCTTTGGATTTGGGTTGAGAGGCTTATTGTGTGTGAGCTATTGCAAGTAGTAAGAGCTAGCTAGATCAGTGAAGAGCAAATCCTTAGCTTGAGCATTTCCGGTGAAGTCTAGCAACCATTGAAGCATTTGTTACTCTTGGAGGTGAAGCCTCCTAGACGGCTAGGCGTCGCCGGTGAGCTACTGTATTTGTGGTGAGCCACGGATTGTTTGTAAAGGCTGACCTTGCCTCCTTCGTGGAAAAAGGTCACAAGTTAGTGGAATCGAGGAAATTGACTTGGTGTGTATAAGCCCGCCTTTCGTAGGCCCTCAACGGAGACGTAGGATTCATCGTGCCTTGGTGGCAGCCTTAGTGGCAGCGGTGAATCTGAACTTCGGGAAACAAATCATCGCGTCTCTCATTTGGTTTGCCTCACAAATTCAATTCTAGCATTTACATTAGCTTCCGCTTCGATCTACTTGGTTGTGCTTTATTTGTGTGCAGGGACATAGTGAACCTGCTAGAAATCTTCTACATAAGCTATTCACCAAGTTTGGTTTGTGCTAGAACTCGTATAGGGGATAAATTGCATTGTTGTGTTTCTCTGCTAGAAACCGGTCTGACCAGTTTCAGTACTGATTGTGTGTAGAATTTTGATTAAGTGCAGATTCACCTATTCACCCCCCTCTAGGTGACGTCAAGGTCCTTTCAGGCCACCACGAAAGATGGCTCCTTTTCTGGAGTGACCTGTTCTGGTTTCCCTTATACGATATACATAATGTTCATTGCTGCCAACCACAATGTAACTTTTTCGTGCTAACGCTTGTAATTTGAACCATCACATGCATTTGGTTTGACAAATGCAGCAAAACCAGCTACCGAAAGTCTTTTAACAACATTTTTGGAATGCTAGAAATCTAGACATTTTTGGTATATTCTAAATTTAGAAACTAGTAGTAAATTCATGGTATAACTTTGTGATCTTGCGAGGACAGAGCATGTTGATTTGATAATTATGTACTGATTATAGGTTAATTAGGCTTGTTAGGTTCGTCTCGCGGAGTAGATATGACTTATGTAATTAGTTTTATAATTAGTTTATGTTTAATGCTATTAATCTTCGTTCTCTCTCCTATGCCACGTTAGCACATTTAATGATATAAAACTCCCCGTGAAACCCCCAGTGAGACCGGCCTTAGGGCAGTCCCAACCCTCCAACAAGGATGGTTTCTATAGCATTAAATATATTGCCACATCGGACTATTTGTTTATGTGACACTACATTAAATATAAGAGAGAAGGAAAAGAGTAAGAAACATGAGACCAGTTTCAACACGAGAACTTATGAATATGACACTATCAAGTTTGGGTTGGGAGATGATGGTGTCTTCATGATAGATAAAAAGGACATGATTGGTGGAGAGGAGAGATGATGAATTTATTGATGACCCACACTAAGGGCATTCCCAACCCATCATGTGTATAGGTAGTGTCTATACTGACGTGTTAGCAAGACATCACCTTAGACACTACATTCTCCAACCCATGATTTCTTAGGATGGATCATTAATAAATTCATCATCTTTTCTCTCTACCAGTCATGCTTGTTCTTTTTCTATCATGAAGACACTATTCTCTCCCAATGCAAACTTTGGTAGTGTCCTGTGTATAGGTTCTCGTGTCGACACTGAGTCTTGCATGAGACACAGTTTCTTCCTCTTTTCATTCTCTCTCTAATTTAATACAGTGCTACACAAGCAAAGAGTCCTATGTGACAGCCTAATTAATGCTATGGAAATCATCCTACATGGAGGGTTGAGACTGACCTAAGAAATAATTGGTTGAAAAATATAGTTTCTAAAGTAGTGTCTTGCTAACGTGACAATGTAAACACTGTCTATACACACAACGTGGGTTGGACCGTCCATAGGGGTCGTTCGGTAGGAGGGGATCTAATCCGAAAGCTGATTTAATCCGTGTCCAGGATTGGGTGGACCCACCTGCTGCCACTCGATCCCCGTGCGGTTTTGTTCCCCTTAATTCCTGGACATCGTAATCCATTTTCTTGTTCGGTTGATCCACTCGATTCCCGTGCGGTAGCGCTGCTACAGGCAACGGTGCTATGGAATCCAAGCATGGTGTGACCAAATTGCTAATCTTTCACCGCAAATTAGTCTGTTCGTATTTCCCCAGTTCATAAACAAAATAAGTACTACCTTTCATAATATTTTACTGCGTCTGTATGTATGCTCAGACTGTCGACTGTCATATAGGTAGTGAATTGCTAACCCTAAATCTTTCACATGCATATCATTGTCCTTCAAATAGCATACTCAGAACTTAATTAATTATCTTTACAACCAGCGCGGCTTTGCCACGCCATCCTTGGACACCAGCCCATTGGACTTATAGCTGCAGTCTGAATTGAGATACTGATAATGTGGAGTGTTTCTAGAGTCCATGTTTATTATGACGAAGACGTCAGATAAATCAGAAGAAATGTCCTTTTTTTCCTTTCAAGAAAAAAGAAATGCCTTTTCAGCTATATATATGACCATCTATACTGAGAAGAATCTCTGATTATCGGTATAATTCATTGAGAATAGGCTAGTGTTTTTTATGGATACTGTAGAAGAAGCAATAATTATAGGAGTAACAGTGCAAACTGTGTGCTTTGGTCACATGAACTGAAATAATTTGCAATGGGAAACATAAGCACAATTTTTCTTGGATATCAAATTCGCCGATGGAAGTATGACCACTTCTGACAACCAAAGGGAACATTATGATGGATCAAGGAAATAGGAAGTGATGTTGCAAAGTTCAAACTGTCATCTCAAAATCATGATCTGGGTAATCCAGAGAGAGTAACCGCTACCAAGCCTCCTTTTGGGCTTATGCTACTTCCATCACCTCAGCAGCCACCAATTTCTTGTGGTCTGACAATTAGTCGTAAGGCATTTCACATTTTCTTTTCTTACCTTGTTTCCTTCCTATTGTTCCTCTGTCATATGTGCTATCATCATTGTGTAAACTTTAATTGCCAATGGACAATGGTTACTTACATGAAACATTATAGAGTGAAGATCAATGGCTTGTATCAACAGTTATATTGAAACTTTTGGGCCTCGTGCCTACATTTAGGAAATAGCAACATGAATCTATCTAAGCATGATTCCTCAAAAAAATCTATCTAAGCATTAACCATAATATTTTATTGACATTTGTACAATGAAAGGGACTACAACAGTATAATTTATCGAAGGAAAGAAACCATCACACCGAACAAAATTTGTGAAAGTTTTCTGATCCCAAATCAAGAATAGTCAGCATTTTTGCAGAAGTAGGTCCAGACCACTTCCCTGTGTCATTTAGTTTTGTGCATGAATTAACTGTAACTTAGAATGAATCTTTGATTCAGATCGCCTCGTAATAGATTTATAGGTAGTCCCAAAAGCATAAAAATCAATGCCAAGATTGTTCTTTATTTAATATGATCGTTCTTTCTTTAATATGACCTGAGCATATGGATTCCCCTTGTTGTATTATGTCGCTCCATAGTTGCATGCCACCTCTGGACTCTGGAGCAGTTGTCCTCATCAGCATAGCTCGTGCCATACAACACTGTAAGATTTTGAACAACACTTGTTATCCGACTAAGTAAGAAATAGAATGAACCTAGCAAATTCCAATATTCTGAGCACGCCGGTGGACATTGAGGAGCACTATAGCAGATCAACAGTGGTTCCAGAGACAATGCGATGAACACCAAAATTGAGATACAGTAATTAGATGGTTTGTTTACCAGTTTTCAGTTATTTAGCATCAGGAAGAAGCTCAACAGGTGCTCCTGCAAAATATGGCATATGCTACATTGACATTTCATCAAACAGATAACTAGATAAGGGGCATGGAAGCCAATGGAAAACAATGTCACCAATCACCACACTTTGACAAATTGATCAATTTGGTTGATTATCTAGAATTCGTGGATTGAGATGCACTTATCTCAGAGGATAGAAAAAAGAAGATGGAAAGGAAATTTACCTTTGTGCTAGAGACACATCCTTCTGAGCCAACTGCTTGCACTGCACACACTACCAGAATGCTTCACATCCGCCCGCCTCCTCCACCTCGGCCATTTTTGGATCCGGTGCTGATGGGGCTTCAGCACCGGGTCCAACGGCTAGGAGCGGGGGCGGCGCTGCGGGGTGTCAGGGCGGACACATTAGCACCGGGTCGTGGCGAGACCCGGTGCTAATGCTCCCCCTTTAGCACCGGTTGCAGCCAGCAACCGGTGCTAATGTGCCCAAGGCCATTTAGCACCGGTTGCTGGCTGCAACCGGTGCTAATGTCTTTTGTATATAGCACATTCTTCCTCTCCCGGCCGAGCCAGCTGAACACTTAGGCGCTGTTCATGCTGCTCGGCCGTGGGAGGGGAGGTGCTGCCCAAATTTTTTTCAAAATTTGTGAAGATTCTACTCATCTAAGGAGCACTACAAGGTACACTCTTTCATTCTCTAATGTTTTATTTAGCTTGTAATCCTTCTATGATTTAGAAATAGAGGGATTTGTGAATCAAAGTAAAGGTAGCTAGAGAGAGCTTGTGTTCTTGGAGGAGAGAGAGGAGAGAGCTTGAGTTCATGGTGGAGAGAGTGTTCATGTTGTGTTTTAAATGGAGAGAGAAGGCAAGCTAGTTAGTATTTTGTTTTGTATGACTTGTGAATAGTTATAAGGCTTATGTATTTTATTTATTAGAGAGGTTTATTTATTAAAAGTTGGAATAGTTATTTGTTAATTTAATGAAATATATATTATTAGTTAGTTATTAAAAGGTAGAATAGTTATTTATTTATTTAACGGAAGGTATATTTATTTATTTAATGAATATAGTAATGTAGTTTTAGAAATTTATTTATATAATGGAATATATATTATAATTTGTATTTATTTATATATTAAATTTTTTTATCTTTAAATTGTATTGTATATTTGTTATTGGTTAATAATGCAGATGAATAGACAATGGATGTACGGGGACCCCCACGCTCAGGCGTTCCGTGATGGCCTTAGGACGTTTCTCGATGCCGCCGAGGCTAACAGGACGCCGTCCGGTTTCATGTTCTGTCCATGCACCCATTGTAAAAATATACAATCGTACAAACAAAGAGGTTGTCTTCAGGTGCATTTGATGAGGCACGGTTTCATGAGGAATTATTCTGTTTGGACGAAGCACGGTGAAAGAGGAATTCTAATGGATGAAGATGAAGAAGACGAGGCCGATGACGACATTCCGTTATTGGCTCAATACTACGGTTCCTTTGCATATGCTGCAATGGGTGATGCCGATGAGGAAGATGTTGCTCGGGAAGGCGATGCTCAGGAAGATGTTGCTCAGGAAAATGAACCTACTGATGGACTCGGGCAAATGTTGCGTGATGCCGAGAAAGACTGCGGCAATGATAAGGAACTGAAAAAGATACAACGCATGTTGCAGGACCACAAGACTGACCTGTACCCAGATTGCAAAGAGGGGCTAAAGAAGTTGGGTAGCACACTTGAACTTCTGCAGTGGAAGGCAGCAAATGGTGTTACTGATAAGGGTTTCGAGGAGCTACTGAAACTCGTAAAGAAGATTCTTCCAGAGGGTAACAAATTGCCATCGACGACGTATCAAGCAAAATGTGTTGTTTGCCCTCTCGGTTTGGAGGTGCAGAAGATACATGCGTGTCCTAATGACTGTATCCTCTATCGCGGACAGTACGAACACTTGGATCGTTGTCCGGTTTGCACCTGCGCACGATACAAGATCAAGCGGGACGACCCTGGTGATGTTGGGGGAGAGCGTTCTAAGAAAAAAAATCCCTGCGAAGGTGATGTGGTATTTCCCTCTGATACCCCGTCTGAAGCGTTTGTTCAGGAACAAAGACCATGCCAAACTGATGCGCTGGCACAAAGAAGAACGTAAGCAGGATGGCATGTTGAGACACCCCGCCGATGGATCCCAGTGGAGGAACATCGACAGAGCATTCCTAGAGTTTGATGCTGATGCGAGGAATGTTAGGATTGGTTTAAGTACCGATGGCATGAACCCTTTTGGTGAAATGAGCAGTAGTCATAGCACTTGGCCCGTGACTGTTTGTATCTACAACCTACCCCCCTGGCTCTGCATGAAGCGGAAGTTCATTATGATGCCAGTGCTCATCGAAGGCCCAAAGCAACCTGGCAACGACATTGATGTGTACCTAAGACCATTGGTTGACGAACTTTTGCAACTGTGGAAGAATGAAAGTGTTAGCATGTGGGATGAGGACAAGCAGGAGCAGTTTGACCTTCGAGCACTGCTTTTCATAAGCATCAACGACTGGCCTGCACTAAGTAACCTATTAGGACAATCAAACAAAGGATATAAAGCATGCACTCACTATTTAGAGGAAACCGAAAGCATGTATTTGAAACATTGTCGTAAAGTTGTGTACATGGGTCACCGTCGATTCCTTCCGGCGAAGCATGAGCTACGAAAGAAATGTGCGCATTTTGGCGGGAATGCTGACCGCCGTAGAAAGCCGAGACACCGGAGTGGAGAAGAGCTATTTGATATGGTGAAGGACCTACACGTTGTGTTTGGCAAGGGAGACGAAAGCCGCTCCAACGGGCGAGGATGGTCGTGCCGCGATGTGGAAGAAGAAGTCTATCTTTTGGGAGCTACCTTATTGGCAACTTTTAGAGGTCCGTAACGCGATTGATGTGATGCATCTGACGAAGAATCTTTGCGTGAACTTGATAAGCTTCCTGGGTACTTATGGGAAGCCAAAAGATACACTGGAAGCACGTCAGGAGCTGAAACGATTGAAGCAACGGACTGATCTACATCCAGAAAAGAGAGACAAAGGACGCCAGTACTTGCGTCCTGCCAGCTTCACTCTCAGCAAAGAAGAGAAGGCAAGCATGTTTGAATGCTTGAACAGTATCAAGGTTCCGTCTGGCTACTCCTCCAATATTAAGGGAATAATAAATATGAAAGAGAAGAAGTTCACAAACCTGAAGTCTCATGACTGCCATGTGTTGATGAAACAGCTGCTTCCCGTCATACTCAGGGGTGTGCTACCAGTTAACGTGCGGAAAGCCATTGTGAAGCTATGTGCATTCCTCAATGCAATTTCTCAGAAGGTGATCAATCCAGACCATTTAGATCAGCTACAGAACGACGTGGTGCAATGTCTTGTCAGCTTTGAGATGATATTTCCACCATCCTTCTTCAATATCATGACACATCTATTGGTTCACCTCGTCAAAGAGATTCGTATATTGGGCCCAGTATTTCTACACAACATGTTCCCATTTGAGAGGTTCTTCGCTGTCCTAAAGAAGTATGTCTGTAATCGTTCTCGTCCAGAATGATGCATTGCTAAGGGATACGAAACAGAAGAGGTCATTGTTTTCTGTGTTGACTTTGTCGACGATCTTATGCCGATTGGTGTGCCCAAATCACATCACGAGGAGAGACTTGGTGGAAAGGGCACACTAGGGAGAAGATCGATGGTGATCAAGGACGTTGAGACATTTCGTAAAGCGCACCTCACAGTTTTGCAACAATCAACCTTAGTTGCTCCGTACATCGAGGAGCACATGCAGATTCTCAGGGACGAAAACTCAACAAAGTCTGCGGCCTTCATTCAGCGTCTGCACAATAGTACTTTCGCCGATTGGTTGCGAAGACATCTTATGGGTGTCGAGGGCACTGATGCGCAGCTAGCTTTTGTAGCTAGAGGTCCATCGAGCACGATCTTGACATTCCAAGGATACGACATCAATGGGTATACATTTTACACAAGAGCCCAGGACAAGAAAAGCACCAACCAAAACAGTGGTGTCCGGATCGACGCGACAGACACCAATGGCAATACAAACTCATACTATGGAATCATAGAGGAGATATGGGAGCTAGAGTATGGACTATATTTGCATTTATGTTCCACCTATGTTCTAAGATTTTCTATTGATTTATAAGATTGTTTTTATTAATTCTAGCATTTTATATTGATTTTTTAGTAATTTATAAGATTTTCTAGTAATTTATAAGATTTTCTAGTAATTTATAAGATTTTCTATTAATTTATAAGATTTTCTATTAATTTATAAGATTTCATAGCATTTTATATTGATTTTCTAGTAATTTATAAGATTTTCTAGTAATTTATAAGATTTTCTATTAATTTATAAGATTTTCTAGCATTTTATATTGATTTTTTAGTAATTTATAAGATTTTCTATTAATTTATAAGATTTTCTTATTTAATATATATTTTTAATAGGTATTAATAACTGAATTAAAACAAGTATTAATAACTATATATTAAAAACTATATTTATAAGATTCCCAAATAGTAGCCACCGGTGCTAAAGGCCGGTTTGGAAACTGGCGCCAAACGAAAATTGGGGGCCTTTAGCACCGGGTTGATCTAAAATCCAGTGCTAAAGGCCCCCAATTTTCGTTTGGCGCCAGTTACGGCCTTTAGCACCGGGTGGTGGGAAGACCCAGTGCTAAAGGGGGGGCCTTTAGCACCGGGTGCTGTATAGACCCGGTGCTAAAGGGCATTTAGCACCGGGTCGTGGATGCACCCGGTGCTAAAGATGGGGATCTATATATACGGGGACTTCTCTCCCCTCCTTCACTTCGCCCTCGTCTCCTCAGATCGAAACCGTCGTCGCCCGCGTCGTCCCCGGCCGCGCCGACGCCGCCACCCATCGTCGTCCCCGCGCCCGGCCACGCCGCCGCCGCCCGTCACCGCGGCCTAGCCTCCGTTGACGTTCGCCGCCGCCGCCACCCGTGGTCCCCGCGCCCACGCCGCCGCCGCCCGTCGTCCCCACGCCCACGCGCCGCCACCCTCGTCCCGGCCCGCGCCGCCGTCGTCCACGCCGCCATACGTCGTCGTCCCCGCGCCCGTCGTCCCCGCCGCCGTCGTCGTCCCCGCGCCCGTCGTCCCCGCGCCGGCGCCCGTCGTCCCCGCGCCGCCCGTCGTCCCCGTGCCGGCGCCGCTCCTCGTCCCCTGGCCGCCGCCGCCGCTCATCCCCGCGCCGCCGTCGCCCGTCGTCCGTCACGGTGAGCCCTCTGTGAAGCCGGCCTTCGTGCCGTGCGTGCATGTTTGTGAGCCGGCCTTCGTGCCGTGTGTACGTGTTTGTGTGTGCAGGTACCCGTTGCATGGCCGAACACGTTCGGCCATGCACATGCACATTTGCTTAGCGAACATGTTCGGCCATGCGCATTTGGTTAGCGAACTAACCCATACATTGGAAATGCATTGTATTGGAAATATTAGAAATATATATGCTTCATATGTATTAAAAATATTAGAAAATATTAGAAATTTATTTTATTGGAAATGCGTTGTATTGGAAATATTATAAATATATATGCTTTATATGTATTGGAAATAGTTGAGTAAATGAGTAAAGTAGTAACATTGCATGGAGCAAAAGCTAGGCTGAATTAGGCATGATTGATACAAAGCTTATCTGGATGGTAAGATCACTAACCCCCAGCACCCTTACCCTTCGGCTTGTAGGATTCCACTACTTGACTTGAGCTTGCTTTGTGGACCACTCATTGGAATAATTCCAGGAATCAATCGTACGGAAACTGGACAAAGGTAAGAGCAGATTCAAGGCCAAGCAAGAGCTACTCTTCCTTCCTCTTTTTCCATACCAAGAAAGGGGAAATCCTATGTTGTGTTGCACCCCATCAAATCGAGGAGTAGCCCTTCTCGCCAGCGAGGTAGTTACTACGAAGCATACGAGTCTGCATCGGGTGAATTGAAAGATATCTACCTGTTCCTTTATTGAGGAGATGTATTGTTTTTTTCCAGTTTCTTTTCCCAGGGAGGTGAATGGCTTATCACTTGAGGAAGCAGGCAACGATCAAGTAGATTAGTGAACTCCCTTGTGTCGGGGATGCCTTTCTTCTTCCTTGTCGTGAGAATCTGATCTCATTGGTTATAGAAAGATTTCTATTACTATAATAAAAATCCGATAATAAAGAACTCAACGTGCGTCTTCCCCTTTTGGACAAAAAACTAGGATGTGAGAAGAAGAAATCAGATCTCATCGTGGGGTAACTACATATTTATCAGCTCGGTGTAGAGCTATAACAGTGTGATTCTATAAGCTAAGCAGATGAGGCAACAAAGAACCTAACCGTCCTCTCTGATGGACTTCATCAGAAGATTCCTATGGTCTGATTTACCTTTCTTCTTTCCTTGCAACCTTGGATCGATATGGTTCATTCCTGGGCTATGCTCTTTCAACGGTTGACAGAAGAGGGGGATGGGCAAGGATGATCAGACTGCTTGGTTCAGTTCGTCAGAGGTATTAAAAAAACCTTCTTTTTGGTCTTTTCTTTCTTTTGTTTAGGATTGGCAAGAGGATGGCTGCCTCGGCTTCAAAGCTGTTAGAGAATGCGCTCTTATCACTACAGGGACGTGAGAAAAATTCCTCGAAGGTAGTATTGTATTAAAGGGATGGGGCATTACCGGTGTTCTCCGTCCGTCCTCGACAGGAAGAATGTACAAGAATTCTGAACTAGCTAGGGTGAAACAAATACATTCCTAAGTAGGTGCGTGAAAGTCAGACAGGGAAGAGTCAAGGAATCCATCCTTGTAACCGCCTAGTCCGTAGAAGGAAGGCTTTCTTTGGGGAAGTAGTCGGGAATTAGTCGGATCTAAGCAAAGGAACTGAACTGCTATCCTCAGCATCTCTATCGCCACCACCGAACACTTCGGCACCGAAGCATCACGCGAAAGGACCGGGGGAGGCCAACAACCGGCGACCCCCCCGCCGACCAACAGCTCTTTCTTGCCTTTAGATTTATTGATACTTTGATTGCGGGACCTATTCCCTCTAAAGTGGATCGCGCCGGAATCACTCCGACTTCATTCCTCCGGACCTAGCCTGTTGGGAATGTGGGTGTCCGAGAATGGTAAGGGAGCAGAATAAGTCTTCGCCCTCATGAAGCAAGGACTCTCCAGAGCTCTTAGTATCTTTATATAGTGATGTTACAAACCGCTCAAATAGCCCTTACCCTTTTTCAAATAGATAACCCCTTAAAGGAGTCACTGTAGAACCAATTGATTTAGCATACTTTAACTCTTCGCTAAAGTACACTCCTATAAATCGACCCGTTGGAAATATCCGCACTCCTTTCTCGTCTCGGTAGGGCAACACTGGCTTATGAATGGATGGAGGGCATACAACATACGCTTCGATAAATCCAAACAAATCCTGGGGTAGAAAAAAAGGAGAAATGCTGTGGTGAATTCAAAATCGAAAAAGTAAACTTAACTTTACTTAAGATGAAGGAACCGAGTGCCGAATTGAAATCTCAACAAAGAAATAGCAAAAAACAGTTCAAGGCAGAAGTCTCTTGAGAATGCAAAAGGCATGCAAACCTAGTTCACACGAGTGGATTCTTTCACAGTGTGCCTTTATTTACGCTAAAAGCAGTCTCATCAGCAGTGAAAGTTCCTAGCCGAATCAAAAGTTTCTGAGAGAGCAGATGGATCCTATCCCCTATAACGAACACTCATTCCTATCTATTGATAGAAAGATCTTCGTCACGGACTTTGCCTTAGACTGACGGAACAAAGCTAAGAAGTAGGCTGAATGGAAAAAGGAAAGGGACAAGGGCGGTCGTCGCTTGGCGCGAAGGCTGCTGGTTCGGTACGGTACTAAAGGTCCTCGGACTTCCAGGCGGTTTTTCTTTTGGGCTGCTGTGAACCCTTGGATCTCGCCAATACAGCCTCCTATGGTTTTCGTTACCGAGATATCTTTTCTTTTTTCCCAGGGATTTTTTGGGTAATCAGCTCCCATGCTGCAAACAGTAAAATCTGAACCTTGTCGCTCTTCTTTCCTCGTGGGCAGGAAGCACACCAGCCACCCGTCAAAGGGATAGTATCATCTACTTTTTTCTTGATTTCCCTTCGCTCTAGCTCGCCCAACCCCCTTCGTCAGTGCAGTTCCTGATAGCATTATTATTTCCCGAGGAAGGAAAGGAAGCTGCTCAGGCACCTAGGAAGGAATGCTTAGGATAGGAATCGCGCTAGGAATCGTAGTCATATATCGTAGGAGGAGCCAGACAGTACTTGCTTCGAATGGAAGGATCCGTACAGGTTCTACTCCCTTACCAGCCGTAGAGGAGTTGACTAACCAGTTGAAAACCTGGTACTGAAGCTTAAACGCTTCGCCAGACTATCACCATAAAAGCAGGAAGAGTTGCTCGCCGAGGGCTCAGAGCGGGCAGGCGCAGGCTGGAAGGAGGCAAGCAAATGAAGGGAGGCATGGAGGGCCAACTACAAGAAGCAAAGCTTTGTAGAAGCTTCTAGAGGCATGAAGGTAGGAAGGCCTACCACTACATAAAGCATAAGCAAGCACTTGCCTTGGGAGCAAGCTACCTTTCTTTGATCCACTTTCCCGGGCAGGGAAGAGAACGAAAAAAGGCAAAAGATAGTGGCCGTGGTGGATTCGAGGATCTTACGCGGCGGAGCGAACTCTTCTATCGTCTTGAATTTCCTCTGGCGGCCGGGCAGCACCCCTTCGATCCATCGTACTAGAGCGATCCGAGAAGAACGATTAGGGTCATATTCGATCCTTTCCACAATGCCAATAGACGAAGTACTTCGTTTTTTTCGCTGCAATATTTTATTGAAATGCATTGTATTGAAATATTTACATTTAAATGTATATTGGAAATTTTATATCGGAAATTCTATGCTTCATTTAAATGTATATATGCTTCATTTAAATGTATATTAGAAATATATGTGCTTCATTTAAATGTATATTGGAAATGTTATATGTTTGTATAATGTATACTATCGAAAATGTTTATTATCAGAAATTCTATCGCGTACCCGAACCCACCGCGCACCCGAACCCCTTAGCGAATCCATTTTTCGCGCACCGACCCCCTTAGCGAACCCGTTCGCGTCACGCACCCGAACCCTTAACAAACCACTTCGCGTCGCGTACCCGAACCCTTAGCGAATCAATTCACACCGCGCACCCGAACCCCTTGGCGAATCCGTTTTTCACGCACCGACCCCCTTAGCGAAAATGTTAGAAATATTGGGAATATGTATGCTTTGTATATATTTCTTATCAATTATTTTTAATTCTATAGATGGCGGACAACAACAACCCCATCCCACCCATGCAAGAGGACAACAACAGCCCTGTCCCACCCATGCAAGAGGACAACGACACGTTCTTTGCGAATCAACTTTTTAATATTGTAACCCAACCAATGTCCTTGGATGAAGTGTTGGGGATCATTGGAAGGGACGAAAATGTTGAAGGGGCCGCCAATGTCCAGGGCGAACGTGTCCAGGGCAGCACTATTGAAGGGGCCGGTAACGAGCCCTTGTCTAGTCAGGTGTGTATATATAACATAAATTTGTACTGTATATGTCAATTATCTATATCATCTCTATATCTAACATAAATATGTATCGTATATATGTAATTTGTGTAGGCCGCCTCTGCTTCTACAAGACGAGCTAAGAAATCAAAACGATCGACCACGAAGAAGCTGAAGGATGTCAAGTTTCACATGACTAGAGTGGAGGATGACGGGGAGCCAGTTGAGCCCCCAAAAGTGGCCAAGAAATTTGTATCTCAGTGCGGGGTAATTGTACGGGACAATGTGCCCATTAGCATCAGAAAATGGAAGTCCACGGACCCCTCTGAGGAGTACGTGCTCCCCGATACATAGAAGGAGATGCTATGGAGGGAATTAAAGGCAATATTCGACTGGCCTAACACTCATGAAGCGGAACTGAGGGATTGGACAATGAAGAATATGGCAGTTCTGTTTCAGGATTTCAAGAAGAAGTTGTACTCGCATTTTCTCAAAACCGGAGAGGCCCCGGATCCTGAGAAGTATAAGAAGATCACTGATGACGAGTGGGAAGCATTCCTTGAGTACAAAACCTCCGAAGAGGGTGCAACGGCTAGCGCTAGAAACGCTGGAAACGCCGCAAATAAGAAGTACTCTCATAAGATGGGTTCGGGAGGTTACAAGGCAAGCATCGCTAAATGGGAGAAGATGTAAGAAGATCTATATGCTAGAGGCATCACTCCAGCGACACATGACTGGCCCACAAGGACCAAGCATTGGTACTATGGTCATGGAGGCACCCTAAGCCCAATCGACGGCTCCTTAGTTTTTCCCGAGGACTTGCGAGAACTAGCTCAGCGTCTCCTCGATATCCTCAGGGCATCTGAGAGGGGAGAATTTGTTGCTAATAGAGACAGAGATGAGCTAACCTATGCCTTAGGGAACAAGGAGCATCCTGGACGGACGCGCGGCGTAGACACAAGCATCTCATGGAAGAAAGGTTTCCAAGAGCACGCTGCCACCTATAGGAGCCGTTCGAGGAAGAAGGCCGAATATGAGCAGAGGGTGAGGGACCTAGAGCAAACGGTTGCCGTCTAGGGCTCAAAGCTCCAAGAAATGGAGTCAGAGATGGAGCGACGGATGAAGGTAGCATGACTGCAGATACAACAAGCCACAAGCGGGACCGGTTCCACAGAGCATGCACCTCTCCAACAAGCCGCAGGCGGGACCGGTTCCACAGAGCATGCACCAGGCGGGACCGGTTCCACAGAGCATGCACCTCTCGAAGATGCGGCCCTTATTAGCCCTCCACAACAATATCAAAGCAGTCACGCTTCCACACAGGCCGCCAAACCGGTCCGTTACCCCGTGGATGAAATAACTCAACGGACCGCGTGCGAGCTTGTCGTAAAGCAGAAGAACTTAGCTGTGGTGGTACGTATGCGACCTTAGTTCGTACTGCATACATTTCACCGTAAATACCATTCATTTACTAACTTTCTTTGTGACTACTAAATTATCAGGTCGCATACGGTATGACCAAACGTGTGGAAGAAGGGCAAAAATGGCACTGCAATGACATTCCACATGGTTACGTACCTGTTGAGGTGGAGCAAGTCGTCACCAACTGGGAAGACTTGGAACTTGACATCCCCGGAGGTGACGGAGAAACAAAACTCGATCAGTGTTCTCACCGCATCATTCTATGGAGCAAGGCAGACGTCGTCATACCCGGTACACCTGCGGCTACCAACAAGCCTCCGTCACCTCCACCATCTCCAAGAGATCCACCGGATCATGACGATTCTCCGGGAGCTCCTGATGCAAGCCCGTCTCCTCCGCCGAAGAGGTCTCCGTCTCCTCCGCCGCGGAGGTCTCCGCCCCCTCCGCCGAAGAGGGGACGCCGCACTAAAGCCTCTGCCCCCACTCCACCAGGGAAGAAGGCGTGGAAAACCAGAGAGAAGCCCGCACCAGAGAAAAGTGCGGGTGAGAAGACTCTAGAGGAGCTCGAAGCCTCGGTCAAAGCAGACACAAAGAGGCAAATGGCCGAGTGGAGGAAAAAACCGGAGCCGGAGCCGAAGCTTGATCCCACTGTCGTCAAGTCATTCCTCGGTAATTTGAGCAAGGGTCAACAGAAGGAAGTAATAGTAACAGACTATGACCGCTCATTACTGAAATCTCGCCCGAAGCGGAAGGCTGCAGATAAGGAGGCGGGCCCATCCAAAAAGGTTCCTCAGCTCGGCGAGCAACCTCAGCGGCCCTTGGGTCCATTGCCATCTCTGGACGAGATTAACGTGCAACGAGTAATGGCCGAGACTGGACTATCCAGAGCGCAAGTCCTGGGGGAAGCAGAGGTGCCTGTAAACACAACGTTAAAGTGGCCATTTAGGCTTGGCGAGCCTATGGTCCCTCCTGAAATGGAGAGCAAGCTACAGACGAAGATGCGCCGATTCCATGAGTGGTACTTGGAAGAATCAAGAAGGAATAAACGGCGCATGATCAAAGTATGCGTGAAGGACCATGATTTCTACAATGGTGACGAGGATTGGGTCTGGCTGAGGTTTCAGGATATATATGAGCTGTACCACCGCGACGCCATGGACGTGGATTTGATCACCTGTTGGACACTATAAGTACTTTGTTGTTGCTTATAATTCACAGTTTGAAAACAATAATTCCAATCAATGCTGACGCGGGCTTTATTTATTGCTTAACATATGCAGAATGGAGATTCAAAAATGTCGGAGATCCTCAATATATGACGTTGGTTTCTTGGATCCTCGAAGGATAAGTGAACAAATGATATTGATGAATCCTGAGGAAACATATGGAAACCTATACAAGTATATTAAGAAACAAAATTACTGTGACTCCATACTAATCCCGTACAACATCGAGTGAGTACATACACAGGCTTCTTCTTATACTGTCTGTGTACTATTTCATTTCTTATTATAATGTATACATGTATACAGATTCCACTGGTTCCTAATAATATTGTGTCCTGACCGGGGTGTCGTGAACGTCTTTGATTCATTGCACACTCCAATAGAAAAACTACAGAATATCATGGACATGATGACAAGGTGATGTATATTTTCCCCTACTTAATTCACCCCTTACACTCGCAATGACTTAACTCAATTTTTTTGTTCGCAGGGCCTGAAATCAATTTCGTCAAGAACACCCGGGTATTCAACATGAAACACTAAAATGGAACATTGGCTTTCCGGTAAGCAAGTAATTTGTACATGTAGGCCTCGGCTAATATATTATATGAATTTTACTTAATTTCTTTTGGTCGACAGTGTGCCAAACAGGGGAAGGGAAATAATTTATGTGCATACTATGTTTGCGATTACATGTGGAATTGGGGACATAAAAAGCTTACACAACACGATATTATGGTACGTAATAATAAACACATTTCCATTATTATTAAGTGCACAATTATTGTCTCCAACTCAGCGGATTAAATACCTTTCAATTATTTGTAAATTATAGATGTTGAGCCTGAAGGAAGAGTCTCTAGAGCGAGAAAGAATTGACGCAATTGCAGAACAGCTCGTCGGATGGATCTGGGACGAGGTCGTCAATCCCCGAGGAGAATTCCACATGCCACTAGAGGACGTGCCGGACAGTTCAACAAGTCGTCAATCTTAATGAAGTAGAAAATACAGTTTAAATATATATAACTCGAGTTGAAATGCATGAATATCTACTTTTGTAATATATATGTCTTGTATTTTGATGAAATGTCAGCTAATATGAATATAGAGTCGGCCGAATACGCATTAGAATACATGTATTAGAATATATACGTATATACACGTATATAGACGTGCATGCATGGCTACTGAAAAAAGCAAAAAAAAAAGAAATCCGGGGCCTTTAGCACCGGTTGCTGTCTGCAACCGGTGCTAAAGGCCTTGCTAAAGGCGTTGCGGGGCAGGCCCTTTAGCACCGTGTTGTGTCTGGAACCGGTGCTAAAGGGACCCTTTAGCACCGGTTATTCAACCCGGTGCTAAAGGGGTACTCTGCACCGGTTGGGATACCCGGTGCTAAAGCCGGTTCCCAACTGGTGCAGATGTTGATCATTCTGGTAGTGACAGGATTGATCCATTGATGGACAATATGGAACCTGGCCGGACCCGGAGCTGAAGATGAGAGAAGACTTGGCCTAGAATTAAAGGAAGGTGGTGCCTGAGAGGGCAGCACACACTGGTAGCGAATGGAGTCAGCAAGACAGCGGCGGCGTGCCGAGCTCCTAGAGGCGACAGATCAACGAGCCACAGATAAACTCCAAGATAGAGGACGACGGTGGCTGTCAGAGCAGCGTGGAGAGCGACGAGGAGAAGTCTAGTCCCTAGCCAAGGGAACAGGCCGCATCGAACTTGTCGTTGCCGGCAGCCGTGGCGGAGGTCGAGTGGGGAGTGCCAATTCCATGGGACGATGACCGAGGCCGAGTCCTGGCGCACGACGGCATCAAGAGCAGATCGATGGGCCAAGATAGCGGCCGTGGTGATTGCAGCGGGGGAAAGAAGGTTGATCGCCCTGCCGGGCGCCCATGACTTGCGAGAGGGACGACGCCTCGTGAAGCGTCGAGAAGGATGGCCGAGAGATGGCCTGCGCCTATACCTTTTTCGCGCTAGATTTATCTTCCGACGGCGGCTAAAAAACTTGATGACGTGGCCCAATGATAGGCCGGGGAATAACCGGGATTTTGTCATTTAGAGATTAGTCTGTACGTGCTCCCCAGTTCATAAACAAAATAAGTACTGCCTTTCATAATATTTTACTGCATCTGTATGTATGCTCAGACTGTCATATGTGTAGCCAATTGCTAACCCTAAATCTTTCACAGACATGTCATTGTCCTTCAAATAGCATACTCAAAACTTAAGTAATTATCTTTACCATTGCTAGCTATTATAGATATAACGATCCTCTGAATTTTGGCATCACATCATCATGAACCACGGTAGAACATAGCATAATCTGATGATGAATATATGAAGCCCCAACAGAAGAAGTATCAGGAGGACATATAAATGTATACTAGCAGTTGTATCAATCAAAGGGCAAAACAAGACTCATCCACTGATGTAGAGGATAATATGACGGGTAAAGAGTAAGAGAAACATCTAAACCAGGTTAACTTGCCCAAGCCTACTCAAGTGCACTTTGTCTAGTAGAATGTTTCTTGTTCATTGCCTCAACTGCTTCCTTGAAAATGTGAAGCTAATTTAGAATGTGAAAGGTGCGGCTTTGAAGAACCATAAAAATGATAAGTGCAATCTACAGAACAAAGGGGATGCAAGATTCAACTAAACTCTGAACAACGCCACCCCAAGCCAAATCGACCTTCCAGAAACAAGATCAAACAAAGGGGATAGAGCATCAAACAATCCTTTCTGGATAAAAGGGGATAGGTAGATAAACAATGGCTAAACTGCAGCTTGCAAGACTTGTGCATGACTGGCAGATATTCCAACTAGCAATCAGTGGCTCAAATCAATGATTAACAAGTAATTGGCTTGATTGAAACGGTACTGCAATGCCCAGTGGCACAGGCAAAAGGATAGTGCCCTGACAGGGCGCAGCATACATTGTGTCATTGTCGCAAAGGTGAACAACACAGCAAAGAGCAAGCCTCCATGCACTCCCAATCACCAACCAAATTACAGGTGTTGGAGTTGTGTCGAATATTGTGTACTAGTTGGTTACGCGTTGGACTTGGAGTTGTATTAGCGGTAGGATGTAGAGTTTGTGTCGGACTCTTGTAATCCGGGCTCCTCATAAATATGAGAGGAGAACCGCTGTTGTAACCATGACGACATAGCGACAGGTTTGTAGGGGGAGGTGGCACATTGCCGGGACCCCGGAGCGACTGGTGTTGCGGTTTTGGGGAGGAGCGCCCGTAGTCATGCCCTGGGGATGTAGGCCTTGCGGCTGAACCTCGTTAACAAATATCGTGCCTCCGGTGTCGTTTATGATCTCGCATACATCGTTTCGGTAGATCAATCGTCGCTTCCACGCGCTAGTTTTCTAACAATTGGTATCAGAGCTATGGTTAGATTGGATCTACAAATGGTGTGGAGATCACCACGGAGGTACAAGGATTATGCTCAACGGGTATCGCAGAATTGCTCGATGCGGTGCAAGGTGGAGCATGGCGGCGATCGACGATTCGATCGGTGGTGTTGGACACTCCGAGCAGGAGGCTTGGACTGTCTGACGGGCTGTGGTTGGTAAGGATCGGCCAGGCGTGGTGATCGGACCAACAGTGTGGCCGTTGAAGACGACGCGAATAGGGCGGCGACTTCGGCTTGCGATCAGACCGGTGACCAGACGCAGGTGACAGCTGGATAGATTGGAGCATGGGAGCATCACGATAAATGGTGATATGACCGGTGTTGTACAAAGACGGCATTGCGGCGCGGCGAGCAGATTGTGTTGGCAATGTAAATTGCTATGGTATGACACGCTCATGCACGGGTGGTGCGTGAGGGCGCATCTGTCGTAGCTGGATCGACGTGTGGAGCATGTACGGTGGAGCATGGTAGTAGGGCGCAAACAACAGCGTCGATGAGATGGTATGGCGTCGTGGGTGGCGAGATGAGTGCGTGAGCTTATTGCAGATGCAACACAAGTCCTGAAGGTCGAAGTGTGTCACGATTTCCAATAGGGTGCAGCTGGATATGGCTGCGAGACAGGAAGGGACTCAAATACTCCATGTGTAGTTTGCATGCAAGTTTACGTGTGTAACAGCTTTGTTTTTATATTGTGCACGTACAGTTTAATGTGCAAGCAAAATAAGATATGGAAAGGAATAGGGATCATTTCGTGGTGGAGTTGGAGTCGGACCTGCGCAAGGAGGCTGACGCGTTGGAATAGGACATGACACGGTGGACATCGGAACTGCGTAATTGCGTGCGACTCGGAAAGAGAGGCCAGGGCGGCGTCAGCACCACACACATAAAAGCTGTCACACCCTATTTTCGAAGGAAAACCAAGTGCGTTTCATGTGTGCGCCAGGATCATGTTTACACACATATGATAGACAAAAGAGTGTAATATCGAAACACAGTGTTCTAAAGTTCAAGAGATTTATAATAATATTCATATTACACTCTCGGGAGACACGAAGGTCTTTATCGAAAACAAGCGATAGCTAAACGAAGCGTCTTCAGCTTCCATCTTCCACAGGCATCTTGACTAGGGGAAACGCAAGCCTCAGAACTCATCGTAGTCGCTGTAGTATTCTTCTCCATTTCCTTCTTCTGAATCAGCAATGGCAAGTGTGAGTACACCTAACTAGGTACTCAGCAAGCGGGGTGACAATGCAAGGCCACAAGGAAAGGCTAAGGTTCACAGCAGTGAGCTTTTTAGAGTTGATCAATTTTTATTAGCAATTTCGTATTTACTAGATGTAAGTTTATACCAACCCACTTAAGCATTTAAAGAACATCTCTTTCCAAAAATCCACGGGTAAAACCACAATTTATATTCCATCTTTTAAGTTTAATTATCATGTGAGGGTCCAAGCCGCTCTTGACCGTGAGCACGGCTGATATATCAGTTTTACACTCTGCAGAGGTTGTACACTTTCACCATAGCTCGTGTTCCCCATGTTGCCCGGGTTGGCCAAACCCTTAAACACTTCCAAGGTGAGTGGCTAGGGGTCCACTTCGAAGCCTTTACAAAGATATGCAAAAGTCCAATAACCCGCAAGAGTTACAGCTAGGGGCGGACCACAACCCTCCCTAATGGTCAACACCTTAGCAAAGACTGCTACCCCAAAAGGACCGGGCTGTACCCCTGCAACCCCAGACCCCCTCTGCTCCTTTTGGATAAGGCCATCAGTACAATTACACACCTAATTAATCGGCTAAGGTCAGAGCCCATTTTGACACCATGGTTGCACTGTTTTCTTGGGTGGTTCTCCATGTTCCGATTAAATAATCGTTCTCTTGTATTAACCAACATTTATTATCAAAGTTATCATGACACAACAATTTTATAAAGATTCATTTTAACCATTCCCAAGGTATTGCAACACTAAGCATGAACTAACCCAAAATATTATTTAAATCGGGGTTGTTTCAAGGGATCATGGTAAAAGACTAGATAAATCCTTAAAAAGGTATTCCCATCATATTAATGCAATAATAGTAAATTTTAGTTTGACATGCAGTTATATAGGACAAAAAGAATATGCGGGGAGGGCCACTTGCCTTGTTCTACAAAGAAATCCTCTTCTTCTTTGAAAAGTAGTTCTGGATCCGCGTCGACGGGTGACTCGGTTGCAACTGGCACGAGGTCTACGATCAACACAATAAAACAATAAGAAAACAGTACATCAAACATTCTTAACAAACTAAAACAAGCGTCTAAAACTAACAAGCTCGAAAAGACGAACGCTTGGACACCAAGAACGCTAAAAACGGAGCTAAGACGGAAAAGATATGGCCAAAACAAGTTTTAGGGACTTGTTGGCAAAGAAACTAAGCTTACAGGGGCTAAACTGAAGGAAACCAGGGGCTAAAACACAAATACGCATTAAACCCAAGGGCTAACGCGTAAAAATACAGGGGCTGGGCTTCGGGATATAAAAACAGAGAAGCTTAGGGTGCTTTCTGTAAGAATCAGGACCTAAATCTAATTATTTTTGAACTAGACAGGACGGCAGGTTGATTAAGGAAAAGCTTAGGGTCTCTTTTGCAAAATGGCCTGCGCTGACCGTTATTTGGCCGATTGACTTGAGTCGCGAGGGATGTGGGCCGTTGATCTTGCGATGGACGGCTGACAGTGAGGGCCGATTCGGGCGGCGGCGGGAACGCCGGCGTGCGGCGGCGCCGGGCCGGGATTTCGCCGGCGATGCTCGAACTCGAGCTGTCGGGCTCGGTTTGGAGCGCGGATTGATGCTAGAGGACCGGGGTGAGCTGGCGAACACGATGGGGGTGATCTCGTCGTGGATTGCGTGGCGAAGCCGGCGATCGACGGTGAACAGAGGCGGCGGAACTCCGGTGAGGTGAGTGGAGGGGCTAGCGTACGAAAGAGAGGGCGAGAAGAGGCTCGGGGTGTTGCTGTGAAGTTGGCGAGCGCGTTCAGGGGGTTCTAGTCGTCCAAATTGCTATGGTGGCGGTGTTCGTCGACGAACGGCGGCGGCGGAGCGCCGGTGAGGGCCGTCGGGGTGCTAGAGAGCGAGACAGAGAGCTAGAAGGGGATAAAGAGCATCGTTACCTCCACGCGATGCTTCCTGCGTGGTTGGACGGGGTGGAGCGGTGCCGGAGCAACGGATCGACGACGCGGCGGCGCTCGGGCGGCGGCGGCGGCGTGAATTGGAGTTGCTTCGAGGGGAGTGGGTGGCGCGAGGGGTCGAAGGGGGTTCCTGGGGGCTCGGTCGTGCTCTTTATAGGGCGGAGAGGGGAGTGGGGAGGGTCGGTGCCGAGGGGAAAGGATGGGCCGGCCATCAATGGCGAGCGGCAGTGGGGAGCTCGGTGGGGGAGAGAGCGTTTCGAGAGAGAGAGAGAGCGAGTGATGGTGGAGTGGCGGTGGCAATTGCTGCGGCTCAGTGGGCCTAGGAGGGGAAGGGACGCGGGAGAGGGAGCGGCGCGGGGGAGGCCGAGGGGCTCGGTCGGGCGGCGAGGCAGGGGAGGGCGCTGGAGGTTGGGGACGCCCCCGACAGGCGGGCCCCTGCTGTCAGCGGCGGTGAGAGGGAAGGAGAGGGGGAAGCGGCTTGGGCCGCAGCCGGGCCGAAAGCGGGGACGGGCTGCGCGCGAAGAGAAGGAAAGAAGGGGGAGAGCTGGGCCGCGAGCTGCTGCTGGGCCGAAAAGAAAGGGAAAGAGGGATGGGCCGCGGAAGAAAAGAGAGGGAGAGAGAGACGGGCTGGGCCGGGAGAGAAAGAGAGATTGAGAGAGAGTTGAGGGAGTGTTTCTGGACTTTTTCGTGATTTTGAAATACACACACCAAACAAACAAAAGACATGCAAACCAAATATGATGCACATGCACTTATTGCTCCAAAATTATTTAAATGATGTTTAAATATTTTTAGGCTCAAATTAATTTAAAAATTTAATTAAGTCCTTAGAAAAATTAAATTTAACCAAGTTGCTATGATTTGTTTGTGATGGAATTTTTTAGGGTGTTACAAATCCTACCCCCTTAAAGAGAATCTCGTCCCGAGATTCAGGAAGATTCGGAGAACAGCTGAGGGAACTCTTCCATAAGTTCTTCTTCTGTTTCCCAAGTGGCCTCATTTTCTGAGTGATTGCTCCACCGAACTTTGCACATTTTTATTACCTTGCTTCGTGTGACCCTCTGTGACTTGTCTAAGATTTTGATAGGATACTCCTTATAGGTCAGGTCATCCTTTACTTCTAAATCCTCCAGTGGTAAGTGCTCCACTCTAATCTCATTTGAACACTTCTTCAGCTGCGATACATGGAACACATCATGAACTCCCGATAATCGAACCGGTAATTCCAACCTATATGCCACTTCTCCTTTTCTTTCCAATATTTTAAAAGGTCCAATAAAACGAGGTGATAGCTTCCCTCTGACATTAAATCTTCGCAGTCCTCTGATAGGTGATACTCTGAGATAAGCATAATCTCCTTCCTTGAATACCACTTCTCTTCTCTTAGGATCAGCGTAACTCTTTTGGCGTGACTGTGCAGTTTTAAGATTCTCCCGAATTATCTCGACTTGTCTTTCCGCTTCCTTTATAATCTCTGGTCCGAAGAGTTGACTTTCACCTGTTTGATTCTAGTACAAGGGTGTCCTCCAAAATTTGATTCGTCCTTTCAGTTTGACCATCAGTCTGTGGATGGTAGGCCGAACTGAAATTCAATTTCGTATCCATCGACTCATGTAGCTTTTTCCAAAAACGTGATGTAAATTGAGTGCCTCGATCTGACACTATCTTTTTAGGAACTCCATGCAAACATACTATTCGTGACATGTACAACTCTGCTAGCCTGGCTCCTGAGTAAGTGGTTTTAACTGGTATAAAATGAGTAACTTTGGTTAACCTGTCCACGATAACCCATATGGAATCATAACCATCGCGTGTACGAGGTAAACCTACAATGAAGTCCATACCAATTTCTTCCCATTTCCACTCAGGTACTTTCAGCGGTTGCAGCAAACCGGCTGGTCTTTGATGTTCTGCCTTTACCCTCTGGCATATGTCACACAAGGCGACATGAGCTGCGACATCTCTTTTCATTCCGTACCGCCAGTATTTCTGTTTTAAATCTTGGTACATCTTGGTACTACCAGGGTGAATAGAGTATGCCGAATCATGAGCTTCTTTCAGTATAGCCTCACGAAGGCGATCGTCATCTGGCACACATATCCTGTTTCTAAACCAAATTGTTCCTTGATCATCTTTCTTAAAATCTGGAACTTTTCCTGAATCAATCAGCTTTTCGTATTCTTTGATCCTTTCATCTGTCAACTGCCCTTTTCTGATCTCCTGTTCAAGTGTTGATTCGACCTCCAAGGTCATGGATTCACTCTGAGCTACGATCCCTAAGTTGAGTCGTGCCATTTCCCAACATAACTCTTGCGGTTTCAACTGAGCTATAAGCATGTTTGCCTGACTCTTCCGACTCAGCGCATCTGCCACAACATTAGCCTTACCGGGGTGATACTGAATATCCAAATCATAATCCTTGATTAACTCCAGCCATCTACGTTGTCTAAGATTGATATCCTTTTGTGTGAAGATATACTTCAAACTCTTATGGTCGGTAAAGATCTGACACCTGTTACCAATCATGTAATGTCTCCAAATTTTCAGCGCGTGTACAACGGCAGCCAATTCTAGATCATGTGTGGGACAATTTTGTTCATGTTTTCTCAGTTGTCTGGAAGCATAAGCCACTACTTTTCCTTCTTGCATTAAAACACAACCAAGGCCTTGACGCGAAGCATCACAATATACGTCAAACCCTTTGTGAATGTCTGGCATTATCAACACAGGGGCGGTAGTCAATCTTTTCTTCAATTCTTCAAAACTAGCTTGGCATTTATCATCCCATTTGAATTCTTTTCCTTTCTCTAGTAAGGTTGTAAGTGGTTTCACGATCTTTGAGAAGCCTTCAATAAACCTGTGGTAGTAACCTGCCAATCCGAGAAAACTCCTGATCTCAGACACGTTCTTTGGAGCGTTCCAGTTCAACACATCCTGAACTTTACTTGGATCCACTGCTATTCCTCCATCGGTGATAACATGACCAAGAAATGAAACTTCCTTTAACCAAAAGTCACACTTGCTGAACTTGGCATATAACTGATGTTCTCGAAGTCTTTGCAATACAAGCCTCAAATGCTCTTCGTGTTCTTCCTCATTCTGAGAGAATATCAGAATGTCGTCGATGAACACTACTACAAACTTGTCCAAATAATCCATGAACACCTTGTTCATCAAATACATGAAGTACGCTGGGGCATTTGTCAATCCAAATGACATGACAGTGAACTCATACAATCTGTATCTGGACGTGAAAGCTGTTTTAGGAATGTCCTCTGGACAAATTCTTAATTGATGATATCCAGATCGCAGATCTATCTTAGAAAATACTTTTGCACCTCTCATCTGATCAAATAGATCCTCGATCCTAGGCAAAGGATACTTGTTTTTGATAGTGACCTCATTAAGAGATCGATAGTCTACACACATCCTTCTAGAGCCATCTTTCTTGTCTACGAAGAGAGTGGGGGCTCCCCATGGTGACGAACTAGGACGAATAAATCCTTTACTTAACAATTCTTCTATTTGTTTCTTAAGCTCTGCCAAGTCTTTAACATCCATTCTATATGGCCTCTTAGATATAGGAGCAGTACCAGGTAAAAGTTCAATGCTGAATTCAATATCTCGGTCAGGTGGCATACCTGGTAAATCATCTGGAAATACATCCGGATATTCGTTCACTACTTTGATATCTTCCAGAGTCTTGCCTTCCATAGAATTTATTGTTCCGCCTTCTGTCAATGAGGGAGTTACCACATACTCAATTCTGTCTCCTTGAGGGCTGGTTAAGAGTACTGACTTCTTTCGGCACTGAATAGATCCATCCCACTGGTGTAACCAATCCATTCCCAAAATTACATCTATTCCCCAAGATTTTAGGACTACCAGATCGGCTGGGAAATCTAATCCCATGATGTTAAGAGTCACTTGTGGGCATATTAAATTGGCTTGCATTTCTCCGCCGGGAGTACTAACTAATAGTTGCTTTTTCATAGCTCTCATTGTCATGCCATGTTTTGCCACAAATTGTTCAGTAATAAATGAATGCGTTGCTCCAGAATCGAATAAAATTGTTGCAGGTATGGAATTGGCAAGGAACGTACCAAGTACAACTCCTGGGGCTTCCTGGGCTTGTTCTGCGGTCACATGGTTCACTCTTCCACGAACAAAATTCTGCTGAGCCCTGTTGCCTTGTGTACTTGAGCTTCCTGGACGAACTTGTGATGCAGGTTTCTCAGTTCTCTGTTCGTTGCCTCTCTGTGGAGTCTGCATTCCACGCTGAGGACAGCTGTTAGCATAGTGTCCCAATTCTCCACATCTGAAACACCCATTTGGCTATACTGGAGCATTGTTTCTCACAGGACCGCCTGTGGCATTGTTTGGGCGGGGAGTGGCTGTGTTGTTGTTTGTCCGATTCTGCTGAGGATTCGGAGTATGGGGTGATTGCTGATTGAAGCGCTGTGGCTGCTGAAATGAACGTTGCAACTGCATGTTCTGTGGATAACCTCCATTCTGTCCACCAGAGCGGAAGTAAGAACCCTGAGAGGAATTGTAGCGGGGGCGAGTATTACTGCTAGACTGTCCCTGGAACTTCCGTTTGTGTTCACCAATTTCCTTGCGCTTGCTCTCCAGGCCAATAGCTTTATTCAGAAGGGTCTGGAAATCTGGGAAGATGTGACTCTGCAACTGATAATTGATCGGCCCTATAAGACCATCCAGAAATCGTTCCTGTCTCTTGGCATCAGTGTTGACCTCCTCAGGTGCATAGCGAGATAACTGGGTGAATTTGTCCAGGTACTCGCTGACTGACATCTTGCCTTGCTTCAGTGCGAGGAACTCCTTCTGCTTTAACTTCATAACTCCAGAGGGAATGTGGTAAGCTCTGAAGCTATTCCTGAACTCCTGCCAGGTGATGTTCTGTGGTGCGGCATGTGCAGCGGTGTATGCATCCCACCAGTCAGCCGCTGGTCCTTCAAGTCTGCCTGCTGCATATAGTACCATTTCACGATCGGTGCATTGTGTCATTTCCAGCTTCCTGGTGACAACTTTTAGCCAGTCATCAGCATCCAAGGGATCTGATGAGTGAGAGTAAGTAGGCGGACGGTGGCTCATGAATTCCTTGTGCTTGTCTCTGGGCGGTGGTGGTGCTGGTGCTGGTTGCGGTGGCTGGTTTTGCTGTGCTTGCAGGTTTTGCACTGTTGCGGCGAGAGTCTGCAGCAGCTGAGTTTGGGCAGCCAGAAACTGTTGCATCGCCGGATCCATTGGTGGGTTTGGTGGGGGAGGCGGTGCTTGATTCCTCTGACTTGCAATATGAGCGCGTATCACTGGTGGAATATCTTGTCCTCCTCCTGACCTGGTGTTTACCATCTGAGTGTTAGAGAAAGATATCTCAGATAAGAACTGAACAGATACAGATGAGTAAGGTAAAAGCATAAGGGGCTAAGATTAATTAATTAAACTAATTATTTTATTAACGCAGTTGTGGCCATCACTCCACAAAAGCATTCATCCATCACAAAGATCCAACTCAAACATGTTTTCAACCATCAACCACTATTTACAGCGCATCGTCCTCGCAGGAACGGAATTATTAACAAAAAGAAAAAAAAGGTAGTCATCTAAAAACTCCTAGCCAAGACTGGTGGTAGCTCCTGGGGTGCCGTAGCGAAGCTTCTTGCGCGGTGGAGAAGACGTGGTGCAGTGTTGTACCATCTCCTCATGGGGTGCCTGTCCTGCAAGCGGAGCCTCAAGTTGTGCGATCTTGGCCTGAGCGTCCTGGAGCTTCTCGTGCAGTCCCTCGGTCTCGGAGGTGGCTCTCTCCAAGTCGGTGTTGAGTGCAGCAGTGACTCGAGCAAGGACGTCCACTCGGTCGTCTCCTGTCTGAGAAGCAGGTACCACCGTGTCCTCAGTACCAACAGGGTAGCTGGGTACGTGGCGGAAGTCGGAGTAGTACAGCTGGTCGCGGAAACGGTAGCTGTAGGAGTAGAGTGCTCTCCTGGCGGCGTCGTTGATGGCGGCATCCTCGGTGGAGAAGGGAACACAGCTGTAGTGCGTCGAACGGATCCTCCATCCGGAAGCCTCTGGCTGAGGTACCCGGATGTGTACCTGAGCTGTGTAGTAGTCCTCCAGGCCGGGCTCCTCAAAGTGCTCGACCACATACTGAGGCTTTAGAGTGATCTCTAAGAACCCCAGTAACTCCTCCAGCAATCTGCAGAACTGCCCGGTACCACCCAGCGAAGCGTGAAGGTGGTACTCCGGACCACGCTGGCGAGGCTCCCCTGGATCTTCCTCGTCGTTGTCATTGTCGTTCTCCTGGTCGTCCACCTCCATGTCGGGGTCATCCCCGTCACTGGGCTCCTCCTCGTCGCTGTCGTCCCCAGAGTCGTCTGGGTCACCACCAGCAGCGTCTGGTGCAGCATCCTCGGCAGCAGGAGCAGCTGGTGGAATCACCATGTCTCCGTCGGCGTCCACCTCAAGCACAGTGCCGTCGAAGAGCTGAGGTGGCTCCTCCTCCTGTGCCTCTGCCTGTGCCTCAGGCAGTACCTGTACCGGGACCTCCTCAGCTGGTGCCTCCTCGGGGTGCTGGGCAACTGACGGTCCAGCAGGGCGTGAACCTCTGGTGACAGCACGAGCGGTGTGAAACTCATGAACCATCTGACAACGGAAAAAAAACTGACTCAGTATAGAATAAATCAAAATGATGAGATCTTTTAACAAAAAGAAATAAAATTAGATTTTTATGCGAAAATAGGGTAATTTTGAAAGATGACATGGCTTTCTAGATGTTGAGTCCTTAATTTCCGACCAGTTCTAACTTAAGGCTGCATCCTACAGTCAACACTGCTTTGATACCACTCCTGTCACACCCGATTTTCGAAGGAAAACCAAGTGCGTTTCATATGTGCGCCAGGATCATGTTTACACACATATGATAGACAAAAGAGTGTAATATCGAAACACAGTGTTCTAAAGTTCAAGAGATTTATAATAATATTCATATTACACTCTCGGGAGACACGAAGGTCTTTATCGAAAACAAGCGATAGCTAAACGAAGCGTCTTCAGCTTCCATCTTCCACAGGCATCTTGACTGGGGGAAACGCAAGCCTCAGAACTCATCGTAGTCGCTGTAGTATTCTTCTCCATTTCCTTCTTCTGAATCAGCAATGGCAAGTGTGAGTACACCTAACTAGGTACTCAGCAAGCAGGGTGACAATGCAAGGCCACAAGGAAAGGCTAAGGTTCATAGCAGTGAGCTTTTTAGAGTTGATCAAGTTTTATTAGCAATTTCCTATTTACTAGATGTAAGTTTATACCAACCCACTTAAGCATTTAAAGAACATCTCTTTCCAAAAATCCACGGGTAAAACCACAATTTATATTCCATCTTTTAAGTTTAATTATCATGTGAGGGTCCAAGCCGCTCTTGACCGTGAGCACGGCTGATATATCAGTTTTACACTCTGCAGAGGTTGTACACTTTCACCATAGCTCGTGTTCCCCATGTTGCCCGGGTTGGCCAAACCCTTAAACACTTCCAAGGTGAGTGGCTAGGGGTCCACTTCGAAGCCTTTACAAAGATATGCAAAAGTCCAATAACCCGCAAGAGTTACAGCTAGGGGCGGACCACAACCCTCCCTAATGGTCAACACCTTAGCAAAGGCTGCTACCCCAAAAGGACCGGGCTGTACCCCTGCAACCCCAGACCCCCTCTGCTCCTTTCGGATAAGGCCATCAGTACAATTACACACCTAATTAATCTGCTAAGGTCAGAGCCCATTTTGACACCATGGTTGCACTGTTTTCTTGGGTGGTTCTCCATGTTCCGATTAAATAATCGTTCTCTTGTATTAACCAACATTTATTATCAAAGTTATCATGATCAACAATTTTATAAAGATTCATTTTAACCATTCCCAAGGTATTGCAACACTAAGCATGAACTAACCCAAAATATTATTTAAATCGGGGTTGTTTCAAGGGATCATGGTAAAAGACTAGATAAATCCTTAAAAAGGTATTCCCATCATATTAATGCAATAATAGTAAATTTTAGTTTGACATGCAGTTATATAGGACAAAAAGAATATGCGGGGAGGGCCACTTGCCTTGTTCTACAAAGAAATCCTCTTCTTCTTCGAAAAGTAGTTCTGGATCCGCGTCGACGGGTGACTCGGTTGCAACTGGCACGAGGTCTACGATCAACACAATAAAACAATAAGAAAACAGTACATCAAACATTCTTAACAGACTAAAACAAGCGTCTAAAACTAACAAGCTCGAAAAGACGAACGCTTGGACACCAAGAACGCTAAAAACGGAGCTAAGACGGAAAAGATATGGCCAAAACAAGTTTTAGGGACTTGTTGGCAAAGAAACTAAGCTTACAGGGGCTAAACTGAAGGAAACCAGGGGCTAAAACACAAATACGCATTAAACCTGAGGGCTAACGCATAAAAAGACAGGGGCTGGGCTTCGGGATATAAAAACAGAGAAGCTTAGGGTGCTTTCTGTAAGAATCAGGACCTAAATCTAATTATTTTTGAACTAGACAGGACGGCGGGTTGATTAAGGAAAAGCTTAGGGTCTCTTTTGCAAAATGGCCTGCGCTGACCGTTATTTGGCCGATTGACTTGAGTCGCGAGGGATGTGGGCCGTTGATCTTGCGATGGACGGCTGACAGTGAGGGCCGATTCGGGCGGCGGCGGGAACGCCGGCGTGCGGCGGCGCCGGGCCGGGATTTCGCCAGCGATGCTCGAACTCGAGCTGTTGGGCTCGGTTTGGAGCGCGGATTGATGCTAGAGGACCGGGGTGAGCTGGCGAACACGATGGGGGTGATCTCGTCATGGATTGCGCGGCGAAGCCGACGATCGACGGTGAACAGAGGCGGCGGAACTCCGGTGAGGTGAGTGGAGGGGCTAGCGTGCGAAAGAGAGGGCGAGAAGAGGCTCGGGGTGTTGCTGTGAAGTTGGCGAGCGCGTTCAGGGGGTTCTAGTCGTCCAAATTGCTATGGTGGCGGTGTTCGTCGACGAACGGCGGCGGCGGAGCGCCGGTGAGGGCCGTCGGGGTGCTAGAGAGCGAGACAGAGAGCTAGAAGGGGATAAAGAGCATCGTTACCTCCACGCGATGCTTCCTGCGTGGTTGGACGGGGTGGAGCGGTGCCGGAGCAACGGATCGACGATGCGGCGGCGCTCGGGCGGCGGCGGCGGCGCTCGGGCGGCGGCGGCGGCGTGAATTGGAGTTGCTCCGAGGGGAGTGGGTGGCGCGAGGGGTCGAAGGGGGTTCCTGGGGGCTCGGTCGTGCTCTTTATAGGGCGGAGAGGGGAGTGGGGAGGGTCGGTGCCGAGGGGAAAGGATGGGCCGGCCATCAATGGCGAGCGGCAGTGGGGAGCTCGGTGGGGGAGAGAGCGTTTCGAGAGAGAGAGAGAGCGAGTGATGGTGGAGTGGCGGTGGCAATTGCTGCGGCTCAGTGGGCCTAGGAGGGGAAGGGACGCGGGAGAGGGAGCGGCGCGGGGGAGGCCGAGCGGCTCGGTCGGGCGGCGAGGCAGGGGAGGGCGCTGGAGGTTGGGGACGCCCCCGACAGGCAGGCCCCTGCTGTCGGCGGTGGTGAGAGGGATGGAGAGGGGGAAGCGGCTTGGGCCGCAGCCGGGCCGAAAGCGGGGACGGGCTGCGCGCGAAGAGAAGGAAAGAAGGGGGAGAGCTGGGCCGCGAGCTGCTGCTGGGCCGAAAAGAAAGGGAAAGAGGGATGGGCCGCGGAAGAAAAGAGAGGGAGAGAGAGACGGGCTGGGCCGGGAGAGAAAGAGAGATTGAGAGAGAGTTGAGGGAGTGTTTCTGGACTTTTTCGTGATTTTGAAATACACACACCAAACAAACAAAAGACATGCAAACCAAATATGATGCACATGCACTTATTGCTCCAAAATTATTTAAATGATGTCTAAATATTTTTAGGTTCAAATTAATTTAAAAATTTAATTAAGTCCTTAGAAAAATTAAATTTAACCAAGTTGCTATGATTTGTTTGTGATGGAATTTTTTAGGGTGTTACAAAAGCCGTCGTAGGGACTAGGGAGGGCTCGGAGGCAGATTGACAAGACTAATCAGGGTAATCCAAGTGTAGAAACACAAGCAGAGCTCAATGCAAGAGGCGAGGTGTTTCGGCTGAGGGATATATTGTGTGGAGTTGTTTTTTGCCGAGCTTCGGAGGACTGCGCAGAGAAGGTTTTGTGGTGTGCAGACGATTGACGCAAGTTTCTTCAATCAATCTGGTCAGGAACGAGAGGGTCGAGGAGCAAGGACGGTCTGCTCGGTGATTCGGACGAGAGGCCGGGAGGATTGGGTGGTGTTACCGGCGACAAGGGTCGGTCAAACCGCGTGTCGACGAGATGTCGACGACAACCAGATTTAAGGTGGTGAAGTTTGATGGCACTGGCAACTTCGGATTATGGCAAATAAGGGTCAAGGATCTGCTGGTTCAACAGGGAATCATGGCGGGCCTGAAGGAGAAGAAGCCAGAAAAGATGGAGGATGACGAGTGGGAGGAGAAACAGGCGCAAGCGGCTGCAACCATGCGGCTATGTCTATCTGACCAGGTCATGCACCATGTCATAGCACTAAAGACACCGAAAGAAATCTGGGAGAAGCTGGAAAGTCAATTCATGTCAAAAACTGTGACGACCAAGTTGTATCTGAAGCAGAAGTTGCATGGGCTGATGAAAGCATCTAGGCCCCTAATTTATGTTTTGGTAATTAATGACAATCAAAATAGACTAACAATTTCATTGAGATATGAGAATAGGTTAGTCTTTGGGATTGGATGAGCTCTTGCGGTATGTCATGATCATGATGGGTGTGATAAGGACCGAAAGGAGCTAAAGGCAAAGGTATAAAATAGGGTATTCCATTTTACCGGTCAAGCGGTGTTTAGTGGATGAACATTGACCGGATTATAGGCTAGATAGCCGTACTATCAAGAGGGGTCAATGTCCTTGGCTTGACGAGTCCATGATGCCATTTTGCTCAAACAATTGCATTGCATGCATGAGGGCTAACAACGTTTGTGAAAGTGGGAAATACAAGAAGCAAAAACTAACCTGCGGAGGGCTCACTGCGTCCTGGCGGACTGTCCGCCTAGCCAGTGGCGGACTGTCTGGGGAGTCCGGACAGTCCACGTCCTGGTGTGGCGGATGGTCCGCAGGCTTTTTCCGTGTGATAGTTTTGTCTAAGTATGAAATGTGCTCGGCTGGAAAAATGAGAGGCGGACTGTCCGGCCATGATTGGCGGACTGTCCGCAGTACAAGTAATGTGTGGCGGACCATCAACACAGAAGCGTTTCCGAGCGTTCTAGAAGACTTTTTTGAGGCGGACGGTCCGCAGGCAAACTTGTGCGAGTTTCTCGTGGCCTGGCGGATGGTCCGCGCCTGTATGGTGGACGGTCCGCAGGTCCGTAACGGCTAGTTCTGACACCATCTGACACACGTTGTAGCCGTTGGTTTTGAAGGGCGGACAGTCCGCCAGGTATGAGGCGAACAGTCCGCCAGTGCCCTATTTTGAACGTAACGGCTATATTTCGAGGGGGTGAGTATATATACTCCACCCCCGGGGTTGGGAATGCTCTCTTGGCCCATTTGAAAGCTTCATTGATACATTTGAGCATTCCCCATCCTTTCTCTCACTCACTTGATTTAGTGGTTGCATCTTTGTGAGATTGAGAGGATCCTAGTGCATTGCATCAAGAGTTTGAGCTTTGTGGCATTAGGGAGACTTCAAGCAAGGTCATTGATTTGTTACTATTGGAGGTTGCCGCCTCCTAGACGGCTTGGAGCTGGTGATTTCATCGAGCACTCCAAGAAGATTGTGAAGTTGCCGTGGAGGTTAGTTGTGAGAGGTCATTGTGCTCACCTCACCGGAGCGGTGAAGAGCAACTCTAGTGGAATCGAGATTTGGAGCGGTTCTTTGGTTCTAACCGGCTCATACATCAAGTGGAGACTTGATAGAGGAGCGGTTGAACATTGAATCTATCTCAACGTGGATTAGGGGTGACCGGTAAGTCATCGATACCAAGGGATAAGTTCTTGTGCCACTTGTTCTTATTGCTTGCTTGTTATCTTGATTATTTACTTGAAACAAGTTAATTTCATAGAGATTGATTCTTATCTTGTCATCCTAGGTTGCAAAACCATCAACATAGGGTTAGAGTAGCTAGACATTTAATTCCCCTTGTGGTTCTAATTAAATTTCTCTAGTGTTGTGATTGAAGTTCTCAAAACCGCCTATTCACCCCCCTCTAGTCGGTAATCCTAGATCCTACAAGTGGTATCAGAGCTAAGTACTCCCTAATCAAGGATTTAATCATCCCGGAGTAGGATTAAAATGGCTAGAGAGAACAAAATGAATCAAAGGAAGATTCCTTACTTTGATGGGGAAAATTATGATTATTGGAAGACTAGGATGACAACCTATCTAAGGACGGCCGGAAGAAAAGTTTGGGGGATTGTTGAGGAAGGATTTGTCATCTTAGACAAAGATTTGAAGACCGAAAGAGATTTAGAGAATGAGGACCTTAATGAGGAAGCATTGTGCATATTGTATGAAGGTCTATCTATTGATCAATTCAACCGTGTCAAGGGCATTACAAGTGCAAAAGATGTTTGGAACAAGCTAGCGGAAATCTATGAGGGAACATCCTCGGTCAAAGAAGCCAAGCTCTATGTGCTCCAAGGAAAATTCAATGAGTTTACAATGAAGAAGGATGAAGACATTTCAATCATGTTCAATCGGTTAAATGAAATTGTGAATGAGCTAAAATGTCTTGACTACGATGTGCCGGATCGAGACTTCTCTCGCAAATTTCTTAGGAGTCTCCCGGAGAAATATGAGACCATTGTCACAATGTTAGTGAGAGAAGACTTGAAGAAATACACTCCTACGGAGGTGCTCGGTGAAGTGCTCACACATGACATCTTCAAGCAATCTCAAAAAGAAGCTCATGGTCAAACAACAAATGAAGAGAAGAAGAATATTGCTCTCAAGGCAAAAGCTATTCAAGAAGAAGAAACACATTGTGAAAATGATGAAGATTCGGATGAAGAAATGGCTCTCATTGTTAGGGGGCTCCAAAAGGTTCTTGAGAAAAAGAGATTTGGAAAGAGAAATAGGTTCTCAAAGAAGAATCCATTTGAAGGCAAAGAGTACTTCTCTTGTGGGGAGATTGGGCATATATCAATAAATTGCCCAAACAATAAAGAGGGCAAAACAAGCAAGAACAAGTACAAGAAGAGTGAGAACAAAAAGAAGAAGTACTACAAGAAGGAGAAGAATGGGCAAGCCTACTTTGTTGAGTCGGACTCTGAGGCAAGCTCCGATGAGGAAGAAGAGGAAGTCAAGCCTTCAAAGAGTCTTGCCGGGGTTGCAATTAAGGAAGCCACATCACTCTTCTCCAAGCCATATTGCCTTATGGCCAAAGGTACGTCAAAGGTAATAATCAAGTGATGATGATAATGATGATGATGAAAATGCTATATCCTATGAATATCTTGCTAATTTGGTTATAAAATCCGATGAAAAATTGCGCAAAGAAAAGTCTAAGTTGAGGGATTTAGAATTGAAGAATATTCCAATTCAAAAATCCTATGAGGAGCTAAAGATTTCTCATGCCAACCTAAAGGAATCTCATGACACTCTCAACACATCATGGAGAATTCTTAAAGGAAAGCATGAGGAGCTTAAGGAAGCTCACAACTCTCTCCTTGCGCAAGAGGCCAAAGGAAAACTTGTTGCTAACATCGATACTTGTAAAACATGTCTATCTTGCTCGACTAACACCTCTTGTAGCACAAGCACAAGCTCTTGCACTAGTGGAAAAGATTCAAGTGAAGCACCTTTCTTATTATTGGAGAATGAATCATTGAAGAAAGAAGTGGAGTGTTTGTCCAAGGATCTTGCCAAATGGTTTGGAAGTCAAGTCAAATTCAATCATTGTTGGACAAGTCAAAATTTCACTTTGAACAAGAATGGCATTGGTTATTTGCCCAAGCAAGGGAAGTCGACTTTCATTCCTAAGAAGATCACTTATGTGCCATCAAGTGTGACATTGCAAGAAGAAGCTAAATTCAAGAAATGCCATATTTGCAAGACAAAGGTAGAGTTGAATCACAAGTGCACGAGCAAGAAGACCGTATCCTTTGATCCATCTTACATTCGTAAGAAAGATTCAAAGGGTGTTGTATGTGCTAAATTTGTCGGTCGCTCTATGGATAATACTAGACTGAAATCCATTTGGGTGCCTAAAGTTATGATCACTAACATAGAAGGACCCAAGAAAAGTTGGGTACCTAAAAGGAAGTGATTCTCATGTGTAGGTAAATTACAAAGCCGGAGGAAGACATTGGGTAATATTACCTAAAAGACATTGTACGAACCACATAACCGGTGAAAAGAAAATATTCTCATATCTTGATGAAGATATCTCCGACTTTGATAATATTACTTTTGGTGATGATAGCAAGGGGTTTGTTAAAGGCATTGGTAACATTTCTATCTCTCAAGATTACAAATTATCAAATGTATTGTTAGTTGATTCTCTAAATTTCAACTTGCTATCCATTGCTCAACTTTGTGATAATGGCTATAGATGTTCATTTACTAGTGATGAATTTGTTGTGACAACTCGTGATGAAAAGGAAACTATTTTCAAGGGCTTTCATCATGATAGTTTATATCTTGTGGACTTTTCATCTAAAGAGGTAAATCTCTCAACTTGTTTATTCTCTAAAGCCTGAATGGGTTGGTTATGGCATAGAAGACTATGTCATGTTGGCATGAGACAACTAAATAAATTGGTTAAGCATGATTTAGTCCTTGGCTTGAAAGATGTCAAATTTGAAAAGGACAAATTATGTAGCTCTTGTCAAGCCGGCAAGCAAGTTGCAAATTCTCATCCAACCAAGAGTGTTATGTCCACCACAAGAATCTTTGAATTATTGCATATGGATTTATTTGGGCCAACAGCATATAGAAGCATTGGTGGCAATAGTTATTGTCTTGTGATAGTGGATGACTTCTCAAGATTCACATGGGTATTCTTTCTTCATGACAAAGCCGATGCTTGTGACATATTCAAGAACTTTGTCACTAGAGCCGAAAATGAATTTGAGCTCAAGTTGAAGAAAGTTCGGAGTGATAATGGTAGTGAATTCAAAAACACTCGTATGGAGGAGTTTTGCAATGAGAAGGGGATCAAACATGAATTCTCAACCACATATACACCGGAACAAAATGGGTTGGTTGAGAGAAAGAATATGACATTGATTGAAATGACAAGATCAATGCTAGCCGAGTATAATGTTTTGGATTCCCTTTGGGCCGAGGCTATCAACACCGCTTGCCATTCTTCAAATAAGCTATATTGTCATGGATTTTTCAACAAGACCCCCTATGAACTGCTTGTCAGAAGGAAGCCAAATATATCTTATTTTAGGGTTTTTGGATGCAAATGCTATATTTTGAGGAAAGGTTCTCGTTTATCCAAGTTCCAAAGCAAATGTGATGAGAGATTCTTTCTCGGATATTCATCTAGTAGCAAAGCCTATAGAGTTTACAATAAATCCAATGGTTTTGTTGAAGAAGCTTATGATGTTCAATTTGATGAAACTAATGGGTCACAAGATGAGAAAGACAACTTGGATGATGTGAGAGGTGATAGTTTAAAAGAAGCCATGAAGAATATGGATGTTGGGGACATTCTACCAAGAGAAGAAGAAGATGATGATGATAATGATGAAGAGCATATTATCTCCACTCAAGAAAATGCTTCATCATCTCAAGATCAAGGCATTGTCAACACAAATGAAAATGACTCACATCAAGACAATGAGCAACCGGTCACATCTACATCATCCTCTACATCCTCTCAAGACCACGTTATTCAACCAAGAATTCATGGTCAAGTCGCCAAAGATCACCCATTGATCAAGTTGTGGGTGACATTAGTAAGGGTGTTCAAACTCGATCTAGCATTGCTTCATTTTGTGAACATTATTCTTTTGTATCTTTTCTTGAACCTAAACGTGCAGATGAAGCTCTTGATGATTTGGATTGGGTGATGGCCATGCAAGAAGAATTAAATAACTTCACCCGGAACAAGGTTTGGAGTATGGTGGAAAGGCCCAAGAATTACAATGTCATTGGCACTAAATGGGTTTTTCGCAATAAAGAAAATGAAGATGGTATTGTTGTAAGAAACAAGGCAAGATTGGTTGCTCAAGGCTACACTCAAGTCGAAGGTTTGGACTTTGATGAAACCTTTGCTCCCGTAGCTAGACTTGAAGCAATTAGAATTTTACTAGCTTTTGCATGTTCCCACAACATAAAACTTTATCAAATGGATGTCAAAAGTGCTTTCTTAAATGGTGAAATTAGTGAACTAGTTTATGTGGAACAACCACCCGGTTTTGAAGATCCCAAAATGCCTAACCATGTGTTTAAGCTCTCTAAAGCTCTTTATGGTTTGAAGCAAGCACCTCGTGCTTGGTATGAGAGGCTTAGGAATTTTCTCATCTCAAAGGGATTACAATTGGAAAGGTTGGCACTACCTTGTTCACTACGAAAATTGGAAATGACATCTTCGTTTGTCAAATTTATGTTGATGATATCATCTTTGGGGTCCACAAATGAAGCTTATTGTGAAGAATTTGGTAGAATGATGTCAAAGGAATTTGAAATGTCTATGATTGGTGAATTAAGCTATTTCCTTGGTCTTCAAATTAAACAATTGAAGGAAGGCACATTCGTTTGCCAATCTAAATTTGTGAAGGACATCTTGAAGAAATTTGGTATGGAGGATGCAAAACCCACCAAAACTCCAATGGCTACAAATGGACATCTTGATCTTGATGAGGGAGGTAAACTGGTTGACACTAAGCTTTATAGGTCTATGATTGGTAGTTTGCTTTATCTTACCGCATCTAAGCCCGATATTATGTTTAGTATGTGCATGTGTGCTAGATTTCAAGCCGCTCCTAAGGAATGTCATTTGACCGCCGTTAAAAGAATCTTAAGATACTTGAAATTTACTCCTAATATTGGTCTTTGGTATCCAAAGGGTGCTCAATTCGAATTGGTTGGCTATTCGGATTCGGACTATGCCGGTTGTAAAGTTGATAGGAAGAGCACTTCCGGGGGTTGTCAACTTCTTGGGTGTTCTCTTGTATCATGGTCTTCAAAGAAGCAAAATTCTGTGGCCCTTTCTACCGCCGAAGCGGAATATATATCGGCGGGAAGTTGTTGTGCTCAATTACTGTGGATGAAGCAAACACTCCTTGATTATGGTGTGAAATTCAATGGAATTCCTCTCTTATGTGATAATGAATGTGCTATAAAGATTGCAAGCAATCCGGTTCAACATTCTAGAACCAAGCACATTGATATTCGGCATCATTTTCTTAGGGATCATGTAAGCAAGGGAGATATCAAGATTGATGGAGTAAGCACAAATGATCAATTGGCGGATATATTCACAAAGCCTTTGGATGAATCAAGGTTTTGCAAATTGAGGAACGAGCTTAATGTCATTGACATATCAAATGTGGCTTGAAATTTAGAACATATGATTTGTTTACTCGCTTTCTAACCCTTTAATTTTCTTAGTCATGTCTCTATGTTTGTTGCATCATATTCTTCATATATCCATCCATGGTTCATGGTTCTATCTCTAAGAGATTGATGGTCACAATCTTCACATGGCATCAAGTGATTTTTGGAACCAAATATGGGCAGCAAAGTCAAATGAAAGTGCAAAGAAAATGGTCTCGGGGGCAGTTTTCTGGTAAGGCGGACCGTCCGCTCAGAGCAGTGGCGGACCGTCCGGGGGTCCCGGACAGTCCGACCAAAGGACTGCGGACAGTCCGGGTGTGGCTGATTGCAATTGACAGAACCAAAAATCTACAGAACTGGTGGCGGACAGTCCGCGCCTAAACAGGCAGACAGTCCGTGAGGCTCGGGTAAAGTGTGGACCCACTCTCCCGCGGTTGTATACATTAAAGGAACACTCCCTTCGCCCCCAAACAGATCAGAACGCCTCCACCTCTTTTCTTTCTCCCATCTACATCAAGAAATAAGCCATTGTTGAGGGGGGAACCCTTGGAACTTTGATGGACCGTCCGAAGCTCGTCCCCGGACTCTCTGTGACTTCCTCCGCCATGTCCTCTCGGTATTTCATTGATTCAACTCTTGGTTTTCTTGGATTTCACTTCTAGAGCATGGTTAGGGTTTGAAATTGGATTTCGTTTTGGTCCATGGATTCGTGCAAATGACTAGGGGATCATGTTGGTACAATCATGGAGGGTATATGCTAGTGATTTGATCAAGTTTAATGGGCTAAAAACGGAGATCGGGTGGATTCTTTGGAGGTCGCTGGGTTGTTCATCGCTGAACAGTATCTGGCGGACCGTCCGCCGGTCTGATGGCGAACATTCCGCCAGTGCACTGTCAACAGCGACAGCAGCAACAACCCATCAAGTATTGGATTGGTTTCTCATACATGATCTATTGATGGTTATTGTTGAATTATTTTGGCAGTGCTAGTGGATCAGGCAGAAGGGGGAGAAAAACAACTGTCAAGAGCCCAAGGCAGCACGTTTCTGATGACAGTGATGATGATTATGAAGTCAGTGAAGAGGAGGAATCACATATTGCTAGTGAGATGGAGGCAGAAGAAAGTGAGGATGACTTGGTTGATGTGAATGCCAACAGGGGGAGCAGGCGTTTGACTCCTACCAACTATAGAACCGATCGTGCTGGAAATCAGTATGAGTTTGCCAGGGACACAAATGACTTATTCTTTCACACTCAGGTCCGGCAAGAGGTTTTCTATGGCCACATGTTGAAGAAAGTTGTATTCAAGCACCAAATGATCAACCTCTACTATATGGGTGAGAAGGTGGTTATGAGTGGTTTAGTGCCACAACTTGAGGCCCTGGGGCTTACTGATTTTCTAGAGCATAAGTGCGATTGGGACAACACAGTCATCAAGCAGTTCTATGCTACAGTAGAGGTGGATATCATTGAGAAGAGACTTGTATGGATGACCGGGAAAAGGAGATATGAGGCCACATTCGCTGAATTTGCAGAGGTGAATAAATTAGACTACACTTTTCTCACCACTGATCCCACATATGACATTCTTGATGAGAATCCATTGGAGGTGGATGAGATTGTGAGGTTCTATGAGCCAAATAGTGTAACATTCCAAAAAAATTGCGTAGGATTTGTTGAATGCAAAAATGGGAATTTCAAAATTTTTGGTGAATTGTTGTGCATGCCAACAAACATATAAGGTTGTCTTCTAATTTGCCCCCTATATTCCTAGGCTAATTTAAATTTAAACTAAAATCCAAATTGAAGTGCTAAGGATAAAAATAGTTTAATTTGGTTTTTATTTGGTTTTGTGGTTCTTTGTTTGGATTTGAATTCAAATCCTAGACTTGAATTCAAATCAATTAACAATTAATTGCTAACCCTTCTAAACTAACTTGGGCCTAATCTAACCTAAGCCTGCTAACCCCCGTGGGCCCAAACCCCTGCCAAAGTCCAGCAAAGCCCCCTGACCTTTTTCCTTCTCTCCCCGAGCCAGCCAACCAAACCCACCGCTCCAGCCTTTCGGCCCAACAGCTGCAGCCGCGCGCCCCCGCCTTCCTTCTCTCTCTGACGTGCGGGCCGCCGCACTGTTTCCCCTTCTTCCCCACGCCACCTCCTCTGCGCCGGCGAAAGGCAGGGCACCGCGGCCAACCCCGAGCCCGAGCAAGTGCGGCCCGTTGTGATACTGCCGCGTGTCCGAGCGCGGACGCCGAGCCATTCCCACCGTCCAAGCCTTCGAACCCTAGGGCCTTGCCCTATAAAACCACCCACCGGCCGCTTTTCCTCTTCAAGCCGCCGCCGCCCCAATTGGGGATTCCAGCCTGCGATCCGAGAGAGGGAGAGAGTGGAGAAGGAGCAGAGGTGGGAGGAGAAGCCGAGGGTGATCCAAGGAGGCGACGTGGAGCAGTCGGAGCGTGGAGCCGCCGACGCACGAGCAAGCCGGAGCGCCGCCGTCCGTGGAAGCGCCGGAGCAGAGCAAGACCGAACCGTTCGTGGGCGCATGAGCTTCGCCGGAGCGCTGCGAGTCTTCCCGAGCTGCCGCGTACGACGACGTGCCCTATGGTGAGCTGCCGACGAAGCCCCCTCCTGTTCCCCTGTTTTGGCCGTGGCGCCACCGTCCCGTTGCTCCGCCGCGCAGCCATCCTCTTCTGTGAGCCAGCCTTCGTGCTGAGCGTCTTGTGCAGGGACCCGTCGCGCCGCCTTGTTCCACACCGCAAACCGCCGACGACCGCTGCTGACCCAGGCCGCCGAGGCGTCGCTGCGCACCGGGGCTGCCCGGAGTGCGCGCACGTCAAGGCAGCGGCGCGGTCAAGCTAGGGGCTTGGCTCGCGTTCGCGAGTACCAAACCGAGCCGCGAGTCGGCCTTGACGCCTTGCCAACTGACCAGCTAGCGCCTTGCCGCGTGGGTGTGTGCCGCCGCGGAACCGGGTCGCCGGGGCACCCACGAGCGCCGCCGCCGTTGTTGCTGTGCACGCACACGAACTCATTCTGGGTCGGACTGCCGTGGACTCGTACTGCCGGGGCATCACGCGTGTGTGCCGATCCAAGAAACCGCCGCCTTGGACCATCTCCATTGCGCCAAACCGCACCGCCGCCGCTGCCGTGCGCGCCGCGCGAGCTCCGCCGCGCATGCGTTCACGGCCGTCCCGAGCCACACGCTGACCCACACCATCACCACACACGGTCAACCACAGAGAATCCATCCGAGCCGCAAACCGATCCCGTAGACTCGGCTCACGTGCACCTCTCTCTCGGTCCACGATGGGCAGCACCCACCGCGTCGCAGCCAAGTTCAGCGTCTCTTGGGCCGCCAGCCCAGCATTGTTGGGCCGGCCCAGCTCTTTCGGCCCATGACCAGCCCGCGAAGCCCTTAATTCTTTTCTTTTTCCTCCCGCGCTGACAGCCCGGCCCCATCTGACAGCGACCTAGGTGACTGACATGTGGGCCCAGTTGACCCTGCTGACCATGACCGTTGACTGGTCAACGTTGACCAAGTCAACGCTGACGTCATCCGGGCCCACGATGACGTCAGCAAAGCCAGCCCCACTGATGACGTCATGCTGACGTCAGTAGTGATGACGTGGCACGCCCTGGTGCTGCCACGTGTCCCAGTATGTCTGTTTTTCTTTTTCGGAACTATTTAATATTTTCAGAAAATGATTTAAACTTAGAAAATTCATAATAAATCAACCGTAGCTCAGAAAAATATGAAACCAGTTTCTCTATTTTTTCTAAAATCGTGACCTACGCGTTAGTGTAGAGTCTGGTGTTGTTTGGGTCTCCTTGCTTCGCTGTTTTGGTGTTTCTTTGCTAGTAGCTCCCGTCTTTATTTTATTTCCGCGTAATTAGGAGCTCCGGAGTCGCGGAAGGATGCTGACGACTACATCAACTACCGGAACGAAGAGGACAAGCAATGCCCAGGTTCACGCCCAGCCATTCTCTGAAATACCTATTAAGCATGCAAACTAGTATGCTAGCGCTTTACTTTACTTGCATGATGATGATATGCCTGCACTGCCTTTTATCTATCATGTATCCTTGCCACCTATTATCCACTATATGAGAATGCTATGCTTGCATGTGTTGGGATGGTTGTGATTGAACTTCTTGGCGTGAGTTGGGTGGCTTGGGAGGAGTAGTGCAGCTAGGCGGTGGAGGCGAGTGATAACAACCCGGTCGTTTGACCGGGGTGCTTGGGAACTGAACTCGGACAGTTCCTACGGAGTACCTGTTGCGGGTACATGGTTACTTGGTTACTTTTGAGGAGTTTGGGCGGCCATACCTGTAATGGGTGCCGATTGCGGACCATTGCGGCGGATCGCTTTTGATGCTGATACTCGCTTTGCCGACAATTAAGGACCGCATCAGGATGCCTTTCGGAAGTGGGAATTACAGTGCTCACCATCTACCCAGAATGGGGAGGGTTCCAGCAAGCCTATCTAGTACGGTACCAGGACTGTAGGAGGATCGAGCTTGACATGTGTATGGGGGACTCGTTGCGGCGTACTCTCCCTGATCTACCACTGCCCCCGACTGGCCCCGGTGGGAAGGTTACACATCCCTGGGGCAGATGTTAGCGTGCGGATGTTTCCTGAGCCCAGGGAAGCAGGATGGTACCGTTGCTTTATAGGGTCTTTGCTGTGGGCTGCGTCTCGAGCTGGGGCACCAGCTCGCAGCCTGGGTGGTTCCTGGAGTACAACCTCTGCAGAGTGAAAACTATACGTATAGCCGTGTCCACGGTCACGGACAATCCTTCATCTGATCCATCCAGATTAGCATGGGATTCTGCTTTCTTACCTCATCCTTGATTTTGGTTATGAGAGGTTGGACCAGCTGAGGCTGTTGAGACAAGGTGGGGAGGGAGCTCACCGAGTCGACTAGCGAGTGAAAGGAGTTGGTGGATGTTTATTGCGGGAACCTGCTGAGGCAGGACGAGCCCGATGTGGATGTGAGATTGATGGGTGGTTTTGGGAAGAGTATGTGCGTGTGAGGAATGGTGTTTGGAGATGAGATGAACTTGGTTATTGCTGCTGCGCGCATGTGAAAAACCCCCAGCTTACACTCCTTGAATATTTTATTACTAGTATAGGCCACTATAAAGCTTTGCTGCATATTATGGTTGGTGACGTGGACCTGTCCCACTTCCTTGGGGACAGTCTTTGGGTACACAGGAGAAGACTCCGAGTACAAGATCAACCACGACGGATGATGCAAATGAGGGCTGTGCACTGCGCTCAAGGATGCCTGTGGAGGTGAAGGCCCGAAGCACCAGAAGCTTATAGCTATCCGCTGCGTAGTTGTTTCCCTTTTGTCGTTTAACCCAGAGGGCTTGTACCATACCGCTATGTATTTATATCATGTTTGAAGGCCCCTAATCAATGTATGGATGTGATTTCCGCTGAAATGAGTTCTGTACGTGATAGCTGTTGTTCCTGGAACTATCACGAGGGTACAGGGAGTCGGATTCTCGTAATTGGGAATCCGGTTCGTTTCAAATAGGATGGGCATCAACAAGGTGTATGAGAGGATCACTGGTCTCAGGCACCATCCAGCAGTCCTGCTAAAGATTGCCAAGGCCACAGTGCTCCCTAAGAGTGGTTACAAAGAGGCTTTTGTTGGATGGCACAGAAACTTTGTTAAGCATGTCATGGCCGGTGACAAAATTGATGTAGTCAACCTGATCATGGGTCAAATTCTGGACAAGAAGACTAATTTTGAGATAAATCTTTACTTTGCTCCATACATTATGTCTCTTATTCGGGCAAAAACCAAGTTCAGGGGCCCTTACAATGAAAAACATACACTCTACAGTCCTTTCAAGAATGACAGAGGGTTTCTTGAGAGGGATTTGACTGCCTACCTGCCTGGTGATGAAGATGAAGCATGGGGGGATGCAGGTTATGAAGAGGAAAAGGAAGCAGGGGGAGTAGGAGCAGCACATGAGCAGGCCATGACGCCACCACCACCACCTGCAGCTCAGCCACAGGCAGCACCACTGTGGGCACCACCTCAGGGCTATTTTGACCCATACTTTGCCTCCATGTAGCAGCACATGACCTCTCAGTTTCAGCAGATGCAGACTGGCTTTGAGGCTCACTTTGAGGCCTATGGGCAGCAGATCAACAACTCTTTTTAGACTATGTGTTGACACAAAGATGCGACAACACACTCGAGATCGCAGCACGGCCGTCACCATGGCCAACACCCGGCCTCCCTTGGGCAAACCGGTCAGACCGGTTCCTAGAACCGGTCAGACCGCTTTCTGGCAGGAGGTCGTGAAGACCTAGAAACTCGAGCTCGGGAGGGACCCCGTCGGAGCTCAAGCAATCTAGGGTTGCTCTAGGGTCGGCAGGCCACCTAGAATGCCTTAGTACGTCGCGGAGACGAGCAAAGGACAGCAATTAGGGTTGGAAAAGGGATTAGGGTTTGAGAGATAAAAAGTAAAGGACAAATATGTTGAATCGATTGGGATTAACTCTCAATCGGCCTTAGCCTTCATATATATAGGCCGGGGAAGTCGTACCCCTTCCAATTCGGTTAGAATACGGGATCAAACTCGGAATCCTAAACCTACTCGAATTACAGAACTCAAACCGGTCTGACCGGTTTGACAAACCGGTCAGACCGGTTTGTCCGGGTGACTGCCAAGTTTGGCTGTCAACACATGCCCCCCTGCGTTTTTAGTGAACTTGAGAACTAAAAAGCAATATATAAGTAATTACAACCCAGGAGCTAAAATTTATGCTAAGGACGATATCAAAAATCTATTGGCCATTAATCTTCATGCGTCTTGCCAAACACTTGGATAGAATTTCTTCAAATATCTTCCATTGATAGCTCTAGGCAAATGATCCCCTTGTAATGTCTCCAGCATATAAGAATTCCCAAAAATAACTTTGACAATTCTATATGGCCCTTCCCAACTTGGTGACCACTTCTCGAACTTGTTGCTTTTCGTCCCAATAGGCAAGATTGTCTTCCACACAAGTTCTCCAATCTGAAAATATTTCCCTCGCACCTTCTTGTTGTAAGCTTTAGCAACCCAAAGCTTATCCTTTTCAATCTCTTTCAAAGCTTTCAACCTCTTGTCGGTGACCTCATCAATATTATCCATCATCAAATCATGATAATCAACAGCATCAAGGTTATTTTGTTTAGCTAGCCTATAAGCGTCCAGATTCACCTCAAAAGGCAAAACGGCTTCTTGACCATATACAAGCTCAAAAGGGGTAACTTTAGTAGCACCATGTCTAGATATACGATGAGCCCATAATGCTTCGGATAAAACTTCATGCCATCTTTTAGGATTTTCTTCTATCTTTTTCTTGATTAATCTAATCAAAGTCTTATTACTTGACTCGGCTTGTCCATTAGCCTGAGCATAATATGGAGATGAATTGAGCAACTTTATTCTATAGGATTCGGCAAATTCACGTACCTCTTTAGACATAAACGAAGTACCTTGATCCGTAGTCAAAGTTTGAGGAATACCGAATCTATGAATAATGTTTTGTGTAATAAACTCAATTACCTCTCTATGTGTCATTTTCTTTAATGGAATTGCTTCGGTCCACTTGGTAAAATAATCCGTAGCAACCAACACAAAACGATGTCCCTTTGATGATGAAGGATTAATTTGCCCAATAAAATCCAACCCCCAACCTCGGAACGGCCATGGTTTAATAATAGGATGCATCAATGCAGCAGGTACCATTTGTAGATCTCCAAATTTCTGGCATTCTTCACACCCTTTATTGTACTTGAAACAATCTGCCATCATAGTAGGCCAATAAAAACCGGCTCGCCTAAGTAACCACTTCATCTTTGGAGCCGATTGATGTGTACCACAAATACCTTCATGGACCTCACCCATGGCAACTTTGGCCTGATCCGAATTAAGACATTTCAACAGCAAATCTTCGGCGTTTCGACGATAGAGTTCATCGTCAAGCAAAACGTATTTAAACGATATTTGCCGAATATTTCTTTCTGCACCACGACCAGGATCTTTCAAATAAGTAATAATTGGCACCCTCCAATCATGATCTTCAACTTTGGATTGATTAGCATTACCCAAAGGATTTTTGCTTCTGTCAGGGGACGAAGCGGTCAGACCGGTTTTAGAACCGGTTCTGGCAGTCAGACCGGTCTGACCGGTTTCTGAAACCGGTGTGACCGGTTCGTCCAGAACCAGAACCTCGGCTTTCGTTTGCATCGGTTTTTGGAGATAGCAATACTTCTTTGCAACCATATAACCAGATGCTTTCTGAGCCAGAGTATTAGCCTTACCATTCTCTTCTCTTGGAATGTGTTTGATTGTAAATTCATCAAAAGAAGCTATAATATCAAGGCATCTATCAAGATATGCATTTAACAAACCATTATAGCATTGGCATACCTTAGATACTTGCTGTACCACTAGGAGTGAATCACCAAAAGCCTCAACATGCTTAATTCCCATGTCTTGCAAAAATTCTAATCCGAATAGAAGAGCTTCATATTCAACTTGGTTATTGGTACGCTTTTCTTCTAATCGGTTGAAAACTCAAAGATGGCACCACTTGGAGAGATCAAAACAGCACCAACTCCTTGTCCATCGTTGCAAACTGATCCATCAAAGTATAACTTCCATGGTGTACAAGCAACATAACCGACGTTGAATTCACAAGTATCATCAATCCGATGCTCAACAATAAAATCAGCTACAATTTGGCCTCTCATAGATTTTAAAGATTCACAAGCCAAATCATACTCAACTAAAGCATAAGCCCATTTACCGATCCTACCACTTAAAATCGGTTTTTGCAACATATGTTTGATAACATTGGTTTGGCATAACACAATGCAAGTACTAGATAATAAATAATGCCTCAACTGAGTAGAAGCATTATATAATGACAAGCATAACTTCTCAATGAAAGTATACCTCGTTTCTGCATCAATTAAACGTCGGCTTATATAAGCAATCACATATTCTTTAGCATCAATTTCTTGGGTCAAAACAGCTCCAATAACTCTATCTTCAGCTGCCACATAAAGTCTGAACGGAACCCCTCTCTTAGGCGCCCTAAGCACCGGTGGTGAAGACAAGTATTCTTTGATCTTCTCAAAATCTTCTTGCTGTTTTGCCCCCCAGGTAAAATCGGCTTCATCTTTCAACCGAAGTAAAGGAGTAAAAGCATCTACCTTTCCAGACAAGTTAATTATAAACCTTCTCAAGAAATTCACTTTGCCTAGAAACTTTTGCAAATCCTTTTTGCAAGTAGGAGCTTCAACGTTCTTCATAGCTTCAATTCTCTTGGGATCAATTTCTATGCCATTCTCATGAATAATAAATCCCAAAAACTTCCCAGATGAAACACCAAAAGCACATTTGAGTGGATTCATCTTCAAACCATACCGTCGCATCCTCTCAAGAGCAAGTTTTAAATCGGCTAAATGAGAATTCAAGCCATCCGATTTAACTACAATATCATCAATATACACTTCCACAATAACACCAAGTAAATCATGAAAGATTAAATTCATAGCCCTTTGATAAGTTGCGCCAGCATTCTTCAATCCAAAAGTCATAACCACCCACTCAAACAAACCAATAAATCCCGGACATTGAAAAGCCGTTTTGTGCATATCTTCTTCGCCCATGAATATTTGATTATATCCGGCATTACCATCAAAAAAACTAACAACATGATGTCCTGATGCTTCATTAATCAAAACATCGGCTATAGGCATAGGATATGAATCTTTCGGAGTAGCTTTATTAAGATCTCTAAAATCAATGCAACTCTAAGTTTTCCCGAATCTTTCTTTTCAACAGGAAAAATATTAGAAATCCACTCCGCATAACGACAAGTCCGAATAAAACCAGCATCTAACAAACGATTAACTTCTTCTTTTATTCGGTCATAAATAGCGGGATTAAAACGTCTAGCCGATTGTTTAAAAGGTCTAAAACCGGCTTTTATTGGTAAGCGATGTTCAACTAAATCACGACTCAAACCCGGCATTTCACGGTACTCCCAAGAAAAACAATCAACATACTCTTTCAACAAATTTATTAACTCGGCTTTAAACTCAGCCGATAAATTTTTGTTTACAAAAGTTGGCCTAGGAATAGTACCATCACCAATATCTATTTTTTCTAAAGGGTCACCTGATGTAAAACCTTGACCCAGTTTATCCATATCACCCAAATCTTCAATGGCTTCAAACGTACCTTCTGTTTTTTCTCGAAAATGATCAATTCGCTCTTGAAGCCACTGTCCAGACGTAAACCAGTCTGACCGGTTCCCAGAAGCGGTCTGACCGGTTTGGCTTGATCGGCGCTGTTCAGGTCTGAACCGGTCTGACCGGTTTCCAGAAGCGGTCTGACCGGTTTGTCTTTGTTGATTTGTTTGCTCCATCAATTACAGCAAGTAATTCAACCGATTCTCCATCGGCTTTAATGTAGCAGCAACGAAACCATCTTTAGTGGAACTGATTAGCTCATAATCGGTCAAATCTAAGCCCGATAAACACTTAATATTTTCATTTGCACTAATAAAATCGGAATCGGCCGTTGCAACGAAGGAAGAAGTATCACCACGTACAACTTCAACTTCATCGCCGATCCACTGAATAAGATATTGATGCAAGGTAGAAGGTACGTATTGATTTGCATGAATCCAATCACGACCAAGAATTACACTAAAGTTACCTTGCACTTCTGAGACGAAGAAAGCCGTAGTGATGGTCTTGCTTCCAATGGTCAACTCCATAGAAGCCACACCCTTGGCGCCAATAGGATCACCGCCACCAACTCCACTGACCGTCATGTTCATCTTGATCAATTCTTCGTCCTTTCCGCCAATCTTCTTGTAGAGAGAATAGGGCATAAGATTCACAATCGCCCCACCATCAACCAACATTCGCGAGACTGGCTTCCCATTGATATGACCTCTCATGTATAAAGCCTTCAAGTGATTGTTTGATTCTTGCGGCTTCTGAAATATAGCATCACGAGGTCCAAGCTGAAGATGAGATACTTCCTCCTCCGGCACCACTGAGTAATCTAATGATAAATAGACAGTATTAACTTCCATGTTGCCATGCTCCGGAGAAGCTTCAAAATCAACCATCTCCTCATCTTCAACCACTGGAGGATTTTCTGGCGTAGTAGTTTCATTTACAATAGGAACAGATGTACTTTTCGCTTCTGGTTCCAAACCGGTCTGACCGGTTCCAGAAACCGGTCGGACCGCTTCTGTTGCGCCCAAACCTGTCTGACCGGATTCTTAAACCAGTCTGACCGGTTGTGCTACTGGTTGCACAACTGACCTGGCTTGCCAAATCTTCTTCCGAGGAATCATTGGCCTATATCTGTTGAAATGTTCATTCCTCAGTTTCTCAGCTTCCTGTTCCCTTTTCTCTTTGTTTCGCAAGCGCTGCAACTTCCTTTTTTGTGTATGAGTCAAACCAGAAGGACACCATCTTGGTTGAAACACTTTCTTCACAGCCTTGCTACTCCCAGCTTCATGATCATTAGCCATGACAGGTTTTTCAACAGCCGAATTTCCAATAACTATCGGCTTTTTATCCAACTCTCGCATAGCCACTGGAACATCACCAATTTTAACAAACCCATCAATCTTGGCTTGCTTTGGGTCCTCTGTAAGCTTCACTTCCTCCTTCTTTTCCTTGACACAATATTCTTGCTGAGGAGGAGCATACTGCTTTTGTTCAGACCGAACCGGTCTGACCGGTTTGAAAACCGGTCTGACCGCTTTGCTTGTTAGCGCTGGACCTGATTGACATGAGCTCAATCGGTCGTATACCGGTATCCTAGGACCATTGCTCATGTAATCTGGAGGTGATTGTGGCATGGGGAAGCACTGCATCCATATTCCTTGGTCCCATGTTGGATATGGAGAATTTGATGCCGGAGGTGCCCATGGCATAGTAGCATACATCTTCTGCGGAGGGAACACAATATTAACAAAACCACGATGTTTGTTATTATCTGAAGAATCATCCCAACGCAGTGGTGATCTTGTTCTCTTTTTTGTTGGCCGATTGACTTGAGCGGCCTTTGTGTACTTGTTCAGGAGTTGATTAAAAGTAGGTCCTTGCTTCAGAACCATACCTTTGACTTTAGGTTCATTCACCTTCCAAGTACCCACTTCCGGGAGTCTAGGCTTCAAAGTTCTTGGTCGGTCCAGTAGCAAACCAGTCTGACCGGTTTGGGAAACCGGTCTGACCGGTTTCGCCTGATTAGCGGACCGAGTCTCAATTGATGAACTTTCTTGCCCCCCGGGCCTTGATGTGTTAATTGTAATCTTCAGAGATTCTTTACCATCCAGAGTCTGTTCAAGCATCACTTTTCTGACCGGAATTTGATCATCAATTTTTTTCGGCCTTGGCTCTCTGACTATCACATTCTTCCCCTTAGCTCCTTCGGCTTGTTCAGACCGAATCAGCACCTTAGTATTCAAATTAAGGGTATGCACAGGGAAGGGAGTCTTGTCAACTTGCATCTCAGCTAATACCAATCGACCTTCATTAATAGCCGATTGTATCTGTCGTCGGAAAGCATTGCAATCATTAGTAGCATGTGAAAAAGAATTATGCCACTTACAATAAGCATGATTTTTCAATTGATCGGCTAGTGGAATTGCATGAGAAAGTTTAATGAAACCATTTTTAAGCAATTCATCAAAAATACGATCACACTTGGCAACATCAAAAGTAAATTTAACTTCCTCTCGCCGATTTTTCTGAACCGGCTTCAACGAAGGACAAGAACAAGGCTTAGCCTTTGATGGCCAAACAAATTCAGCAGCATAAACTTCATTATCCTCATCATCCGAGCTATCAGAATCATTATCAAGCATATGAACATTGGAACGATGAGGTTTAGCATTTTCTTTAACATGTTTTAACTTTAATTCGAGACTCATGACCTTAATTTGCAAGTGATTAATAGAAAGAAAATCAAAACCTTCTAATTTTTCTTTCAAATAAGATCGCAAGCCCGCAAAAGCTAAATCTGCTAAATCTTTTTCAGAAATTGACAAATTAAAACATCTATTCTTTGTATCCCTAAATCTTCTAAAATAATCTATAACCGATTCCTCTCGGCTTTGCCTAATAGATGTTAAATCAGTTAATTTAGTTTCATTTTCTCCGCTAAAAAAGTGCTCATGAAACTTACGCTCCAATTGAGACCAACTTTGAATAGAATTAGGAGCAAGCGAAGAAAACCAAGAGAAAGCAGTTCCAGTCAAAGTTAATGAAAACAAGCGAACACGTAATGGCTCATAGAAGGCTGCTTCTCCTAACTGCAAAATATATTGACTAACATGCTCCCAAGTAGTACGATTATCTTCACCATTGAATTTAACAAACTCAGGAACACGCCAACCATTAGGATATGTAACTAGATCAAATTCAGGAGGATATGGTTTTTGATATAAACGTGAGTTACTCATATCTATCCCAAGCTTTGTTCTAATTGTATTAGCCAGATCCTCCTTGAACTTAGAGAAATCGGCTTGATAATTTGTACTAGTTGTATTCTGAAAACGAGGAGCACCATACACGGTATTATGAGTAGTATTTGGAATCGGTCCAAAAGGACCACTAGATCCCATAGGTGCACTTCCTACAACAGTAGTGTAAGGGGATGTAAAAACAGGACCAGAAGTAACTGTGTTGGGTAAAACCATCGCATTTGTTGCACCTACACCCATAGAACCGGTTTGTCCAACTGAATTGGGCAAACCGGTCTGACCGGTTGGGAAAACCAGTCTGACCGGTTCTTGGACTGAACTAGGATGAGGTGGCTGGCCTTGATAGAAATTCATCGGCATACTCAAATTATGATCTATAATATTTTCTGGTACACCTGATGTGCTAGCATTAATTTTAGGGCATGCATTAGGATCTTCTAAAATATTTTTACCCTTATTAAACGCTTCAAACTTATTAGCCATGTCAATAATTAACTCATTGTTAACAGTTTGTGCAGCATGCAACTTTTCATCCATCATGCGAGTTATTTGTTGCATTAAATCAGAGGGTTCACCGGTTACCTTAGGAAGCTCCTCAACTTGATCGTTAGCCAACTTAAAAGCTGGCATGACGAACTCTTCAACTCTCTTGACGAAGCCTCCACGATCCTTCTTGAAGCCCTTCAAAAATTGTGCCTTGAAGTGTTCCTCAGCAATCAAGTACCGCTTCCGCTCCTCGTCCGTGAGTTCTTCCATCGTGGCGGTGATGATGTTGTTCTTGTCGAGCTCACTGGTTGCACCCGACATCTTTGAGGCAGATTAAATCGGTCTTGGAACCAGATTAATCTGTCCCCAACGGAGTCGCCAAAAAGTATGTTGACACAAAGATGCGACAACACACTCGAGATGGCAGCACGGCCGTCACCACGGCCAACACCCGGCCTCCGTTGGGCAAACCGGTCAGACCGCTTTCTGGCAGGAGGTCGTGAAGACCTAGAAACTCGAGCTCGGGAGGGACCCCGTCGGAGCTCAAGCAATCTAGGGTTGCTCTAGGGTCGGCAGGCCACCTAGAACGCCTTAGTACGTCGCGGAGACGAGCAAAGGACAACAATTAGGGTTGGAAAAGGGATTAGGGTTTGAGAGATAAAAAGTAAAGGACAAATATGTTGAATCGATTGGGATTAACTCTCAATTGGCTTTAGCCTTCATATATATAGGCCGGGGAAGTCGTACCCCTTCCAATTCGGTTACAATACGGGATCAAACTCGGAATCCTAAACCTACTCGAATTACAGAACTCAAACCGGTCTGACCGGTTTGACAAACCGGTCAGGTGACTGCCAATTTTGGCTGTCAACACTATGCAGTATGGCATGCAGCAGCAGTTTGATGCTATGAATGCCCGATTTGATCAGCTGGCCCTTTCTGAGCAGGACATCATGGCAAGACAATAGCAACTCGAGCAGGATTTCACTAATTTCAGTGGCCACTTCTACTCTATCTACCCTCGGCCTCCTCCTCCACCGCCTCAGCAGGACTAGAGCTCCCTTCTTGTGTCATCTGATGACAAAGGGGGAGAAATTGAAGAAGTGATGAAGTGGAAGCCCCATTGAAGATCATGATCATGGATGGAGCATGAAAACATTTGCATTTGCATTTGCATATTTACTTTTGGCATTGCATAAACCTTGGTGTGTAATAATTATTACTCTTTGTGTGGTTTGCTTGTGAACTATGGTTTATGATGCTTAATTTTATGGTGTGAACTATGATGTGTTGGCAAAATCTATGCTTGAAAATTTGAAGCTAATGCTATCTTGTTTTTTATAAGCTTTGTTATATATATATATATGTATATGCTCTTGTGCCTCAATTTTCAATTGTAGGGAAAATTCCGCCAAAATTCATAATCAAATATGTCAAATGAATGCACTCATGCACATATGTAGGGGGAGTTCTATTCTTCGGTTTTTCAAAGTCATTCACTCTATCTATTCCATTGATCTCAAATGAAAGGAGTAAGTGATTTCAAAATCCAAAACCTATCTCATACCACTTCTTAAAATGGTTGTCATCAATTACCAAAAAGGGGGAGATTGAAAGAATCTAGGTCCCTAATTTATGTTTTGGTAATTAATGACAATCAAAATGGACTAACAATTTCATTGAGATATGAGAATAGGTTAGTCTTTGGGATTGGATGAGCTCTTGCGGTATGTCATGATCATGATGGGTGTGATAAGGACCGAAAGGAGCTAAAGGCAAAGGTATAAGATAGGGTATTCCATTTTACCGGTCAAGCGGTGTTTAGTGGATGAACATTGACCGGATTATAGGCTAGATAGCCGTACTATCAAGAGGGGTCAATGTCCTTGGCTTGACGAGTCCATGATGCCATTTTGCTCAAACAATTGCATTGCATGCATGAGGGCTAACAACGTTTGTGAAAGTGGGAAATACAAGAAGCAAAAACTAACCTCTGGAGGGCTCACTGCGTCCTGGCGGACTGTCCACCTGGCCAGTGGCGGACTATCTGGGGGTCCGGACAGTCCGCGTCCTGGTGTGGCGGACGGTCCGTAGGCTTTTTCCGTGTGATAATTTTGTCTAAGTATGAAATGTGCTCGGCTGGAAAAATGATGGCGGACTGTCCGGCCATGATTGGCGGACTGTCCGCAGTACAAGTAATGTGTGGCAGACCGTTTTGGCGGACCATCAACACAGAAGTGTTTCCGAGCGTTCTAGAAGACTTTTGTGAGGCGGACGGTCCGTAGGCAAACTTGTGCGAGTTTCTCATGGCCTGGCGGACGGTCCGCGCCTGTATGGCGGACGGTCCGCAGGTCCGTAACGGCTAGTTCTGACACCATCTGACACACGTTGTAGCCGTTGGTTTTGAAGGGCGGACAGTCTGCCAGGTATGAGGCGGACAGTCCGCCAGTGCCTTGTTTTGAACGTAACGGCTTGATTTCGAGGCGGTGAGTATATATACTCCACCCCCGGGGTTGGGAAGGCTCTCTTGGCCCATTTGAAAGCTTCCTTCATACATTTGAGCATTCGCCATCCTTTCTCTCACTCACTTGATTTAGTGGTTGCATCTTTGTGAGATTGAGAGGATCCTAGTGCATTGCATCAAGAGTTTGAGCTTTGTGGCACTAGGGAGACTTCAAGCAAGGTCATTGATTTGTTACTCTTGGTGGTTGTCGCCTCCTAGACGGCTTGGAGCTGGTGATTCCATCAAGCACTTCAAGAAGATTGTGAAGTTGCCGTGGAGGTTGGTTGTGAGAGGTCATTGTGCTCACCTCACCGGAGCGGTGAAGAGCAACTCTAGTGGAATCGAGATTTGGAGCGGTTCTTTGGTTCTAACCGGCTCATACATCAAGTGGAGACTTGATAGAGGAGCGGTTGAACATTGAATCCATCTCAACGTGGATTAGGGGTGACCGTCAAGTCATCGATACCACGAGATAAGTTCTTGTGTCACTTGTTCTTATTGCTTGCTTGTTATCTTGATTATTTACTTGAAACAAGTTAATTTCATAGAGATTGATTCTTATCTTGTCATCATAGGTTGCCAAACCATCAACATAGGGTTAGAGTAGCTAGACATTTAATTCCCCTTGTGGTTCTAATTAAATTTCTCTAGTGTTGTGATTGAAGTTCTCAAAACCGCGTATTCACCCCCTCTAGTCGGTAATCCTAGATCCTACAGCTGAAGATGCAGGAGGGGTCGGATCTCAGAGAGCACATCAATGTTTTCTGTCAGATGATCACGGATTTGGAACAACTGGGTGTGACGGTTGATGATGAAGGCAAGGAAATTATTCTTCTATGTTCACTACCATCATGTTATGAGCACGTGGTCACGACTTTGACATACGGCAAAGAAAGCATCAAAATTGAGGATATTACTGCAGCGTTATTGGCTCGAGAATACAGGAGAAAGAATGGTGCAGTGGAGGGACCTCTTGGTGATGCACTGCTAGTCAAAGGTGAGCTTAAGAAGGAGAAGGCGGTGAAGAGAAAGAAAAAGTTGCGGTGCTATGACCGCGGGGAGTTAGGACATGTGAGGAGGGACTGTCCAGAAAAGAAGGAGGCAAGTGCTAATGTTGCAATTCATAGTGACTCGGACAGTGATGGTGATGTTATTTCAGTATCAGACAACGTGCAGTCAACTGAAGCGTGGATGTTAGATTCAGCAAGATGGAGTTGAGCAGGTGCTTCGGGGTGTTAGGCATGTGCCGGGGCTGCGGAGGAATCTAATTTCGCTTGGAGTTCTACATGGTGATGGTTTATTATTCCGAGCTGAGCCGGATGGAAAGATCACGAAGGGCGATGAGACTGTCATGATAGGAGAGAAGTCAGAATCGCATCTGTACAAGCTGCAAGGGTGCACTGTTACAGGTGGAGTCATAAGGATGAAGTTGCAAGGATAGTAGTGTCTTCTGAAGGCGGCGGGTCTGAGGCCAGGTCAGACTCGTCGGGTGGCTCTCCGTGATCTACAAAGTCAACAACCCAAGTCCGGTGTACATGAAGGTTCGCACGTAACGGCTTCATGGTGGTGGAATATTCGCCAAGGTGGAGTTTGTTGGAGTTGTGTCTAATATTGTGTACTAATTGGTTACGCGTTGAACTTGGAGTTGTATTAGCGGTAGGATGTAGAGTTTATGTCGGACTCTTGTAATCCGGGCTCCTCATAAATATGAGAGGAGAACCGCTATTGTAACCATGACGACATAGCGACAGGTTCGCAGGGGGGAGGCGGCACATTGCCGGAACCCCGAAGCGACCGGTGTTGCGGTTTTGGGGAGGAGCGCCCGTAGTCATGCCCCGGGGATGTAGGCCTTGCGGCTAAACCTCGTTAAGAAATATCGTGCCTCCGGTGTCATTTATGATCTCGCATACATCATTTCGGTAGATCAATCGTCGCTTCGGCCTGCTAGTTTTCTAACAACAGGTGCTAGATAAAATGCAAAACTCTAGCCCACTGAACCCATTACCACAAGTTTCAAAACTGTTGTGCTAAGCAAATTGTCCACTGCCCATTACCATAAGCATCATTATGACAAGCTACAATTTTAGTGTAGTTCTGCCAAACTAAAACTAGAAGATTTTCATATGCAAATAAGTGACTCAACGAACCAAGCAATTACCTTAGCCAAGGGATTCTGTACAAAAAAAAGGACTGCACAAGCTACAATTTTATTGCGGTTCCAATTTTCATGAACGCAACAAAAAAGAATCGAGTATACGAAGTTATGACACCACCCATATTTATAGAAGGATTGATACTTATAGAATAAACATGTAACCAACAAGATAACACATCCAGGATCACTGTACAGAAAGAGCATGTAGATCGACTCAAAGAAACAATGGAAGAGAAACATACTATTTCAGACCTTAGGGCAGTCCCAACCCACAATGTCTATGGGTAGTGTCTATAGTACCATGTTAGCAAGATACTACTTTAGAAATTATATTCTCCAACCCATGATTTCTTAGCGTGGGTCATCAATAAATTCATCCTCTCTTCTCTCTACCAATCATGTTTGTTTTTTATCCATCATGAAGACACCATTATCTCCCAACTCAAACTTGTTAGTGTTCTATGCATAGGTTCTCGTGTTGAAATTGGATCTCATGCAAGACCCAGTTTCTTGCTCTTTTTCTTCTCTCTCATATTAATATATAATATAGTGCCACATAAGCAAATAGTCCTATATGACAACCTATTTAATGCTATGAAAACCATCCTTTTGGAGGGTTAGGACTGCCCTTACCCAGATCATAGCCAGTATGCCGAACTTTGAGCGGCTCAACAATAGAGGTGCCTTGGCTGCTAGGTCATGGGGTTAGGCGTACACAACATCTTGTGTCGTGTTTATCGTGATGTGTTCTGAGTTCCGACCCTTTTCTCCGAGCAAAGATATTGAAGTTCAACTTGACAGAATAAATACAGACTCTAGGTGCCTGCCCAGCGTACTCGTGCAATAGGTAACATGAGGTTATCTGTCGCAACATCGGAGGAGAGGACCACGAGCAGGATGGACGCGCGCTCCTCCACGCCAAGGCGCTTCCTCCGGCTCCTCCGGCGCAGCCGCCGCTTGACCCAGGACGACCTCTACCTTCTCGATGCCAAGAGCGCGCTCGCCGTCCCCTCGGCGACGACACCCTCGTCCTCGAGCTCCCGTTGCCGCCGCCGCCTCAGGAACTACTGGCGCACCAGCCGAGAGGGGAAGAAAGGATGGACGGGGCTTACCGGGGAGAAGCATGCTGTCATTGCTGGAGATCTTGTCGCGGTCGTAGCCGTGCCATCGTCGCTGCGCCACCGCGCTGTCGCCGCGCCGCCGCCGCTCCAACCGCCGCGCTGCCGTCCTGAAAGGGGAGGACTAGGCTTCGTTCCGACGGATAGAGGGGCGGAATGGGCTCGTTTCTGGGCCTTATTCGTTCCGGCCTGTCCAACCGAACGACGTACGGCCCGACTCCAAACAAGGCCGGACCGATCCGGCAGGAACGGCTTAGCCGAACGAGGCCCGCGCACGGGGTCCTTCCCCTTGACTGGCATCACGCAGCCGGCCGCCGGCGCGCCGCTACTCGTATCCGCTGCGGCAGCGCACCTGTCGCCACCGCCGCCGCTGGTAGCCCTCCGGCGAGTCCCGCCTGCTGCTCCGCCTGTAAGGACCACGCATCCTCTTCTCGTTCTTCTTCCGCTCTCCCACCCCTAACATTTGCGCCCTGCTCGGCCGCGCCTCCAGAGCGCACGCCCTCCTGCCGCCCCCCAGCACCGTCCCCGGATCGGAGGAGAGACCTTCTCCGCGCTGCGCCCTGTTCCATTTCAACTCATCCATCCCTCGGAAGATGGCGCAGATCCCCAACCTCGACAATGCGCCGCTTAACTTTGCGGCTCTCAGGTAAACAGCGCCCCCCCCCCCCCCCCCCCCCCCCCCCCACCCCTCTATCTGTCACGCCTCTGGATTGTAACAGGTGTGTTGGGTGTGTTTTCAATTTTCAGGGAGCAGTCACAGAAGGACCTGCTTGGCATCCTCAAAAGCGTGGGTTTCCCGTCTCAGCACTGCTTGTTGATCTTCAGCGATCTTGTTGTTGATGCTGAACCGTGAAGAGTTTGAATGTATCAGATAAGGGGAAAGAAGTGCCTGGTCATAGATCCGAAGCTCGCTGGGACCCTGTCACTGATCGTGCAGACATCACTGCTGAAGGTGTGATGACAGAGTGTCTATATGTCATTAGTCCTGTCTGTTGTTAAACAACTCCGCGTTAGAGTAATACTATTTGCAATACCTTTTATATATGAATCAAGTGTTAGGTTATTGCCACAGTTCGTTTTCTTAATTTCGTAAATTGCTTAGCTCATATCATGGTTTGTTATGCTTATCAGGAGTATGGTGCGGAGTTGCGGATTCTCTCCTCCGTCCCCTTGCAGACAGAATGCCCAAAAATCATATATCTTGTGCGCTCTCAGTTGAGCTTCATGAAGTTCATCGCAAGTCAGATCAGGAATGATGAAACTAAAGGGCTAAAGAGGGAATACTTCCTTCACTTTACACCACGCCGTACTGTTGCTTGTGAGAAGGTATCTGTTATGTTTGGACTAATTGTCTAATTCACTTTTGGGTTCTATAATGTTTATTTGTCCTGAAGGTCTTGTTTGTTCGAACCTAGAATAGTTTGCAATGCGCAGGTCTATTCAGTTATTTTATATTTAATTTTACTTATTCTATATTTTAATTTAGTTATCTGGATTCAAATTTAGTAAGAACGAAAATTCAGGTAACCATTTTCCAGATATGATGGATTTTTATGCCCTCGCACCTTCTGATTCCTTGAAAGAATGATAGTTTATCTTAACATGAGAGTGGATCGCTGAGTCTAGTTGATTTGAATGGGTTCCAGAAGCAGGCAAGCTATAGTCAGTTTATGCCTCTGCCCTTAGGCTATGCTTAGACGTTCATTGACAGCACCTTATGCATTGCATTTGGCACAATAAGCACTGATTGTGTGTACTGCATATAAAATTCTCACGTCCATGATGCATATTAGGCCTGAAATGTTAATTCCAACTGATTACCATGAGAAAATAGTTATTTCCCAGATACGTATGCTAAGGTTTTAAGAACAAATAAGCTACCTTGAAGGGAATCCCTGACTTTCATTTTCCGCTGCCATATAGATGAACGGACATGCTTAATTTCTAATCAAAATGTGATCGGAATATGGCTTTCAGATCCTGGAAGAAGAGAAGGTTCATCAGAAATTGTCGCTTGGAGAATACCCCTTGTATCTAGTTCCATTGGATGATGATGTCCTTTCTTTTGAACTTGACCATTCTTTGCAGGTACTGATGCATGATCTAGCATTTGTGTTCCAATATTCTGAATATCATTTGAGCTTTTATGGTTTTTAGGAATGTCTTATTGAAGGAGACACAAGTTCAATCTGGCATGTTGCAAAAGCAATTCACAAGTTAGAGGTATGTCTTCCCTTCATGTATTGAAATTTATAACATATTCAAGATACATTCTTTGTGGCAGAGGTATCATATGGCCATGGTAACTTGTTATCTCCTACTGAACTGCAGAGTATTTACCAATTTTAGAAATCTGCAAAATCACAAGTTCTGACTTTGTACTTTGGTGTACTTATAAAAATCCTTGAAGCTATGCACTCATGCACATTACTGCATTTTTGCCAGTTTGCCTTTGGAGTTATCCCGAACATTAGGGCTAAAGGTGTGGCCTCTACTAAAGTTGCAGAGTTGTTGAATGGTATGCAACTAGAGGATCCAGTCAATATGGATGATGTAAGGCAACTTGATGTTTTCATTTCACGATTCATATTTTTATATTTATGTGAACCTGATTAATTCTATTTTTTTGTGGTGGTCTTAGATGGGGATTCCGGAGATAAACACCATTATTCTGTTAGACAGAGAGGTAAATATTCTATTATGTTCTATTATTGTAATTTTCATTCTGAAAACAATCATGTCAGGCTTTGTCTTTATTTCTCCTGTTTTTTCGTACCTTCTCTTTTAAGTCATTAAGTAATTCATTTTACAGTGATCTCAAGTGTGATTCTATTTTGATGTATTGTTGATTTTCTAATTTCTTCTAATTTTTATATTCAGGTGGACATGGTGACACCAATGTGCTCTCAGTTGACGTATGAAGGCTTGTTGGATGAGGTGGATTGTAGAAGCTTTTCATCCTGGCATAAATCATAAGCATAGGAACTTGCTAGTGTTTTCTATTAACCATAGTAACGTACTTATCATATGACTATGAAATTGCATCTGTACGACATTCTAGTATTGCTTTATCTAAAGATAGACCAATAAGAAACATCAAATAACGCCCTTTCTCTTGTCACTTACATGCTCAAAGCAAGACAAATTGCTTCATCCATCTTCTGACTCCCCCACTAGACCCTCCATTCAGATTTCAACATGTGTGTTAAGATTTGCAAATGAGCCTATGCAGTTAAAGTCACCAAAGAATACTTAAAACTCTTAGTTGTTAAATCAATAATGCTGACTCCAGCAAATTTCATGTGACTATTTAAGTTCAATACTGATATACAGAGAAGTTTTTGGAATGGTCTTACAAATATAATAATGTTATTTTATTAATATTTATATTCTCCTATAATTATTTTTTTGTGAGGAAATAGGGAGCTTTATTGAGTATAGCTGGTTAGCGTTACAGTCTTCAACTACAAATCAATTTATACAAATAGAAAAACTAGTGATAAAAAAATGCTAGGTGTCCATTGAAGGCTTTCAATGTCTGAAACATCTATTTTTGAATGGTTGCAACATACAATAGTCTACCATAGTCGAATGAATGGTAGATTTGCTATTGGTTTACTTAAAAATAGGATTTTCTATAGGTTTACTTAAAAGAATAGGATTTTCTATTGGTGTCTCTTAGATGCATATTGGACTTGAACTATGCAGTTATCTACATCATCTACGAAAGCATTCAAATGTCATGTAATTGCTAATTTATGTTTTGTTTTCAACTTGAGTGTTGAGAGCTGATGCCATATTTTCCATTCTTTTAGTGAGTCTCCAACTCTTGTATTGTTAGGTTACAGGGTGTTGTTATTATGGTCTTTCAGCAAATACCTGCTACTAGATTGCACATGATGATCTAGTAATCTTAGTTTATCTATGAATTTTTGCTATAAATGAATATGTAGCTGCCTGCTTACCTATTACCTGTGCAGTTGGGTAGTGTTGCCTATTATATTTGCTTAATTATGGCTCATATTCTTTTTCTGTTTTGTTTTTATGACTCTGAAGCAACAGTAACCATGATGCTTTATCATCACTGTATGGATGGTAGGCCTGAGACATTTTTTTTTGCCTAAATCAATGCAACCGATAGATGTGTTATATAGCTTTCTAATACTGCATTGCTAGTGTTATCTAGAATCTCAAGTCATTTGAAATGAATTCTTTGATTATTGCAGATGCTGCAAATTCATAATGGTTCAGTGGAAGTTGATTCAAGCATCATGGGAGGTCAACAAGATGGGAAAAGGGTCAAGGTTCCATTGAATTCGAGGTAAATTTCCCTGTGTCAACTAGAGGCGATTAATTTGTTGTTTATATTTTGATATACTCCCTCTGATCACAAATATAAGTGTTCTAGGATTGTCCTAACTCAAACCTTTTTAACTTTGACCATCATTAGGTAAAATCCAAATATTTTTGCAACATAAGGTTGATGCTACTAGATTCATCATGAAAAGTATTTTCACAATATGTAACTCTTTCTATATTCAATAGTATATCTCTGCAGAAATTAGTAGTCAAAGTTTACCTTCCAGACCATGTCAATGTTCTAAATGTCTTTCATTCGTACATTTTGCTAAAAATGTAAATTTACTGGCCTTTGAATACCGGACGTAACTTCAAGATTGTTGTGTTTCTTTATTCTTGGATACTCTATTTGCGTTCAACACCTTACTTTTGTATGTAGAAAGTTTAGATGCTTTAAATCATGGTTTTTAAGGCGTCGCCTAGGCGTCCAGGCGGTAAAAAAGTTCGGGCGTCCGGGTCGCCTTACCATTTGTCCGCCTTGGCGCCGAATCCAGTGCTCCGCCGCCGGGGTACGGAGCTGCGCGGCCGCCTCCTGTCCTTCCTCGTCCTCCTGCGGCAGCCCTCCACCGGACAGGACGGGAGGGAGGCTTGAACATCAGTCTCTTGGAGGAGGAGGAGGCGGAGGAGGGCGGGCGGGCGGCGGAGGAGGAGGCAGGGGAGGGCGGGCGGGCGGCGGCAGAGGAGGCAGGCGAGGGCGGGCGGGCGGCGGAGGAGGAGGATGCAGGGGCGGGCGGCAGAGGAGGAGGCAGCAGCGGGTAGGAGGCGCGGCGGCGGCGTGGTGTCGGGAGACGAGGGGTGAGGGAGCAGATAAGACTGGGAGCTAGGGATAGGATAGTGTGGGGAAGTTGGGCTGGCTTGGGTTGGGCTGGTTTGATGGGCCTTTTTTCCATTCTTAGGCCCACTGGTTCCTTCTTTTTCTTTTTTTACAGGTATATGTATGTGTATGTTAAGGTATATCACGTATGTATTATGTATGTAAGGCGTCGCCTCGCCTCGCGCCTTAAGCGCCTAGGCGTCTGGGCGGTGGCGTGTCGCCTTGCCTCGCCTTACCGCTTTAAAAACAATGCTTTAAATTATCTCTTGGTTTTTGTGTGTTTGAAATTACTATTTGTTACCCCTTCCAATCAAAAGTAAGCGATGGTCTATGTCCTAAACTTGAATCATAACTTGTGAGATTGTCTATGTCGAAAAATACCTGTTCATTTTTCTCAAAAAATACTTTCCTAATGTTACCATTTAATAATTTACAAATATAATGTTTAGCGACTGGTATGTATTTGAGACTGTAGATAGTGTGATTATATGTGTGCAGATGTACTATTGTACATAGGCTTGCATTTTACAGGATAGTTCCTCTATGTGGAGTAATACATTTATATTTTGTGTTCTTTTCCTTTTCAGTGATAAGTTGTACAAGGAGATTCGGGACCTCAATTTTGAGGTTGTAGTTCAGGTTCACCCCACTGACCTCAACTCTAGTTTATTTCATGTGAAGGAACTTTGTGCTAATCTATTTGTGGCTTTGGTTGTACCTGCTATTGTCAGTCTAATTCCAGGTTGTTAGTTGTAGCGACCATCATCTCTACCAAGTTTAATCATTATAAATTGTATTGATTGTAGGTTTTGCGTCAAAAAGCAACATCTATTCAGCAAGATTACGTTGAAGTGAAATCCACCAACGTAAGAATTAAGCATGTTGGGTTATGTCATATTCTTTATATTTGTTGTCCTTTACAACATTGTTCATGAACAATGCTGAATTCATAGATGTTTTATATTCCTCACATTTGTTCATATGATACATTTTTAGAAGTTTATTTGAGACCATTTAGGCATTTACTATTAGGATTAGAACAAGTCCATATGTTATGTTGTCTGAATATTGTTCCCTTATATACTGCTTGTGTCCTTTGCTTGTTAGTTATAGGTTCCTTTAAAGAGAAGATTGAGTTCTTTGGGAGCAGGCCACTATAATGGACTGTAATTGTTTCAATCAAGAGACAATAATAAGAAAAAGTGGCTAATCTTCCTCTCTTCTTCTGTCCAAGAGACTTGAATGAATGGCAGGCGGATGAACCTTGCAAACGGTTGGCCAAATTTGAGTGCGCCGTGTCATTGCAATCTGAGCCGTTGATCAGATCCAGTTTGATAGTAATAGATATCCACTTTCTCAGTTTGATTTGTGGTCATATAGCATTTGCTTAGGTCCAGAAATGCCATTCACATTTTATAATCAACAGCTCATCTTGAATTAAATAAAATTGTCTTATTTGAAGATTCCGGGAGGCATCCCTGATAGTTCAACTGGGGGTGATGCAGGTATGATTGCTTGCGTAACTCCAAATCTTTTAGTCCAAGTGTGGACATGCTTAGTTGAAACTCTTATTTTTTTCACCCCGCCTTTTGTTAACAGAAAGGCAGAAAACCAACATATTGTTAATAACTTGTTATTTCTTGCTTTCAGTATTGAGTATGTGAACTTTTATCTAATATGCCTGTTTATTTCTTCAGCATTATCTTTTGTCTAGTACAACATGGTGGAGGTTAATTAATTAGTTCTGTTGTTTTAAACAGACACAGTCAGTTTCTGAGCTCAAGGATTTTGTGAGGAGATTGCACTCACTACCGGAGATAGCTGTGAGTTGATTACATACCTTCATTTGATCTCTGTTATAATTTTTACTAACTTGTTCCATGCAATGGTCTAGAGGCATGTTCATTTGGCACAACACTTGCAATCCTTCACAGGAAAACCCTCTTTTCATGCCCGACTTGATATAGAACAAACAATACTGGAGGTTCAGAACTTTGAAATGTGAGTTTATCTTTCGTTGATCTTTTCTTTTTTTCTCAAACGTGCAGGAGATCTGTGTTTCATTTTCACTGCTCTTTAAATTTTCTTTTTGTTTCCTTTTCCTGCATTTCCTGTAATAAATCATCATTTTTATTCTAAATATTCTTAAGTTTTGTTATTTGCTTAAAGTTTTCCTTTTGTATGCTTGATTCTGTTAGCGTGCAGAAAACTTGTTAGAAAATTGGGTCTCTTGTTGAGTTTTCAAAAATCCGAACTTGTGATTTGATGTGCATTTACATTAATATTTTAGTTTCACACTTCTACAAGTCATGGTTCGAGAAGGCGCTGTTCCGCGCTTGCCTAGGCGTGCCTATGCGCTAGGCGGCTGGGTACCACCTCGCCTAGGGGGGTAGGCGGTACCCTAGGCGGCGCCAGCACGTCGGCGGCGAAGGGAGGGCGGTGGCCGGCTGCAGATCTGTCAAGGCAGGGTCACAAGATGCGAGGAGGGAGGTGAGGAAGTTGGGCGCCGACGGGCAGGCGGCAAGAGCAGCAGAGGAAATTGGGAGCCGGGGGGCTGGCGGGCGGCAACAGCAGTAGAGGTGGGGGAGGCGACGTCGGGTGGCGACCAAGAGGAGGCGATGTCCGGCAGCAGCAGGGGAGTAGGCGACTTTGGGAAGCAGCGGGGGAGAAGGGGATGGCTGGTGGCAGTGGCGGTGGAGAAGTCGAGCGGCGGCAGAGGAGTCGAGCGTCGGCAGCTGTTTGGGGCGACCGCGAGCGGGCGAGGGCGACGGAGGGAAGACGGGAGTTGGGATGGATAAGGTAGGTGATGGCTGTTCAGACTTGGGCTGGGCCTTTCAGTCCAATTCTAGCCCACTCATCTCCTGTTTTTCCTTTTCTTTTAGAGTATATATGCCTGTATGCGTGTTGCCTTGAAAACGCCTAGGCTCGCCTAGGCATGCCTACTCCGTAGGCGGAGGGTAAGCGCCTAGAGAGTGCCTAACACCTTTTCCATCCTTGCTACAAGTTCTGCTTAATTTCAATGTGAAGTTTGGCCTCATGTTTTCTTGGATATCATTATTAACCACCACATTAGTGTTCTAGTTCCCTCCCAAATTATTTTAGTAAATGAGCTAAGGTAACTTCATCCCCAGATGCTTCGAGTTTATCGAGGAGATGATACATAAGCAGGAACCTATTGAAAATGTGCTTCGCCTTCTAGTATTACTCTCTCTTACAAATGGTGGGTTGCCAAAGAAGAATTTTGATTACTTGAGGTATGCTTATGTTGGTTTATAAAGCTTTCTTTTTTCTCCTAGTGCTTTGGTGTAAAGATTTATGACATATGTTCATTCTTGGTTTATTCCTTTACAAACTGGTAAAATGTATTATAACACTACAGGTAAATGAGTCGGTATTGTCATCTGTCTTGGAGCACATCATTTTTCTTTCTAGCTACTCATTCACAGATTTGCTTTTCCTCCCAAACCTTTTATGAACTAATACAAGTGTTGACATGTGTTGGTACTCAGACATGCTATGCTAAATCCAAAACATAAATGTATTTTGCACCAGTCCTGGACCAAGCTAGTGCATAAATTTACAAAATTATGAACGATATTAGAAATTCATAAATAGGCTTTACAGCCAAATTTTACATAACAGGATGACCAGGCAAATAATCTTATAAACTGAAAATGGCCACATGTCTTGCCACATGCATCTTGACTTGGGAATTGAGATTGGTTTCCTGACCATGAGTTAGACATCATCTTGATCCCCATATCCTAATGCACAGAATTGGTGACTAGTGGAGCTGTGGATTGGCTATAACACTCGCTCCACAAAAGTAGACGTATTCTTTTATGGTTTTGTCTGCAAATGTAAGGCATGTTTCATAACCAATTCAAAACAAGCGTGATGCCCTCTTACACCCTTAAGCGTGATGAACATAGACTGATTAGGGGTATTGTAGTTATAAACTTGGTCTGCAATATGGAATACACTGGATTTGTGGACTCGATGATATTTAAAAGTATGTGCTTCAGGGTTATCATTGTGCATCTGTTAGAATTTATTTGTTAGCTTCCAGCATGCTGTTGATTTTACACTTAATCTTCATCTACCCTGCTTTGTTATTTTATTGGCTAGGCGGGAGATACTGCATAGTTACGGCTTTGAGCACATGCAATTGTTATACAATCTGGAAAAGGCTAGCCTTTTTAAGAGGCAGGTTAGTCACATTCGATCCCTCTTCAGAGTTGTTTGTGGCTCCTTCAATGCTATTTTATCGTGTTATATATATATTCTATTTTTGTTTTTTCGTTCTCATTATCTAAGATATACTGTTGTGCTACCCAGGAATCAAGAAGCAATTGGGTTGGTATTACAAGAGCTCTGCAGCTTATAGTTGATGTAAATGATACGGCAAAGTATTAACTCTTAATGCTTTCTGTTTTCTTTATATTTAATGCTTTGATATGTTCTACTTGTTTTGTTTATGCTGCAAACGTTTGGTTTCACAGAAATACCACTATTAATCCATGCTTTAAAAGTGCTGCATGTAAATCTGCAAGTGACTTGCACTGTTTCTGTCTCAGTTGTATCTTTAGTTGCTTCCACTATTAATTTTATAATTTATAGGAATGTATTGCTGGTCGTATCTGATTAAACCTTGTGCTAAAATTTTATTCACTTTGTTTCTGTTTAGTTCAGATTTTGTTTTAAAAGTTCTGTTTTCCTGCAATGCATTGCTTCATTTTTATGATTATTATTCGACGCATTACTAGCTGTTCTTTTGCTTATAGTAACTATTTTTCCATTCGATATCTTGATAAAAATATCTATTACTACTAATTTATTCTTGTTGTCCATCTCAGCCCTAGTGATATATCATACATCTTTTCTGGATACGCACCTCTTAGTATTCGCCTTGTTCAGCACGCGGTGAGATCTGGATGGTATGTTTCTCATGTCATTGTCTTTCGATTGCTTGATTTGTTGAAAGTAATCTGCAGATAAAGGATTGTTTAATTTTCTACGGAAGAAATGTTTCTACGACCTTTCAGTAGTAGTGATAAAAGATATGAAAGAAATCAGAGATTAAAAATTAAATGTTTCTATTGAATGATGGAAAGTTGTTATTGCACATGACTTATTTTCTTCTCCTTTTTTGTTTTGTTTTGGGGAAGAAACATGATTTATATAGGTTAAAATAATTATGTCCAAAGTTCTCTCCTCTATAAATCCTTGATTAAAGATTCCATCATGCAGGAATGTGGCCTCCTAATTCCTTCCTTTTTAATAAATTGTGCAGACTTGTTTATGTTGAAAGCTATGAGTCATGTTGTTGATAATAAATTACAGCGAACCACTTGTGCTGGATACCAGTATACATACAATAGCAGCAATGCCCAACTTTCTTTTATCTATATAGCTCCTTTTCTTTCCTTCCAAACAGACCATGGTTATCTGGTAGAGTTGTTCTGTTATTAATGTAGCAGATATAAAAAAGGTGCTGTTTATTCAGCAAATACTTCAATTTTTGTTTTTGGTGGGAAAGCTTCAGCTGTTATATATGCAAATAGTTCTGCTAGAATGTTTACCACATGTTTGCCACATATTTTCTCACGTTAATTGTTATTGTCCATCTTGCAGGCGATCTATTGAAGAATTATTGAAGCTGTTGCCAGGTCCACATCTGGATTTGAAAAGAGTGAGTGGATTCGATCGAATTGATTTTGCATTTTAGAAAAGTAAAAGTATTTGTCTTAAATATTTTTGTAACTTGCTTATGTAGGGTGGTTTGACAATTAATTCAGCTGTGGAAGTACATCCAGGTTCCGGTTCTCAACAGGTTATTGACAGGTAAATTCACCCTTGTAGAACTCAAACATTGAAGAAACTGAAGTGGAGAGAGGAGAGGGATATGGACACATGTTGGCTGTGTATATAAATTCATGGAAAATATGGTCCTGAAAATGCCATGCACAATCCATTAGAGTTCATTTGAGGGGAGGAGCAGCATCCTGTTTCCTATGGTCTTGGTATTGGCATGCTATTTAGAGATAGGAAAAATTGGTTTCATAGCATCGAAAGATCACCGCTTTCAGAAAATACCATTAAAAATTCGTCATTCCGCAAAATACCATCAAAAGATTGAACCGTTAACTAAAAATAGCATTACGTCGTGTCTACACGACACGTCGTCTACACCATCCGTTTATCTTCTCTCGTTTTCCTTCCCAAGCTGGAGCGCCTGACGCCTGGCGAGAAATTTCAAGAATTGACACCAAATTCGTAAGCCTTTCAAGATTTGACACCCTGACCCGCATGTCATTGACTCTGGATGACCCCACATGTCATTGTGATATGGATGCCCTCCGCGCGCCATGCTGCGCATATGCTTCAATCCAAGCTGTTTGCCCCTTGCTCTAGGCTGCCGCCTGCACCCCTCCACCACAGGCCAGCGCCCGTGCTGTGGGTCAGTGCCCCCAATTACAGCCCAGGTTAGCGCCCTCTCGTTGTGCCCTGTCCTGGTGCTAGATCCAGGCCAGCACCCTCCCTGCAGCACAGCTCTATGCCACTGGTGCTCAGCATGGAGGTGTGTCCTATCAAGGAAGAAAGAGCAGGGCTTTATGTTGGGTGGAGCTCGGCCTCTGGTTGCCATCGATTTGGTGGAATTGAAAGTTGCCCTGGTGGATTTAGTGTCTGCCCACGTGAGAAATAGAAGCAAGCATGTGCTTCTGATGCTATAGAGAAAAACGAGGGGGAAAGGACAGGCATACTGCTTGCAATCTATGTTCGTAGGTACATGAGCTGAGCTGGTGCTGCTTGCTTGCTTGCCGATTTGAGGAGAACAGAGGGATCGAATGGAGAGATTGCTACTGGTGCTTGGATTAGATGTGGTTTGCTTTCTTCGGTGGGAAGAGAGAACCACTAATAGATTTTTGGTCTATTGCAACCGTAGAACGAAACACCGGACCGGTCATTGAACCGGCAAGGCTGCTGGTTCCATGGTTCAATGGTCCAACCAGTGAGCCGGCCAGTTGGACGGCGGTTTTATTATACCTTATATTGTATATATACTCTTTCATTTCATGTCCAAATTGTTGCTTGAGATGTTTAGAGGAGGCGGGAGTGAGTTGGCAGACCAAGGTTCGAACCCCGCTTCTCCCTGTTTCTTTTGTTTTTCATGAAATTTAAGTGTTAGGGCGTTAGGCCCTTTGCTGTGTTATATTGTGCCGATTTCAGCCTAGTAAACCGCTGATTGCAGCCCTATAGATGAGGAATATGCTCTCAGATGCCGTTTTTTTACTCTTGCCGATCCATTTTAACCGGACCGGCTGGTTCTCGGTTTTTCCACTGCCGGTCCGGTTTTTTGTTATATGATTGCAACAGTGAAAAAATGTGGCAATAGGGACCACATTGTTGCAATAGATACCAATTGCTACAATGCCACTTTTTTTTGTAGCCGTTGTTGCAATTACCTCCGTGGCAATATGTATATTGCAACGGCTTTTCTGTTTGGTGGTAATACCTACGGTAATTGCCAACATTGCATTACAAACATGTTGCAACGGCAACACCACGACTATTAAAAAATAATTTTTTTGTTTGGTGGTAATACCTATGGTAATTGCCAGCATTGCATTACAAAGATGTTGCAACGGCAACACCACGACTATTAAAAAATAAAACTATTAAAATTGGTGTAGGATGGAACCGAACCTAGGGCCTATTAGCTCATAACACTTTACCACTACACCACAAGTACTTTTGTTGTATATTTTTTCTTATCCACAACCAGAGTGCACTAAAAATATGGCAATAGATAGAAAATCGTTGTAATAGTTAGAACAGCGTGGCAATAGTATTCATGCATTGCAACGGTACTTCCATCATGGCAATAATGACCTTTTACAACCATTTTACAGCACTAGTAAATTGTGGCAATACAATCACCGTAATGCAGCAATACACTTTTGTCGTGGCAATAACACCTTTCTTTGCAACAAAACTCAATATTTTCACAACACAAAATATTTGTGGCCATATGGTCCACATATCGCCACCATTTTTAAAATGGTGGCAATAAACCTACTTATTGCAATAAATTTTATTTTGTTGCAAAGCTTTACGTGGCAATAGGCTAAATTTCTAGTAGTGAACAAAGGAAAAATAACACGTTGGAGCAAGACCAGGACGGCGTCCTCGCTCAGCCTCAGCGTCCTTGGCCTAGACCTTGGGTTCCAGCTAGAGAGACCATGAAGAGCTGGTTGTAACCTGAAGGCACTGCGCGTGCACGCAGTGGCGGTGATGTCGAACATCTGAGTGGAGGGGTGAGCAGCACCCAACACTCAGGTTGGGAAGGAGGAGCTACACGGCGTTGACGGCAAACATCACATAATGCTATTTCCAGTTCACTATTCATTCTTTCAATGGTATTTTACAGAACGGTGAACTTTCAATGGTATTTTCTGCTTACGATGATCTTTCAATGCTATGAAACTAATTTTCCTGTAGAGATATGATTATATTGTGTTGTTTCCTTAATTTTTTATCAAAGTTTCAAGATCAAATCATTTTGTAACTAACAAGTCATTTCATCTCCCTACCATTCACAGTTATAAACCTGCTGATCTGATTTTATTCCAAATTTTTTGTTTACCCTAGGGTTGGTCATCGCTCTCTGGTTTTGGTTGTATTTGTTGGTGGTGTCACATTTGCTGAGATTGCTGCCCTTCGATTCCTTAGTGCACAGGTAAGCATTGTCCTATTTGTTTCTCAATTTTCAGATGTTTAGAGCATATTGGTTCCAAGATATTCTCTTTGATGCCAGAATTCACCTCAGCATGCATGGTACATATTTCTCTCTCTCTTACACAACTGAAAACGAATACATAGAAAGTTCACAAACTCTTCACAACAGATGCGCCACAATTAAAATTAAACCACATGGACCAAACAGACTAATTTATTTTTCATGATTAGTCATTAGAAAATCAGTAAGAATAATTTGGTGCAACTATTCTGTAATAGTTATTACCGAGTCAAATTATTTCTTTATTTTTATTTCTATTTTAAGTTGTGTATGGATCTATTTTTGTTCCAAATAGTCAGACTACAACACAATTGTTTACATCAACAGTCTTTTCCTAGGAACTATGTTTTTTAACACCCGAGACCTGAATATAACTGAGGAAGTCTTTTTTTTCTTTGTTCCGACTATACTATTGTTCTTTTTTATATATACATCTTTTGCCTTGTGTATTTCAGGAAGGAATGGGCTACGACTTTATTGTTGCAACTACAAAGGTTGTCAACGGCAACACAATACTCAGACCTATTATAACCAGTAGCAAAGAGGGGATGATGTAATTTTTTGCTGTGCATGTCAGTATGTGTTTATAGCTGCAATCTGCAAACGAACCCAAGCTTGTGATGATAAAAAAAATGCTAAGACTCACGCTTGCTAGTATTCATGAGATGGTTCTTGTTTTTTGGTCACTGTATATATTTGTACTTATCCGGTGCAAATAATAATATTTTTAAACTGATAGATCAGCATTCTCATTTTGATTCTGTTCTCTAGTACATTCTTCTAACTATATAAATCGTTTGATATCATGTGCTGTATCCTTGAATTCAATTTGATGCTTCCTTGAATTTCATACATGTGTTGGATAAATATTGTGTAAGGAGCAGATATGGGTAGGGCACTAGAGCCTTGTGCTAATCCGCAGGTTCTTATTTTTGAAAACCGTATGAACGGAACATGTGAAACCGTGTCATATTGGTTTGAAAACCGGAAGCAATGGTACAATCAGAACCCTTTTCGAGCTCCTCCGAATCAACCACGTGCAATGGAGTGCCAGGTGGTCATGATGTGATGCCAATACCTCGACCAATGTTAGAGCATGGATCAAAACTTTGAGTTCTTGGGTCGCGTTTATTGTTCACATGTATTTTCAGATTGGTTGGCAAACTTTGTTCTGGTTGCAAATGCTAGTTATGGTTGTGATCAGCGCTAGGTATCTCTTTGTTCTTGGTTTGCATATTGCAAATCGAGGATATTTCTCAGTTCATTCATCCATGGTGAATGGTCAGGCTGCCTCGTATCATCAGGACTACACACTAATTCTTTTGGCTATGATAAATAAGCTCCATCAATCGATGTGGCAGCCCTGTTCGGCTGGCTGGTGCTGGTTTGTGCTGAGAGAAAAAATACTGCTGGGTAGCTGGTGGCTGGTACTGGTTCGTGTAGAGAGAAAAATACTGTTGTCTGGCTGTTAATAAGCCAAGCGACGGCTTTGTGGGTCCTCATCAATGCTCACAGTTCATCTCCACATTACCAATCATCCCAACAATATATTAGATTGACTCAAATATAAATTGTAGGTTGAAAGTATCCAAATTTATATTGAAAGATTATAACAACTTGAGTTCTCGCATATGTAATTGCAAACTTCTTAATTATCTAGTTATACAAATTCCATAAAGAAAAAAGTGCGAACTCAATATATATTATGAGCCGCACTGCATCTATTGTGCTACAAGCTAGCCACTGATGTTCTTCTTGGCAATGACCTCCTGAAGCATAGCATCAAGGGTCTCAAGCTTCATGGGTTTGGGCACAAACAGATCAGCACCAGCTCGCATGAACGCCTCCACGCCACCAAAATCTGCTGAGACTCCAACAATCTTCACCTCAGTAGCTCCCATGCCACGAATCTTGACCACAGCCTACCAAATAACCCAGGATTTTTTCATCAGTGAAATGTTATTCTTGTGCTTAAGTGCATAGAAAAGCTAATGAGAAATATAAATTTACTGAGCTGTTGAAGTACCTCAGGACCCGTCATTTCTGGCATATCCTTATCAAAGAAAACGATGTCATAAGTTTTCCCTTCAAGGAAAAGGTCAACAGCTTCTTTGCCATTATGGGCAACAGTTGCCTCGCAGTTAAGCTTGTGGAGCATACGCAAGAAAACTACACAATCAACTTTGATATCCTCAACGACCAACGCCCTTGGAGCAGGCCCTTGGTTCTTGGATGCCATGAGAAAACTTCTGAAACAAAAATAAAGAAATCCACCGTTATTTCAGATGCACCAAAAAACTTCAAGAGGATCTCCGTCTAGTAACACGCAAAACACATATTCAAGAAAAATAGATAAACATAGAGAGAAGGAAGTCTTAACCAACCTTTACTTGAGATGACAAATATGAACTGTATCTTTCTTGCTACTCTGATGCCTCTTCCAGTGCTCCATCACATGCCATTTTATAGGCGAAGCCAAGGGCAAAATCTTGACTGGCCAAATCTGAAAGATTTTCCTGTATGTGCTTGAAAATAAATGCGAATCCAAAATCTGATATGGTCAATTAATTCAATTCTTGTTCCTGATCAAATGCAAGATCTCACACCCCCTTGGGCCATGACACGTGTATGCATGGCGTTGAGTTATTTATGGGTTCACTCTTGGCAGTTGCATGTGAATCCGCCATGGCATCCTCCTTGACGAAGAGCAAGCCTTTTACAACCTTCTAGACATCAAAATCTGCTATATTTTTACATTGACATATGGTCAAGTTATAACTATCCTCTCTGGATTCGAGTTGGAATTTCTTATTTTGGATGAATCTTGTGAGATTTTAGATTATGGATATTTGCTATATTTATGAAGAAAATACCCTCCGGGATCCCAAGGATATCACAAGATATTATATTTGTACAAACATGCATGTGTCGGACTCGGAAGTGCCGTGGGATGATCGGCGTCTTGCATCCATGTATGGCCCTGTTTGGATCCATGTGTTAGTGTTACTTTGGGGCACAATAACACCAAAGTAACACTTTGGATCCAAAAATATATGTTATTTTGGTGTTAGTTGAAACTAGCACCCCCAAAAAACTAAGCCCTCCAAGAGGTGGTAATTGGTGTTAGTTTTGGTGGGGCCCATGCTCATTGCTCTAACTTTTCCCCTTTCCATCCGTACGGGATCCCTCTGCCTGCCCCTCTTGATACGAGCACAAGCGAGCCCGACCAAAACTTCTTCGCCGCTGCCCAGATCCACACCGGCCAGCGCCGGCCTCCGCCACCCTGCGCCGCCGGCCTCCGCCACCCTGCGCCGCCGGCCTCCACCCCCTTGCGCCGCCGCCTGCGCCATTCCCCTGCCCAATCCCCTGCGGCACCGCATGGCCCATCCCCTGCGCCCACACCCGGTACCACAAGCGCCGCCGCCGGCCCCATCCCCTGCGCCGGAGCCTGCCCCATCTCCTGAGCCGCCTCTTGCCTCATCCCCTGCGCGCCGCCTGCCCCATCCGTGGAAGATGAACGGGCGTGGAAGATGAACGGAGATGGCTTCAATTGCTCAATCGGTTCAATAAACAACCAAACCCAGCGCAAAAGAATTTGTCTTAAACAGTGGCCACACGGAGGGCAACATGGCCCCGTGCAGCCTAAATCGTACACCTGGATCCTCTAATGATTGTAAAAGTATCATCCAATGCAAACTAACACATGGATCCAAACACAATTGATGTTAGTTTTTTACGTGTTAGTTGAGGGTGTTAAAAACTTCCACTAACACTAACACTAACACCATGGATCCAAACACGGCCTATGTGTTTCTCTAGATGGCAATCGGTCTAGTAGGGTGGTCCTCCAGACCAATATCTGTTAAGTTTGTCACTTGTGTTCTTGTTGGAGAATGTGCACACAAATGACTAGTTACCACTCTTTAAAAAAAATAACAACTCACTAGCAAAATAAATTGAACATACACAAAATGATCTAACTAACACAACACATGCACTTTTGTTGCATCCTGTGATATAGAGACTGAACCTACTATGATAGCAAAGGGATCCCGATCTAATAAGTGAAAGGAATTCAGTGAGGTAAATTAGGCAAACTTAAAATCTTTAGCCTATAGTTTTCACTATTTTTCACAAAACATAAATTAGATTAAACTATCTGTATGTGCAAATATGGTTCAGCTAATACGTTTGCACCCACCCAAAAAGAGTCTTCCAACCTAAAGCCATATCCTAACAAGAACTACTCTAAGAAACTAAAGGTACTCAAGTTACAATTATGCAATGTGGAAACACATACGGATGGGTTAGAGAGAATAAAAACTCGCGCAAGGATTTATCACATGGTATTAGTAGGCAAATGCTACCCCTGGTTCATGTTAGAGCTCCACCAAAAATATGCTCCCAGTCATCAAGTTTCTCCAGTCAAGATCTTGGAGTCACCACTAAGGCTCCCATCAAGCAGGATGAGCAACTCTCCATGGTCTTGCCACTCCCTCTCTTCCTAACATCTTGACTCCATCTTCAGTACAAAGCTTCTCCATGAAGGAAGGGGTCTCCTTGTCCATCACACACGGACATCATTGTCGCTCCACACCAAGCCAGAGGGTTGATGGCTTGCCGGTGATCCATCCAAGGCTCAAAGGGGGCAGGTCATCAAGATTACAATGGTGGTTCTTTCGTTGAACCAAGCACAAGGCAAAAACATCTTGCTTCCAATTAACACTCTAGGCCTAACCTAGCATTAATCATTCTCTAAAATTATGCTGATTGTCTTGAATGATCACTTAGCACTTTGGTGACTTGGATGTGTTTTCCTCCAATGGACTTCAGAGCACTCTAGTAACTCTAAATAGGCAAATGAAGCGGCACGGTATGAATAGCCAAACAACTCAAAGGACAGAGTTGTTACTCCAATGGCTAGAAAATACAGTGAGCACCAAAACATCTGATGGACACATTTTGGGTAGCATTGGATATTCATTGGAAACCCTGCTATTCATTTGTCTAACACATTTGTTCAATGCCTTGTCGGACTATCCGATCACCCTTCTTTTCTTCCAATTCAGCCAACATCATCTCTAAACATTTGTCTGGTCGTTAGTTCGACACACTTATAGTAGCCCTTGTATCATCCGATAGCCACATTTTCTTCACTCCAAAACCTGGGCAAAGTTGATTTATCCAATGGGTACAACCTGCTGCCATCCATTGGATGATCTGAACAAGTGCATTCTTTGATCATCCACCAATTTATCTAATGAATTCCTCTGATGTCCCACCAGATAATCCAATCATGTGCATTTTCCTCCAGAAATTTCTATGTTTCTGATCAATCATCTAATGGAAACTCCAATGCTCCACGGGATAATTCAGTCAATGCACCACTTTTTTTTAGATGATGGAAAGTTTATTTTCGGCTTCAGTTATCCTCAATTAAGAATACATCAGTCCACAATTCTTAAAAACGGATGTCACCACAACAAAGAAAATCACACATCCAAAAGGCGTGAGTGAGAGAGCAGCGTGGACATACAAACGGTTTGGCGTGAGTGAGAGAGCAGCGTGGCGTTGCGGCCATGTGGCGCGTGGGCGAGCATGTGAGCCGAGCAGCATCGTTTGACTGGTTGAGATTTCAAAAAAATAAATTGAACTACAACTTGTAGACAAGAGATCAAGGTACTGTTTGGTTTGGAGGGGCTTATTATAAGCCCCATAAGCCTCTCATATGGAGGTGTTTGGTTCTTTAGGCTCATATAATGGAAAGTGGGGTGATTCTTGTGGAGCTCATGCAAAATAAGCCTCAAAAGCATCTCTCTATGGGCTTATGGGCTTACGAAGGCCCCTATAAGCTCCTCCTGTCTGGTTAAAAAGAGAATTATTTGGAGGGGCTTGTAGTAAGCCCCTCCAAACCAAACATGACCCAAGCTAAAACTTTCGTATTCAAAGTTTTTGCCAAAACCCTACCGAAAAGTAGATCGGGCCAAACCAAAATAGGTCAAGTTTGAGTTTGAAAATTTTCAGAAATCCACGACTTGAAGTACATGGTTTTAAAGAGCAAACATTCAGATTCAAAATGGTGTAACATGCACACTTGGATTTTGAATAGGATTCAATTTAGAGAGGGTCAGAGTTAGGCAACAAAGCCATGTTTTTCTGTTTTTTTAGATTCAATTGAAAACAGTCGATTGACCAAGAATTGGAAAGCCTTGAACTCAAAAGTTGTCAGCAAGTTATAGACCATTGGAAAACTGGTACTTTGGATTTTTCAAATATGCAAAAACATGTTGGCACTATTAAAGATAATTTTGAATAAAAAACAGTCAAACATGGGCATTTTGGTGAACACTTAAGGGAAAAAAAATCAGATTTGGGCCCTATGACCACATGCATGTATATGAATATTTGATGTGTATGATGCATATATGCTCATGATGATGTACTTGAACATGTTCACTGGTTTGTTATACCATGAATGTGCATAAATTTATTTTTTTGAAAATTTAAATGCACAAATTTGCACCAAATTTAAATTATTTTCCAAATTTTATGTATAAGTGCACTAAAATTTTAAATGTTCATGGCATGAGATGCATGATACGTTTGATTTGTGCTTGGTTAACATTAACTGCCCTTGATCTTTCACACTATGGTATATGATGCAATGATCCTTACAATTGGTAAGGTCCATAAAACTTTCATGGCGCACTAGCCATCATAAAGGCAGTACCTAAGATTTTGTATTCCCCTATCCTCATGCAAAAATCATAAAAACTACAGCTCCAACACCTTGAATTTCCAAATTCAATCGCCTCTCCTCTATTGACTCTAACCCTAGCAGATCTTCCGGTGCGGCCCGATCTTGGTGGTTGTAACACCAAAAAATTTGCCTATTTAAAATTTTTAGTAATTAATTGGCTTTATATTAATTGTTCATAATTAATATAGATTAAATGAATTATTTATGAATATTAAAATCAAATATAAGTTGTAGAAATATTTTTGTTGCATTCATGCTGCTGCATTTAATTTTTGTATTGATTGTGATTCAAACGAGAATTTAAATTTATTTAAATTCAAATTTGAATCACCTTGTTTGGAGTCCTAGAAAAGTTTAATTCAGCCGAGTCCGCTTTTTCTCCTTCAACTCTTTCCGTGGCTCGCTTTCGCTGCCTCCCTTCCTACAGCCTGGCCCAACCCACGCCTCCCTCCACCTGGGCCCCCTTCCCGAGCCGGCCCAGCGCCCCCACTTCTCCCCCTCGCTTCCGCTCATGGGCCGCGGCCCAGCGCCCCTCGCCAGCGCGCTCGACCCGCCTCGCACTCGCCCCCTTCCCCCTCTCTCCTTCTCACTGGCCGCCCGGGCCCGCATGCCAGGCCCTCCCCCTTCCTCCCGCCGAGCTCCCCCCTCTCCCCTGCGCCAAGTCCGATGCGTGATTCCCGGCAATCCCAGCCTCTCCGCAACTTGTGGCCCTACCGAAGCTTCGTGAAGCTCCTCCGCACCTACCCCGCCATCTCCTTCCATTTTGGCGCGCCCCCACGCAAGGAAACTTGCTCCGCGAAAGGAAACTCGCCGCCGATCCCGCCGCCGCCCAATCTCCGGGCTTGCCCTCCAATGTGCCCCTATCCAGCCTATAAAAGCCGCCCCCGCAGCCCTTGACACCTCACCAAACTCTCCCACGAGCCCAAGCACCCCCCTGCGCTCCCCTCGCCTCTCACCGCTGCCCCGAGCTCCACCGAGTTTCGGCCGCCGTCGGTTTCCCCTCTCCGGCGCCGCTTCGCTTCGATTGGGCCCGCCAGTAGCTTCGCACGAGGGTAAGGGAGCTTTCCCACTACTTCCCGCCTCCTCTCTCCCTTCCTAGCACCCCATGACCTCGCCGGAGCTCCGCTTCCGCCGGTCGACATCGTCCGCCATCTCCTCCGCGACATCCTCGACGAGAGCCCCCTGGGTGATCTCCCCGTAACCCCAGCTACCCCCTCGACCACTTCTCGTAGCCCCTGGTGGTCCCTAGCGCAGTATCACCTTGCTTCGGCGCGCTCAATGCCGGCGGCGCCGTCACTCTCTCCCAGCCGACGACCCCAGCACCCCCCGCTTACTCCCTACCACTCAATCCTGATCAGACGGCCCTCGTTGCTCCCCGTCCCGAGTCAAACAGAGCAAAAAACGGTCAGCCAAGCCACTTTTGCTAAAGAGCCCTCCAATTCCTCCCGAATCAACCCGCGGTCCATTTCTATTCAGAAGTAATTGCATCTAGGTCCAAATTTTCTCAGAAAGCCCCCTGCCCTTTTTAAAAATATAACCCGCGGTCCTGAGTTGCGCTTTTTATGCGTTAGCCCTTGGATTTTAACGCGTAATTACGTATAGGTCCCTGGTTTCTGCCAAATAAACCACTAGAACCTTTTAAAAATTGCCAGCAGGTCCCTAGAACTTAGAATTGTTATATCTTTTCCGTTTTAGCTCCGATTAGTGTGATTTTCGCACTCATGTGTTCGTAGTGAAACGTAGATTATTTCTAGAACCTTTATTTGTGTTGTTTCTACTGTTTGGTGTACTGTTCTAATAGAATATTATTTGTTTGCGTGTATTGAATTGCGTGCTCGCTTGTATGGTGATTCGTGTCCAGTCGGTGAGCCGTACGCTTTGGATTTCGAGTACGTGGAGGACTTTCCGGAGCAGGACTCGCAGCATCAGCAGCCGCCCTTCAAGGAAGGGAAGTTATAGCACGGACAATCCTTGCTACCTAAACACACTTTATAGATATATTTACTTTCATATGCATGTGTCTAATTTGATGTCATATTAAGGTTGTACCTAGTTTGTTTACTCCTATCCTTTGATTACCTTGGGTTTATGCATATGGGTAGATTTTGCTATGCGCAGCTACTGTCACCTTTATTTAACTATTAATTTTGACTTAATGGTTCACTTCAACATTAATGATAAAACTTGCTTTTTAGCAACATGGTTTAGGGAGCTAGGGCATGTGCTATGTGCTTTGCTCCAGTGTCTCTCCGTAAGGTCTGGTTCTTAAAGCGGCAACCCAGGAGCCCGTTGCCACCGCTAGAACTATTATGGCTCTGGTCTTGGTCAAGTAACTTGTACGTCTCTAGCTTTCCAGTGGTTACCGGTGGGGCCGACGGCGTTAGGGGAAGTAAGGCGCGAGGTGTTTCTTGATTCCACCGAGGATGGTAACCCCGTCGGCTAGGTCTCGTTAGACCCAGTCCCGTGTTGGGAGTCCCTGCGACGGGGAACTCCGCACGTTGCGCATTGTTGGGTGCGATGCCCGCGCTCTGGACGCCATCGACCCCCCCTATGGTGTGACTCCGTAGGCGTACGTCGATCTCGGTGCCTAGAGTCTCACCACCTTATTGTACCTTAGCGGCCACTGTCTTGTTAGGGTGTCTTGTGAAAAACCTCGTAGCGTCCCTATGCAATCACACCTCGGAAGTGGTTGGGTGCAAAGTTCTTTAACTTTTACGTGACTGGTGGGTAAAGGGCGAAACCTCTGCAGAGTGTAAAATCTATCATGACAGTCTTGCTCAGGGTCACGAGCGGCCTGGATCCTTTTTGATTAGAATATGATGTTTATTTATGTTTAATGTCACTTATACTTATTTAATTGGGTTGCAACTGGGTTTCATTCACTTGTAGTAATTTGGTTAATGTTAAAATGAACCAACTAAAAATGCTAATGCAGTTAAGCCGTGTCTATCCTATTTTGAGCCTTCATACCCGTGCTATACTTGCTAAGTAATTGTTTACTTACACTTGCTATTTTATTCAACAAAATCCCAGATGGGTAAACAGATTGGGCTGGGCATGAGTCTGCTGCTGAGTTTCAGAAGATTTATCATACTACTGAGTTGTGATCTCTATAAAATCCCGGATGGGTAAACAGATTGGGCTGGGCATGAGTCTGCTGCTGAGTTTCCAGAAGATTTATCATACTACTGAGTTGTGATCTCCCAGTCAGAGTCCCTGTGGAATGCGGCTCCATTAGTTGAGAGTTTTATTAGTCTTCCGCTGTTATTGTTTAGATCATTTATGAAGCACTCTGATGTAAACACTTTATTTAATGAAGAATTTATTCCAGCATATGTTCTCTGTTTATCATATTTGTTTGCTATATGTGTACTAAGACTTCCTAGGCACACATATGGCCGCATTCGAGTTTTGTGAAAATCCGGGTGACAGTGGTGACATCAGGCGCAAAGGCAACCCATGGACTATCTGGGCGACCGAATTCAAGTGCAACGTCTATCGAGATACCTCAGCGACCAACGTCATGGTGCAAGATGGCTTGCAGCAAACACTGATGCAACTCCCTCCCGGAAGGCTGCCACTGGCTGCCTCACTGACGCATGTGCAGAGGAGATTGGTGAAGCAGCACAAGCCCCGGCTCCTCCAACAACACATCCTCTTCGTGTTGAACATGTAATATAAGATCTCTTGCCGTGTTGCCATCGGTGCTCCAAACGAATAAGCACACGTTCGATTTTGATTTTGGTGGATGCAATCAACATATGCAACATTCTAGATGTTGAGAACATTGTAATTTATTACCAAAAAGTATCGTAGTTTCTAAATATGTTCCAACTAATGGTTTATGTGAATATCAAGTTTCAACAGTGCGGAGGGTCCACATCCTCTGTTGCTCGTGGTCGTGGTTAGCCCCATTCCATGTTAAGAATTATATGCACTTGTTTCTTTCTTGATATCTGACAACAACATGGAAGTTTGAGTAATTTTCAATCTTTTGCCATGATACAACCATGAAAGGAATGTTGAATCCAAAAGGGCTAGAATCCTGAAGTATGAGCCTTGATCAGGATCAAATTGATGCCAATAAACAAGTAAATGAACAACTTCAAAAACAAGTTGTTCATAGGCAGCATGAGTTAGATACATTGAAGAAGCAGACAAAAGGTTCAAAAGCAATCTTGAAAGTCTAGTCATTTTAGCTTGAGAGATTGAAGAAGATAGCACAAGATACTGATGCATGTCTTCGCTCATTTCTAGCCTTAACTCGGCTTAATGTTAATGCTAGGCTTCAAGGAATGTGGTAATGTCATGGCTTCATGTTTTATATGTATGCTAGTGTTTGTTCTGTTGGTGACAATAAATAATTGTAATGGAAAATGAAACAATTTGTGTGTTCATATCAAATGTGTTTTTTATTATTTTCTTTATGTGTGCAATGAGCCACTCAGATATGCCACCAACAAAAATGAATTAGTATCAAAAAGTATTTTAAATTATTAAATAAAAGCATATTATGTTATAATTAAACATTACCTTGGCTTAGGGAAATATAATTGGGCCAAATATGGGTTACGCTAAATATAGTTTGGGATAAGATGGGCTCGAAAGCAAAGGGGCCAATGTTGGCTCGAAAGCATGGTTTATGGCGCTAAAATGGGGGCGGGGGCAAAGGTGGTGCAAGGAGGCAGTTCGGCCGAACACGTGGCGTTCGGCCGAACCCCATTGTTTGCCTGAACCCCCCTCCCCGGTTCGGCCAAACTGGGGAGAACTGCCTCCCAGTGCCTTGGCTGCTGCTCCACTTCTCACCACCCCTCGCCCACTATAAATGGAGGCCTGGTTTCACCTGGAAAGACACAACACAAGAGAGAAAGCCATTAGCGAAGCGCTACCCCTGTTATACTTAGAAGATAGGGAGAGAGAAGAGGTGAGCATCCTAGAGAGGAGCCGGAGTGTCGCCCTCTTCCAGCTGTATCTCTATGGATGCGGCTCTGCTTTGAGTGACATCCGAATTGTATCTGGTAATCCTTGAATCTCTTTCTGATTAATTGAGCATTCAGTTCTACTTCTATTTGCTTGCTAGTTCTTCGTTCAATGCTTAGTTGATTGGTATATTGTATACTGGTTTCTTGGCTTGGGTGCTTATATTTCTATAGGAGATAAGTATTAACTGACTAGTATAGGCGTGGTGCCTAGACTTGAGGTTAACTTAGTTTGCCCCCATTGCAACGAAGGTGGTAGTGGTAGTGACAGTCCTATACGGTCTTCGTAGCCCATCACGTTAGTCCTGGCCTGTAGGAAATCCACCAAGGTTGTTGGTAGTTCCCCTTCTCATCCCTTTCTGTGAACTATCGGCGCCTCTCCCGAAGCAAGTGTCTAGTTGTATCCTCTGATCCGCTCAGTTAATCATTAGAGTGCATCTATCAGACTCGTACCCTCTCTGCCCTACTATCGATGTGTCTTCTCTTTTCTTTGTTGTCGTGCACTCCATTTCACCAGCCCTGGACAACTTAGTTTAGAATTAGTTTACTTCTCGTTCTCCGTGGAAATCGATACCTTGGAATACTCCCGGGTGAAAGCTACATTGGTATCCGTCCACTCTCGGATTTATTGTTGGCACTTCTTACGATCCAATATCAGAATTGAGAATCCTGGTACTGGGGTAAGGAGTGTTTCAGTGGTTTTCCTTATGGCTTAGTAAAATATAGAAATATTCTGCAAGCGCACAGAATCACCGCTGTAGCACTTCACCTGGGAGTATCCCGAGGTATCGTAATTTATATTTCCGCAGGGAAGCTTTGGCAAGATTACTAGTGAACAGATATTTGAGACTATCAGAGGAGGGTACACGACTAGACAAGACAGGGGATAATGGTATTGGATAGGAGTGGATATACCGGACACACAGCTCAAGGGATACTCAGGTAAGGGAGAGAAGAGATAGATAGCTGGGAGGACAACGAGAAGAGATAGAGGACTCCTGGATTCTCTATCTACCTATGTCACTCTAGCTTAGAGATACAGCGGCTACAGAGCCAGCACTAGGATAACTCTAATGTCTTAGCTTCGGGACAAGGGAACCGGTGAACACACAGAAAGGGATGAGAAGGGGTGCCACTATTTCCCAACCGGGGAATCCTACGGACCGGAACTAACGTGATGGGCTACGAAGACCGAAAGGGCTGTCACCACCTCCCGGCTACCACCTCTGTTGCGACGGGAATAAACTAAGGCCACTGACAAGTCTAGGAACCACTCCTACACTAGACAACGACTACTTACTCTGCTAGCAAGAGCAAGCAACCTTGTCAATACTCTTGGTGACAGTTCACCTCCAGTATCAAGCAAGATCGAAGAACCAGCCAAGACAAAGACTTAAACAAGACTACAAGCACTAGAACTATATCTGACTATAGTCTAAACAAGATATATTTCCTACTAGAATAAAGTAGAAGCAAGATATAAATGACAAAGGCAAAGTGATAAAGATAACTATATTGATAACTGAAAGTCTTACAAAAGGAAAAGTAAAAGATACAAGAGCTAATACCAGAGCTTCTGAAGACGACTCCGGAGCCTCCGAGGCAAAGCTCGACTCAACTCTAACTCCCAACTAATCTATCCTAACTCTACTAGAATGAAAGTGGAAATGAGCTCCTTGGCTTGGTGTGTGTTTACAAGTGAAAGTGACCCTCTATTTATAGTTGCACAGGTCGGTTTGGGGCTGAGTAACCTCCAAGGCATCCAGGGAATATCCCCCCTTGATTCGGGCGAGGAGAGGTGGTTTGGCTGAACCAGGGGGTTCGGCCGAACGTAGGATCCACCGACCTGGCCACCAAGGGCCAGGATTTCGCCCCTGGAGTCGGTTCTGGTGCCGGGGGCAGTTCGGCCGAAGGCCCCAGTTCGGCCGAACTGGGCCTGGCCCGTGGCCGGCCTCCCCAGCACCGCCTCTGCTCTGTTGGCCTTCTGGGCTGCCTCCTGGTGGTTGGCTTCGCGTTGTTTATGGCCCAGAGGTGATGTGGTCGTGGCCCGGGAAGAGATGGCTGCCGTCCTCATGTCATTTGTCGTGTTCGCTTGATATTCGTTGGACGACTCCCGGTGACGTGCACGGCTAAGGGGGGGTAACCGGCCGAACGGAGTCATTCGGCCGATTCGGTCATTTTCGGCCCCAATAGCGCGTATTTGTCGTATTTGTACTTGCACAGGTGTCACTCACCAAAACTCGTGGAACTTTATTAGAAATAAAACCTAAGTACATGGAATGTTGCATAAAACATCATTTATTCCCGAGTATTGGTGGTCGGATTTGGGCTGTAACGACCGCCAACAAGCTCCCCCAAGCTTAGCTCTTTGCTCGTCCTCGAGCAAAGATATAAACTTAGGCTCAGTGGATCAGGAGTTGCTACAATGTCATTTCCTTTGCAGGTAACTTTATAAACAACTAGTGCTCAAAAATACTTGAATCATAGGCAAAGTTTCAAATCACCTTTTTACCTATGGGGCTTATAGCAATCTCCTTATCTTGGGCGGTTGAAAGGACGAACAGTTTAAACTCAGTTTTATTCCACTCTACTCTTTTCAGGATCCCATCTCGGAGTTTTTCATAAGTTTTGAAAACTACAAATTGTTCCTCATTGGCACACTCAATCACTCAAGTGTATTTGAATCCTCACCAAAGGCTTGTGCCTTCTTTTCATCCTAACATCTAATATGGCTTTTTGTGTGGCTCAGGGACAAAGGATGAGGCATGCATGCATCTTATATTTTGCTAAGTCAAAGACCGGATCTCAGAGGAGACAAATCACATCTTAAGATCGAGACGTGCAAGTGTGTGGATATGAATGGAGTGGAATATGGTGGAATGGAATATGGTGGAATGGTGGAATGGAATATGGTGGAATGGTGGAATGGAATATGGTGGAACTCCTTGGATGAATTTCCCTCTTCTTGACTTATTTTCGCGAACATGGGCTATCTTTTATTCTTATATTTTTGCCATGCCACTTGGCATGCTTTTCTTTTTCTCTTTCTCTTTGCCATGCTTTTCTTTTTCTATTATTTTTGCCATGCTTCTTTGGCATGCTTTTCTTTTTGCATAGCCCATGTCTCTATCAAGAATATTTGGAGAGGGAAATCATAGAACATGGAGCATTTATTTTTTGTGGATGGATGATGGAAAATGTTTGCTAACTCCCAGTGTAGGAATTGCAAGTGAGAGGTGGTGTGTGTACGTAGGTCTCGATCTTCAAGAATATGAAAGCTTCACTCAAAGGTCACAACAATTTGACAAAGCTCACTAAGATAACAAGCAGCATATGAGTAGAAATTTTCAACTAAGCTTATCATATGGCTCTGGTAGGTATTTTGACCAATGAGGAACTTGTTTTATTTTGAAAGCATAAATTTTCGAGATTTTCCCCGTACTAAAAGCAGAATAGAATTTAACCAAATTCTCACTATATCAATCCCCACAACAACTTAGACTTGGAATAAACCATGTGCTCCCACAAGGTTTTCAGGATCATTTTTACTCATGCCAAATAACTCAAGCACAATCTAGCAACTAGTTGAAGCAAAGTACTTGCAAAATTAATGACAGAGCAACTATTCATCATTTCCAAGGTGAGAGGCATATGATTCATTCCATGCATAGTTGAGAGTTATTTTATTCAAGGGAAATATTGTTTAATGGAAATATTTTTGGTATTTTCATTTTTTTAAATGCAAACTATCATGAAGGGAAATGAAAGGGAAATTAAATGATCAAAGTGCTGGATAAATCGGGACATACCTGGTGGGGGTCCTCCCCGAAGCTTGGACTTTCACTGGTAGGGGTTGAGCCTTGAAAGGTACTGGCTCAGCTGTTCCGCTTGTTCGTGGACGTCGTGCTGGATAGACGCCACTATCCCGCTATTCTCTTGATGGTACAGAGAATGGTGGGCTAGCGTGTCTTGAATCTCTCGGGTACGGTCGTCGATGAGCTCGACTCGGTTAGAGATGTAGGACAGCTCCCGTCCATAGTCGAAGCGTGCGGACTGTGAGTATCCGGGGTAGTATGGCTGGGAGGCACTGTCGTATCCCCCTCCATACCGACTCCCGGACCACTCAAAGTCCGTGTCCTGGCCGTAGTCCCAGCGTCCTGAGGTGAAGTAGTTCGGCTCCTGATGCTGCTCCGGACGTCCCAGCGCCGGTGTACATGTCGTAGGTGGTCTCAAAAGCAGAAATGTGTCGGTGCGGCATTTGTGGTGCATCTTCCGGCTCCTGTGAGGTGGCGAGCCCAGCATCACGCCTGGCTCGTCCCCTCATGACGGGTCCGTCACCTGCAACGCTGTGCCGAGCGGGCTCTCTCCAAGGTGGAGAGTCGTCCGACTCGGTCCTCAACTGAAGAGTTAGTTTTGGCGTGGTATACAACCTTAGTGCTGCACAAGGCAAAGGCACTTCAGTTGTATATCCACGGTAAATCATTACTAGCATTGCGTCAGGCGTCCGCCGTATCATGTGGGCCTGCACGAAGTGCTCGGTATCCACGACGGAACGCGATGTCTCGATGTACGTGAGCCGGGCGCCTTGAAGGACGCCCAGATGGTTAGCGAGGCGAGTGACTAGAGAAGTCATCGCCATGCTACCCGCACGAGAAATATGAGACAGCCAGTGACCAACCATGTCTTTCACAGGTGAATAGGGAATCTGCTTGACCATGGCAAAAAGAACCCGCAACTCGATGGTGTTGACAGGGCGCAAATCTGCCCGGGGGAATACCGTCATAGACACCCAACGATGCATGAAACGCAAAGTGGGGTTATGTATGTTGTTCGTGCGTGGCGCATGACAGTTGGTATCCCCCGAAATCTTTTTCCAAAATGCAACCCGGTCAAATCTTTTAAGCGCTTTGTTCGGGTCTAATGAACAACGGTTTGAAAATCCGAGACCCGAACTAAAATCCCTCCAACAGCAGAAGAACTCTTGGTTGAAGAACCGAAAACGAATCCCCCCAGTTTCAGAAACCAGAGTCGAGAGAAATTCAAGGGTGAGCAGGTACGAACCTTCTTCGTTGATGTGCCAGAAATTTTCCCAGCCAATGGCTTGGAAGATTTCCGTGAACTCTACGTCCATCCCCGTGTCCCTGAGCAAATCTTGCTCAAACACACGAGTGTGCTCAAACTCCTTCAGCCGAAGCTCGTTGAAGGTGTTCTGCTCCCTTTCTGTTCTAAGGTTGATGTCGCTCTCGCTCAGGAGCTGCCTGGCCGGGGGCGTGGCATGGCCCCATCCCGAGCCGGCTGCTCCGTACTCGTCTGTGTCCATCCGGCTCGAGCCTCGGGACGGAGCTGGGGAGCTCCCAGCATCGTCCGATCGTCGGCCTAGCTGGGGACGGTTCGGCCAAAGGCCCCAGTTCGGCCGAACTGGGCCTGGCCCGTGGCCGGCCTCCCCAGCACCGCCTCTGCTCTGTGGGCCTTCTGGGCTGCCTCCTGGTAGTTAGCTTCGCGTTGTTTATGGCCCAGAGGTGATGTGGTCGTGGCCCGGGAAGAGATGGCTGCCATCCTCATGTCATTTGTCGTGTTCGCTTGATATTCGTTGGACGACTCCTGGTGACGTGCACGGCTAATGGGGGTAACCGGCCGAATGGAGTCGTTCGGCCGATTCGTTCATTTTCGGCCCCAATAGCGCGTATTTGTCGTATTTGTACCTGCACAGGTGTCACTCACCAAAACTCGTGGAACTTTATTAGAAATAAAACCTAAGTACATGGAATGTTGCATAAAACCTCATTTATTCCCGAGTATTGGTGGTCGGATTTGGGCTGTAACGACCGCCAACATTTATCTGTAGGCCGTACGGAGTGCCAACAAACTTTCTGGTGATGTTGCCGGGGAATGGTAGTTGTTCTAAGTTCGAACCCAAGTTGTTCATGTATCTCCACCATCATCCATATGAATTCCACTCTTACCTTACGTCAACATTTGGCTCCAAAGGGCGATTGTTTGGAGCCACCACCCTCATCACATCCCATCCACACACCCGGGTATGAGTTGCATCCCAGCTTCATAGCCATGGTTCGAGAGAAAACGTTCTTAGGAAGGAATGTTGAGAGTCCCTATGTGCATTTGCACGAGTTTGAGCAACTCTATTCGTGTCTTGTCATTGCGGGCATGACACAAGAGACGCTCAAATGGAAGCTATTCCCATTTTTCATGAATGAGAGGAGCGAAGAAATGATACTCTCTAGTTGTCGATAATATGGATGGGAGCGGGGAAATCCTTATAGAGAAATTCTGCCTAAACTTCTTCCCAGCCTCCGAATCAAAATTCTTACCTTTAAGCAATTAGAGGGAGATTTGTTAGGAGCTGTCTGGGCTCGTTTCAAGCAAATTCTAGCGTCCGGACCAGACCTAAGCCTACCAGAACTTGTTGTTTTACAACATTTCAGCCTTGGCCTCTATCCCGTAGCCGCCAATTTCTTGAACTCTGCGTCAGGAGGGTCGTTCTCTCATTTGATTCCTAGTGAAGTGAGGGTAATTCTGGATCGCATCCTAGACGACACTCCAAACACTAGAATCTATGATGAACTCCCCGATGAAGAAGAGAAGCAGCATGAACCTGAAGAGCCTACGCATTCACAATCCAAATCTATCAGCTCTTCCATTCCATCAGAACCCAATGCTCATTTCAAACCACAACCTTATTGTAGCCAGGATCACTATGATTCACTCTACTTCACTCTCTAGAATTTTGACGACGATCTATTCGATGACGTCGAGAGTGCAACAAGTTTCCCATTGGAACGACGTGTAGAGCAGAAGGATCAACCTCTCAACAAGGAAGAACTCGAATATTAGAGGGAGTACTTAGGACGTCTGTTTGTTGTTATGAGTCAGGAATAGCTAGACGAGGTCGTCAAAATGCCCAAAAGGACCCGAATAATATTCTGTGAAGTCATGGGCAAGGACAAAGAAATCGGGTACGACCCGAGCCTCGGAATCAACATAATGTCTAGCTGTTTGGTGTGAGCCCAACTTCCTGATGAACCATGGTCATCATCTCAGAAACGTCTAAGGTTCACATCGGGAAGGATCCTCGATTGTTTAGGGATCTTGCGGGTCACACCCGTTAAGATTAACGATCCCGGACTTTTTTTGGATTTTCATATCTTTGATCTACCCAAAAATTTCACTTATTCTATCGTTATCGGTAGGCCAATCCTAAAAATTCTAGAAAAACACCAACAAATCAGATAGTAGAGCTTATAATCGGGGAAAGAACTTGTCCATGTGTGTTACTATCATTCCTTGAACACTTCAGTAGAGGCAGATCCCGATCCTGACCCTATAGAGGAGGTCATGTCAACTTCCTTGACGGACCTAGAGCCTACCATTCCAGAGGAAGACATCCAATTCTTTACCGAGGAAGAAGCAATTCATCCTCCAATCAAGCTCGACATAAACGAAACTCCAAAATCATCTCCAATCGAGCTAAAGCCTCTTCCACCTGGACTAAAGTATGCCTTCCTCTTTGAGGACAAGCAGACTCCAGTGATCATTAGTGATAAGCTATCTGACGTAGAAATCCAACAACTTCTCACCATCCTGGAGAAGAATTGATCGGTCTTAGGGTATTCACTCCAAGATCTGCAAGGAATCAGTCCTAACTTTTGCACTCATCGTATCCCGATCGATTCTGAAGCAACACCATCTCGGGAACCTTAAAGACAATTGAATAACGTGATGTGAGATGTTGTGAAAAAGTAAGTCCTCAAACTCCTTCACGCTAGGATCATTTATCCAGTTCTCAATATTGAATGGGTTAGCCCCATTCAAGTCGTTCCTAAGAAGGGAGGAATGACAGTTGTGCGCAATGACAAGAATGGGCTCATCCCTCAGCGCACCGTCACTGGTTGGCGTATGTGTATCGACTATCGTCGACTCAATAAAGCCACCAAGAAAGACCACTTCCCCCTTCCGTTCATAGACGAGATGCTTGAACGGTTAGCCAAAAACTCTTTCTTCTACTTCCTTGACGGTTACTCTGGATACCACCAAATTCCAATCCATCCAGATGACCAGAGTAAAACCACGTTCACATGTCCCTATGGGACCTATGCCTATCGACGGATGTCCTTTGGGTTGTGTAACACACCTGTCTCCTTTCAATGTTGCATGATGTCCATCTTCTCCGATATGATTGAGGAGATTATGGAAGTGTTCATGGACAATTTCTCAGTTTATGGGAAGACCTTTATCGAGTGTCTAAAAAACCTGGACAAGGTCCTCCAGAGATGTCAAGAAAAACACCTTGTCCTGAACTGGGAAAAGTGTCATTTTATGGTGCGAGAAGGGATTGTCTTAGGACATAGGGTGTCAGAATGTGGAATCGAGGTAGACAGAGCAAGATAGAAGTGATTGAGCAGCTTCCACCTTCCGAGGATTCATAGTTTCCTTGGTCATGCCGGATTCTATAGACACTTTATCAAAAACTTTTCTCAGATATCACGACATTTGACAAATCTCTTAGCCAAGGATGCCCCTTTCATTTTCGATGAAGAGTGCTATGCAGCCTTTCATACCCTTAAGAAAGCACTCATTTCTGCTTCCATCATCCAGCCTCCCGACTGGAGCATCCCTTTCGAAATCATGTGCGATGCGAACGACTATGCCATAGGAGCTGTTTTAGGCTAGACCAAGGACAAGAAACACTATGCTATCTCTTATGCTAGCAAAATGCTCACTGGCCTCCAGCTCAACTACGCAACCACAGAGAAGGAGCTTTTACCAGTCGTGTTTGCTATAGACAAATTCTGGTCCTACTTAGTTGGGGCCAAGTGTTGGCACTCCTTACGGCCTAAAGATAAATCCGCAAGCGGACGGATACCGATGTAGCTTTCACCCGGAAGTATTCCAAGGTATCGATTTCCACGGAGAACGAGAAGTGGACTGATTCTAAACTAAGTTGTCCTAGGTAGATGGAATGGAGTGAATGGTATGGATGAGGTGTATGACAACAACAAAGAGAGAAGAGGAGTGATAGGAGGGTAGAGAGGGTACGAGTCTGGTAGAGGTATTCTACTGATTGATCGAGCAGATCAGAGGATACAAATAGATACTTGCTTCGGGACAAGGGAACCGGTGGACACACAGAAAGGGATGAGAAGGGGTGCCACTATTTCCCAACTGGGGAATCCTACGGACCGGAACTAACGTGATGGGCTACAAAGACCGGAAGGGCTGTCACCACCTTACGGCTACCACCTCCATTGCGACGGGAATAAACTAAGTTAGTCTCAAGTATAGGCACCACGCCTACACTAGTCAACTAATACTTATCTCCTATAGAAATATAAGCACCCAAGCTAAGCAACCAGTATACAGTTATACCAATCAACTAAGCATTGAACGAAGAACCAGCAACATATAAAAGTAAGAACTGAATGCTCAATTAATCAGAGAGAGATACAAGAGTTACCAGACACGACCCGGATGTTACTCGAAGTGAAGCCGCATCCGTAGAGGTACAGCAGGAAGAGGGGCCGACACTTCGGCTCCTCTCCGGGACGCTCACCTCTCCTCTCTCCCTATCTCTACTGATACAAGTGGAGAACTAACAGTGCTTCGCCTGCACTCTACTCTTGTGTTGTGTGTCTTGTCGGTGAAACCGGTCCTCTATTTATAGCAAGGAAGGACGGTGGAGGCAGAGTAGCAGCCAAGGCAGCTGGGAGGCGGTGCTGGGTCGTTCGGGCGAAATCCCCGGTTCGGGCGAACTGGGCAGTTCGGCCGAACCGGTGGATCCACCGACCCAAGCCCCTACGGTCTGGATTGCTCCCTGGGAGGCGGTTTCCAGCCGGGGTCGGTTCGGCCGAAGGCCAAAATTCGGCCGAACTGGGCCGAAGGCCCGGGCCTGCCCCTGCTGCACTGCCTTATCCTCTGGACCTCCTGGGCTGGGTTCAGGTGCTTGGCGTTCGTGTCGAATTGGCCCAGGGTGACGTGTCGGTCCTTCGGGATGAGTTGTCGGTCGTCCACGTGTCGTATGTTGTCGTTTGGTTGACGTGGACGGCTCCCGGTGGCTTGCTCGGCTAAGGGGGGTAACCGGCCGAATGGAGTCGTTCGGCCAAATCAGTCATTTCTGACCCTTATTTCACGTGTTTCTCCATTTTGTACCTACACAGAGGACAATCACCAAAACTTGTGGAAATAGTCAGTGATAAGCCCTATAGCTATGGTGTGTGTCCCCATTGTGTTTGTTTTATACTCGGTTGGAGGTCGGAAATCGGTCTGTAACGACCGCCAACAAGCTCCCCCAAACTTAGATCTTTGCTCGTCCCGAGTAAAGAAATTAAAACATGAGCAAGACTAAAGTAAGGGTTCTTTCATAATCATGAATACTTGCATATTGAATATTTCAAACCTTTCTCATACCTGTGAATTTGTAGTGGCTACTTCCCGGATCTTGGGCGGTTGATAAATGGAACGACTCTTACAACAGGGTCCTCTTGCTCATCATGCATTCGGGGTTTTCTGGTTTTCGCAATTAAATGGCTCGTCTCCCTTCATCCCTGACACTCAGCTCTCTGGAGCTCTCTCCTTTCACTCATTCTCTTTTGTATTTCTCTTTGTCTCTCAGGTGGTGGCCTTGTCATGTCGAGTATTTTGGTCAAGCCAAAGATTGGCTCCTGGAGCTTCTCATCACTGCCCTTGGTCATGTTGCAAGTTAATGATAGAGAGTTTATGTTGTTCCTTAGCCTTTCTGACCCCTTTTTTTCTTTTCTCCTCCCCTTTTGGGATTTTTTTTTCTTTCTTGGACTTTCATGAGTCCTTTATTTCTCCTCTCTTTTCCTTTTTTTTCAGGGTATCATTGAGGCATGAGGACTTCCACTACACTCTGATGATAGATTTGCTTGCAACAGACCCCAGACAATGTGATCCATTCCAAGAACACAACTTTCAACAAGACTTCATACAGAATATGACAGGTTTCAGGAGTAAACTCTCACGCATATGTGGTATTTGTGGACAGGATGAAGGGATAGAGCAGGATTTTCATCTTTTCACAAATTAGATTCTCCCGAATGTTGATGTGAACAAATGGTTCATTTTATCGAGTCATATCACAAACATCAACACTTAGGTCAGGGGGGTCCTATCATGATGAATTTTGTTCACAAGTACTAGATACTGAGTTTGAAATAAACAATAGGCAGCAATCATGATATAAAAGAGAGACCGAGTTCGTTTCGTTTATGTGAGGCATGCATTTTCAATTTTTTGAAACGAGACAACACAAGAAAGTAAACAGGGGGGAAGAAGGTGCAAACCCACGTGCAGGTGCGCGAGATGGGGCAGCTGGGCTGGTTCGGCCGAACCGGTCAGTTCGCCCGAACTGGCCAGTTCGCCCGAACTGCCTGGTTCGGCCGAACTGGCCCCCGGGGCTCGGTCCGTCGTGCCATGCGTTCCTGTGTCGTTCCTGTACTCGTGCAACTCTCTGTTAGACAGGGCATTCTCCGGTTGGCTCAAATGCACCGACCGGAGCGACAATTTTATTTTCTTTCTTGCAAACAATTCAAACTTTATTTATTCAACGAACTATGATTGGAAACAAATATTTGGAAGGGAAATTTCAGAGCACCCTAAAAATTGATCTAAACAAATAAATGAATAGCGCAACTAGCAAACCAAACTAAACTGACGGTGCTCTATCTAAAAACGGAACGATCGCGGGACACTATTCTGAAGGCGGTCCATAGAGATCTTCGTGTCCCGTGGCCTTGAAGAGCCTCTTGAGCTTTGCGCACAGGGCCTTGCGGAGGAGTTCCATCTTGTCCTCCCATTCCATGCGTGCGAGCTCGCCCTCCGCCACCTTCTCATCCAGGTGGTTGATCCTCTGCTTCGCCAGTGCCAGTTCCTCCTTCAGGCCCTCCACGGTGGGCGGCTTCTCTTCCTCTTCTTCATTGTCCTCCTCATCGGAGAACTCCATGTCCCCGGGCAGCCCTTTGATGGATGGGGGCTGCCTGTGGTGCCCGACTCTGGGGTGGCGCCATGGCGGAGAGGACTAGGATGAGTTTGCCAGCCCCAGCTCGTTCCGGTTGAGCGGCGGGACTAGAACTTTTCCGTACCCTCCTCCCGGGATGCGATCTCCCTTGATGACGAAACGCGGTGGGCTTTCCGGCGTGTAGTCCGGCTCCTCTCCGGCCTTTTCCTTGGGCAGCAACAACGCCAAATCCGACACCCTCGAGGAGGATATTGACCTTGGGCGTAGCTGCCCTTCGTTCGGCCTTGGTGATGGCGAACGAGGCGGTTTCTTGATCCCTTTTAGCGGGGCGAGGAGCTTGTTGAGTGCTGAGCGGTGAGGGGATTTGCCGCGCCTCACCGGGCTACGTCCCGGCGTCCTCCCCCGGTGCACGTCTCCCGCTGCGTCGACGTCGGAGATGCGGAAGGCGTGCTCCTGCCGGGGGGAGTTACCGTTCCGGCTACTGCTGCTCGAGCCCTGAGCCGATGATGCACCCTTGGAGGAGAAGGAGGCCATGGTTGGCTTAGATGAGATGGGAAACGTCGACAGAAAGTCTCTGTCTTTATCGGGGATTTTAGATCGGAAAAACGGAGTTTCCCGGCGATTCCCTCGCGACTCTCGGGATATCTCTAACTGTAGAAGTATCTGGACGAGCATATCTGTTCCTGGGGCTTGGGAGGCCAATTTGCCCGAACCAGCTGGTTCGGCCGAACTGGGCCTGTTCGCCCGAACAGGTCCCAGGGTCCCCAGGTGCGTGGCCCGTGTCGTGGTTCGAAGTTTTGGTCATGGGAGATTCGGGTCAAGGAGGTTTTCAAGGTTCAGGAGGTTTTGGCCCATAAGGATTTGAAGATGATGGATTCGGGCCGGGGTTCTATGGACGGGGTTCAGAGTTCCATGAACTCGACGACGTCTAATTCATCGAGTGTCGGAGGTTCTGGTTCTAGAAAAATCTTCAACCGCTGTCCGTTAACCTTGAAGGTGTTTCCGTCCTTGCTTTGCAAAGTGACGGCCTCATGAGATGCAGCATTGATTACTGTGAATGGGCCGTCCCACTTGCTCCTCAATTTCCCGTGACCGAAAAGTTTCACACGGGAGTTGAAGACGAGAATCTTGTCTCCCGGCTTGAATGTTTTGACCTTGATTCTCTTATCATGCCATCTCTTGGTCCGTTCTTTGTATAGCCGGGAGCTGTGGTATGCTCTCTCCCTCATCTCATCTAGCTCGGCCAGCTGGATCTTCCGTTTGAGGCCGGCAGCTGGAAGGTCCATACCCCACTTCCTAATTGCCCAGTGAGCTCTAAACTCCATTTCTACAGTTAAATGACAGGTTTTGCCATAGACTAGTTGATACGGGGTCATGCCTATGGGCGTCTTATAGGCCGTGCGGTAAGCCCAGAGTGCATCTGGAAGTTTATCCTTCCATTGCTTGCCCATCTCATTTATGGTCTTTTGCAGAATGTTTTTGATTTGCTTATTGGAAGTTTCTGCTTGACCGCTAGTTTGGGGGTGATAGGGTGTGGCTACGTTATGCTGCACCCCCAAACTTGAGAGATACTTACGGAAGGCTGAATCTATGAAGTGGGAGCCGCCATCACTAATGACTATTCTAGGAACGCCAAAACGGGGGAATATAACCTCATGAAACATTCGTCTTGCATTCTTAGAGTCAGCAGCTAAGCAAGGCAAGGCTTCTACCCACTTAGAGACGTAGTCCACTGCTACTAGGATGAATTGACAACCCTCGGAGTTTGGGAAGGGACCCATGAAGTCTACCCCCCAGACATCGAAGATTTCTACTTGAAGATTGCTAGTGAGTGGCATTGCGTCTCTAGTATTGATGTTCCCATGTTTCTGGCAGCGGGGGCACCGCATGACAAATGCTCTCGCATCCTCATACATGTTGGGCCAGTAAAAACCACACTGCCAGACTTTAGCATTGGTCCGGAATGCACCGTAGTGTCCTCCATACGGGGCTGCGTGGCCTCTCTCCAGGATTTTATAAGCCTCATGTGCGGGTACGCACCTTCTGAGGAGTCCGTCGCTACAAATCCTAAACAGGTACGGGTCGTCCCAAAGGTGTAGTCGGCTCTCATAGGCTAGCCGTTTCCTATTCTCTCCAGGGGGGACATAACCCGTTACCATGTAGTTTACTATGTTGGCATACCACGGATCACCAGTGGTGACCTTAACGAGGGTGTCATCCCGTAAGTAATCGTCGATTGGGAGATCGGACGGGACTTGCATCCGGGACAAATGGTCAGCCACTGAGTTCTCTACTCCTTTCTTATCTTTTATCTCAATGTCAAATTCTTGGAGTAGAAGAATCCAGCGGATGAGTCTCAGTTTTGCATCCTTTTTGGTCAGAAGGTACTTCAGGGCAGCGTGATCTGAATAGACTATAACCTTGGCCCCGACTATGTAGGACCGGAATTTGTCTATATCAAATACGACTGCTAAGAGCTCCTTCTCCGTGGTTGCGTAGTTGAGCTGGGGGCCAGTGAGCGTTTTGCTAGCATACGAGATAGCATAATGCTTCTTGTCCTTAGTTTGGCCCAACACAGCTCCTACAGCATAGTCGCTCGCATCACACATGATTTTGAATGGGATGCTCCAGTCGGGAGGCTGGATGATGGGAGCGGAGATGAGTGCCTTTTTGAGGGTGTGAAATGCGGCATAGCACTCATCGAAAACGAAGCGGGCATCTTTGTCTAAGAGATTGGTCAAGGGCCGAGATATCTGGGAGAAGTTTTTGATGAAACACCTATAGAATCCGGCATGGCCAAGGAAGCTGCGGATCCCCTTAACGTTTGTGGGAGGTGGAAGTTGCTCGATCACTTCTATCTTCGCTTTGTCTACCTCGATCCCACGTTCTGACACCCTATGTCCTAGGACAATCCCCTCTCGCACCATAAAATGACACTTTTCCCAGTTCAAAACAAGGTGTTTCTCTTCACACCTCTGGAGGACCTTGTCCAGATTTTTCAGACATTCGGTAAAGGTTTTTCCGTAAACTGAGAAATCGTCCATGAACACTTCCATAATCTCCTCAATCATATCGGAGAAGATAGACATCATGCAACATTGAAAAGAGGCAGGTGCGTTACATAGCTCGAAAAACATTCGCCGGTAGACGTACGTCCCATAGGGGCATGTGAACGTGGTTTTACTCTAGTCTTCTGGGTAGATAGGGATTTGGTGGTACCCAGAGTAACCGTCAAGGAAGCAGAAGAAAGAGTGTTTGACTAACCGTTCAAGCATTTCGTCTATGAACGGAAGGGGGAAATGGTCTTTCTTGGTGGCCTTATTGAGTCGACGATAGTCGATGCACATATGCCAACCAGTAACAGTGCGCTGAGGGATGAGCTCATTTTTGTCATTGCGCACTACCGTCATTCCTCCCTTCTTAGGAACGACTTGAACGGGACTAACCCATTCACTATTGGGGACAGGGTAGATGATCCCCGCGTGAAGGAGTTTGAGAACTTCCTTTTTCATGACCTCTCTCATGGCATTGTTTAACCGTCGTTGAGGTTCCCGAGACGGTGTTGCTTCAGAATTGATTTGGATGCGATGAGTGCAAAGATTTGGGCTAATCCCTTTCAGGTCTTGGAGAGAATATCCTAAGACCGATCGATTTTTCTCCAGGATAGTGATGAGTTGCTGGGTTTCTACCTCGGAGAGTTTATCACCAATGATCACTGGAGTTTGCTTATCCCCAAAGAGGAAAGCATACCTAAGTCCAGGCGGAAGAGGTTTGAGCTCGATTGGAGATGGTTTTGGGGTTTCGTTTGTATCAAGCTCAATCGGAGGATGAGTTTCCTCCTCCTCCGTAAAGAATGGAATATCCTCTTCTGGAATAGGTTGTTCGAGGTCTAGCAAAGAAGCTGACCTGACTTCCTCTAACGAGTCAGGATCGGGGTCTGCCTCTATTGGAGTATTCAAAGATTGGGCATAGGAGACAGGGATAAGTTCTTTGCCGATCCTAAGCTCTACTAGCTGGTTTATTGGTGCTTTTTCCAGAATCTTCAAGATTGGCCTGCCTATGAAGATGGGATGTGTGGTAGTGCTAGGTAGGTCGAAGATGTGAAAATCCATGAAGAGTTCAGGATCGTTGACCTTAACGGGTGTGACCCGTAAGATCCCCAAACAGTCCAGGATTCTTCCTGAAGTAAACTTAAGTCGTTTTTGAGAAAACGACCATGAGTTATCAGGGAATTCGGTTCACACCAAAGAGCTAGAGATTATGTTGATTCCGAGGCTCGGGTCGTACCCAATTTCTCGGTCAAGGCCCATGATCTCACAGAATATCCTTTTGGTTTTTCTGGGCATCTTGACCACCTCGGTCGAGGCTTCGGCCTCATCTAGCCACTCCCGACTCATGATAGCAGAGAGACGTCCCAGGTACTCCCGCTGGTATTCCAATTCTTCTTTGTCGGGGGTCTGATCCTTTTGCTCTACACATCGTTCCCGTGGGAAACTTGTTGCACTCCCGATGTCTTCGAATAGATCATCGTCAAAATCATAAAGAGTGGTGTAGAGTGAATCATAATGGTCTGGGCTAGAATATGGTTGTGGTTTGAAATGAGCTTCAGGTTCTGATGGACTGGAAGAGCTAATGGATTTGGATTGGACTGGTATTGGCTCTTTAGGTTCAGGTTCAGGCTGCTTCTCTTCTTCATCGGGGAGTTCATCATAGATTCCAGTGTAGGGGGTGTTGACTAGGATACGGTCCAGGACTACCCTTGCTTCACTAGGAACCAAATGAAAGAACGACCCTCCAGAAGCAGAGTCCAAGAACGTGGTGGCTACGGGACAGAGGCCAAGGCTGAAGTGTTGTAAAACAACAGGTTCTGGTAGGCTTAGGTCCGGTCCTGAGGCCAGTATTTGCTTGAAACGAGCCCAGGCAGCTCCTAACGATTCTCCCTTTAATTGCTTAAAGTTAATGATTTCTGCTCGGAGACTGGCTACCTTGGAGACTGGGAAGAAGTTTAGGCAGAATTTTTCCTTGAGAACTTCCCAGCTCCCATCCATAGTACCGACAGTCAGAGAGTACCATTTCTTCGCTCCTCCCGTTAATGAGAACGGGAATAGCTTCCATTTGAGTGTCTCTTGTGTCATGCCCGCAATGGTCAGGCATGAGCAGAGTTGCTCAAACTCGCGCAAATGCGCGTATGGACTCTCGGCCTTCGTTCCTGAGAACGATTGCTCACGAACCATGGCTATGAAGCCGGGACGTAGTTCATAGCCGGGTGTGGATATGGGATGTGATGATGGTGGTGGCTCCAAACAATCGCCCGTTGGAGCCGAGTGTTGGCGTAAGGTAAGCGTGAGATCCATATGATGGATGATGGTGGGATACACGGACAACTTGGGTTCGGAATCAGAACAGCTACCGTTCCCCGGCAACGGCGCCAGAAAGCTTGTTGGCACTCCTTACGGCCTATAGATAAATCCGCAAGCGGATGGATACTGATGTAGCTTTCACCCGGGAGTATTCCAAGTTGTCCTAGGTAGATGGAATGGAGTGAATGGTATGGATGAGGTGTATGACAACAACAAAGAGAGAAGAGGAGTGATAGGAGGGTAGAGAGGGTACGAGTCTAGTAGAGGTATTCTACTGATTGATCGAGCAGATCAGAGGATACAAATAGATACTTGCTTCGGGACAAGGGAACCGGTGGACACAGAGAAAGGGATGAGAAGGGGTGCCACTATTTCCCAACTGGGGAATCCTACGGACCGGAACTAACGTGATGGGCTACAAAGACCGGAAGGGCTGTCACCACCTTACTGCTACCACCTCCGTTGCGACGGGAATAAACTAAGTTAGTCTCAAGTATAGGCACCACGCCTACACTAGTCAACTAATACTTATCTCCTATAGAAATATAAGCACCCAAGCTAAGCAACCAGTATACAGTTATACCAATCAACTAAGCATTGAACGAAGAACCAGCAAGCATATAAAAGTAAGAACTGAATGCTCAATTAATCAGAGAGAGATACAAGAGTTACCAGACACGACCCGGATGTTACTCGAAGTGAAGCCGCATCCGTAGAGGTACAGCAGGAAGAGGGGCCGACACTTCGGCTCCTCTCCGGGACGCTCACCTCTCCTCTCTCCCTATCTCTATTGATACAAGTGGAGAACTAACAGTGCTTCGCCTGCACTCTACTCTTGTGTTGTGTGTCTTGTAGGTGAAACCGGGCCTCTATTTATAGCAAGGAAGGACGGTGGAGGCAGAGTAGTAGCCAAGGCAGCTGGGAGGCGGTGCCGGGTCGTTCGGGCAAAATCCCCGGTTCGGGCGAACTGGGCAGTTCGGCCGATCCGGTGGATCCACCGACCCAAGCCCCTACGGTCTGGATTGCTCCCTGGGAAGCGGTTTCCAGCCGGGGTCGGTTCGGCCGAAGGCCAGAATTCGGCCGAACTGGGCCGAAGGCTCGGGCTTGCCCCTGCTGCACCGCCTTATCCTCTGGACCTCCTGGGCTGGGTTCTGGTGCATGGCGTTCGTGTCGAATTGGCCCAGGGTGACGTGTCGGTCCTTCGGGATGAGTTGGCGGTCGTCCACGTGTCGTATGTTGTCGTTTGGTTGACGTGGACGGCTCCCGGTGGTTTGCTCGGCTAAGGGGGGTAACCGGCCGAACGGAGTCGTTTGGCCGAATCGGTCATTTCCGACCCTTATTGCACGTGTTTCTCCATTTTGTACCTGCACAGAGGACAATCACCAAAACTTGTGGAAATAGTCAGTGATAAGCCCTATAGCTATGGTGTGTGTCCCCATTGTGTTTGTTTTATACTCGGTTGGAGGTCGAAAATCGGTCTGTAATGACCGCCAACACCAAGGTCATAGTCTATTCAGACCATGCTGCTTTGAAGTACCTTTTGACCAAAAAGGATGCTAAACCAAGACCCATCCACTGGGTTCTCCTACTCCAAGAGTTCAACATTGAGATAAGTGATAAGAAAGGAGTAGAGAACTCAGTAGCTGACCATTTGTCTCGAATGCAAGTCCCATCTGACCTTCCAATTGACGATTATCTACAGGACGAGACGCTCTTTAAGGTCACAGCCTCTGACCCGTGGTATGCCAACATACTGAATTACATGGTGTCAGGGTACGTCCCATCTGGAGAAAACAAGAAAAGACTGGCTTATGAGAGCCGACTCTACCTATGGTACGACCCTTATCTATTCAGGATATGTAGCGATGGACTCCTCAGACAATGCATACCTACACAAGAGGCATATAAAATCCTGGAAAGATGTCATGCAGCTCCATATGGAGGTCACTATGGCGCATTTAGAACCAATGATAAAGTTTGGCAATGCGGTTTCTACTGGCCAAGCATGTACGAAGATGCTAGGGCATTCGTCATGAGATGCCCTCGCTACCATAAACATGGAAACATAAACGCTAGAGATGCAATGCCACTCACCAGCAATCTCCAAGTAGAGATCTTTGATGTTTGGGGGATCGACTTTATGGGTCCTTTCCCCAACCCAAAGGGTTGCAAGTTCATCCTGATGGCGGTAGATTACGTTTCTAAATGGGTAGGAGCCCTGCCGTGTGTAGCTGCTGACTCCAAGAACGCTAGACGGATGTTTCATGAAGTTATCTTTCCTCGTTTTGGCGTTCCTAGGATATTCATTAGTGATGGAGGATCTCATTTCATCGACTCAGCATTCCATAGATATCTTTCAAGTTTGGGGGTGCAACATAATGTAGCTACACCCTATCACCCCCAAACCAACGGTCAAGCAGAAACTTCGAATAAACAAATAAAAAGCATCCTGCAAATGACTGTGAATGAAATGGGTAGGCACTGGAAGGAGAAACTTTTGGATGCACTCTGGGCATACCATATAGCTTACAAAACCCCCATTGGCATGACTCCATATCAATTAGTATACGGAAAAACATGCCACTTACCAGTTGAGATGGACTTTAAAGCTCATTGGGCCATTAAGAAGTAGGGTATGGACCTCCCAGCTGCTAGCCTTAAGAGACGGATCCAGCTGGCCGAGCTAGATGAGATGAGAGAACGAGCATACCACAACTCCTGGCTATACAAGGAACTGACCAAGAGATGGCACGGCAAATGGATCAAGGTCAAAACATTCAAGCCGGGAGATAAGATCCTCGTTTTCAATTCTCGCATCAAGCTTTTCAGTCGAGGGAAACTTAGGAGAAAATGGGATGGCCCGTTCACCATGATCAACGCTTCATCTCATGGGGCCATCACATTGCAAGACGAGGATGGAAATGTTTTCAAGCTCAACGGACGACGGCTGAAAATCTTTCTAGAACGAGAGCCGCCACCACTTGAGGACCTGGATGTCATCGAGTTTGTATAACTCTAAAGTCCGTCCGAATACCTCGGCCCATGACCTTCAATTCCAATCCTTTCAGGGCCAAAACCACCTCAACACCCAAAACCACAACCTAAGACTTAACACCCGGATCGGCCCGCAAACAAGGAGGCCAAGGGGCCAGTTCGGCCAAACCTGGCTGGTTCGGGCGAACTGGCCAGTTTGCCCGAACCCTAGTGGTTTGGCCGAACTGCCTCCATTCGCCCCACGTATGGATAATTCCATCCAATCTCATCTACAACCGAGCCCATCCAGGAAATCGTGAGCAAAACATCGGGAGGGTTGTTTTTCGATCGGGAAATCCATCGATAAAACCAGGAGACCCCCGTCATCTTTTGTCATCTCCTCGACAGAAAACTCTTGCCCTCTAACCACCATGGCCTCTCAATCCTCCTCCAAGGACCTGTCCTCAGCTAAGGGCTCAAGCCTGGTGAGCCGAATCGATGGATCCCCTCATCGCGAGTACGCCCCATGCATTGCCGACATCAATCCTCTATCTCTAAGCGGAGGGTGACATGGGAGGATGTTCACTCGCAACCCCATGGGGCGACCTGACTCCCCATGCGGCTCCAGGCAGGACGGCTCGCCTACATACCAGGTAATTTTTGACCCCTTCACGCCAACGAAGGCGATCATGAAGAGTCCCCCACGCTCATCGTCGCCCGTGCGCCCTAGCACTGGGCAACTGCGACTTTGGTCGGCATCCATAAGGAAGATGGACCTCGACATCGTGTTGCCAGCACCCAAGGAAGAAGGGACGCAGACGCCAGAGTACACTCTTGCGAGCCCGCCTCGATACAACGTCAAGGGTGAACGTACCCCCACCGGGTACGAAAAAGTGTTGATCCCGCCGCTGAACCGGGACGAGCTGGCACTGGAGGAATCCTCCCAGTCTACCCCTCCTCGGCGACACCCAAAGATGATGCGCCACAGGCAGCCTCCTCCCATCAATAGTCCGCTGGGGTAGATGGAGTTCTCTGAGGATGAGGAGGATGAGGAGGAGACACCGCCCACTCTGGAGAGCCTGTAGGAGGAACTGGTGCAAGCACGCCAGAAAATAAACAACCTAGAGGAGAAGGTCATAGAGGGTGAGCTGGAGCGGATGGAGACGGAGGAGAAGGTCGTAGAGGGCGAGCTGGGGTGGATGGGGAGCTGGGGCGGATGGAGACGGAGGCCTTCTCCGCCAAGATCAAGCAGCTCGCCAAGGCCACAGGACGCATGGACCTTTACGACCCATCTGCAGAGTATATGTCCTGTGGTCGTTCCATATAGAGCACCATTAGTTTAGTTCCTTAGTTCATTTTAATTCTTTCATTTATTTCCTTTAGATTAATGTTTAGGAGGTTCTCTGATTTCCCTTTTGCAACCAATTTTTTTCCAAATAGTTTGATGAATAAAATAAAGTTTGAATTGAATTGAATTGATCAAAATAATGCTCTGGTTGGTGCATTTGAGACAGCCGAAGAATGCCTACTTTAACAAGAAGGTACATGAGCACAGGAACGACACAGGAACGAAACGAGACGAGGAAGCGCCTGACAGCCAGTTCGGCCGCCCAGTTGGTTCGGGCGAACTAGGCTATTCGGCCGAATAGGCTGGTTCAGCCGAACCAGCCTGGCTCACCCTCTCGCGCACCTGCACGCTGGTTTGCACTCCTTACCCCTGTCCATTTTCTGTGTTGTCATGTTTCATGATTTTCACATGTGCATCTCATCTAAATGAAGCCTTCTCGGTTTTCTTTCATGCCATGAACTTTGCTTATTGATCATTTCAAATTAATTATCCAAATGCCTGTGAAATCTTTCATGTTAGGACCCCCTGGTCTAAGTTGTTGATGAATGTGATATGTCTTGATAAAACAAACCACTTATTCATGTTGTCATTTGGGAGAATTTATTTTGAAAATATAAAACTTTACCCTATCCTTTCATCCCATCCATATTCCATTACATCCACTTTACACATATGCTTGAGAGATCATTTCCTAAAAAAGCATGTCATGACTAGTATAATGTCTTGTCGAATTTTGAGTCCCCAGAGATGATCATGTTGCCGCAGGTCAATTACAAAAATATCTATCATCGGAGTTGCATTGGAAGTCCTTGTGCCTTGGTGATACCCTAAAAAAAAGAGGGAAAAGAAAATAAAGGACTCATGAAAGTCCAAAGAAGAAAAGAAAGAGAAAAATTCCCAAAAAGGGGAAGAGAAAAGAAAAGGGGTCACGGCCAAGGACCAACATGAACTATTCACCTTAAACTTGCAATTTGACCAAGGGTGGCTGATGTGAGCTCTGGGAACCAATCTTGGACTTGACAGAAGTACATGTCTTGACAAGATCACCACCTGAGAGACAAAGAGAAAACATACAAAAAAGAGTGGGTGACTCAAGAGAGCTAAGAGTGTCAGGATGAAAGGACAAGGGTCAATTATTTGTGAAAATCAGAAAACCCCAAATGCAGGATGACCAAGATGGATCTTGTTGTAAGTGCCGTTCCGTTCATCACCCGTGCAAGATCCAGGGCGTAGCCACTTCAAATCCACAGGTATGGAGAAAGGTTTGGAATATTCAATATGCATTTGTTCATTTCATGAAAGAACCCTTATCTTAGTCTTTCTCTTATTTCAATTCTTTACTCGGGATGAGCAAAGATCTAAGTTTGGGGGAGCTTGTTGGCGGTAGTTACGACCTGATTTCTGACCTCCAACAAGTATAAAATAAACACAATGGAATCATGCGATATAGCTATAGGGCTTATTTCTAACCATTTCCACAGGTTTTGCTGTTTATTTGATTCCAGAAGGCATATGACCAAAGTTGAGGCAAAAACCACATGGAATGATGGGTTCGGCCAAATCTCGAGATTCGACCAAGCTCCGTCCTTGAACCCGGGACGTACCACGACATGAAGACATGAAACCCATCAGCACCCCAGGCTTGGATGGACCGCTATGGTTGCCATCAACACGAATCCAGTGGACTGGAGGATGGGACAGGCCCAAGTCCAACTCGACCGAAGCCCACCAGTCCACCGGAGGACCTCCAACTCAGCCCAATCCAGGAGCCGACCTACAAACTGACCTGCAAACCACCTAGGAGGTCATCTAGCATGTGGGGAAGCAAAGGCAGTGCAGGGAGGCGGTTCGGCCGAACCCATGGCGTTCAGCCGAACCCCCCCTCGGTTCGGACGAACTGGGAGGGGGGACCGCCTCCCGGTGCCTTGGCCACTGCTCCACTGCTCACCGCCCTTGGACACTATAAATGGAGGCCTGGTTTCACCTGCAAATACCCAACACAAGAGAGAAAGCCATTAGCGAAGCGCTGCCCCTGTTATACTTACAAGATAGGGAGAGAGGAGAGGTGAGCGTCCTGGAGAGGAGCCAGAGTGTCGGCCCCTCTTGCAGCTGTACCTCTATGGATGCGGCTCTGTTTCAAGTGACATCCGGGTTGTGTCTGGTAACTCTTGTATCTCTTTCTGATAAACTAAGCATTCAGTTCTACTTCTATATGCTTGCTGGTTTTTCATTCAATGCTTAGTTGATTGGTATAATTATATATTGGTTGCTTGGCTTGGGTGCTTATCTTTCTATAGCAGATAATTATTAACTGACTAGTATAGGCGTGGTGCCTAGACTTGAGGTTAACTTAGTTTGCCCCCGTTGCAACGAGGGTGGTAGTCGTTAGGTGGTGACAGCCCTATACGGTCTTCGTAGCTCATCATGTTAGTCCCCGCCTGTAGGCTACCCCCCGAGGCTGTTGGTAGTTCCCCTTCTCATCCCTTTCTGTGAACTAGTGGTGCCTCTCCCGAAGCAAGTGTCTAGCTGTATCCTCTGATCCGCTCAGTAAATCATTAGAGTGCATCTATCAGACTTGTACCCTCTCTGCCCTCCGATCGTTGTGTCTTCCCTTGTCTTTGTTGTCGTCCACTCCATTTCACCACCCCTGGATAGCTTAGTTTAGAATTAGTTCACTTCTCGTTCTCCATAGAAATCGATACCTTGGAATACTCGTGGGTGAAAGCTACATCGGTATCCATCCTCTTGTGGATTTATCTGTAGGCGGTAAGGAGTGCCAACACACACTTGTGAAATTCTAGCACTAGGTAGCTCAGCGGAAGCCCCGAAGAAGTTAAGAAGAATTTTGGAACTCAAAGGGACTGAATTGGACGAGTTTCACACAAAGAAGAGGGATACTAACCTATTGGACCGATTGATTTGGTGCCTTGAGTGGCCTGCTCTGAAGCAATCAACGTTGTTTTGTTGTGACTCAGTAGTGCACAATGTCACACCCGGCCCAGTTTGTATGGCCCAGTAGTGGCTCGTGAGTGCAGGATGCACGTCTTTAGTGCCACATTGCTAGTTTAGCAAGGGTGGAAGCAACTTATAAGCTCTTGTCTTCCAGCCATAGCACCTTCGGGTTAACCCTTTTACACAAAGCGAGGACGAAAGTGTAAGCAGGGTGCTATGTGTATGCGTGCACGCCCCTCGCAAGGGCTGTGCGGGGCGGCTTTGGAGGGCGGGGTGTTACAAATGGTATCAGAGCCGACCCTCACGGTTGCGCGTACGGGTCAGTGTGCGGGCATAGGTCGCATGACGCGTATGGCCCGGGTAGGGCATACAGCATGGACTATGGCGCTGGCACTGGACATACGGCCGTGCGCTAAGGGGGAACGTTCCTGGACATTTGCCCGTGTGGGTGAGTTATGCCGACGAGGACGTCGGGTTCTTTGAGGGGGGTGTATGTCACACCCGGCCCAGTAGTGGCCCGTGAGTGCAGGATGCACATGTTTAGTGCCACATTACTAGTTTAGCAAAGGTGGAGACAACTTATAAGCCCTTGTCTTCCAGCCATAGCACCTTCGGGTTAACCCTTTTACACAAAGCAAGGACGAAAGTGTACGCACGGTGCTATGTGCACGCGTGCACGCCCCTCGGAAGGGCTGTGCGGGGCGGCTTTGGAGGGCGGGGTGTTACACACAAGTGCACCGATTGATTTGGTGCTGATGCAAGCAGCCAACAAATCAGTTTGTGCTGTTGTGCATTAATGAGCACTAGCACAGGAGCACCGATTGAATCGGTGCTCAACCTCTCAGGCACCAAATGTGTCGGTGCTGATGCTCCTATGCAGTGTATTGCACATGAGCGCCGATTGTTTCCGTGTGTGTAAAACCTACACCGAATGAGTCAGTGTAGGTCATGAAGTTGAAATTCTTATTTGGAAACACAGATTGACTTAGTGCCGGCAATAATTTGGACACCGATTCATTTGTTGTATAGTAACTAGTTGTTGGATTGCAAGGGAAAAGCATACACCGATTGATTTGGTACTTGGTCTTGGGGCACACCAAATGAGTCGGTGTTGCCTGCGCCAGCCCAATAATGGACCAAAGGCTAGTTCATTTGGAGGGGTCTATATATACATGCTCTTCATTGGCCTCCAATTGAGCTCTCTTGCCACCGAGAAAGTTTAGTGTGTTCATTTGAGTTCAAGAGCAAAAGAAGCACTAGAAGTGCTTTGCAAGTTTCTTAATGCAAGATTAAGGACATCATTAGTGCTTAGGGAGTAGCAAGTGTGCATCCACCTATATCTTTGGCTTGTGCATGTCAAGTGAGGTTCTTTGCTTGTTACTCTTGGTGATCGGCATCACCTTGACGACTTGGAGTTGGTGTTCTTAGTGAGCTCTCAAGGAGGAGTCTTGTGACAAGCCCCAAGAAGGTTGTGCTCGGTTTAGAATCCACCGATCTAGAGTTGGAGAAAGGATTTCCGTTAGTGAGCACTTGGTCCTTGCGTGGATCAAGGGGGAGCAAGATCCTTGTGTGGGTGCTCCAACGAGGACTAGGGGAGAGTGCCGACTCTTTGATACCTCAGGAAAAAATCAATGTTCTAACTGTCTCTTTAATTTCCACAATTTACTTTTCGTAATTTCAATTCCTAGAATTTCCATGCTAGTATAGGGTTGGAACATAAGGTGCAAACCTTTTTGCAACTAGATCTATAATGGGCTCGGAAGCAAATATGGGCCTTAGTGCAACACAAGCTATGATGCTAGTGAATATTGGGCTCGGTCCATAAAATGCTGGCCCTTATTCAATTTATGATGAAAGAAAGTGTCACTATTGTGGAGCCACATAAGATGATACATCAAATTCTTGTCCACCATTGCATAATTGGAGCAGAAACTTTATGACGTTACTATAAAAACTTGTATTGGTGTCATAGATTTTATGACTCACATAAATAGGGATTGTCACTAATCAAGAAATATGATGCTCAATAATGACGCAACATGTTTTTCACAACACTATCTTAAATTACAGTTTATGGCGCCAAAACCGCATTTATCTCACCTTTTTTGAATCATTGTTCAAAAGATTCGTTCTAATGTTTGCTTGCGTATCGTTGTGAGATAGGTCCTAACTAAGGAACCTTTCATTGTTTGTCAAACAACATCTTGATATGTATAAAAAGGCTGGTTAACCTTTAAGAAACCTTTCCTTAGCCTCTAAGTTACTTAGACAATAAGTAAATTAGCAAAAAATGTAATTGATATTTTAAGTGAGTTTATTTAACCATTAAGAAATCTTTGCCTTAGCCACTAAGTTTTCTTAACCACTAAGGAACCTGTGTGTTATCCATAATGCTTCAATAACCATTAAGGATCCTTGGTCTTATCCAGCAAGAAAGGCTCCTAAATACTTAAAAGCAAATGCCTTAGCAACTAAGTTTTCTTAGCCACCAAGTAAGGTTCCTTAACCATTAAGTAACCTTACCTTGCTTCACAAAAAGACATTCCTTGGTTGCTAAGCAAACTTATGAAGTGCTCAAGTTTCAGTTGCAAGTCAATAGGATTCTAAACTCTTTTGGAGTATATGAATATTGATATTGATTGCCTCTATAGTACATTGTGTTGTGTGGCTTTCCTGCAGCCACCTCAAGCTATAAATAAGGGGAGGCACTCAACCAAGAGAGACACAACTTTGCACCTTACGTACCAAATGATACTATATCTCTTGTTTTTCCCGCTCCTTACACTAGTGTTGCTCCGGTGCATCAGTGCAAGCCGCAACTAACATGCTTGCCTTCTCCCACCTTCACCTCCTAGGCTGCCGATCATCGGGCACCTCCACCTCATAGGACCCCACCCACACATCTCCCTCCATGACATCGATAAAACGTATGGCACCGATGGTTTCATGCTCCTTCACCTCAGCCAAGTACACAACCTTATCTTGTCATCTCCATGCGCCGTCGAGGCCATCCTGCGTGTGCATGACCACACCTTCGCGTCGCGACCACCCTCTACCATGGCGAACATCGTCTTCACAGACTCTATTGCCTTGGCCCCCTATGGCAACTATTGGCGCCAGGTGAGAAGACTCATCACCACGCACGTGTTGAACGCCAGCAAGGTACACTCCTTCTGACGTGCTCGTGAAGAGCAGGTGTGCTTGGTTGTTAGTAGGATCCAAGACGCGGTGGCCGTTAGTGTCGCAGTGGATATGTCCAATCTACTCAACATGTTTGCCAATGACGTCATGTGTCGTGCTGTGTCGGGAAAGCTCCTCCGAGTGGAAGGTCGAAATAGGGTGTTCAAAGAGCTCATTGATAACCAGGTGGAACTCTTTGGAGGCTTCAACCTAGATGACTGCTTCCCGTGCTTCGCAAAGGTTGGTGTGTTCGCGCAGATGGTGTGTGCAAGGGCCAGGAGGTTGAAGAAGAGATGGGACGAGCTGCTCGATGAGATAATTGAGGAACATACGTCCCAATCATTGTTGGTGCAAGTGGAATGTCACAACAAGAGTGACACCTTCCAAAGCCAAGAAGATGACAACGACTTCATAAATGTCCTGCTTTCGCTTCAACAGGAGTACCATCTCAGTGGAGCGCAAGTCAAGGCCATCTTGATGGTATATGCTCCTCCCAGTCACTTATTTTTTTGCGCTTAATTTGCTCAAACATAGATAAAGCCTCATATATACAATATATTGCTAGCATGCAACAATAAAACTATGTTACACTCTTTAACATGTCTGTTTTTATTAAGTTAAAACAGACAAAGGTCAATGTATATAATTAATAAAAATACATATTTATTATTTTCTATAATAGAAACTTTATTTATTTTCAAAAGCATTGACAATTCATTCCTTGTTTGGGCTTGCAGGACATGTTTGGGGCAGCAACAAATACATCATCCTTAGTCCTGGAATATGCTATGATCGAGCTCATAAGAAACCCACCGATCATGGCCAAAGTACAAGATGAGATTAACAAGAACACTCCTAGGGGCCAAGAAATGGTCAAGGAAGACAACATAATTAATATGACTTACCTAAAAGCCGTTATCAAAGAGACACTTCGACTGCACCTACCAACACCACTCATGCCCCCGCACTTCTGCATGGAAACTTGTAATGTTAATGGGTACACAATTCCAGCTGGAACACGTGTTATCATCAATGCTTGGGCTCTGGGTAGAGATGCCAGCTCATGGGAGAAGGCAGAGGAGTTCATGCCAGAGAGGTTTGTGGATGGTGGCAACAACATAGATACTGACTTCAGGGGCAGAGATTTCATGTTTGTGCCATTTGGAGCTGGGCGTAGGATGTGCCCCGGAATGAATTTTGGGATGGCCCTGGTTGAAATAATGCTAGCAAATCTTCTGTACTGCTTCCATTGGGAGCTCCCAGCTGGGATGACAAAAGAGGATATTGACATGAGGGTTTTGTATGGACTGACAATGCGTCGGAAGGAGAAACTTGTACTTGTTCCGAAACTGTATATGTAATGTCAGCTACCATCATGCATGCAGAATGAAAAGAAAAGAATGCAGATGAGTATGTAGTTCTCAAATTATGTACCAATAATAAATCCGTTGGAATTGCATGACATGTTTTGAATGTTTTTTGAAAAGGAAAGTTTTTATTAAATTTGTAGCACCTTCCATCAAGTTCATAGAAATAGCTTGAAAGCCCCCCACTCTCTCTGCATAACCAGTGTGCACACAACCGTAAAAAATTAATGCAAGAAACAATGACACATTTGAAAGTACAATGGTATAGCTGGGGTTGAAAGCGGTCGAACTCGATCGGGATGAACCCCATAACTTGTCGGAAACGAAAACAAAGTAATTTGAACGGCCACTTATCGAAAACGATCAGATACGGAAAGAAAAACGGAAACACTAAATAAGTGTAAATACCCCGTAGGACCAAATCGATCTCAATGACACATTGACACCAATACACGTATCCAGATACACCATAGAAAATTAGCAACAATGCAGCACATATGGACAAGGTTAGGTATTCCGCCCGTCAATAAAATAGTACATAGTCACAATTTCTTTGGGCTAGGTCACTTCTTTGGGTTAGACCGGAAAAAACGGGATGTACCATATTTACAAATACGGGATATCCCGGTGAAATATGGGATAAACGAAAACGATCGGGATATAGCCTAAACCGTTTCCATCCCATTTTCATACTTGTCCAAAAATACGAATTCGATCGGGTCAGATGTAGAAATCGGATCGGGACGGTACGGGATTTATATAGCTCTAATACCAGAGGCAGTTAGGGCACGTTTGTTCAGCAAGAGACCCCTTACTAACCACCGCCTACAATGCCGAAGATGGTGTAAACAAAGTTATATTTGAGTGTCTAGACTAAATTCTGGTTGGACTATTATATCTTTTAGAGCATCTGCAAAGAGTGTTTAAAAAATAGACCCCCAAACAACTAGTTTTGGGCCTTCTAAAAAAGTTTTGGGAGATAAAAAAGACCACCTCTTCCAACGGTGCCTAAAAAATTAGTTCTAAACAAAATAATTTGGATCCATATGTTGGCTCATCTACAATATTTGTGCTGAAAAAAGGGAGCATATTGCTTCGGAATGAAAGCTACCACAGATTTGCACGAAACAAATGAGTAAATGAACTTGGCCTGGACGCTGCAGTCCATGTGTTGACACAGCGTTCTAAAAGTACAATTACGGCATTTGGATGCTTATATAAAGACATATTTCGAAATGGAAAGCTTTATTACTCTCACATAGCTAGCGTTACATCAAGATGATACAACTGCACTTGAAAATCTCCCCGCCTCTGTCTCACTGTCTGTGTGACAGGAGCCATATTGGAAACCCACTTGCACATGAAAATGTACATAGTGCAATTCTTGGAGTTACTCCAAGGAGATTGACCCTTGTGTGGGTCTCGAACGAGGACCAGTAGAAAGTATGAGTTTTTCAACACCTAAGTAAAAATTCGTCATCCCAATGGATTGTATAATCTATCTCTTTGATTTCCCCATAACTAATTTCACCTTATACTTCCCAATTTGCTCTATGTAAACTTGAAGTTTGAATAGGTTCATAACCCAGGGAGTAGAAGAATTTTTGTGGTATGGGAAAAACATAAAGAAAAAACAGAATTTACTTTTAGATATGCAGATTTTTATATATGCAAATTGATCCACTGAATTTAGAAACCACAATTCACCCCCAACGTCTTAGCGCATTGTGGTCCATTCAAAGGGTGTACGTACCAATCTGTAACCAATTATTTTTCTACAAAAAAGTACTCAATAAAGTGTTAGAAATCTAGGCAATTTTTGTATATTTTAATTCCAGAAATTAACAGCAAATTGATGATAATAGTAATTGATCTTGTGATAACATAGCATGTGTGTGCTCAAGTTAATTCTCCTAACTAACAAGAACAACAACAAAACAAATCAGAACAAGGTTTGATTCGGGATGTACTCAGGGGTGGTGTGGGATATACATCCCCAGGTACCCCCAAGACAGAAGACCGAGTCCTAGTAGAATTACTCGGAGAACTCCTACTCCAAGTAGAACTACTCGTGTACTCCTACTTGGACTCCCAAATTGTAACCGACTAGGAGACTAACCATGTAACCTTGCCCCCTAGGATATATAAAGGAGGGCAGGGGTCCCTAGCTCGGTAGCTCAAAGCCTAACGGCAGAGGCCTAAAATCACCCAACGAGAAGAATACAATATATTATTCCCCATACAGGACGTAGGGTATTACGCTACTCTCGGCCCGAACCTGTCTAAATCCTTGTGTGTTGTATCTTCGCGTTAACCATCAAGTTCCACGTCTGGCGATCCCCACAAATCTACTCCCTGGGATACCCCTAGACAGACGTACTCGAGATAAATATTCGACACTTTGGCGCCCACGGTGAGGTGGCTCGCCGAAGCTCACCATCAAGCGCGATGGGATCAACCTTCAAAACCCGCGGCATCGAGGAGGGTGCAACTTTCGTCATCAGCGCATGGACCTTCATCGCTGACGGCAAGGGTGGTTTTGCAAGTCTCCTTGCGGATCGTCCAGGCCCGTACCCGATGATGGCGTCTCCACTGGAGTCGCTCCGCGATCTCGTCAAGACGCAAGTCTCAACGACTACTCCAGCAACGACTTCGACCTCGACTTTGACACGTTGCACGACTTCGACCTCGACTTCGACCCCGATTTTGACTACGATCAGGACCCCACAAGAAGAGACCGGGTACAACTTGTTTCCAATTATGGAAGGAGCCAGGAACTCCGAGCTGGCTACGCCATCGGACAACCCCCCGAATCGATTCCCGCTCGGATTCACCAACACCACGGCTACATATCAACAGATCTACACCGCGGAGGACAACAAGTCCACACCGAAAGTCGACAGTCCAACCATGGAACGTTGCAAGGACTCTGAACCGACCTCTAAGCCATCATAGGACAACGAAGATGACGACTTCGCGGTTCTACTGAACGACAGCCCCGACAATGTCGCACGCTTATAACCTATCGTGCCCACTTCAAGACCAACTTTGAGCTCGAAGAACCACTCGCCTATCTCCCGTCAGGACTAGTCGTGACCAGCACACCAGGAGGACTTGTTGTTCACTGGCCTGGCACTATATCTACTGACACCTGTCGGGACAATGAGTCAAGATTAGCCGCAGTGATCCTGGACGAACTACCAAAGGAACCAGAGGAAAACTATGCCTCGTTAAAAACTAGAGGAACCAGAGGAAAACTATGTCGAGTGCAGGATGACCAAGATGGACCTTGTTGTAAGAGTCATTCCTTTCATCAACCGCCCAAGATCCAGGCAGTAGCCACTTCAAATTCGTAGGTATGGAGAAAGGTTTGGAATAATTAATTTGCATATCTTCATATCATGAAAGATCCCTACCTTAGTCCTTGCTCTTATTTCAATTCTTTACTCGGGACGAGCAAAGATCTAAGTTTAGGGGAGCTTGTTGGCGATCGTTACGACCTGATTTCAAACCTCCAACCGAGTATAAAATGATCATAATGGAACAATGCACCATAGCTATAGGATTTATTTCTAATCATTTCCACAAGTTTTGGTGTCTATTTGATTCCTGGAGGTGAATTACCGAAGTTGGGGCAAAACCACACAAAATAGTGGGTTCGGCCGAATGCCATGATTCGTCCGAACTCCACCCTCGTGTCCGGTGCATGACACACCCTGAAAATGTACAAACCACCAAGTCCCGGGCAAGGGTGGACTATCACGTCCATCCCCAACACAATGGCGGCTAAGCCAAGTGCAGATGAGCCCATGGGCAAGTTCGGCCGAACGGAGGCGGTTTGGCCGAAGTCCCAACCGACCTAAAACCACATATGGGGAGCAATCCTAACCGTAGGAGGCAGAGGCGGTGCAAATGGGTGGTTCGGCCGAACCGACCCATTTCGGTCAAACCCACCAAGTTCGGTCGAAGTGCCCGGAACCGCCCTTCAGTTGCTTGGCCGCTGCTCCATTCTTCCACCCCCCTTCCTTGGTATAAAAGGAGACCTCCAGCACCTGTATCAAACACAACACAAGAGAGAAGCATTAGCGAAGCACTTCCACTCTTATACTTAGAAGATAGGGAGAGAGTAGAGGTGAGCGTCCCGGAGAGGTGTCGGAGTGTCGGCCCCTCTTCCAGCTGTACCTCTACGGATGTGGCTCTACTTCGAGTAACATCCGGATCATGTCTATTAACTCTTGTATCTCTCTCTGATTAATTGAGCATTCAATTCTTACTTTTATATGCTTGTTCATTCCTCTTTCACTACTTAGTTGATTGGTATAAGTGTATACTGGTTGCCTAGCTTGGGTGTCTGCCTTTCTATAGGGGGTAGGTACTAACCGGCTAGTGTAAGCGCGGTGCTTAGACTTGAGGTTAGCTTGGAGTGCTTCCTTAATGGCACGGAGGTGGTAGCCGTTAGGTGGTGACAGCCCTATATGGCCTACGTAGTCCATCACGCCTGACTCGGCAAATAGGACACCCAAGTGCAGAATTGGTGACACCCCTTCTCACCCCTTTCCGTGTGTCACTAGGTCTGTGTCCCCACACAATCCTTTATCTGTATTGCCTGGACTGCTCAATTAGTTAGGAGGAACATTACTACCACACCCGTACCTTCTCTACCCTCCTATCGTTTTTCTTTCTTCCTCTTTATTGTCATCCACTTCATCATACCCCCCTTGGATAACTTAGTTTAGAATTGGTTCACTTCTCATTCCTCGTGGAAATCGATACCTTGGAATAGTCCCGGGTGAAAGCTACATCGGTATCCATCCGCTTGCGGATTTATCTATAGGTCATAAGGAGTGCCAACAACCTGCCCGCCATGCCACCAAACCACCACGGATGGGAAGTTTGAGCCTTACCACTGAGCCACTTGCCTGTTGTTATGGTGCACATTTTTAATGTTTTTATATGTTTATGTCCTAATATTTAAATTGAATCTTTGTTTGAATTTATTTAATTAAAGCAAATCCAAGTTGAGTGCTTAAATCATGGTCTTAATCAAAGTCTCAAATTAGGTAATATAAATTGAAGCTAATAGTCAAAAAATTAAATAACTAATTTTCACATAGTTAACATTGATACCTTTATATTGGTTATTTCTGGAAACACCTTTATATTGGTTATTTCTGGAAACATCACATTTAAGCTGCTTATATAAAAAAGATGCCAAACATTCGGGTGAACAGGCACAATGCAAATGCACTTGTCTTTTTTCACATTAAGCAAGTAGATCTGCGCAAAGTTACTTCTTGTTTCACATGATTTACTTGAGGCTAGTCTGTCTCATGTTCATTTTAATAATCACATGCTTGATGTGAGTACTACACGTGCAATCTGGTCACATACATTCATGCTTCTAGGACCTATTTTCATGCCTGAGTTTTTACTACTAAAATTGTTGCTTGATGTGAGTTTTTACAGCCCTCTTCTCACAGATTTTTTGTGTTTTGCTTGTTATGCTAACTTGGATTCTCTAACCTCTTTCATATGCCCATGTGACAATGTAATCACTACTACAGAACATGACATCACAAATGCCCAGCCGTGATGCCCACATCACAAACGGTTCCAAGGCAGCTGGGCGTGCTAGCCGTTGGAACCGTTTGTGATGTGGGGCATCACAAACGGTTTCTAGCAAAAACCGTTTGTGATGCCCCCGAGCACCATCACAAATGGTTTTTCCTACAAACTGTTTGTGATGGTCCATATCACAAACGGGTTTTCCTACAAACCGTTTGTGATGGTGTGTACTATATACGTTAAAACCACATTTTGAAGTAGTAAATCAATTCAAATCAAAACGTGTTGAACTACAAAGTTGTATAACTTCTCAATATGTAGAACTTTTAGTTTGTTCATTTCTTCATTCGACAAATTTATATGAATATTGTTTGTAAAATCTATATCCCTCATAGAGTTTCCTATAACTATAAGAGATCTATAAGATTTGTGAACAATGTTACTCTCACTACATCGGATAAAAAATAACATATAGAAAAGTTGTAGATCTTCAGAAGTTATACAACTTTGTAGTTTGAAACTTTTTAATTTGAATTTGTTTTACTAATGAAAAGTAAGTTTGTAGTTCTCAAAATTTGAAATTTGAGTTTTTTTCAAATGACCTTAGATGAAGAAACAGTCAAAATAAGAGTTGTAGATCACAATAAGTTATGAAACTTTGTAGTTGACAACTTTTTCATTTGAAATCATACAGTCAACGAAAACTAAGTTTGAATGTTCTCAAATTTGAAATTCTAATTTTATAAACGACCTCGGATGGAGAAATGACCAAAATAAGACTTGTAGATTTCAAAAAGTTATGAAACTTTGTAGTTGATAACTTTTTAATTTGACATCATTTAGGGCTTCAAACAAGCAATTTACACTCGGTTTAGTATAATATGGTAGGAGCCGGAACGAAATCTAGTCACAATTGAGAGTGTGGTCACGTGTTCAAATCCCGCCAGTCGCACATTGCGTGAAAAATGGTGTGACTTGTCCCGCCGGCCGCACATTGCGTGAAAAACGGTGTGACTTGTGGGAAAAATGGCTTAGATGGTTGGTGGTCTTGCCACATTAAAATAATTTTTTTGCTATTTTTTGAGGTTTTTTGGTGCACTTGGCATCACAAACGGTTTGTAACACAAACGGTTTACAAACGTTATATCACGAACGCTATATCACAAGTGCCTAACAAAACCGTTTGTGATGAGCCTTAAAACCGTTTGTGATGTTGAATTCTGTAGTAGTGAATTAAAATTTTCTAGTAAATGCATATCATTCTATGCATGATTATCAAGACATATATTACATCTTGGTTGTTTAATTTGCAAAACAAAGTATTCACTTAACTGATCTTTTTTTTGTTTACCTGAAAAAATTTTGCTTAACAGTGTGTCCAGTGGGATGCTGCCATAATTGTTTGACACTTGTCCTTTAGGGATCTTCAGTCTGAAAAAAGAAAGATCTTCAGTGTGTCCAGTGGAATGCTGCCATAATGGATTTATGATCCCTTGCTACCTTTGCAGAATTTTTTCAGTTTAGTATAATAAAACAAAATGATAAACTGCTATCAACTAATGTTACTTGTGTGATGTAGTGCAGATTGTTGGTCGGTCGTTGTCATTCTCAAGCTGCGTCTGGGAATTCTTCGTTCGTTGTATGAACAGAATAGTTCAAGTGCGACTTCTATTATCAATGCAGTGTATTAGGAAAAGTAAATGATATTCAAAATTTTGTGTAAGCCTTTCTATCATGTTGTTTTACCGAGCCCAATCTTATGGGCATTGGGTGTCATGAGAAATATGTATAAATCCTGCTATTTATGTTATGATATGATGATGAATTTCCTTCCGATTGTTTAATTTATATGGGCTGTGTATTGCTGAGATATTATGTTGGTAAAAAATGTGGGCTGAATTTGGCCCATTTTAGTGGCCCAGTTTGAATTAGACCCGTACACATCGCCATGTCAGCAACCACGTTGTTGCCATGTCAGTGGCCACATTGCTGCCATGTCAGTGGCCACGTCATCCTTTCCATCCACTTCATCATCATTTCATTTGCCACGTCATCGGCCAAATCATCCTCCATGTCAGCTAGTTGTGACTTGTCAACTGAATCTGTGACGTTTATTTTCGTCACAAGTAATGGGCTCGGGTTGTGTTGCATGGGCTTGAGCCTATTTTATGACAATATCGAATCGTCATGGATTGAGTTAATCTGTGACATTTTCATTAATATCGCCACGAGGTTGATCCGTGACGCTCAATACATGACAAAATTTGAGAACGTCATAGGTACTGTTTTATGATGATTTTTCAGCGATATGTGACGAAAGCTAACCATCATAGATTAACAAATTTTTTGTAGTGAAAACTGCACTTTTGGAGTTTGTGGATCGAAGTGAAATAAATTAAAGTTTATGGACCTAAATATGCATATTTGGATTTTATGGACCTAAATATGCAATTTTGGAGTTTGCGGACCTAAGTTTTCAGAGTTTATGGATCTAAGTGGATCCAAAAATGCAATTTTGGAGTTTGTAGACCTCTGATGCATTTTACTCTTCTTTAATCATGAATCGTGTGGTATTTCTGATATCCGCCAAAGCTGTTCCATGGTGCTTTTGGCTATTTTCTATTCAAGTCATGGACATGGAGATGTCAAACTAATAATGTGGGCGCATGTATGACATGAGGCTAGACTAACCCAACATGAGAAATAGTTCTCTCTTTCCACAACATGTATGCTTTCTCCTTAGATCTGAGATTGTTGCATATACTCAAGATGTCAACTAACCTGCTTAGGTACCGTCAAATGCTACTCCATAACTGGGTAGTCATAAAGGCGATTTTTGGGTTTATCAGGAAGCAGGGTAGTCATAAAGGTGGTTTTCGGGTTTGTCAGGAAGCATGCTGTGAGGCGTGGTCAGTCAAGATGGGATTTTCCCCTCTCTATTTGAGAGAGATATCTCTGGGCCCCTCGAGTGATCGGATCAAGAATGCATGGCCATAACCTATTAAGGGATTCTGAATCACAACATCGAGAAAGAGAAGGTCGGCTTGGAGCTAGACCTAATATCATGAGGCAAATGGAATAGCATGTATATGAGATTGTGGTGGTTCGTCTGATATGATCTTTACGTGCGTATAGGAGTTGGCATGTCTTGCTAGAGGCCGCCATCAACTATTGGATGAGTAGGAGTACTCGGGCCATGTTTATGCATACATGAACCCATAGGGTTGCACACTTAAGGGGCTCGATGTCTAATGAGGATAGGATCTGAATTAAACTCGGCTTAGGAGTACTAATGGGCCTCGGACCGAGAGACCCATCATAGACGCCTATATAAGAAGGGTGGGGTGCACGGATTAGAATAATCCATGCCTCCTGTTGGTAGTTACCAATTCCCACACTCGCACCTTCGTTGCTCTCACGGACCTAGTAGTCCGGGGCGTGACGCTTCCTCCCTATACGTGTGGATACCTCGGAAGTGCTGCATCTGGAGCACAAGGACAAACCCCATGAGAGGACGTGATCGACTACATTGCACCAACATCTAGTGGTAATCCCATGATCTAAACTAGCAATTGTTCCAAGTTTGTGTGGTAGAAATTTGTGTTTATCGCTAGTGTAGCCTACCCATAACCCTTCAAACTCAACCATTGTAACCACAAAGTTCGCCATAGCTTCCTGAAGCTCTAACGAACATAAGCAATACAAACACCAACGAACACATGGCAATGGAGGTCCTATTTCTGAGGGTCTATGGAGTTTCGATAAAGGAAGTGAAAGCTGTGGTTTAGAAACAATGACAGAAATAGCGCATGAAAGATATAAACAATGTAAAGAAATCGAAACATACAGGGGGATTTCCTTGAGGGTAGCCATGAGTATCGGCTAGGTGATGGTTGTCACTTTTAGCGACTCATCTTCTTGTTGAAGGGGAGATCTTGTTCTTCTAGGGTGTTGAAGAAAAAAGTGGATCTAGAAGAGAAGAAGGTGCTGTTTGAAAATGGCGGGCTGTGGGGGAAGAAGAAATGGTTCGAGAATGCACAGTTTTATAGGTTTGGCATCACGAGATAAGGTCCATTTTTTGAAGAGGCTCGTCTTACGCGGAGCAGGAGAAACCAAACACTGCATGGCATAGGAATTGAGGGAAAGTTGCAATCATGACTTGAGAGAATTTCATAACAGAATGATATTTATTCCGAAATTGGGGGGCATGTGTTGATGCCATTTTTTCGCATGTGATCGGTCAAAATACAGTCAAAAGAGGAAGGGTTAGTGGTAATGACCAATGCGGCTTATAGCCAACGGAAAGAACTTGGCTGATGGGATAAAGGTAATGATGGATGCGGTTGTGAAGCCAATAACATGCAGTGGGTGAAAGCCTATACAATACAGATGGCGGTGCCTATAGAGGTTATGGAAGGTCAAGATAAAGTTAAAGGACATTTTAATGATGACGTCATGCAAAACCGAATTTAATTTGGACTCTTCTGTAAATATAGTAGTTTATTTTATTTTTGGTCACGTTTTGTAATCGTTGTGATCGACAAGAAGTCTTTAGTTTAGTCTATAAATAATGGCCCCATTGGCCTCTAAAAAGTTTGTTCACACCAATCAATCAAACAAGTTCTTTCTTTTCAACGCATTTATTTTAAATCCTAGTTTTCAGTAGTTTTTGACATTTGCATTCAAATCGACGGGGCTGGATCATCTTGATGTCCGGTTTGTTTGTAAGTTTTGTCTTCTGACTAATTTAAATCTTGCATTGACTGCGCATCACTTCTTTCTTTATTTACGTTATTCATCAACTTATCGTATATTATTAGATTTGAGGTTTACGGCCTATCGCTTTTACCGTAATCTAATCTATACAGAAGTTATCGATATCGATTAGTTCTTACGAAGTTAATTACTTAATTCTTTCTGTTCTAGTTTTATCACCAGCTATCTTATTTTTTTATCATAATTATCTCATTGGCTAATGGAAATAAAATATCAATCTATAACTTAAAGGATAGCCTATATGACTTCGATCTAATACTTTATATAGCCATATCCATTACTTCCGACCTCCTAGGCAGGGCCCGCAACCAACGGTGGAAAGCAGATGTCATCAGGTGCAATGACATGGAAAGGCTAACAAGAAGGGGAACATAGGGGGATCTGGCTGGCCCATTTTCCAAGGGTCGAAGGCAGGATTAGGCAAAGACCAGATTGTCGTCCCCGTTCGTACCACCGGCTTAGGGTTCCAATCTAGGTTTGGGCTTTTGTAACCAACAACAATCCCTTCTCGTGAGTTTTCAAACACTGATTCAATGCATAATATTTGTTTATTCATTCATGTCATTTTCTCGTTATTTAGTGAAAATTTTTATTAAGGAGCTTACTAGTCTTTTAAAAATTTATGAATCATTACATTTCACCATATCTCTATTTTGTAATGACTCGTTGTAATTTCATATTCCATGTTTATATACTTTATTTATAATCTCAACTGCATTCTTACACTCCCAATTGCATTATTCTTACACTGACCCAATATGGGCACTTCATGCGACTATACCATGGAGTTTGCTAAGGGATCCATATGCTGGATAAAGAAACATTTATAATGGGGTAATGTTTTTGACATTCATACATTTCTCTAATATCTTGAGGACGAGGCTATTATATAGTCACTTATTATCTGTTAGCCCATCACAAAATATTCCGCGCACTTTATAGTGTTTGACATTTATTCAAAAACTTCATGGAATTTTACATCCAGTGTGTTTTCACATTAGTTAATTAATGCCCTCCAAGGGATTCCTCATGTTTAATTTTCTAGCATTATACTCTGTTTCATGGGAGTATGATTTAGTGGAGGATGTACGTTTCTGTTCCTACTTCAAGGTCCCAAGAATATTATATGAAGATAATTCTTGTTTTAAATATAAGAGTTTGTCCCCCTTAATGCTAATGTTCAATCTTCACTAGCATGCTTCCGAAGGTAACCCTTTCATGGGCTTAGATCACTGGAAATTCATAACCATAAACCTGTATTTGTCATATTTGGGACAGCCGCCACGTCTTAGCAGGGGTTCTAACATCAACTATGTCACTATATGATATTATTCATAGAGATTGCGGGGGTACGTGTACAAAGATGTCACAGGAACACTTGCAAGGCAGCGTTTAGAATTTGGTCAGCAATTATCATGTACGTCCGCTCGGACGGATGCACTGAATCGAAGAACACATACTTATTTGCGTCTTGACACGTCAACGATTGCTCCAAGCCGCAAAGGACAGATGTCTCGATGAGTCCCGTGCCACAGCAGCCTTGCGCTACGTTCTCGAATCCTGGTCATCACAAAGAAAACCAGACGGTATGAAATTCTGGCAGACTATTCAAGCAGTGTCATTGATCCTATTGCTTACCCTACAACTGTTTTCCTTCACTATATTTTTTTAATTAGAAAAACATGCAGTACGTTTACAATTTTCTTCTTCTGTTATTAGCAATCCTTTCATTATATCACGATGACAGTTGGAAACATGCATGAATTATTTAAGACATTATTATTGCACGCGTTATAAGCTAGCAGAGAATGCTTATATATTATTAATTATAACTTAACGGATGATGGACGCACGCTATATATGCATATATATGTACGAATTAAGCAGTCGTATTATTGTTATGAAGACAGGACCACGTACTAACCGTAGTCCGACGGGTTGGCAAGGATGGCAGACAATACGCTGTACGTCTCTGCGTACACCACCTGCGCGCCAGCGAGGTCGTCACCATTATTGAGCTTCCTCACGGCCTCCTGCAGCTCGGCGTTGAACCTCATCGCCAACTGGTTGTACTCCTCGTTGCACTCGCCGGGGTCGTCGTGGTTCAGCGTCCTCGAGGAAGGTATGCACCCGAACGGCGCAAGCCCGGTGAACACAATCTTGCGTGCGCCAAGGGCGTAGGCGTCACGGATGGCCGCGTCAGCTAAGCCAATTAGGTAGGTGGCGTACTCCGGCGCGGTGTACTGCGCGGGGCGGAGAGGGAGAAGGAAGTAGTTCACCATGAAATCGTTGGTGCCGATGCTGAAGATGTACAGAGCCTCCGCGATGATCTCGTTGGCCACGGACTCCCCTTTCGCGAGTTTCAGTGTCTCCTTGTAGTCCTTGAAGTACTCCAGCTGCTGGCCCAAGGGTATAACTGACTGAAATAAAAATTCAAACCAACAAAACAAATTAAAGTTAGTTCGTTTCTTTGAGGTAAGCAACTGTGTAAGTTTTGCGGAGGAGCTTGGCTTGGGTGTTTCCTAGCTGTATTTCTTTATTTATAATATGATCAATAGGGAAAAACCGTGCTGTTTCATATAAAGAAAGAATGGTTGCGAAAAAAAACATGCATGTGAGGGCCTGGGCGAAGGAGCCAAATGGACGGAGGGGGCATGAGGATCAACCTTTGAGTGGCTTGCACGCAGCGAAGCAGAGGGACTATACAAGCAGGCAATTAATGTTACTCATCCAGACGGTCAGGCAAGGAAACGGTTAGAGTTGTGTCAAATATGTGTATGTTTTAGTTACGACGTGGACTTGAGTTGTAATTGGTAGGTTAGGGATAAAGTTTGAGTCGTACTTTGTATCCCTATGATCCATAAATATGTGGCACTGCCGTGTAACCGTGAGACGAGTTGGCGGCTGGTGTGAGCGGCGGCGTGGCCGTGGTGGTGCCCAGATACCGGTGTAGCTGCTGTTATGGGGAGGAGCGCCCGTAGTCATGCCCCGAGGATGTAGGCACATGGCCGAACCTCGTTAAAAAATATCGTGCCTCGGGGTCGTTCTCGTGTTGATCTTGGCGATGACGTTTGTGATCTTGTTGCTTCCGCTGCGATGGTGCTAGTCGATCCATCGGGATCTTGACACTAGTACCGGTTTTATCTAACAAGTGGTATCAGAGCAGAGCTGTGAAGATCTTCAGAGAGGTGCGATGAGTATGTTTTCACACCACGTCGGAGTTGCACAATGTCCGCGGAGGGACATGACGCACGGTGGAGCATGGTGGCGGTCGGCAATTTGATCGGTGGGGTCGGACACTTCGAGGAGGAGAATCAAACCATCCGAGGAGCAATACATCAGCGGGATGCGACCAGACGTGGAGATCGGGGCTGATTGAGCTGTTTGGCTGCTGTTTGATAGGGGTCGGTCAGACGTGACGACCAAGTTCGACGGTGCGGCTGGAAGACGTCGTAGACGAGGACGACGACTTCGGTGGCAAAATCCATGGTGGATTCGACGTGTTTACAGGGACGGCTTGTTTTTCCGAGGTTGCATGATTACAATATTGTGGGTGAAGATGAGTGCTGCGCAAGAATTATCCTATTGACGTGATAGAATTGGAGTCTGCATGTGTACATGAGGGTTCAAGGCCACATGCACGTGCATGTTGGGTGGCCACCGTGTGGAAGTCCAATTGGGACATGTTGATTTAATATTGTTTGGTGGGACCCTGGAGATGCATGCGTGACCGGCTGGAATTTGGATTGGTGCGGTGCATGCAGCAGGCCGATTCGACTAGGAAAAGAAGTGCGCAGGTGACATAGGCCCACAGGAGATTGCATGCAACAGAAAAAAAGGCAAGGAGCGGCAGCAGAGTCCGATTCGGTTTTTGGACTTGTGGCCGATGTGATATATGTCCATATAATAATAAACAGAGTCTACGGAGATTGCATCAAACAGAAGCAATCAGGTTGTTCGGGAACCGGAAACCGTAAGCTTGCGATGGTGGAGGACAGACAGCAGCGGCGTTTGAGCAGGGTCAACATCGTCGACGTGCAACGACGTGGAGTTTGACGGGAGGCTCAGAGGTTGCGTGATCGGAGCTTTGAGGAGAAAGCTTCGTGGTGCACGGGTTGTGCACAACAAGGCTCGGTGGCGTTCATCGACGGTCAGCGGCGAGGAGACGTGCGCGAGCAAGGGTGCTGCGGTCTGACCAGGTTATTCAGCTGGTCTAATCGCAGGTCGACATGACGTCGATGGCTTCCAAGTTCGAGGTGACAAAGTTTGATGGGACCGGCAACTTTGGGCTGTGGCAAACAAGGGTCAAGGATCTTCTAGCTCAGTAGGGGATCCTAAAGGTGCTCAGCGGGAAGCAGCCAACGAAGGTGGACGATGATAAATGGGAGGAGATGCAACAGCAAGCGACTGCAACAATTTGATTGTGTCTCAACAATCGTATCATGTACACTGTCATGGAGGAGTCTGATCTTGAAAAGATTTGGAAGAAGTTGGGCGATCAGTTTATGTCCAAGACGTTGACCCAGAAGGTGTATCTGAAGCAGAAGTTGTATGGCTTGAAGATGCAAGAATGGTCGGACCTTGTGGAGCACATCAACGTCTTCAATCAAGTTATCGCGGATCTTGTGAAGGTCGAGGTAAAGGTTGATGATGAAGACAGGGCCATTATTCTTTTATGTTCTTTGCCCAGGTCGTATGAGCACTTGGTCACCATGTTGACGTATGGCAAGGAGAGCATCAAGGTGGAAGATGTTGTTGATACGTTGCTTTCATATGAAGAGAGGAGAAAGAATAATGCAACTGGGGAGTCTTCTGGAGATGCTTTGCTGATCCGAGGTGATCGAGGTGGAGAGACCGGCAAGAAGAAGAAAAAGAAGGGGCCGTAGTGCTATGGATGCAAGGAGTATGGACATCTGAGGAGGGATTACCCGGAACTGAAGAAGGGAGGAACTGCTAGTGTTGGAAAGATGACTCGGATAGTAGTGATGGTGACGTTCTCACGGTGTTAAGTGAAAAGTCTTGTGGAGCATGGTTGTTGGATTCAGCTAGCTCGTTTCATGAAACATCCAAAAAGGAGTGGTTCTTGTTGTACGTGCCGGGGCTGTGACCAAGAGATACTGCTCAAGGGTGTGAAGCATGTGCCGCGGCTGCGGAGGAATCTAATATCGCTGGGAATTTTGCATAATGAAGGCTTGTTATATCAGGCGGCTCTTGATAAGAAGACCTTGAGAGTTATGCAAGGTGGCAAGACTGTTATGATTGGTGAGAAGTCAGTAACTACACACCAGTATAAGCTGAGAGGAAGCGTCGTTGAAGGTGGAGTCATCGACGGGAGAGCAACTGTAGCTGTGTCAAGTTCCGACGATGAGGAGGCGGCCTCATCGGGTTGTTCTAAATGAGCAGCCAAAGGAGTCAACTCAAGTTTGATACACGGAGGTTCGGCATCGACAACTTCAAGGTGTGGCGAGCATATTCGCCAAGGTGGAGTTTGTTAGAGTTGTGTCGAATATGTGTATGTTTTGGTTACGACGTGGACTTGAGTTGTAATTGGTAGGTTAGGGATAGAGTTTGAGTCGTACTTTGTATATCTAGGGTCCATAAATATGTGGGCACTACCGTGTAACCATGAGACGACTTGGCGGCTGGTGTGGGCGGTGGCGTGGTGCCCGGATGTCGGTGTAGCTGCTATTATGGGGAGGAGCGCCCGTAGTCATGCCCCGAGGATGTAGGTACGTGGCCGAACCTAGTTAAAAAATATCGTGCATCGGTATCGTTCTCGTGTTGATCTTGGCGATGGCGTTTGTGATCTTGTTGCTTCCGTTGCGATGGTGCTAGTCGATGCATCGGGATCTCGACACTAGTACCAGTTTTATCTAACAAAACACCACTAAGCAAGCTGCAGAGAGTGCCTGCCAGCTGCTCAAGAGCGATGGTGGTGAGGCGAGGACAGAGAGAACAACTTAACTTCAAGTCGACCAAGGCCATGTCCAAGGACTGCTTTTTGGTGATGGAGCCTATCTTCTTGAATGGAGGAGAAATCAGCGAAACGTTAACCATCGGCAATGTCATTGTGGACCTAATTAAGCATATCCAAATACTATATGCATGCATGTCATAAACCACGCACGACGCACCAACCCTCGCGGTGGCACAAGCATGCTAATTAGTAATCACACTCTTACTCTTTTACGCTCTATATCATACAAAAAGGAATAAAGGATTAACTCGGATTTACTATTATGGGCACGATGGTTTATATATTGGAATATCCTACCTTTCTTAATGTTTCCGCATGCATGGGACTAAGCCACCACACTACCTAAAGTTGATTTCAGATATGGAGTGCTTGGTCTTGAAACAAGACGATGAATTGGCCAATCAGTCTCCTCGTGCAAACAACCGAACCAATCTAGTGGTTTTGGTACCTCTGCTTGGCTGAAGGGTTTTCATTCAAAACTCTGACGCCAAATTTCAATTGGGGCATCAGCTCTTTGCTGGGCAATGTAGTTAAGTAGAAATGATGTCATTTTCAAAGAAAATAGTACTAATGGTTCTTTGCAGGTAATCTTCAGGGCGACCTACTCGATCCGAGTCTGGTCGCAATTATCTAAAGAGGAAGAGGCCAAACTTGTAAGGACAAGCTGCCATGAGCTGGAGGTCAGTGCAATGGCGGTGTTTAGCCATTTTGGGTGGAACCAGTGGAACAGGATTAAAGTTTAAGACGTGTATGTCTTTTTAGTTTTTCTGGGATTGCTTCTCATTTTGTTTATGACCATAACTGTGTCCTCTTTGGTTTAGTCGCACTGTTTAGTGTTCTGGGTGGTCTAATGATCGACTCTCTTTTGTAACATCTATGGCTATAGACATTATTCACTTGTTTGAATGTTGAGGCCGGATTTATTCTTAATCTAAAAAAATCCAGTGGTTTTGGTTGAAGGAATAGGACATATAGGAAGGATGATAGGTGCATCCACTTTCATCAGAATCATGTCTCGTCACTTCAAAAAAACACTGAAATACCTACCCATCCGAAAGCAAAAAGAGAAGGCAATCTTGTGAAATAAAACAAACATATGGCTTAGCACAATGGTAAGTAGTACATGTTTACTTACCGCGGTTTTTGCTGTTAAATCATCCAACCCGGTGCCTCCGGAGGCAAAGCTCACACCCGTGGCGAGCTGGTCGATCGTGCGGCTGGGGTCCAGGTAGGCCGGCACAGACGACGGCAACCCGAACGCCTCCGAAAAGAAGTCCGTGACAAGGCGGCCATTGGAGAACCTGCCGGTGGCGACGCCCCCTTGGAAGTCACGCCCATATGGTGGGAAGTTGCCTTTGGCGACGGTGGGGATGAAGTTGTTGTTGCCTGAGTCGACCGTCGAGTCCCCAAACACGATGATCGCCGACACCTTGCCGGCGGTGGCAGCTGAGAGCGAGAAATGCGCGACGAGAAGCAGCAGCCAGTAGCACAGGCTTTCTGGGGACATCGATCTCTTCTTCTTGACTGCTGGTAGCTCTAGCTATATTCAAGGCGAATCGGATCAGTAGATGTGACGACTGTATCGAAACGCTAGCTTCAGTATACTATATGGCAGTATCAATACATGATAGCTGGATCGGAGCTCAGATTCTATATGTTTGAAATCTATATGATGGTGTGCTGCTGCGGTGCAGTTGTGGGTTCTTAATTGTACACGTTTCTGTCTCACACGACCCGAATAGCAAGATAACGCTCCCGAGAGTGAGAGCTGAGCTTCTCTGTTCCTTTCATCTGTTTTTGAGGCGCTTAACTGAACTTAAATTTGTGAGTGTGCATTTTCCCCTGAAATATTGCCAAGCCAGCATCGAAAAGACCAGCTAACTGCAATTCTGTACTAGATAAGAGAGCAGAACTTTCGGGCAGTGCCTTCACTAATTTACTTCGCTTTCCAATTCATTTCGCAAATCTTCATTCCAACGTAATACGATTTAGCTGCTGTGGACTCTGTTACTCTGTTAGCCGTTCGTCATATATAGTATTTTCTAGAAAGAAGTCCTTCACGCCTAGCATGGTTTAGTTTATGTAACCTTGTGAAGGCAGCTAGTTTCTATATAGTTTATAAGCCACCTCTACGTGGGAACCAACAAAGAAGAAAAGGGAATTGGTAGAGAAAATAAAGTAGACGAGACAGGAATAATGCACAAGAATTTATTTTGAAAAACCATCAGTTGGGAATGTAGTTTATATGCCCACTATCTCGTTGTGTATGGGTTGGGATTCACCTAATTAATTAAGGCTCTGTTTGGACCAGCTAAAGTTTAACCGCTAGGGATCCAAACGGGAGCAGCTAAAATTCAGCTAAACTTTAATTGCATGTCAAAAGTTACACGATTTCTTTAGCCGGTTGAGCCTCGCTAAATAGAGCTAAACGATTTTAAAGACCAAAATACCCCACATATTTATGAAAATTTCTTATCGTCACATAATTCTATCCATAATTAATGAAGGTTAGGATAGTACAATTAATTCAATTAGTTGATAGATCCAAACATCCCTGATTAAAGTTTAGGTATGTACTCTTTAGCTAGCTAAAATAAACCACTACAAATTAGCTGGCTAAACTTTAGTTGGGGTGGATCCAAACAGGATCTAAGTTTATTCTTGCTATTTTGGAAACTATATGGGAGGAACTATAGAGAAACATAAATAGGCCATTAAACTAACGTGTTTGTGGCGCTTCCGGTTGAGAAAAGCAGAAAAGCCCGTTAAATGTCCTATGTGCGAAAACCCAGATTTGAACGGACGCTCCTTAAAAACGTAAGCGCGGCTCCGATGCCACTTTTGGCTTCTCCAAATACGTGTAGAGGCAACACAGTTCCGAAGAGGGCCTAAGGGCGATACATTTGTGTGCAGTGACACGTAATCTTGAGACGACTTATCATACAACATATACAGTAGGTTATTGTTTTGGCTGTCTCGTAGTAATACAATATCCCTTCATTTATGGATAAATAAAGAAATATCATTGGTTACATGGCAATAAAACTTATACAATAGTGGAGGAGTTGTCTCATAGTCCTAAAATTTAGCTCACGAGACGGTTGTTTCGTGAAGCAACCTCTTTCTCTCATCGCGCTCTCTCTCCTCCACATCAGTAAAAATCCTATGTGGCACTGCAGGAGACGACCTATGAGCCCGCTGACGTGTAGCAATGTACCTGTCCTAACGGATTTACAGCTTCACACGGTTTTTGGTTCATTTTTTACTCCCTTTACAAAATGGCTTCACGCTACATAATCTTTATTTATGCAAAACAGGTGAAAACGAAACTATTATAAACCATACGAAATGCGCCCTAAAAAGGCCAAAAACTGTAAAAAGCCCTACCAACGTTGGTAAATTGTATCAAATCCTCTTAAGCCCGTCTGGATAAGGGCTTCATTTTCATTAAATAGTGTCATAACACGTGCTTAATTTGACGAGATGACAATAAAATACTATGTATGCCACAAAGACTAACATTCCGTCATTAAATTTTTGTCCCACAGATAGTGTTTTTTTGACATCTAAATCAACTTAAGTGAGGACCACCTAATATTAGGGCATGTACAACAGTTTAGACAGCTGCTGTCTATTTAACACATACAGACAGTTAAATAATCAGCTCTACAATAGTTTAGACAGCTGCTGTCTATTTAGCTGTCTGTGTGATAATAAATACGCACTCTGGTTTCTGATGTTTTGCATGGGAGCACGAGCCAAAGCAGTAGACGAGATAGTAGACAGCAACACTCTCTTTCCTCGTTAAATAATAGCCATATCAGCTCATTTGATCTATGTGACAATAAAAAGACAGCTGCTGTCTGTGGGTTGTACATGCCCTTAAACCAGTGCACGCCCCGGGCAAATCCATGGGGCACGGCGCTAACTAATCTTTGTGCATGGCCCATGCACCTAGTAATTGACACGCATTCTTTGTTTTCCGGCATAATCCACAATTAAAGTTGAGTCGGGTTCTCAAACGGTAGGTAGCAGCAATGCACGTGGCAAGTCTCTACCCCTAAATAATACACCTAAAACTTAAATCCACCCCACTTAATGTCCCACAGAGATGTATTTAACTAAAACCACACGAACTAATGCCCCCACAAATTCATCTAAACTAAAACAGAGGGTACAGATTGTTTTACAGATCATCTCTCTCATTAGAGCAACTCCACCAATAATGGCCCCTAAATCAGGACCTCCAAATAATAAATGAGGGCTTCCTCTATTTTTTGAGGACCTCAAATTTTATTCCGACTCCAACAATAGCCTTAGAGGGATCCCTAGAGACCCCCAGGAATAGAGGATGGGGGATGAATTTGGATGCCTCCCCAAAATAGAGGTTAAATAGAGGGTCCGTTGGAGTGTAGTTTTTTTGTTTGGCACTCTAAATTTGGGTTGGAGGCTTGTTTAGACAGTCTGCTAGAGTTGCTCTCCAAGAGAGTCTGTATCTGGTTTTCTTTAGCTAAAAATAGAGAACGGATGCAAAAAACGTTTCCAACATAAGCTCCATCCGGGTCGCCATATTTGCAGGGGCGCTATACTCACATCTCCTCTCGGTAAATTTTGCTAGTGCCGCCCGCTCGCCATCGGCTTTCTCGCGCACCTACGATTCTGGTGCCGCGCGGATTTTGTCGTGCCGTCCCCTTCCCGCTCTTCTTCCCGCGCCTGAAGATCCCCTTCCCGCTCTCCTTCCCGCGCCTGCAGCTCTCGCATCTGGCTCCCGCACCCGCAGCCAGCAAATCGTCACCAAGTTCGTTTTGCGGAGGACCAAATCGGCGCCGCCTTCATCCTGCGCCATGGGCCGGCCGCTGCGTCCCCCAGCTGCGCCGGCCGCTGCCTTCCCCTATGATGTTGTGGCGTGGTCCTCTCCTGGCCGGCAGTTCCCGCTAGGGTTGGAGGATCCGGAGGCCGACGACATGAGCACCGGTATGGAATTAATTCCTGGTGGATTGAGATGAGGGATTGTTGATTCTCTTGGTTGTAGACCTTCTGATTGATGGATAGGGTGCACCTAGATCATTTAAATCCCTGAATGGTATGGTCTACTTTTATCCCTGAATTGTTCATACTGAATTATTGATATTGTTGTTTGTTTTATTGCTCTATGTTATGGCTACGTAGTAGAGGTGATTTTGGTCAGTAGTTCGTATAATTTGATGTCAAGTGTTGGGGCATGTGCTCCTCAATGCCATCTGCAATGGATGACTTATCTCATTGGAGAATGTATTTTATACTAAATTGGAGAAAATGTAGAAAGAAAATGTTGGACAAGAACATAGTAACCCACCCCTGAGGCAGACTGTTTCTTGTCATTGCCTATGCTTAATGACTTGTTTCATTAGAGAGAATAGAGTTCTTACCACTCGTAAGATAATGCATTTTATACTAAATTGGAGGAAATGTAGAAAGAAAATGCTGGACAAGAAGAGAGTAACCCACCCCTGAGGCAGACTGTTTCTTTTTCTGCTGATGTCATTGTAAAGTTTACATGATGCAGCGAAAGGACAGGGAAAAAATTGTGTCATTTTGTACTGCTTTTCAGAAGTTTAGCGGCTTCAGAACCTAACGATCCACTTAGATGTCAAAGCAAGATTTCTTTGGTGAATCTGTAGAGTTGATGGAGTTACCGTTTCATTAAAATTTAGTATCTATTGCCCCTATCGATTTACAGTTTATTTGTGCAATCTGCTAATTAATTTACTTGCATGATTGCATCCTTTTGGCGGATTAAATTGCTCGATGATGAAAGCGGTGTAGTGAGACAACGTGACAGTCCAAGGATTCTAGTGGGTTGTTCTTCATCTGTTACAGCTTTGATCTATTATTTGCCCTGTACCATTCTTGTCTGAGTTGGCTTATTACCTGTGTTGGCTTTATCCATTACTTTTCAATACTGCATTAGCCGGATCTATGTTAATTTTGCTACTTGATACTGTGAGCTTTTCTTGGTAATATACTACATCATGACCTTCGATAGAACCAATTTGACCCGGATGATCAAGAGTATCCTCAACTATTATGTGCGCGGCACCAGAAAACACAGCTTTCCTCTCATCATCTGAAGAGGAGGAACCAATCACTTCATCCATTACAAACTTATTGAAGTCATCATCTAAATCCATAGGGTACAACGATGTTGTCCAATGTGCAATCAATGACGCAAGAAATCAGACTCAATCAAAATATTGATGGTCAAAAAAACGGCGTTAATATTGTTGGAATACAAAACAAGGCACTACGTGTACCTAACATCCACTAGCTGCAGGCCGTATAGTCGTCGCTGTCCTGGAGGCGTCGGAGGAAGAGGGAGGGCGGCGGAGGAACAGATGGACAATAAAAAAACGTCGGACAAAAAGAAATCACGGAGGCAGCGGCGGCAGATGGAGCGGCGCTACATAAAAACACGTCGAACAGAACAAAAGAACGGAGGCAGCGGCGGTGTACGAATGGGCCCAGCAGGCTGCCGAACGGCCCAGAACAATAAATGCACAGCCCACAACATTTAAATATAGAGAGGGTTACAATTTAGAGAGTGTGTTGCGTTTAGTTAGTTTTTCTTGTTGCCTTTTTATTTTACATAATAGCTAAATCAGAATTTTGGTTATTCAGAATGCAGGTTGAACCGGGTCGACCTAATGACCCAAAACCCAATTAACAAGAAATGGTTTTAAAATTTTATAGAGACGAACCACAAATTTAACAGTGTTATTTGGGTATAATTCTGTGGGTCACTGGGTTACCCAACAAAACACCGTCAATTCTCAAAAAAAACATCATCAGGACCTCATTCTCGTTGAGATCCATCTGGCCGCAACATAGAGACGAAGGGAGCGACGCAGGTGCTGCTGACGGGCCGTCTGCTTGATGTTTGAAGCAAACGGCAGGAGCGTTCATCATGCATTCATGCGTGCTAATTCCTAGAAGCCAACGAAGCCATCACCGTTGGCGTCGCCGATCATGCGGCAGCATTCATCGAGGCTGCACCCCTCGGTGCCGCCGTCGAGGATGGCCTCCACCCTCCATGATGGCGCGGAGCTCCAACACGGTGATGCGGCCGCCTCTGTCGCTGTCAAACACCCGGAATTTCTTCATGAGCTCGTCCTCCCTGCGTGGGGGCCGGGGCTGCGCGGCCATGGCGGCCACGACGTCAAGCTCGTCGTCGGAGGGCTCCACGTGACTGAGGCGCCGGAGCACGGCCTCCAGCTCCGCCGCAGGATCTTCGTGGGGGACCGCGGCAGCACGGAGCGGCGTGTTGGACCGCATCAGCGTCTTCAGAAGAGGACGAGGACGTAGAGGCGAACGACGGCGCCTCGCTGCGCGACAAGGAGCGCTTGCCGACCCATCCGATCAGTTGGGTCAGACGCTTTGATTTTTGGGCTAACCCAAAAACCAAAAGAAGGATTGATGGGTCATTGGGTCATGGAACTGGTTGACCCATTACCGACCCACTTGCATCATTATTGGTTATCCATTTTTAGCTAGACTGTTGGAGTTGCTCTTACTCGCTCAAATGCAATGGTCAAGATAGTCAGTATCGTCCTCCCCCATCCTCCTCCCACATTAGGCGCCCTTCCACCCGACGATTTGTCATCCCGCTCGTCACGCGCCGCCACCGTAACCTCTTCCACTTCCCCCAACATCACCGTGTCCTCCTTTCTATCTTTTGTATCTCCCCCGCAGATCCCGTCCACCACCACCAGCATGTGGTCTTCACGAAGAGGGGCGCGGCACCCCAAGAAGCACCACGGTCAGGGACGGACTCAGCGCCCGGGGAGCCCGAGCGACTGCCCGGGCTCCCACGCCGCGCCGCACGTCAGAGTTCGTGTATGTTGTGTGTAGTAGTACGTGCGTCTTCTAAAGTTTTTCTTACATGTAGCTAAGTGTACGTTAGTTTGTTCGTGCATGAACGTATGACCGGTTTATGAGCATTCATGGACTATATGTTAGCACTAGTTCGCCCAGGCTCTGTTTGATTTCTGAGTCCGCCGCTGACCACTGTCGACGCTGTCGTGTTGACCCGAGGAGCGGAGGCGGCGATGGGGGCCCAAGGCAACAGCGGTGCGTGGAGGAACAATTGTAGCCGAGGCATCGTGCGAGGATCCGACCCTTCACCTTGCTCCGGCCGCCGCCATACTCCGACTGCGAGCACTGCTACGCATCGAGGCGGAGCGGCTCGCATAGGCACACTGGAAGGCGGATCTGTCATCTGTGGACTGTGGGTGGGGACAACGCAGTTGCCATTGGCGGCGCCCTCGCCGGTCAGGAAGTTTGCCGGTGGGGTTGAGCGCCGGTCAGGAAGTTTGCCGGTGGGGTTGAGCGCCAGTGGAGGCTTATAGGGTCAGCCGTGATCCACGCTCTTTCTATGCCAAGCTCCATCAGTTGTTTTCTATTCAGATTCACTATTTGTTACTACCTCCGTTCCAAATTACTATTCGTTAGGAGCAGAGAAAATGGCCGGTCAATTGTTGTTGTGCCCCCCTTGTTGATGTAATTTATTTTTGCCGATATCTATTAGGTGTTTTCACGTGTGCGTTCGTGGAGATCCCACTCAGGCATTGGCGTGAAGACTTTAAAGTTTCTTTTTTTTGGTATGGCTAGCACCAACAAGGACTTTTGTTATCTTGACATCTAGACACACTACCAGAATGATCAACATCTGCACCGGTTGGGAACTGGCTTTAGCACCGGGTATCCCAACCGGTGCAGATCTTCCGAGGCTAAAGGGGTACCCCTTTAGCACCGGGTTGAATAACCAGTGCTAAAGGGTCCCTTTAGCACCAGTTCCAGACACAACCCGGTGCTAAAGGGCCTGCCCCGCAACGCCTTTAGCAGGGCCTTTAGCACCGGTTGCTGTCTGCAACCGGTGCTAAAGGCCCCGGATTTCTTTTTTTTTTGCTTTTTTCAGTAGCCATGCATGCACGTCTATATACGTGTATATACGTATATATTCTAATACGTGTATTCTAATGCGTATTCGGCCGACTCTATATTCATATTAGCTGACATTTCATCAAAATAGAAGACATATATATTACAAAAGTAGATATTCATGCATGTCAACTCGAGTTATATATATTTAAACTGTATTTTCTACTTAATTAAGATTGACAACTTGTTGAACTGTCCGGCACGTCCTCCAGTGGCATGTGGAATTCTCCTCGGGGATTGACGACCTCGTCCCAGATCCATCCGATGAGCTGTTCTGCAATTGCGTCAATTCTTTCTAGCTCTAGAGACTCTTCCTTCAGGCTCAACATCTATAATTTACAAATAATTGAAAGATATTTAATCCGCCGAGTTGGAGACAATAATTGTGCACTTAATAATAATGGAAATGTGTTTATTATTACGTACCATAATATTGTGTTGTGTAAGCTTTTTATGTCCCCAATTCCACATGTAATCGCAAACATAGTATGCACATAAATTATTTCCCTTCCCCTGTTTGGCACACTGTCGACCAAAAGAAATTAAGTAAAATTCATATAATATATTAGCCGAGGCCTACATGTACAAATTACTTGCTTACCGGAAAGCCAATGTTCCATTTTAGTGTTTCATGTTGAATACCCGGGTGTTCTTGACGAAATTGATTCCAGGCCCTGCGAACAAAAAAATTGAGTTAAGTCATTGCGAGTGTAAGGGGTGAATTAAGTAGGGGAAAATATACATCACCTTGTTACCATGTCCATGATGTTCTGTAGTTTTTCTATTGGAGTGTGCAATGAATCAAAGACGTTCACGACACCCCGGTCAGGACACAATATTATTAGGAACCAGTGGAATCTGTATACATGTATACATTATAATCAGAAATGAAATAGTACACAGGCAGTATAAGAAGAAGCCTGTGTATGTACTCACTCAATGTTGTACGGGATTAGTATGGAGTCGCAGTAATTTTGTTGCTTAATATACTTGTATAGGTTTCTATATGTTTCCTCAGGATTCATCAATATCATTTGTTCACTTATCCTTCGAGGATCCACGAAACCAACGTCATATATTGAAGATCTCCGACATTTTTGAATCTCCATTCTGCATATGTTAAGCAATAAATAAAGCCCGCGTCAGCATAGATTGGAATTATTGTTTTCAAATTGTGAATTATAAGCAACAACAAAGTACTTACAGTGTCCAACAGGTGATCAAATCCACGTCCATGGCGTCGCGGTGGTACAGCTCATATATATCCTGAAACCTCAGCCAGACCCAATCCTCGTCACCATTGTAGAAATCATGGCCCTTCACGCCTACTTTGATCATGCGCCGTTTATTCCTTCTTGATTCTTCCAAGTACCAATCATGGAATCGGCCCATCTTCGTCTGTAGCTTGCTCTCCATTTCAGGAGGGACCATAGGCTCGCCAAGCTTAAACGGCCACTTCAACATTGTGTTTACAGGCACCTCTGCTTCCCCTAGGAGTTGCGCTCTGGATAGTCCAGTCTCGGCCTCAAATTGTTGGATCCATAGCTCGTGCGGAGTTGGCAATGGAGCCAAGGGCTGCTGAGGTTGCTGGCTGAGCTGAGGAACCTTTTTGGATGTGCCCGCCTCCTTATCTGCAGCCTTCCGCTTCCGGCGAGATTTCAGTAATGAGCGGTCATAGTCTGTTATTAGTACTTCCTTCTGTTGACCCTTGCTCAAATTACCGAGGAATGACTTGACGACAGTGGGATCAAGCTTCGGCTCCGGCTCCAGTTTTTTCCTCCACTCGGCCATTTGCCTCTTTGTGTCTGCTTTGACCGAGGCTTCGAGCTCCTCTAGAGCCTTCTCACCCGCTCTTTTCTCTGGTGCGGGCTTCTCTCTGGTTTTCCGCGCCTTCTTCCCTGGTGGAGTGGGGGCAGAGGCTTTAGTGCGGCGTCCCCTCTTCGGCGGAGGGGGCGGAGACCTCCGCGGCGGAGGAGACGGAGACCTCTTTGACGGAAGAGACGGGCTTGCATCAGGAGCTCCCGGAGAATCGTCATGATCCGGTGGATCTCTTGGAGACGGTGGAGGTGACGGAGGCTTGTTGGTAGCCGCAGGTGTACCGGGTATGATGACGTCTGCCTTGCTCCATAGAATGATGCAGTGATAACACTGACCGAGTTTTGTTTCTCCGTCACCTCCGGGGATGTCAAGTTCCAAGTCTTCCCAGTTGGTGATGACTTGCTCCACCTCAACAGGTACGTAACCATGTGGAATGTCATTGCAGTGCCATTTTTGCCCTTCTTCCACACATTTGGTCATACCGTATGCGACCTGATAATTTAGTAGTCACAAAGAAAGTTAGTAAATGAATGATATTTACGGTGAAATGTATGCAGTACGAACTAAGGTCGCATACGTACCACCACAGCTAAGTTCTTCCGCCTGACAACAAGCTCGCACGCGGTCCGTTGAGTTATTTCATCCACGGGGTAACGGACCGGTTTGGCGGCCTGTGTGGAAGCGTGACTGCTTTGATATTGTTGTGGAGGGCTAATAAGGGCCGCATCTTGGAGAGGTGCATGCTCTGTAGAACCGGTCCCGCCTGGTGCATGCTCTGTGGAACCGGTCCCGCCTGCGGCTTGTTGGAGAGGTGCATGCTCTGTGGAACCGGTCCCGCCTATGGCTTGTTGTATCTGCAGCCATGCTACCTTCATCCGTCGCTCCATCTCTGACTCCATTTCTTGGAGCTTTGAGCCCTGGGCGGCAACCGTTTGCTCTAGGTCCCTCACCCTCTGCTCATATTCGGCCTTCTTCCTCGAACGGCTCCTATAGGTGGCGGCGTGCTCTTGGAAACCTTTCTTCCATGAGATGCTTGTGCCTACGCCGTGCGTCCGTCCAGGATGCTCCTTGTTCCCTAAGGCATAGGTTAGCTCATCTCTGTCTCTATCAGCAACAAATTCTCCCCTCTCAGATGCCCTGAGGATATCGAGGAGACGCTGAGCTAGTTCTCGCAAGTCCTCGGGAAAAACTAAGGAGCCGTCGATTGGGCTTAGGGTGCCTCCATGACCATAGTACCAATGCTTGGTCCTTGTGGGCCAGTCATGTGTCGTTGGAGTGATGCCTCTAGCATATAGATCTTCTTCCATCTTGTCCCATTTAGCGATGCTTGCCTTGTAACCTCCCGAACCCATCTTATGAGAGTACTTCTTATTTGCGGTGTTTCCAACGTTTCTAGCGCTAGTCGTTGCACCCTCTTCGGAGGTTTTGTACTCAAGGAATGCTTCCCACTCGTCATCAGTGATCTTCTTATACTTCTCAGGATCCGGGGCCTCTCCGGTTTTGAGAAAATGTGAGTACAACTTCTTCTTGAAATCCTGAAACAGAACTGCCATCTTCTTCATTGTCCAATCCCTCAGTTCTGCTTCATGAGTGCTAGGCCAGTCGAATATTGCCTTTAATTCCCTCCATAGCATCTCCTTCTCTATATCGGGGAGCACGTACTCCTAAGTGGGGTCTGTGGACTTCCATTTTCTGATACTAATGGGCACATTGTCCCGTACAATTACCCCGCACTGAGATACAAATTTCTTGGCCACTTTTGGGGGCTCAACTGGCTCCCCGTCATCCTCCACTCGAGTGATGTGAAACTTGACATCCTTCAGCTTCTTCGTGGTCGATCGTTTTGATTTCTTAGCTCGACTTGTAGAAGCAGAGGCGGCCTACACAAATTACATATATACGAGATGATATAGAGATGGTATACATAATTGACATGTACAGTACAAATTTATGTTATATATATACACACTTGACTAGACGAGGGCTCGTTACCGGCCCCTTCAATAGTGCTGCCCTGGACACGTTCGCCCTGGACATTGCCGGCCCCTTCAACATTTTCGGCCCTCGCAACATTGTCGCCCTGGATATTGTCGTCCCTTCCAATGGCCCTCAACACTTCATCCATGCTCATCGGTTGGGTTACAATATCAAAAAGTTGATTCGCAAAGAACGTGTCGTTGTCCTCTTTCATGGGTGGGACAGGCTCGTTGTTGTCCGCCATCTATAGAACTAAAAATAATTGATAAGCAATATATACAAAGCATAGATATTTCAAATATTTGTAACATATTCGCTAAGGGGTTCGGTGCGCTTAGCGAACGGATTCGCTAAGGAGTTCGGTGCGCTTAGCGAACGGATTCGCTAAGGGGTTCGGTGCGCTTAGCGAACGGATTCGCTAAGGGGTTCGGTGCGCTTAGCGAACGGATTCGCTAAGGGGTTCGGTGCGCTTAGCGAACGGATTCGCTAAGGGGTTCGGGTTCAATATACATTTCAATGTAAATATACAATGCATTCCCAATATACATTTCAAACATATAACATTTTCAATATACATTTCAATGTAAATATCTCCAATACACATTTTAACATGCCTATACATTTCCAATAAATAAACATGCATATACATTTACATTTTCAGCATATAAATATTTGCAATTTACATTTGCAACATTTTTCAATACATATGAAGCATGTATATTTCTAATAGAATTGCAATATAGAACATTTCCAATATATCATTTTTATTTCCAATACAATGCATTTCCAATAAATTAATTTCTAATATTTTCTAATATTTTCAATACATATGAAGCATATATATTTCTAATATTTCCAGTACAATGCATTTCCAATGTATGTGGTTAGCGAACGCGTTCGGCCAAGCGCATTTGGTTAGCGAACGCGTTCGCTAACCAAATACGCATGGCCGAACACGTTCGCTAAGCAAATGTGCATGGCCGAACGTGTACGACCATGCAAGGGTACCTGCACACACACAAACAGACACGGCACGAAGGACGGCTCACATGTACACAACCACGCACGGCACGAAGGCCGGCATCACAGGGGCCTCACCGCGACGGCGAGGGCGCGAGCGGTGGCACGGGGACGTCGGCGGGGACGACGGCAACGAAGAGCGGCGGCGCGGCCGGCCGGGGACGTCGGGCGGCGTGGGGACGACGGGCGCAGGCGCGGGGACGACGGGCGGCGGCGCGGGGACGACGGCGAGGGCGCGGGCGTCGGCGCGGGGACGTCGGTGGGGACGACGGTGACGAAGAGTGGCGGCGCGGCCGGCCGGGGATGTCGGGCGGCGCGGGGACGACGGGCGGCGGCGCGGGGACGACGGGCGGCAGGCGCGGTGAGGACGGGCGGCGGCGCGGGGAGGATGGACGAGGCCGCGGGCGACGGCGGCGTGGGCGAGGACGACGGGCGGCGGGCGCGGCGACGACGGCGGCGGGGGCGAGGCGAGGAGGAGGGGGCGGTTTGGGGGAAGACGAAGTGTTGCGGGGGCGGGGGCCGGCGCGAGGCTATATAGATCCGGGGCATTTAGCACCGGGTGCAGCCACGACCCGGTGCTAAAGGCCCTTTACAACCGGGTCTATACAGCACCCGGTGCTAAAGCCCCCCCTTTAGCACCGGGTCTTCCCACCACCCGGTGCTAAAAGCCCTTTAGCACCGGGTCTTCTACAGCCGGTGCTAAAGGCCGTAACTGGCGCCAAACAAAAATTGGAAGGCCCTTTAGCACCGGGTCTATACAGCACCCGGTGCTAAAGGCCCCCCCCCTTTAGCACCGGGTCTTCCCACCACTCGGTGCTAAAGGCCCTTTAGCACCGGGTCTTCTACAGCCGGTGCTAAAGGCCGTAACTGGCGCCAAACGAAAATTGGGGGCCTTTAGCACCGGATTTTAGATCAACCCGGCCCCCAATTTTCGTTTGGCGCTAGTTTCCAAACCGGCCTTTAGCACCGGTGGCTACTATTTGGGAATCTTATAAATATAGTTTTTAATATATAGTTATTAATACTTGTTTTAATTCAGTTATTAATACCTATTAAAAATATATATTAAATAAGAAAATCTTATAAATTAATAGAAAATCTTATAAATTACTAGAAAATCAATATAAAATGCTAGAAAATCTTATAAATTAATAGAAAATCTTATAAATTACTAGAAAATCTTATAAATTACTAGAAAATCTTATAAATTACTAGAAAATCAATATAAAATGCTAGAAAATCTTATAAATTAATAGAAAATCTTATAAATTAATAGAAAATCTTATAAATTACTAGAAAATCTTGTAAATTACTAGATAATCTTATAAATTACTAGAAAATCAATATAAAATGCTAGAATTAATAAAAACAATCTTATAAATCAATAGAAAATCTTAGAACATAGGTGGAACATAAATGCAAATATAGTCATTACAAATTGGGTGGAACATAGTGCAATTAAATTACATGGCATCATCGTTTACTCGGACACTAATAAACTTCCTCTTTACAAATGTTCCTTGATTGTGATCACGCCGTAGATACGGTGTCTCCTCCGCCGCTAACAGGATGCTTGGGTCATCAGCCACTGAGAATGGAGGCCGGCCATCGAGCATATCATAATCTTCATCCGTCTTGTCCTCAACTCCTACGATTTTTCTCTTTCCAGGAAGAACTATATGACGCTTTGGCTCGTCTTGTGATGGGTCCAATTGCATACCCCCACCTTTCTTATCTGCCCCTTTCTTCGGTCTGCTAGCCATGTCCTTCACATAAAAACCTTGTGTGACAGCTTTGGCCAGGACGAACGGTTCGTCTAGAAAGCCAATCTTGTTTAGGTCCACTAACGTCATTCCATAGTCCGCTTCAACTTTAACACCTCCTCCAGTCAGCTTCACCCATTGGCACTTGAACAGTGGGATCTTCAAAGGTCCGTACTCTAGTTCTCATATCTCCTCTATGATTCCATAGTATGAGTTTGTATTGCCATTGGTGTCTATCGCGTCGATCCGGACACCACTGTTTTGGTTGGTGCTTTTCTTGTCCTGGGCTCTTGTGTAAAATGTATACCCATTGATGTCGTATCCTTGGAATGTCAAGATCGTGCTCGATGGACCTCTAGCTACAAAAGCTAGCTACGCATCAATGCCCTCGACACCCATAAGATGTCTTCGCAACCAATCGGTGAAAGTACTATTGTGCAGACGCTGAATGAAGGCCGCAGACTTTGTTGAGTTTTTGTCCCTGAGAATCTGCATGTGCTCCTCGATGTACGGAGCAACTAAGGTTGATTGTTGCAAAACTGTGAGGTGCGCTTTACGAAATGTCTCAACGTCCTTGATCACCATCGATCTTCTCCCTAGTGTGCCCTTTCCACCAAGTCTCCCCTCGTGATGTGATTCGGGCACACCAATCGGCATAAGATCGTCGACAAAGTCAACACAGAATTCAATGACCTCCTCTGTTTCGTATCCCTTAGCAATGCATCCTTCTGGACGAGAACGATTACGGACATACTTCTTTAGGACAGCGAAGAACCTCTCAAATGGGAACATGTTGTGTAGAAATACTGGGCCCAATATACGAATCTCTTTGACGAGGTGAACCAATAGATGTGTCATGATATTGAAGAAGGATGGTGGAAATATCATCTCAAAGCTGACAAGACATTGCACCACGTCGTTCTGTAGCTGATCTAAATGGTCTGGATTGATCACCTTCTGAGAAATTGCATTGAGGAATGCACAAAGCTTCACAATGGCTTTCCGCACGTTAACTGGTAGCACACCCCTAACTATGACGGGAAGCAGCTGTGTCATCAACACATGGCAGTCGTGAGACTTCAGGTTTGTGAACTTCTTCTCTTTCATATTTATTATTCCCTTAATATTGGAGGAGTAGGCAGACAGAACCTTGATACTGTTCAAGCATTCAAACATGCCTGCCTTCTCTTCTTTGCTGAGAGTGAAGCTGGCAGGACGCAAGTACTGGCGTCCTTTGTCTCTCTTTTCTGGATGTAGATTAGTCCATTGCTTCAATCGTTTTAGCTCCTGACGTGCTTCCAGTGTATCTTTTGGCTTCCCATAAGTACCCAGGAAGCTTATCAAGTTCACGCAAAGATTCTTCGTTAGATGCATCACATCAATCGCGTTATGGACCTCTAAAAGTTGCCAATAAGGTAGCTCCCAAAAGATAGACTTCTTCTTCCACATCGCGGCACGACCATCCTCGCCCGTCGGAGCAGCCTGGATTCCGTCTCCCTTGCCAAACACCACGTGTAGGTCCTTCACCATATCAAATAGCTCTTCTCCACTCCGGTGTCTCGGCTTTGTACAGCGGTCAGCATTCCCGCCAAAATGCGCACATTTCTTTCGTAGCTCATGCTTCGCCGGAAGGAATCGACGGTGACCCATGTACACAACTTTACGACAATGTTTCAAATACATGCTTTCGGTTTCCTCTAAATAGTGAGTGCATGCTTTATATCCTTTGTTTGATTGTCCTGATAGGTTACTTAGTGCAGGCCAGTCGTTGATGCTTATGAAAAGCAGTGCTCGAAGGTCAAACTGCTCCTGCTTGTCCTCATCCCACATGCTAACACCTTCATTCTTCCACAGCTGCAAAAGTTCATCAACCAATGGTCTTAGGTACACATCAATGTCGTTGCCAGGTTGCTTTGGGCCTTCGATGAGCACTGATATCATAATGAACTTCCGCTTCATGCAGAGCTAGGGGGGTAGGTTGTAGATACAAACAGTCACGGGCCAAGTGCTATGACTACTGCTCATTTCACCAAAAGGGTTCATGCCATCTGTACTTAAACCAAGCCTAACATTCCTCGCATCAGCATCAAACTCTGGGAATGCTCTGTCGATGTTCCTCCACTGGGATCCATCGGCAGGGTGTCTCAACATGCCATCCTGCTTACGTTCTTCTTTGTGCCAGCGCATCAGTTTGGCATGGTCTTTGTTCCTGAACAAACGCTTCGGACGGGGTATCAGAGGGAAATACCACATCACCTTCGCAGGGATTTTTTTCTTAGAACGCTCTCCCCCAACATCACCAGGGTCGTCCAGCCTGATCTTGTATCGTGCGCAGGTGCAAACCGGACAACGATCCAAGTGTTCGTACTGTCCGCGATAGAGGATACAGTCATTAGGACACGCATGTATCTTCTGCACCTCCAAACCGAGAGGGCAAACAACACGTTTTGCTTGATACGTCGTCGATGGCAATTTGTTACCCTCTGGAAGAATCTTCTTTACGAGTTTCAGTAGCTCCTCGAAACCCTTATCAGTAACACCATTTGCTGCCTTCCACTGCAGAAGTTCAAGTATGCTACCCAACTTCTTTAGCCCCTCTTTGCAATCTGGGTACAGGTCAGTCTTGTGGTCCTACAACATGCGTTGTATCTTTTTCAGTTCCTTATCATTGCCGCAGTCTTTCTCGGCATCACGCAACATTTGCCCGAGTCCATCAGTAGGTTCATTTTTCTGAGCAACATCTTCCTGAGCATCACCTTCACGAGCAACATCTTCCTCATCGGCATCACCCATTGCAGCATATGCAAAGGAACCGTAGTATTGAGCCAATAACGGAATGTCGTCATCGGCCTCATCTTCTTCATCTTCATCCATTAGAATTCCTCTTTCACCGTGCTTCGTCCAAACAGAATAATTCCTCATGAAACCGTGCCTCATCAAATGCACCTGAAGACAACCTCTTTGTTTGTATGATTGTATATTTTTACAATGGGTGCATGGGCAGAACATGAAACCGGACGGCGTCCTGTTAGCCTCGGCGGCATCGAGAAACGTCCTAAGGCCATCACGGAACGCCTGAGCGTGGGGGTCCCCGTACATCCATTGTCTATTCATCTGCATTATTAACCAATAATAAATATACAATACAATTTAAAGATAAAAAAATTTAATATATAAATAAATACAAATTATAATATATATTCCATTATATAAATAAATTTCTAAAACTACATTACTATATTCATTAAATAAATAAATATACCTTCCGTTAAATAAATAAATAACTATTCTACCTTTTAATAAATAACTAATAATATATATTTCATTAAATTTATAAATAACTATTCCAACTTTTAATAAATAAACCTCTCTAATAAATAAAATACATAAGCCTTATAACTATTCACAAGTCATACAAAACAAAATACTAACTAGCTTGCCTTCTCTCTCCATTTAAAACACAACATGAACACTCTCTCCACCATGAACTCAAGCTCTCTCCTCTCTCTCCTCCAAGAACACAAGCTCTCTCTAGCTAGCTTTACTTTGATTCACAAATCCCTCTATTTCTAAATCATAGAAGGATTACAAGCTAAATAAAACATTAGAGAATGAAAGAGTGTACCTTGTAGTGCTCCTTAGATGAGTAGAATCTTCACAAATTTTGAAAAAAATTTGGGCAGCACCTCCCCTCCCACGGCCGAGCAGCATGAACACAACGCTTAAGTGCTCAGCTGGCTCGGCCGGGGGAGGAAGAAGGTGCTATATACAAAAGACATTAGCACCGGGTCGTGGCAAGACCCGGTGCTAATGTGCACCAATTAGCACCGGTTGCAGCCAGCAACCGGTGCTAAAGGGGGAGCATTAGACCCGGTGCTAATGTGTCCGCCCTGACACCCCGCAGCGCCGCCCCCGCTCCTAGCCATTGGACCCGGTGCTGAAGCCCCATCAGCACCGGGTCCAAAAATGGCCGAGGCGGAGGAGGCGGGCGGATGTGAAGCATTCTGGTAGTGACAGTTGGCTGTAGATTGCAGTTAAATCAAGGATTGAGGAACTACAACTTAAATTATCAACATTTAACGCACTTCTGTGCTCACTTTTATCTGGTGATGTGGCAACCTGCTCGCTTTGGTCCCTTTACCTCGGCACCTGTGTATTTTATCCCACTATCACGTATGGATGGCACTCCTATCCACGTGTACCCCACAGGTGTGGATATATATAGATAAAAAATCATACGCGTAGGTAAAGATATGTGTATAAAATTTCACCCACCGGGTACCCGCGGGAATTTACCCGATATGGGCGGGTATGGGTAAAGAGTTTTACCCACGGGTAAGGGTACGAGTATAGAATTTTACCCAATAGGCAATACATTTTGGGTGGGTATTTACTCTACCCACACCATATCTTACCTGTTGCCGCTGTTTGAGAAGCTTGGCAAGACTAGAGATGTATGGAGTGTGTATTGAGGAGGAGCTCAGGTGTCTTCTTTCCGATACTCCTGAGGGTAATGCCGAGCACTGTTATGAGAAACTCAAGAGTGTCCAGATTTTTAGATGAGTAAAATACATCACCAGTATCTAAACTTGTTATACAATGTCATTTAGATCTCTAAACTCTTAAAATGCATTTTTAGATCCCTAAACTTGTCTAGATGTGTCATCTAGGTCCCCAATCTTTCAAAACTTATTGTTAAGTCCTCAAACTTGTCCTAGTATGTCATCCGGATCCCCAAACTCTCGTAATACGGTGAAAAAAGAGATATATAGTTTGAGAATAAGGTGGAGTCCTCGTTCCCTCGTATGTTTAGGCTCATAATGATACCCATGATGAGTTTATGGAGATATATTTTAAGAGTTTATGGACTTGGATGACACCTTTACACAAAATCAAGGACCTAAAAATTCATATTGAGTGTTTAGGGACCTAAATGACATATTAGGACAAGTTTAGTGACATAAAAATGTATTTTGAGAGTTCAGGGACCTAGATGACACATCGATACAAGTTTAGGGACCACCCATATATTTTACTCAAAGATTCTCTTCAGCCAAGTGTGTTACGTTGTTGAGCTCACATGTCATATTTTGAAGTCCGCATTGTCGCTCAAGCGCCTTAAATTGGACGCCACTTGTGGTTTGCCTAGATGCTGCGATTCCATCAGGAACCGATGAATGCTGGTGGATGAGCACAGATGAAGTGGTGGAAGCCCGCAAAGCAGTCTGCTTGGCCGTCGAAAGGTACATCAAGCCAAAACTTCCCTCCATCGTCCAGTTGAACGTTTTGGAGACTTGCAGCCGGTGCCATGCTGCTCAACTCTTGATGGCAGCAAAGCATAATGATTCTATTCAATGTCCTGGTTATTCTTAGATTATCAACAAACTGTAGGAAAAAAATATACATATGGAACTTCTCACAGTACTGTACCTTACAACAAAAGTGTGATGTTGTTCATGTTGGCTAGGAAGCAACCACACGAACAGCATCCCGTGGACCGTGGTGGCTCTAAAAAGAAACATGATAGTGGCTAAGTCAAAGGAGCTTGGCCATCAGTCCATGAACAAATTCCAGACCTTCCCGCGACGGTAGACGAAGACGCACGCCACTCCACTGTCCAAAATCCACACCTATTTATCCTCCCAAACGCCACTCCCTCGTACAACAATTCATCGCGCCGCATAGCAAGCTAGAAGCCAACCCCAAGCAATGAGCCAGCTTGGGGAGCCCGAGCGGCAGCACCAGCTCGCCTTCCGCCTCGTCCTCCTCCGCTGCCTCCAACGAGACCATCACCAAGCAGATGCTCCAGCTCGGCCGCCGCCTTGCGTACCACAGCCTCCACGGCTCCACCCCACACGGTCATCACCACGTGGTACGTCGTCCTCTCCACCAGGTGCAACGGTGCATATGCATCAATGAAGGATGAGTTTGGGAGGAATTAATGCCGCTAACTGGATGCAGAAAGCCAGGGAGGCAATGCAGGAAGGAAGGAGCTCAGACGGGAACATAGCCAAATTTGCTGCAAAGTGTTCATGATGTTAAACGATAAACATCCAGCGATATGCAATGTGCTCTGGAGCACAACCATTCTTCAATCCTAGTGGCATGGCTTCTTCCAAAATGTTGTGGGAGGCCATATATATTGCCATTTATTTGAAGTGTCAGCACTCAGCAGCCACCATTGTTAAAACAAATTTGCATGCATGTAGTTCGGTGTCATTTAGTTATTTTACATATAATCAGTTCGCATTGTAAGTGCTAATACTAGTGCCATGTTTGTCGTATTTAAATGTGAAGTACTTTTGTGATCTACGGTGTGGCAAGGAGCTCATAGATCTTATGATCGATATGTTGATTATCTATTTAAACCTGCAAACATCGGGAGCATACAATAATTTTTTTAAAAACGTTTGTTTCTTTATATCCATATATATGTTTTGTTCTGTTTTTATAGTACATAAACAGGAAGTTCCTTCCAATGGAAAAATCACCACTAGTAGAGAACCCGCCTTCACAAACCCCTCATCACAAACGGTTTTGGTTGAACCGTTTGTGATAGCACATCACAACCAGTTGTGATATGGGGCATCACAAATGGTTCGTAAGAAAAACTGTTTGTGATGCTCCAGAGCACCATCACAAACGGTTTTTCCTACAAACCATTTGTGAGGGTGCGTATAGTACAAAACCCCCTTCCCCCTCCCACTCTTCTTCTCCAACCCGACGACCACCACTCTTTTCACCATTGTTGGGGTCATTTTTCAACAAATTGCTCAAGAAATGTCATGTTTTTGGAAGAAAGCTCTCCATCAACTTTTTTGAGGTTGGTAACTAATAGCTCCTTCAATTTTTAGCTTGTTCCAACCACTAGATTTTGAAATTTGCCATGAATTTAATGGAGGGGCTCTTTCCTCCACTCTAGAGCTCATTTCTCATGAAATTCAATGTAGCAACTCTAATTTCATAGGTTGATCATCAATTACTTGCCTGAAGGTTAGTATATAGGCATCCTTCCATGATTCTTTAGTTTGGTTGTTGCAAAATCGAGAAGAATGTGATGGAAAGACTCTTTTTTTGCCTCTAGGCCCCATTTTTCATCAATTTCTTCATGAATTATCCAAATGTGTAACTCTCATTTGATTGCAAGAAGGTTAGTATCTAGCTTGCTTTTCTTACTTTCTAGAACCTTGAATTCTTATCAAAATTGAGAAAAATGTGATGAAAAGTCTCTTTTTGCCTCTAGGCCATTTTTCATCAATTTCTTCATGAATTATCCAAATGTGTAACTCTCATTTGATTGCAACAAGGTTAGTATCTAGCTTGCTTTTCTTACTTTCTAGAACCTTGAATTCTTATTAAAATTGAGAAAAATGTGATGGAAAGTCTCTTTTTTGCCTCTAGGCCATTTTTCATCAATTTCTTCATGGATTATCCAAATGTGTAACTCTCATTCGATTGCAACAAGGTCAGTATCTAGATTGCTTTACTTACTTTCTTGAACCTTGAATGCTTATTAAAATTATTTGAACCACTACATTTTGAAATTTGGCATTAATTTGATGGAGGGGCCCTTGTTCTGCATTTTAGAGGATATATGTCCAAGGATTCACTGTCTTGACTGATTTACAAATAATTTGGCATTATTGTTTTATTATTTCAGAATATTGTTTGTGGATTGATTGCAAAAACTAGAAGCAGTTTCGAAATGTCGAGTAAATTCGAGGTCACTTGCTTTGTAGGGGTTTCATGGCAAACTATAAGATTTGGAACAAGCATGGGGAGGAAGGTGAGAATGAAACCACACAACAAAATATGGTTGAGAAATTATGGAAAACATTCCAGGAGGCCACACGAGATGATACGGAAAATGTCCATGAATCATTCATGGTTAACGTTGGTGAAACCATTGCAGAAACGTTAGCAGCTGGTGATGTGGTGGATGGCATTGACCAAATGATATGTGATGGTGAGCCAGAATGCCTTGATGCGAATAATTTGAAGAAGCTGGAGCAGATGAGGATGGATGCCAAAACTCCATTGTACCATGGATGCAGCATGTCCAAGCTTGAAGTTGACCTCTTGCTATTGGAGTTGAAGTCATCTAATGGTCTATCGGACACAGTGATGAGGAAATCCTCCATTATTACCCGCTGGCAAAGACGCAACAAAGATGGGCCAAGTGGCCCAGTTGTAGTTGGGCAGTGAACGTGTGAGCCTCTGAATAATCCCACCTTGCTTAGCTTGGGAGGAGGAAGGCACCTTAAAAGGGAGAGTCACCCTTCCCCTATCGGACTAGTCTTTTAGGAGATTGGGCCTTTTATTGAGTGGGTGTGCCTAAGAATTGTTGGGGGCCGAGCAACCATAATTTATTGGGCCTCGGCCAACTCCACGTCTGTGCCGGATGTATCATTTGGTATCAGAGTTGGGCCCTTGTTAAGAAGGGGGGAAATGATGAGGAAATCCTCCATATTACTCGCTTGCAAAGACGCAACAAAGATGGGCCAAATGGCCTAGTTGTAGTCGGGCCGCGAACGTGTGAGCCTCTGAATAATCCCACCTTACTTAGCTTGGGAGGAGAAAGTCACCTTAAAAGGGAGAGTCACCCTTCCCCTATCGGACTAGTCTTTTAGGAGACTGGGCCTTTCCTTGAGTGAGTGTGCCTAAGAACTATTGGGGGCGGACAACCTTAATTTGTTGGGCCTCAGCCAACCCCACGCCTAGGCCGGATGCATCACACAGGCTTTCATAGTTTGTTTGATCTTATGTAGAAGATACTTCCATGCCCGAATGGGTTGCCTAAGAGCACGTACCAGGCGAAGAAAATGATATGTCCATTGGGGCTCGATATACAAAAAATCCATGCATGTCAAAACAATCGTATCTTGTATCGTGGTGACTATAAAGATTTGGATGCATGCCTAGTGTGCGAAGCTTCGAGGTACAAGTTTGAGTCAGCTATACATATGACCTGTGACTGGAATAAAAGGCCACCCGCCACGGTCATCTGGTATTTCCCCATAATTCCTCGGTTGAAGTGGTTATTTGCTAACCCGAAGACAGCAAAGCTTATGCGTTGGCATGAAGAAGAGCATTTGAAAGATGGACATCTTAGTCACCCGGACGATGGTTCAGAGTGGAGGACTATTCATTATCATTTCAAGAAAACATTTGCAAAGGAAATAAGGAACGTAAGGTTCGGTTTGAGTATGGATGGGATGTATCCTTTTAACATGGTTAACAGCAAACACAACACCCGGCTTGTCTCTCTTTGCATGTCTCTCTTTGCATATACAACCCTCCCCTTGGTTGTGTATGAAGCAGACATACATTATGATGTCTTTGCTGATCCAAGGGACAAAGCAGCCTGTCAATGATATTGATGTGTATCTGGAGCCATTGGTAGATGATCTACTTTTGTTGTGGAATGAAGATGTGAAGGTTTGGGATGATTACAAGCGAGAACAATTCACATTAAAAGGATTGTTGTTCGTAACAATCACTAAGCTACCCAGTCTTGGTTGCTTATCTGGACAGGTTACAAAGGGTTATAATGGTTGTGTGGTTTGCGTGGATGGCACTGGCGCTAGATGGTTGAACAAAAGCAAGAAGATGGTCTACATGGGCCATCGTAGGTTCCTTTGTCAAGACCACCCATACTGTCGAAACAAAAAATCCTTTGATGTGTTAATTGATAACTGCTTGCCTTCGAGGTATTGCAATGGGAGCGAGATATACGAAATAGTAAGCAAAGTTGAAGTGGTTTTTGGAAAGGGAAAAGGAAGTGTACGCGCACCAAAAGATTCCTTATGAAAAAAAAACTCTTTATTGTGGAGACTTCTTTATTGGAAAATCCTGAATGTCTGTCATGCATTGGATGGCATGCACCTAACTAAAAATGTGGCCGAGAGCACACTCGGCACGTTAATGGACACAAAAAGAAAAGGAAAAGACTCATTGGAAGCTCGACAAGACCTAGAGGAGATGGGTGTAAGGCCAGAACTACACCCTATTATACAACCTGATGTCATGTCTATCACAAACGGTTTGTGTCACAAACCGGTTGTGATGTCACGTACATCACAAATGGTTTGTGTTGCAAACCAGTTCGGATGCCCCTCATCACAAACGGTTTATCACAAACGGTTCAAAAACCGTTTGTGATGTACCTTAAAAACCGTTTGTGATAGGCTTTTCTGGAGTAGTGCGGCAGTACAATCAAACTATACTAGACAATGTAGCTGCAACAGAACCATGAATAAACTGAAAGGGACACCAAATTATAAATCGTTTTTTCAGACCCAAAACATTTACATGGTATCCATTTACAGCAAATATATCTTTGTGACACGATTTACAGACACGTCGGAAAGAACTATCACGACAACAAGCATCCATTTATTCAAGCTGCGTGTATGTATATGAAAGTGATGATGAGACTTTGAAGCTGCCTATTTGGTAGGGTAGGATGGCTGCATGGCAAGGCCACACATTCCCTTCTTGTCGGAGATGTCCTTCTCCATTCTGAGGAATCCATTCTCACCCCAGGTTGTGCCCCAAGAGTTCTTCATCAACCAATACTTGGTGCCACCATTGTCCTTTCCATAGCCAATGGCTGCGATGCCATGGTCCAGGTCAGTGCCGCAAGAGCCGGTCATGACACCACCAGAGTAGAACTGAAATGTCATGTCTCCGCCATCTACCGCCACTGACACAGGCTGGTTGGCTACCGCCTTCATGAGGGCAGCCTCATCGTTGGCCGGCACATCTTCGTAGCCCTTGATGGTTGCAGCGCTGTTGGATCCTGCCTTGCACTGGCCATCTTGTGCAGTGTAAGGATAGCTTGACTCGGTAGCAAGGCCGTCGTTCTTAATGATGAACTTGAAGGCGTCGTCCATCTCACCACCATTGCAGCCCTGGTCCTCGCCATGGACGTCACAGTCCACCAACTCTTGCTCTGAAAGTGAGATGAGCTTGCCGGTGCTTATCTTGACAATACCCTCCATGGCAGCCACAGCCGAGAACGCCCAACAGCATCCTGCAACAATTTTTATTCGATTGCCAATGTTGTCAGTAATAAGCATTTACGTGTCTATAGTAGTATAGTTAGTTAGTTACCTGAATGTACTTACCGCATTGCCCTTGATCCTTGATGTGAGTGACAGCACCCTTGGTCCTCCAGTCCACTGTTGCCGGAAGCGCATCAATGCTAACATTCTCATACCTGAATCCAGTAGGCACCTTCACCGCATTTGGATTAAAGCCCTTGTTAGTCTTGGTTGCTCTGAACTCGTCGTTGCTGAGGTCGGCAAACTGATTGACACCAAGCCAGAACTTGTGGTTCCCGGCAGCATTGAAGGAGTCGATGAACTTGACGTTGGCCTTGAACACCTCGAACCGGCGTGCCTTCTCATCGTCGTCTTTGTAGACACGACCGTACTGGATCATCCACTGCTGGTGCCTCGCCACCATGGCCGAGTCATCGCTCAGCTCGCGAGCTGCATGGACAGCACTGCAGAAGCAGATGTAGCCGAGGATGGCAAGGAGCAGCGCCTTGGGGATGGCCATGTCGATCAGGCTCTTTTTCGCTCTGGCAGTTGCTTCTTGCTGCTGTGAACTCTATTTATTTATTTTGGTGATCCCAACTGGGTTGTATGGGGGGTATATATAGTTGATAGTATGCATTTAGTTAGGTAATATACGTTGCTTATACGACGTGTGCCTAATTATTAATTAATTTAGCTGGGTGGTGTTCGTAACCGTCAAGTTCCTACCAAATGGTATAAAACTCTTGTGCATGAGACGTACGCTTTGCTGCACCAGTGAGAACGACCAGAGGACTTTATAAACAGAGGCAAGGTAACTTCTTTGCAGTTTCCACACGAGACTTTTCATGCCCACCAGGGCTTGGATAAATGTGACTGCAAGGTACTGTATACTATATCTTCACTATGGGATAGTCATTCCACCAAAAATAATGTAAGCATCATCCTTCTCAAGCACATAATTAGTGTAAGCACGAGGGATAGAGTCATTCCACCAAAATCCTAGTTCCATTATATGCATATATATATCTTCATTGTGTTTGTGCTACATGATGATGATTTTTCTATGTGACAGGAGCAGAGTAGCAAGGCGTCAGCAACATGAGGCAGCAAACACAAACATTGCAACACCGAATCAAGAAGAAATAGAGAAGGCCATCATGAAGGAATCCTCACCAAGATGATAGAGCTGCAGATCGAGATGCAGGTGACCAAGATTATTGGTGGCGACCTAACAGCCAGCAATTGACCAGCGGTGGCGCACCATCCGATCCGGTCTCCGAACAATGATAGAACGACGCGAGATTTTGTTTGATCTTTGATCCTTACTTAGGGAAGAGCCATGTCGCTGGCGTATCACCGCCGCCGGCGCCATTGAAGAGCTCCAACTGCTGGAGGAGAGAATAGGTCACCCGCTTTTCATGTTGTAAGAGCCGAATTGGTAAGAAAACGCGCCATCGTTCAAAAAGTATATCCGGTTCCCCGAGAGCTTGTGCTGGGACGCGCGCCGGGAAAGGTGCTGGGAATTGCACCACCGGCCAACGAAGAGTGTCATGTCATCGGCGATCCTCTTCACCTCTGACCACCGTGACTTGGCTAGGACGGCCTTGAACGCGGCGAACTTGGCGGTGCCGTCGCTCGTAACCGACCTATGGACCATCTGCAGTCTCCCGCCAGAACGAACAGGTACCACGTCGCCGGTGCTGCGTTTGCCGTCGGTGTGCATGTCCACGCCAGCGGAGGTTAGCTAGAACGTCGTGATGGATTGCAGCTCTCCGAGGTACAAATATTTTGGAAAGGTGTATATAACATCCGTTCTAATTTGTTTTGCTAAAGGAAAAGTCCATGTACGATGTAGGTATGACATCACCATATCATCACTTGAATGAATGTTTCTTCTGTACGTACGTGCTTCTTGAGCCTCCTGTCCTTGTTCCTCCTGTCGATGGTCCCCTCGATCTCCTTGAGCCACGCATTGAACTCCCCGTACGCCGCCCGAACCCCGGCGTCGTCGCTCCACGGCACGGCCTCCGGAGTGCGCCGGAGAGTCCATCACCGGCGTGCGTCCTTCTTGTCGCCGTGGCCCACGGCGTCCATCTCCGCACAGAACGCCTGCAGCTCTGCGTCGCCGGCGACGCTGCCGGCGTCGGGGTAGAACCGCGAGACGTACGCATAGACCCACCCCTTGATGGCGTCCCAGACCAGCAGGCCGTCGTTGGCGAAGGGGTAGTCTTTGATGGTGAGCTTGAGGCCGTGCTCCGTGCTGCCGCGCTGGGGTCTTCCTTGGCCATCAGCTTGAGGTCGGCGGGGAGCGTATTGGATACTCTCGGAACTTAATACGACAGGGACTCTCAAAACTTAAAATACAGGTAAGGGAATCGGAATAATTAACTTACCTATTGGATAAGAACTCTCCAAACTTGACACACGTCAGGAAATCCATATATACGCCTCTACGATTAAGGCCGCAGACATCGGAGTAGATCCTTCACGAAGGGTATATGGGTTGGGTAAAGAAATTCTATGATGAGAAAAGTAACGTCCAAAACAACAAAAACTCTTAGAAACATCGTTTTTAGAAACTTTTCACGTCGTTTTCACCGTTGAACCCGACACGTGGATCCTCCGCGGGGAATGGGTAGGAATTATTTTGGTGAGTAGTGTTTTCAATTCTACTTGATCATTATACTGTAGATAGATTTGGTTTCTGATCTTCTACGTACTCCCATGAGAAATTCAGGCGGACTGCGCTTATCTATATCTGCTATATCTTGGATCCAAGCTCCCTGCATCGCCGACGTGAACCGTGGCCACCAAGACCAGCAGTAGCAGCTGCAGTTGACTGGGTAACGAAACAGAGCCTGTGAAGGCACAGCACATGGCGGCAAAGGTTAACATGACACAAGAGGGCCGGAACCTATTGATAGATTAATCTAAGAAGGTGCGAGTGCGACGCGAGAAAACAGGAGCTGAACCTAGTGATGAATTAGCCGTTGCATTGCCTGTTGTGCCGGAGGGAGGTGATCACCGGGTGCCGGCGGCGGCGCAAGCGGGCTCGGCGCCGGGCCGAGTCCCAGGGCGTGGCCGCGTGGCGGTGAGGTTGAGCAGGTTGACGTAGCCCGGCCGGCACTCACAGCTGTAGCTGAAGACGGCGCCGCCGCCGCCCGCCTTGCACGCGCCGCCCTGTCCGCAGCTCACGACGGCGCAGACTGCACGCACGCACCCAAGAACAGCAACGCAAGGTCATGCTCGATTGCTCATGGCACAAGCACGGCTGCAAACGGAGACGGTGATGCAGGGTAAGGCGAGGCGACCAATCACTCACCGTCCTTGGGTATGCCTGTGGGCGGCGTCAGGCTGAGGTTCAAGCAGGCGCCGTCGAAGGAACCTGCCGGAAATGATGGTGAGTGATGAATTCATCACAAGCTACTACGTACTTAATTAACTAAGCTACCCGGCGGAAAAAGAACAGCAGACTTGTTTCAGACCTGTTAGTACATTTTTTTTAGCTTTAGATCTATACTTTTCTTCGTAGCTGTAAAAAAATGTACTGAAGCATATCATATTATATGTTCACTGTGTAGATATCCTCATTTGGAGTCCAATGCAATTGAATTTTCTATTTTATGATTTTTCTGTGATTTACTATGATTTTTTGAAATTGCTTTAGGGGTAATTTGATCGGTTTTGGAAAGTTAAGGGAGCGACATAGATCGAGGGTTATGTAGTCCAACCCCCATAGGTGAGGGGGTGATCTAGACTTTTTCCCTTTTAGAATTAAGTTGCTCAATTCATCTCTGTATTATGCTCAAGCTAATGGACAAGCCGAATCTAGTAATAAAACTTTAATCAAGTTGATTAAAGGGAAGATAGAAGAAAATCCCAGAAGATGGCATGAGGTTTTGCCTAAAGTACGGTGGGCTCATTGTATATATTAAACATGATGCTCGCTCCTTTTGAGCTTGTGTATGGTCAAGAGGTCGTCTTACATGTTGAGGTAAATCTGGGCACATATAGGGTGGCCAAGCAAAATGTTCTCAATATTGTTGATTATTATGATTTGATGATAGAAAATATTGATAAGGTGACCGAGAAGCGCTTGAAAGCTTTAAAGGAACTTGAACAAGATAAAAGCTCGAGCTAATAGAGCTTATAAAAAGAGGCTAGAAATGAAATCTTTTCAGGTTGGTGAGTTGGCTTATAAGACGATTTTACCTATAGGAACGAAGAACAATAAGTTTGGAAAATGGTCTCCAAGTTGGGAAGGACCATACAAGATTGTCAAGATGATCTTTGAAAATTCTTATATGGTAGAGATGTTGCTGGTACTTGAAGAAGTATTACCCAAGTGTTTGGCAAGATGCATGAAAACAAGCATCTTTTAATGTCAGGCTTGATAAAAGGCCCATAAATTTTGTGAAAACATCGCCCTTAGATGTATTTTTTTTCTTGACATATTTTTTATACGAAAGATAGAAGGGAGCCCAAGTATTTGGCAAGATTCATGAAAACGAGCATCTTTTAATGTCAGGCTTGATAAAAGGCCCATAAATTTTGTGAAAACATCACCCTTAGGTGTATTTTTTTCTTGACATATTTTTTATACGAAAGATAGAAGGGAGGATGAGTGACGTCTATAAGGCCGTCCCCAACAGGTAGCGACGTCGCCGGCAAAAATATATTTTATTCGGTCAGGGAAGCAAAAAGCACCGCGCTAACGCGGAGTGAAGCGCTAGGCTCAAACGCAACTCGATAACATATGTGGGACCCATCCTCTCACATCACACAGAACAATGTACTGAATAACTGTATGCCTCAAGTATCTACCGCTTTTTTTATTTCTCAACCTCCACGTCTTGCTAGCGACATCGACAATGTCGTTGGAGAAGGCCTAAATAGCTCCTGTAAGCCCATAAAAGAGGCAAGTGATTATAGGACCTCTAGCCACTCAGTCCCTAGAAATTCTTCAAGGCCGTGTACACACTTGTAGGATCTCTAATTACTATTTCGGCTTTTCGTAACAAACAACAGAGGATCATTTTAAAAAATAAAACAAACACAGGATAATATTTCATTTGTCATTTTGAAATCGCATGTGGGCAAAGAGAATTGCAATCTAATAATCTTTACATTAGAATGTGTACAATAAAATTTGGTAACCGAAGGGCAAATATAGATAATTGCTAGAAACTGTATTGATAAAGTTGAGTTGTATTTTGTTAAATTTATTAAGAAATATATATAGTTCTCAGTAGAACATATTAGCTATTTATATTTTTTAAATGAAATTGTAAGTGGCAACGCACGGGCATGGATATAGTTAAGCAGTAAAGTATTCCATGGCCTAACAAACAGATTAAACAGAAACATAGATTCGAGTTGTCAGATAAAAACTATTGAGTTTGATAGAAACCCAAGCTATGTTATGTTATCACATGTTTAGTGTCTAATATACATAAAAGTGTCTAATATTAGTGTTTTTAAATAAAAAGAAATTCAATATCACTGTATTTTTAATATTTTTTTGTACTTTGAAGTTTGAATGAAAAAATGTTGGTTAGATAGAAATGGAATAGTGCCATGATCATTTAAAACTTGGGCATCCTAAAACAAATTAGTGTTTGTTATTAGCAGTCTTTTCCTAAGTAATGCTTTCCTAACCTACTAGTAAGAAAAAACAATAAGATCAATAGTGGGAATCTGAGATCTAGTCAACATCAAAGGGAATACAGTTTACTTATATACACATACAGTGGCATCTGAGCAAGTTTATAAGTATTGAGTATTTTAGGAGAAATGTGAAATAAAAAAATCTGCCTGTGGATGTAATGGGACTATATTTAGCTAATATTATGGTCATCTACCAATATACAGTTAACTTCTACAGAACAGTAAATCGGTAACCTGCCAATTCTAGAATATGGCTCACCAGATTAGTAGCAGTCTGTATTACATACATGGATGCATTGAGTCAAATGATCTAGTAATATAATTTGTCACTATCAGCACTCGCTTTTTAGCTTTTACCTCTTATAGTATAATGCTCGTGCTAACGCTACGGGGCCATTCAGAATCAAAGCAAACACCACAAAACTGTATATTTTGACACTCAATCATGGTACGAAATAGAAGACCCTATTATTTTATTGGTACAAAGAGTCAGTCATACAAAAGACATTTGGTTTTGCAGTACAAAACTAAAAGGATCAAGCTCACTGGAGCATTGGCGTATCATATCCAACTTGTTATCTGCATGATGTACAACATAAGAAAAGAGTAAATGACGGTTCAAAAGACAAGATCTATTTATAGGCATGAGGTCAATAGTCTTAAGTCTTAAATTCATTATTCAAAAGTTGATCAAGGCAATTTCTACATGGAAAAACTATGAATTCTTAAGTTCATTGTACAAAAGTTAATCCAGCCAACTTCCACGTGGAAAAACATAATATAAACATCTAAAGAAGTTGAGTGCAACAATTTAAATAATTTCCAGATATGCTGAATGATTTAGACCATGTAAACAAAGCAGTAAGATCACCATCTCTATCACATTCAGTAAGGTACACCTTTTTTCGTTTTTCTACGACATCCGGTTCACTTAAAAATACGACCATCAGTCATATGTAAAGCAAGTTTGACAGGATAATCCTTAATCCTTAGATGTTGAGCTAAGATGCTATAAAACAACAGTGGAAAAATATACAATTTACACACTTGCTGGAGCTTAAGCATGACTTTGGGAAACTGAATTTTAGTATGGATATTGTTTGCAGTTTTGAACATACAGTCATGCATATCTAGTCTTACATATAAATTGAAATGAATGCGACATAAATTCTCTATTCTCTATTCTCCTAGGACTGAATTTGACTCAGGATTCTGTATGTTCCCCATGAAGTATATCGCTTGCTTTGAAGCCAAAGTTCTATCTTACTTTTGCATAGAATTGATGCGATCACTCAAGTCGGTGTCCGAATCGTTCAAATAGAGCTGCAAATATGTGTATATGCATTTGATGTTTTCTCAACCAGTGCCTCAATGTCTTAATACTACCCAGCCAAACCAGCCGAATCCCACCCTGTAAACCTTATCCAGCAACACATCATACTGAATCTCACCTATAAAGAGCAGTTTCCTAAACTGACGGCAATCCCTCGCGCTGCACAAGCAATGAGGATGATCCTACGAAATCAGATCAGAGTGTGTCAGATCGAGATATAATGAACTGATAAATCCACTCATATATCCTACATTTGTATAAAATGATATTTTTGCATTTAAAAAACAATAACAGGTACATGAATGTCTCGAAGTAACAGGTCGATTGGTATAAACTTTGGTCATGTGGATAGTTAATTATGCATCCAAGCATGCTTGGTTGTTTGGAATACTTAGGGTTGCACTATCAGCACTGGATTTTGAGCTTTTACCTCTTAATCTAGAGCGAAGAAAACTGATTAGCATCATTCTTGCAGACAGACAGCTTTCCCAATGGTTTACTTCTCTAAAATAGGGCACCACTACCTTTTTCAACATAGTAATGATTATTGTTGTTTGGTACACCACCATCAGATGAAATTTCCACAGTGGTCCAATTGTCTGGGAACTAAACACGATATACTCTACTTTTCAGAGGAAAACATACAAGAAGCAGATCTATGACATCAGATTGCGGTCAAATCCAAGCTGCTCATTGGAGGGGCAGTGCATCCAGTTTCTTCTGTAACGTTAATTCTGCTTTCAGAGGACAGATCACAGCTTACGGAAATAATGCCACTAGACACATTTGGTTCACTGTTTCTGCTTCCAGAGACTGCATGACTATTTTGTACAGGATACCTGTTATGTGAACACTGACTGCCAGGTCTTCCAGCGTTCCTATTTCCAAGGATCTCCAGCTTTTTAGCCTTATGTTTTTTACCTCCAATGTGGGCGCCAAAATTGAATTCAGTAACACAATCAACCTTGCAAATTTTACACCAAAAAGAAGGCACCACATTTGGCCTGGGACGTTGCAGAATCTGGGAAGAAGGATGTGGAACTTTCACTTTTTTCTTCAAGGGGTACCAGTTAGCTGTCTGTCTCAGAACAGCAGAACAACTAAAACTAGACTGATGTTGAGGCAAAGTGCTCTCTAGGGCTAACTCTCTTTTCAAAGAATCAGATATTGACTCTGTACAGACCTCCTGAAATTGAAAATATTTTTATACAATCAGAAATTAGACTGAACAATCATTTGCAATTAGAATTATCTGTGTGAAGTACCGAAAATAAAATGCAAAGTAATGAATAGCACATAAGGCAAATATCATGGTTCCACAACACAAGTCTTGGAGGAGAAACAAACAAGTGACAACTATGGATTACACAAGATAACAAAATCTTATGATCGAAGAAAATTGAATGTAAAATGCTCAGAATCTTAAGGTAATGAAAAGAGCTAAGGAGTCATCAACCAAGCGTATGTTAAGCAAATCCATAGCCAAAACCATAGTCTGCATGGTCAGATGATATTGGAAGTCCTTTTTTTCGAAAGTGTGCCTTTTAGTAATAATCAAAGTTTTTCCTTTCAAGTTTGAACAAGTTGAGGTTCACGCAAAACCTTCATTATTTTGCATTACTGGCTCACAATAGACACTACAGTACTACACAAACAGAACAATGAACTGAAAATAAATATGAATGAGAAATAATAGAGTTAAATTGTTGATAAAGCATGTATCATGACCTGAGCTCTATTAATATGATCCAGGTAGTTTGAAGTATCATGATTGGGAAGGGAAAAAAACAAGAAAACAGAAGTTGAACATCTACTGTGAGCCCATCTTTGTATGCTATGCAGACTCTCATATTGACTGTTAATGGCAGGAATTAGTCTGATTCTAATTGGAAAACCCCCCGGACTGATGGAAAAATATTTCAGTCAAATAAAATTTTAGATTCTTTCCCTGAAGAATATTTCTTAGTGTTATACTGCATAATAGAGAATTAATATCCCTAAACCTTACTTTCTGCCGTTCAGGGGCTCCATTGAGGGCAATCAGCAGATGAGGGTGAGTTCTCTCCAATCTCTTACGATACTCCATCTCTCTCTGAAGAGCTTCATCGAAGGTGATAGTAGGAAAAGCCGATGCACTGGATCTCCGCATGGCTCAAGGAGCGATTGAAAGAACTAATTTTCTTCAGCCAGCAAAGGACCACCTCCCAAATTTGCCGAGGCACGGCCTGGAGGGCGCGGATCTCGGGGGCGCTGGCCTGGGGGCGCGCCGATCTCGGGCGCCGGCCTGGAGGGCGCCGACCCTGGGGGGCGCTGGCCTGGAGGCCGCCGGCCCTGGGAGCGCCGGCCTGGATGGCGACCGGTGGGGGAGGAGCGGCGGCTCCGGCCTGGAGCACCCGCGAACTGGATGGCGACCGGTGGGGGAGGAGCGGCGGTGCCGGCTTGGAGCGCCCTCGAACTGGATGGCGACCGGTGGGGGAGGAGTGGCGGTGCCGGCTTGGAGCGCCCGCGAACTGCACAGGGCCCGGTGGGGGAGGAGAGGCGGCGGCGAAGCGGAGGAGCGGCGGCGCAGGGGGTATTTAATTTTGTCAGGTGGAACCAAGCTCTCCCTACAAACTCTAACAACCACAATCTGGTCCTTCCACCTCCCATGCATGTACGATGGTTTTGCCAATCCCCCTCCCACCTTTCCGTGATTTTGTAAATTCCCTCTTCCACCTCTCATGCATGTTACTTTCTAAAGTTTGTACCGAAGGGTTGGTTTGCACCGGATATGTCCCTTGTAACGGATGGCGCCTCCTCCGATAGCAACTCAACAGATGACGCTGTAATTTTACCATGTAACGAAAAAACTTGCAACTAAAATACCATATTTGCATCCGTGGCAGGCCAGGTCTATTGTCCACGCGGGATCCGACGCATGCGGGGGGGAATGACCTCCATGTCCATGGCTTCCCCGATATAGCTGCGCTGCTCTAGCTGCATCTCGTGCACCCAGCCCGCATTCCCCTCTTTCCCTCTTCTTCCCCAACGCGCTACGTCGTCGCCGCCCGCTGAGATGCACGAGGCCGCCACCCCCGTCGCCAAGCTCTCCATCTCTCCCGCTCACAAGGATTGAAGGTACGTGCAGACCTCCATTCTCATTCTCCCCCACACATGTTCATCTGTGATTCGAGGTTAGGGTTAGGCGGGATCCCGGGTCAGGGTCGGTTGATACTGATTTGGGATATTTTGCAACTTTGCCTTGGCAGTTGATGTAGGTTGTGGTGATATGAAAGATAATGGATTCAAGTGATTTCCCAATTTGGTACGTTAAACTTGAATTCATCTTCTCAGTTCATTGCATAGCTGACGGATCTGGTAATGTTGTGTGGTAGGATTCGTCTAACATTTTTATATGTGTTTGTGTTCGTTATTGTGCCAGGATTGATCCTGGCAAAGCCTTTAGATTAGATGTTAAGGTTTCTAAATATGGTGTTGATGGTGAGTACGGGTTATTAGAAATGCCTGAGCAGAAGCATGATATCTGGTTGGATGGGACTGTGCAATATTATATTGAAAAATTTCTTGATGACATGGCCACGAAGATAATCTGGGGTCCTTCACAGACACTGGAAGTGTGGGTAGTTGAGGCTGACAGTCAGTCTAAGTGGAAAGTAAGGAGGGATGCACATTTTGAGCAGCTCATAAATGAGAGATGGAATGACAGGATGCCTGTGCTTGAAGTGGATGTTGTGAACACGTATGAACAAACTACTAAGCCTAGCTCTGGAGTCAGATGTACCTCTGGTGTCACCTCTGCAGCACGCAGTGCTGCTAATGCTGTTTCTGATAATGGTGAAGACAATGGTGACACTTGCAGCCCTCCACCTCCATCTGTGCTAGTGGAAGTAGTTGAACCTATTGATTGGGCTAACTTGGCTATCTTAGTAGAACCTGATGATGATAGAGATGCAAAACATGTTGCTGATGAGGATAAGGTATATGAGGCCATGGGTTTCAAAGCAGCAGATGAGAGAGCAGAGGAAGCAGCTAGGGAATCTATCCCTATTCCTACAATGTCAGCAGAAATGCAGAGTGATATGGCTGAGGCAGCTGTTGAAGTTGATGACAATGTAGATGATGAGCCTTTGTTTGATTGGGACAGGGATAATCTAGATATGTCTGTAGGGGTTTGTTACCCTTCTATGCATGATTTCATATTAGCTGTAAGGCAACATGCAATTGTTAATGAATTTGAGCTTGATACAGCACACTCCGATAAATCAAGGTTCAGGGGGAACTGTTCTTCTCTTGGATGTCCTTGGATTATTAGAGCTAGAACCCAACATGATGGGAGTGTCAGGGTATTTTGTTAATGCATTTTTGTTCTTGCATGACTACTACCTGTCTCTTTTGTGTGGCTACTTACCTATCTTTGTTTGTTGTGCATATCCAAATTAATGAAGGACAACACAATTGTGCCTCTAGAAGTAGAGTTGTGGGCAGAATGGCATCACAAGCTTGGGTGGCAGAGAGGGCAATTCCACTGCTCAAGAGGAAGCAAAAAATGGGGCCAAAGGCACTGTAGGAGGAGCTGTAGTACAAATACAAGATTGAGATCCCTTACCAGACTGTAGTGTATGGCAGACAGAGAGTAGCCAACAAGCTATTTGGGAAATGGGATGACTCTTTTGACTGGTTGTATAGATTTAAGGTAGAGTTAGAGATGAGATCACCTGGCAGCATTGTAGAGATAGATACTGAGGAAATTGATGGAAAGATCCATTTCACTAGATTTTTTTGTTGTTTCAAGGCTATCATAGATGGATTTAGGAATGGAAGTAGGCCTTACATCAACATTGACTCCACAAGTCTTAATGGGCAGTGGGGTGGACACTTGCCTGCAGCCCAAGCTTTGGATGGCCACAACTGGATGTTTCCATTAGCATTTGGACTGTTTGACTTAGAAACCAAGGAGAACTTGATATGGTTTATGGAACAGCTTAACAAAGCAATTGGGCCTAGGGCCAATTTAGCAGTATGCACTGATGCTTGCAAGGGTCTAGAGGCAGCAGTGGCACAGGTTTGGCCCAATTGTGAGAAGAGAGAGTGTTTCAGACATTTGATGGAGAATATGAAGAAGTATTACACAGGAGAAGTGTATGCCAAGAATATGTGGCCTGCAGCTAGGTCCTACAGCCCTCGCAAATTCAGGTATTTTTTTGACAAGGTTGTGGAAGCTAGCCCTACTATGCTAACTTGGCTAAAAAATCACCATAACCTACTCTGGGCTAGGAGCAAGTTCAGTGCAGATATCAAGTGTGACTGTGACGAACCGGATTCTCAACGACGAGAATCCGACTCCCTGTACCCTCGAGATAGTCCCAGGAATAGCAGCTATCTCGTACAGAACTCATCTCAGTCGAATATCACATCCATACAACGATAAAAGATCCATTACATGACATATATAAAAACATAGCGTCTGGTACAAGCCCTCTGGGCTAAATCGACAATAAGAAACAACTGCGCAGTGGTAGCTAGATCATCAGGTTCCACTCCTCCACAAGCATCATTGAGCGTAGCACGCTCCCTTCAGTCGTACCACCCGTCCTGGTTGAACTCGTGGTTGGGGTCTTCACCTGAGCACCCAAAGTCTGTCCCCAAGGAAATGGGACAGGTCCACGTCACCAACCATAATATGATGCAAGCTTTAAAGTGGCCTATTCTAAGGCTATAGAAATAATCAAGGTTTGAGCCAAGGTTTTCTTATGCAAGTAGCAGCAATAACCCAAATTCATCTCATCACCAACTCCTTCTCTCACACACACATCCACTCCCAAAACCACCCGTCAGCCTCACATTTTCCCATCGGGCTCGTCCTGCCACAGCAGGTTCCCGCAAACATTATTCACCAATACCTTTCTCTCTCTAGTCGACTCGGTGAGCTCCCTCCCCACCTTGTCTCAACAGCCTCAGCTGGACCAATCTCTCATAACCCAAATCAAGGATGAGGTAAGAAAGCAGATTCCCATGCTAGTCGGAACCTATCAGAAATGGGTCGTCCGTAACCGTGGACACGGCTATACGTATAGTTTACACTCTGCAGAGGTGGCACTCCAGGAATCCATCCGGGCTGCAAGGCTAGTCCGCAACCAACCTGAGACACAGACCACAGCAAAGACCCTAAACAGTAACGACGCCAATCCTGTCTCCCTAGGCTCGGGAAACATCCGATCTAACATCTGCCCCAGGGTCGTGAAACCTTCCCACCGGGGCCAGTCGGGGGTCGTGGTAAATTAGGGAGAATACGCCGCAACGATTCCCCCTACACATATCAAGCTCGATTCTCCTACAGTCTCGGCGCCGCACTAGAGTAGGCTTGCTGGAACCCTCCCCATACTGGGTAGATGGTGAGCACGGTATTCCCACGTCCAAAAGTGGCACTCGACTGGGTCCTAAATTGTCGGTAAAGCGAGTATCTGCGTCATAAGCGATCCGTCGCAACGGTCCGCAATCGGCACCCATAACAGGTATAGCCGCCCAAACTCCTCCAGTACTCCTCAAGTACCAATATCCAAGAACCATGTACCCGCAACAGGTACTCCGTAGGGACTGCCCGAGTGTAGCCCCTCAGCACCTCGATCAAACGATCGAGTTGTTATTACTCGCTTACACTGCCTAACTGCACTACTCCTCCCATACCACCCACAACTCACGCCAAGAGGATCAAATCACAACCATCCCAACACATGCATAGCATAGCATATCTCATAAAGTGAGTAGTAGGTAGCAAGGTAACAGGATATTAACAAAGGCAGTGCAGGTTTATCATGCGAGTAAAGTAAAGCGCTAGCATACCAGTTTGCATGTCTAATAGGTATTTCAGAGAATGGTCGGGCGTGAACCTGGGCAAAGGTCTTCGTCCTCGTCAAAGCAGTTGTCGAAGTGGTCCGGCTCCTCCTGACTCTCCGGAGCTCCTAAGGTTGCGTAAAAATAAAATAAGGCGCGACTACTAGCAAAGAAACTCCAAAACAGCGAAGAGAGAAGACCCAAATAACACCAAACTCTACACTAACGCGTAGGTCATGATTTTAGAAAAATATAGAAACTGGTTTCATATTTTTCTGAGCTACGGTTGATTTATTATTAATTTTCGAATTTTAAATCATTTTCTGAAAATATTAAATAATTTCCGAAAAAGAAAAACAGATAAAAATTAGCCTGCTGACGTCAGCATGACGTCATGCTGACGTCATCAGTGGGGTCTGCCTAGGATGACGTCAGCAGTGGCCCTGCTGACGTCAGCGTTGACCGGTCAACGGTCAACGGGTCAACGGTCAGCTCTGGTCAGTGGGCCCTATGTGTCAGTGACACACAGTGTATGAGAGGTGGGTCCCATATGTCAGCGCAGTTAAAAGAAAAAGAAAAAGATTAAACGATGGCTGGGCTGGAATTTGGGCCGAAGGATGGACGGGCCAAGATAGTTTAGGGGTGTGAAACAGACTTAAACGCCAGATTCGGCACACGAAGGGGTCGCGGCTGGATCCGCTCTGGTGGACTAGGTCCACCGTGAGCCGTGAGAGGGGTTTACGTGAGCCGGGTGCATGGGATCCAGGTGTGGCCGACTCGGGATCGTCTGCGGTGGTCGTGTGGCCGGCTTGGTGTGGTCGTTCGTGTGGCTCGGCCACGACACGACGCGACGTGCGCGCGGCGCGCACTGGAGCACGGCCGGCGGCGACGGTCGACGGCGAACTCGCCGGAAAAAGGCTCGGCTCGGGCCTTGGACGGCCGGGAAGGCTCGGCTAGGGTTCGGTGGACTTGATCGGGGAGAAAAAGGTGGGTGATTGGGCGGCTAGGAGGGCCTCCGACGCAAACAGCGGCGGCACGGCCATGGACGCCAGCGAGCGTCGACGGCGGCTCGGGTTTCGCGTGCAACGGCGAACGATTTGGGTTCAAAGGGGTACGGCTGCGCGCTCGTGGCCTCCAGCGACTGCTGGGGCACGGCTAGGTGCGCGTGCGCGGGCACGTGGTCACCCACGGCCGCGACACGGCCTAGGCGTTCGCGCGCGGCGAGCGAGCTCGGCCGCGGCGGCCTCGGCTGCTAGAGGGCGACGGCGGGTTGCAAGGCGGGGAGCGGCGACGGGTTCCTGCACACGTTCACGGCCACGACTCGATGGTCGGGTCCCAGAAGAGGGTCTAGCAAGGCGGCGGCGGAACTCGCCGGAGACAGGGGAGAAAAGGGGAAGACGACGACGGCTCACCTCGGGTCACGTAGACGTACGCTGCAGCTCAGGGTAGACTCGACGTGGTTCGGCGAAGCTCGTGCTCCTCTCCTCGCTCTCTGGTTCGGCCTGGTGTCGGCGGTCCACGTGCGGCGGCGACGGCTTCGACGACGGCGGCGTGGAGAAGACGATGGGCTTCTCCTCCTTGCTCAGCTTCTCCTCCACGGGCTTCCCCGACCCCTTCTCCCACTCCTCACCCTCTCGATTTGGATCTAGACCCCAAGGGGGCGGCGGCGGCGGCTTGAACAGGGACTGGCTCCCGGCGTTGGCTTTATAGGGCGGCGGCTAGGGCTCCCGGGCACGGACAGCGAGATTGGGGCGGCCAGGAGCCCGCGGACACGCGTTGCCATCGCAACGGGCCGCGAGGGGAGCGATGGGACCGGCTGGGTGGTTGGGGCTCACGGGTGCGCGCTCGGGAGAGAGAGGAGCGGCGCGCGGGGGAAGATGACGAGAGTTAGAAGAAGGCTGCCAGGTGGGGTCCGCGCGTCAGAGAGAGAGAGGGACGCGGCGGGGACGCGGAGAAAGATTGGGCCGTGTTGGGCCGAAAGGCCGGCTGGGCTGCACGGTGGGTTGGCTCGGAAAGAAAAGATCAGGGGCGTCAACTGGACTTGGCTTCGGGTTTCGGCCCACGAACAGTTAGAAAGATTTGACAATTAGTTTAAATAGTTAGAGTTTGAATTCAAATCTAGAATTTGAATTCAAACCAACCAAAAATCCAATTAAATGCAAATAACTTCAAATCACACTATTTCATCCTTAGCACTTCAAATTGATTTTAAATTTTTAATTTAAATTGCTTAAGAATTTGGGGAGCAATAGAATTAATTTTAAATATTGATTTGCTTGCACAACAATTCACCAAAAATTTTGAAATCCACATTTTTGCACTCAACAAATCCTATAGGGAATTTTAGGGTTGTTACAGTCTCCCCCCTCACAAGAATCTCGTCCTCGAGATTTGTGATTACCTAAGGTTTAAACAAGTGGGGGTATTTCTCCTTTAGTACTGACTCCTTCTCCCAAGTAGCTTCTCTTTCTGAGTGATTGCTCCACCGCACCTTACAAAATGGAATAGTTGTGCTTCTGGTCTCTTTGACTGCTCTGTCTAGTATTCTCTCTGGGTACTCTAGGTACTCCAAGGTGTCTTGTAGGTCTAATGCCTCTGTCTTGACCTCGTGTTCTGGTACTCTCAGACACTTTCTCAGTTGAGATACATGGAACACTGGGTGTACTCCAGTTAAGTCCTCAGGTAGGTCTAGCTTGTAGGCTAGCTTTCCTACTCTCTCCAGTATTCCTGGATAAAAGATTTAAAGGATCTGCCTGTGCATTGCTTGGCTGACGCTATCAGAGAGAAGACCTTGGTCATGTTTGCTAAGAGAAGGAGCATCTCAACTGCCTTAAGTCCTGGCATCTTACAAGCTGTCATACACCAGTTGAATGTTGCTTCCAAGGGTCTAGGACATTTGAAAGTTACCAAGAGCCATCCAGAATAGGTAGAAGTAACATAAATTTACAAGGATGAAGATGTGAGGAGGCATGTTGTGTATCTGAAACAGCATATGTGCACATGCAGAGAGTGGCAGGTCACAGGAAAACCATGCCCGCATGCATTGGCTGTCATCACCACAATGAGGCAGCCCTTAATGGACATGTTTGTCCACCAATACTATTCTGTTGAGAAGTTTCAAGCTGTCTACCATGGTATTATTCCCAACATCACTGACAGGGAGCAATGGCCTGCAGTAGACAAGGGTTTCAAGTTGCTGATGAGGACATCACTCCTATGGATACTCACAACAATCCTCCATTGATCGTTCAAGGTCCAATCACTAGAGCTCGTGCGCGACAATTGAATTTAGAGGTGAGCTCGTTCCTAAGTACTTCTCTATGTGATTATGAGAATAGATTGCTACCTAATGATTATATTGTAATTAGGAACCATGGAGAGGACCATAGGATAGTTGGAGAAGGGCTTCAAGGTGGAGAGGACCAGCAAGGGCATGCAAGTCAAGATAGAGGCCCAAATCAATTCGACTTCGAGTCCACCTCGGAGTCCAAGAGCAGTCAGCGCTAAATCGGACGCCCAGGTCGCATACGGGCTCAGATTTGGACGTTCTTTATATGCTTGGAAAGCTAAGAAGATAATCTTTGCAATGGCACTGGTCTTATATAAAAATTCATCCGGAGTCATCGGAAATCAACGAAACAAGTTAACATCCAGAATCTGTTTCAGCGCTGCGTCGTCGTATTTTGGTCTTTGGGCCGTGTATCGTGTTGAGCCCAATAGGGGCACGTCCAGGGGGGTTGACCACGACCCTAGACTCTTTAAAACAGTAGCCGCGGCCCAAGTTAGGGTTTGGGTTTTGCTTAGATCAATTCTGTCAAGAACAGTGTCGCCGCTCGTCGGTTTGTGAGACCCCAACTTCGTGAGTTTAATCATACATCGGCAATTGTGTTGCAATCTTTCTCATTCTTGCTTGTGTTCTTCGATTCGCAGGCAAGGATTAGCCTTCTGGGCGAGGTCAACCGTGCAATGCTGGTTGATAACCTGAGGAGACGTGGTGCTGCGATTGCGGGGTTCGGAACGTGTGGTTCGGAAGCCGGATCGATTTGAGTCACGACTCCACCAAATTGAGAGTTATCAGAACCTTTCGGAAGATCGGGAAACCCTAGTTCCCATCAGTTGCTGCCACCAATATCCAAGAAGAAGAAGGGCCTAGACAGGCAGAAGAAGAATAGGTTCCTTGGAGCTGGGGAAAGAATTGGAAAAAGAACTAGGCAGGTGCAATGCACAGGTTGTGGAGAGTATGGCCATAGAGCTGGAAGCTGGAGGTGTCACGTGACAGGGACAAAGAAAAGGTTGTTTCTAAACTAGTTGTTTTGTAAACTATCAGTAGTTAAACTAATTGTTTTGTAATATGATAGGAAGAGGACAAAGAAGAGTGCACCAAGAAGTGGAAGAAAGAAGGCCAAGAAGGATGACTCACCACCTGAACAAGGAACTCCAAGAACCAGAGTAGCAGTGGCTAGAGAGGCAGCAAGAGAAGCTGAAGCAGCAGCAGCCAAGGCAAATGTTGCAGCACAAGCAGCAGCTGAAGCAGAGAGAGTCATCCCGTTTGTGCCACCATTGGAGACCCAACCCCCATCAAGCCCATCAACACCTCAGAGGTACTGCATGCATTTATACATTTCTGTTTATTTTTTGTCTGTGTCATATGTTCAGTAACTTAATTATGCATTTATACACACGAACAATTTTTGTCTCGAGTTGCAAATTGTTAACCAAGTGGATGAGATGGCTCCTGCTGGTTAGCCAAAGAAGTGCACACCAAGAAGAAAACAACTAGCTACCAAGATTAGGAAGAGTCCAGCAAAGAAAGCTCCAGCCAAGACAAATCCATCAAAGGAAGCTCCAGCCAAGAAGAGTCCATCAAAGAAAGCTCCAGCCAAGAAGAGTCCAGCAAAGAAGGGCAGGAAATAAAACTTGTGATAATATCTTTTGTGTAATCTTTTGTGTGATGGAGTTGGTCTGAGTATTTGTGATGTGGAGTTGCCAAGTGACAATGCAATTTTTTGTGATAGTGAGCATGAACTCATTTGTGTAACAGGCAAAGTGATGTAGTTGGCCTGATGTCACACCCTGAAATTTTTGGATTTCAGGATGTGATTTTAAAGAATCATTAAATAAATAATTTCTCATAATTTTAAAATTTTTCTCAACTTTATTTAATTTGCAGGGAATTTAGTGTAAGGAAAACCATTTTTCTAAATTAAATTAAAACAACATAGGTTTAACGTTGAGTGCCTTGCATTCATGCCAGTTTGCGTTTAGTGGTTTTATGTATGCAAGTTTTCTAAAATGCGTTTAGAAGCCTTTTGGGAATTTTCCGGACTTTTCTGGAATTCATTCCTAACTTTCCTAGAGCATATTCCAATTTTTGGAAGGTGCTAGACCTTTTTCATGAGCTCCAAATATTTTATTTGGGTTCCTCGTGTCCAACTCTACCTCTGGGATTTTTCTTGGAATTTTTGGAGTATTTTTCGTGGCTTAAATGATTTATCTGGAATTTTTAGATTTATCTTTGCACGAAAAACAATTTCTGAAAAGAAAAAGGAAAAGGAAAACCCCAAAACCCTCCCGGGCCGAAACACAGCCCAATGCTCGGCCCAACCCCTCTTTCCCCGGCCCAAGCCCCACGCGCGCCCCCACGTCCGCTCGGCCCAACGTCCGGCCCAGCTCCTCCCCCCTGCGCCCCACCGGCCCGCCAACCCTCCCTCTCCTCCTCTCACTGGCCGCCCGGCCCCACTCGTCGGTCTCCCTTCCACCTTCCTTCCTTCGCCTCGCCGCTAATGGCGGCCGGCCGCGCCGCGCTAAGGCAAGCGCGCCACCGAGGCCCCGTTTCCCCCCGCCTGCGCGCCTATTTAGCCGCGCCGCTGCCCTCGGCCTTCCCCCCAAGCCCCGCTCCAACCCTAGCCGCCCCGAGCCTCTCCCCGCCGCCCGAGCTCGCAAGCTTCGTCGCCGCCGTCAATCCGCCGCCCCGGTGCCCCTCTGCCCGATTCAACACCGCCCCGACCTCCCCGCTGATGTAAGCTTCGCCCCGGCCCTCTCCCTCTCTCTCTCGCGCCCCGTGGGCCCCGCACCGCAGCACCGCCGCTCGCCGGCCTCGGGCCGCCGTTGCCCGGCCGCCACGCCACTTCCCCGACGACGTGAAGCACCCACGTGTCTTCCCCACGGCCTTAGCTCCCTCCTTGGCCTATCACCGCAGCAAGCCGAGCCCCGCAGCTCGTTTTCGAGCGTCGCCGGCGAGCTCTCCGCCGCCCCCGAGCAGCGCCGCCGTGAAGCCCTTCCCCACCGGCGACCCCCTGTCTCGCCCGATCCAACCAGGGGCGTTGGATCTAAATCCAATGGCCCACACTCCTCCCCCCCACCCGAGTCAAACTCCTTTGTAATGGTCAGCGCCGCCATTTTGCAAAAGAACCCCTCCAAGTTTTGATTTAGAACCCGCAGTCCACGCCTATTCAAAGTTAATTACATCTAGGCCCAAATTTTCTCAGAAAGCCCCCTGCCCTTTTTAAAAATATAACCCGCCGTCCTTTTTGGTTGGTTTTGCACGCAAGCCCCTGTAGTTTTATACAAAATTACGCATAGGTCCTCGGTCTTTCACAAATAAGCCCCTGGAACTTTTGAAAACTTGCCAGCAGGTCCCTAATACTTAGAAAACCCGTATCTTCTCCGTTTTAGCTCCGATTCGACCCGTTCAAGTTGCGTTAGATTCGTATAAACCCAAACTACGTGTTAGTACTCATATTTACTATGTCACATGTTTCTGAATTTTATTTAAATATTAATTTGACTAAAGAGTATTTAAATATGTTTTCTATTCTAAAATATAATTAAGATTTATACTCGGCTTTTAAATGCTAAAATAAATTTGATTAATATTTATTCAATTAGATTTATAAATAAAAGTCGACTAGGTTATATCTCAGTTTTTCATAAATGAATCTTAATTTGATTAATGTTTACTTAAACAATCTTTTCTAATTAAAAGCTACTTAGAGTTAAACTTCAAGTTTTCATGAATAATTATCAGTATTGATTAATATCAACATGAATATGTTTTTAGTATAATATTGACTAGTTCAACACGGAATATCTTATTAGATGCTCCACATATTCTTATTACTTAAACTTAAATGTTTAATTGTATAAATTCTACATAAACATTTATAAATAAAATATAATTATTTTATTCCCGGCTTTTACAAATTCAAATAAAATTTGAATTAGTACCAACATAAGATGTTTCTCTGAAATATCTTTTATATTATTTATTCAATTAAAATAAATTAAGCTTATAGTCTTTTATTTTCTTTTATAATCCTAATCTTCCGATAGATGAATCTTCTCAACCGTTAATCCGTTTTCAGCGATTCTTGCGCTCACGTGACCGTAGCCTCGAGCCCCATCCTTTAGCGCGCTCTTTTAAAGCTTTTATTTTGATTGGTGTACTGTTCTTAGTTGTTTATTATTTGCTTGCTTGTTTAGCTGCATGCTGTGCTCGATGGTTGCTGCAAGTAGAGGAACGTCATCGATGGATTTCAAGCAGAAGAGTTTGAAGATCAAGATTTGAAGACTATGAGTAATTATAATGGATTTGAGGCAAGTTATAGCACAGACAATCCTTGCTACCTAAACACCACCTTTTACATTTATTTACTTTCATATGCATGTGTCTAAATTGGTGTCCCATTAAGGTTGTACCTAGCTTTGTATACCATGTTCCTTTGATTACCCCGGGTTTATGCATATGGGTAGAATCTTTGCTATGCGCAGCTACTGTCACCATTATTTAATTGTTAATGATGACTCAACGGTTCACTTCAATGTTAATGATAAAACTTGCTTTTCAGCAACATGGTTTAGGGAACTGGGCATATGCTGTGTGCTTTGCTCTAGTGTCTCTCCGTAAGGTCCGGTTCTTAAAGCGGCAACTCAGGAGCCTGTCGCCACCGCTAGAACTATTATGGCTCTGGTCTTGGTCAAGTAACTTGTACGACTCTAGCTTGACAGTAGTTATCGACGGGGCCAACGGCGCTATGGGAAGCACTCGTGAGAGTATGGTTTGATCCACCGAGGATGGGGGTACCGTCGGTTATGTCTTGTCAGGCACAGTCCCGTGTTGGGAGTCCCTGTGGTATGGGAACTCCGCACGTCGCGCTCTTTTTCTTGTTGGCATGTGTGCCCGCGCTCTGGACGCCATTGACCATCTTATCGCTGCGCCCTGAGAGTCAGTCAGTCTCGGTGCCTTGGATCATGCTGCCTGTGTTGTACCATAGTGGCTACTGTTTTGTTAGGGTTGTTGGCGGTCGTTACAGCCCAAATCCGACCACCAATACTCGGGAATAAACGAGGTTATATGCAACATTCCATGTGCTTAGGTTTTATTTCTAATAAAGTTCCACGAGTTTTGGTGAGTGACACTTGTGCAGGTACAACTACGACAAATATGCGCTATTGGGGCCGAAAATGACCGAATCGGCCGAACGACTCCGTTCGGCCGGTTATCCCCCTTAGCCGTGCATGCCACCGGGAGTCGTCCACATCAACGAGCACCAAATGAACACGACAAACGATACATGGATGACACCAACTCATCCCAGAGCACCGCCACATCAACCTGGGCCCACACAGCACGAAGTACACCACCAGAGGCCGGCCTAGGGAGTCCACAGAGCAGAGGCGGTGCAGGGGGGCAGGCCTGGGCCTCCGGCCCAGTTCGGGCGAACTGGAGGGTTCGGCCGAACCGCCCCCAGTTGCCAAACTGACCCTGGGGCTTGCTTTGCCTTTGTCATTTATGTCTTGCTTCTACTTTATCCTAGTTGCAAATATATCTTGTTTAGACTATAGTCAGTTATAGTTCTAGTGCTTGTAGTCTTGTTTAAGTCTTTGTCTTGGCTGGTTCTTCGATCTTGCTTGATACTGGAGGTGAATTGTCACCAAGAGTATTGACAAGGTTGCTTGCTCTTGCTAGCAGAGTAAGTAGTCGTTGCCTAGTGTAGGAGTGGTTCCTAGGCTAGTCAGTGGCCTTAGTTTATTCCCGTCGCAACGGAGGTGGTAGCCGGGAGGTGGTGACAGCCCTTTCGGTCTTCGTAGCCCATCACGTTAGTTCCGGTCCGTAGGATTCCCTAGTTGGGAAATAGTGGCACCCCTTCTCATCCCTTTCTGTGTGTTCACCGGTTCCCTTGTCCCGAAGCTAAGACATTACAGTTATCCCAGATCTCCTAGTGCTGGCTCTGTAGCCGCTGTATCTCTAAGCTAGAGTGACATAGGTAGATAAAGAATCCAGGAGTCCTCTATCTCTTCTCGTTGTCCTCCCAGCTATCTATCTCTTCTCTCCCTTACCCGAGTATCCCTTGAGCTGTGTGTCCGGTATATCCACTCCTATCCAATACCGTTATCCCCTGTCTTGTCTAGTCGTGTACCCTCCTCTGATAGTCTCGAATATCTGTTCACTAGTAATCTTGCCAAAGCTTCCCTGCGGAAATATAAATTACGATACCTCGGGATACTCCTAGGTGAAGTGCTACAGCGGTGATTCTGTGCGCTTGCAGAATATTCCTATATTTTACTAAGCCATAAGAAAAACCACTGAAACACTCCTTACCCCAGTACCAGGATTCTCAATTCTGATATTGGATCGTAAGAAGTGCCAACAAGCATTTCTGGCGCCGTTGCGGGGGAAGTCTTTGGCTAGATTACTTTTGAACTTTTATCTTGAGCTATCTTAGTTGAGTACCGCTACTCAAGCGGGTTTATCCTTGCTCTGTTCATTGGTCTTTGTGGAACAGAGCAGTGCATGACTGGTTTCCAACTACCGTCAAACCTCCAAGAAAATCCGGAGTCACTTATGAGGAAAGTACGACCCCGTGTTGTACCTCCTCAGAAGCAACTCCTTCCGACGAACCCAGTCCTTCCCGTCGTTGACCAGGCTACATCAAGGATGGCAACCAAGACGATCCGTGAGTTCTCCGCTCCATCAAGCGAGAACGTACGTGTCGGACCAGCTCCGCCAGTCGGAGATGGTAACTTCGAGCTGAAGCCAGCCCTTATCAACATGGTACAGGCTAGCCCATTCTGCGGCAAGCCACACGAAGATGCCAATGCTCATCTCCAGCATTTCCTGGAGATTTGCAACACCTTCACCATCCGCGGAGTAAGTATCGATGCCATTCGCCTTCGTTTATTCCCATTCTCATTATTAGGCAAGGCGAAACAATGGTTTCATGCTAACCGCGAAGCAATAGACAACTGGGATAAATGCACTAGCGCTTTCTTGCTAAAATTCTTTCCGGTTGGGAAAACCAACGCCCTCCGGAACAAAATAGCTAGTTTCCAGCAGCTAAAAGATGAAACAGTCCCGGAGGCATGGGATCGCCTCCAGGACTATATTTCTGCTTGTCCTCACCATGGTATGCAGAGTTGGTTCATAATCCAAACTTTCTATCACGGGCTGAGAAATTCTGCCCCTGAGTACCTGGATGCTGCTGCTGGAGGCTCGTTCTTCTCTCTTGAGGAGAGTCGTGCGAAGACCCTCATAGAGAAGATGGTCGAGAACCAAGGTTGGTCCGACGACCAGACTCAACCAAAGACCCGAGGAGTTCACCAAGTTGAAGCTCTGGACATGCTCGCTGCCAAGATGGACCTCCTGATGAAGAAACTGGAGGCCCCTGCTCAAGAAACGGTGGAAGCCATGGACGCTCGCATGACCTGCGAAGTCTGTGGCAACACTGGCCATTCGGGGAATGACTGCCCCGAAACGCGAGAAGATGCCCACTACGTCAACAACTCCAACAACAACGGGTATCGACCGAACAACTACGGCAACCAAGGCTGGAATCCGCGCCCAAACCTCCCTTTTGAGAGGCCTCAACAAGGTAACAATTTCAATTCCGGCAATTTCAATAATCAGCCGTCTCTTAGAGATCTTGTCTTTGGCCAGATGAAAATAACTGAAAACATCAATAAAAGGCTTGCTGCTAATGATAAAACTCTGGAAAGCATAGACTCTAGGATGGAATCATTTTCTTCTGCTATGAAAAGTTGACTGAGCTTTAATAAAATGATAGAAACTCAAGTCGCTCAGTTAGCTGCTGCTGTTCCTGTCACTGAATCGGGGAAGATTCCGGGGCAACCCTTACCTTCCATCGAGACAGTGAAAGCCGTCACTACAAGGCATGGTAAGATGCCTCGTAGTGTCTTCCGAACTAACCACGCAGGGAAGGTCGCACGCATCCAAGTGCTGACACCAAGATGGACCTACCTGCCGAGAGCTGCAAAAAGGGCGATCATCAAGACCTCTCCGGATAGGAAGGAAGATCCCGGAGTGCCCATCATTCAGTGCACGATCTGGAATCGTCGCATCGATGATGCATTTTGTGATCTGGGGGCAAGCGTCAACATCATGTCTAAGGTATTATTTAAGAAATTACGCTACCCTACTTTGTCGCCTACTACTGCCCAGGTACAGCTTCCGGACTCAACCATCTGCTACCCCGAGGGGGTAATCGAGAATGTCCCTATAGACTTCGTTGTCCTCGACACGGTGAACGATTGTTCGTTTCCCCTTGTGTTGGGCCGGCCGTTCTTGAACACCTCCCGGGCTAGGATAGATATGGATGCGAGAGAAATCTCGTTCCGTATCGACGGGAGGTTGACATACTTCAAGTTTCAACCTCGGGAAGAGAAGAAGGCAGAGCCACTCACACCGGAGCAGAGGAGCGCCGAGTGTTTCCTTAAGGCTCTCATTAATGGAGAGCTGGAGATACTCGGTGGTGAGCAGCTCAAGTGGAACGAGCCGACAAAACCGACAAGTGCAGAAGAAATGGACTTCCTCGTAAAGAAATACGAGGAAGAGCAAGCCCTCTGGAATTCTCCAGAGACGCCGATCCCACCGCCACCGACACCGAAGAAGAAGAACAAGAAGATGTGGCGGAAGAAGGTTGCATCATCCGAGTCATCCACTCCGGGACCGGACGATGACAAGAGCAACTGAAGACAGGAGAAGTCCCGCTCACGGACTTAAAAGCTGAGCTCTCACCGCGAGGAAAACCGGTATGTATCCCATATTTCCCTTCCAATTTTTAAATTCTCAATTGCATTTGCATGTTTCCCTTTCCAAAATAAATGAACCACTTGAGTAATTAATTTGAGAGAAAGTAGAAAATTTTGCAAGCTTGGTTAGAAATAATTGGACACATGCTGAAATTTTACCTAGGGTGGATGTAATTGGTAACTTTTATCATTTTCATCCCTTCTAGAACATCTCCAATTATTTACCATCACCACCAACCAGCACCAAACATGTCTACCCCACTAAAAATGGCTGCACACTCACCAATTATCACAAACATGGCAGCATGGGGGTGACTACACTAAAACCAACTTTGGTCATGTCAAGTTTGCATCTTACCTACCAGTAAAAACCACTCACATGACCTGGGGGATTGTTGGCCACACAAAATTTCATGGAATCAAAGCAAGGGGAGGTGCTCCACTCAGGGAGGAGTGGACTGGCCACTAGGGCCTGGTTCGCCCGAACCACCCAGTTCGGCCGAACCAGGGACCTGCCTCCCCTCGGCCTATAAATGCTGGTGCAAGCTTGTGAGCTCCTCACACACTCATTCACTCAGAAAAAATTCTGCTAGGAGCTCTCTCCCTCTCTCTCAAGTTCTTTGCTCTAGTGCTTGCTCAAGTTCTTCCCAAGTTCTTGCTCAAGTTTTGGTTTACTTGCATCACTAGAAAATTCCAAAAATATTTTGCTTTTGTTGTGATCTTTGTGCTGAATTTCTGGACGATTTTGTGGTGGTCACCGACACCCACAAGAACGACTAACCTTTTGTGGTGGTTTTCATCCCCGCAAGAATGATTAACTATCTTGAACGACTGACTTGATTTTCTTGTGCTAACCATATATATTCAGTCCTTCGGGTAGTTGTTGTTGCACTAACCTTTTGCAGGAATCATGTCAAAGTTCTTCACGTCGCTCCATCGTTCCGCCCGGCTAGGCCGACGATCGGACGATGCTGGGAGCTCCCCAGCTCCGTCTCGAGGCTCGAGCCGGATGGACACGGACGAGTACGGAGCAGCCGGCTCGGGATGGGGCCATGCCACGCCCCCGGCCAGGCAGCTCCTGAGCGAGAACGACATCAACCTTAGAACAGAAAGGGAGCAGAACACCTTCAACGAGCTTCGGCTGAAGGAGTTCGAACACACCCGTGTGTTTGAGCAAGATTTGCTCAGGGACACGGGGATGGACGTAGAGTTTACAGAAATCTTCCAGGCCATTGGCTGGGAGAATTTCTGGCACATCAACGAAGAAGGTTCGTACCTGCTCACCCTTGAATTCCTCTCGACTTTGGTTTCTGAAACTGGGGGGATTCGTTTTCGGTTCTTCAACCAAGAGTTCTTCTGCTCTTGGAGGGATTTTAGTTCGGGTCTCGGATTTTCAAACCGTTGTTCATTAGACCCGAACAAAGCACTTAAAAGATTTGACCGGGTGGCATTTTGGAAAAAGATTTCGGGGGATACCAACTGTCATGCGCCACGCACGAACCGCATATATAACCCCACTTTGCGTTTCATGCATCGTTGGGTGTCTATGACGGTATTCCCCCGGGCAGATTTGCGCCCTGTCAACACCATCGAGTTGCGGGTTCTTTTTGCCATGGTCAAGCAGATTCCCTATTCACCTGTGAAATACATGGTTGGCCACTGGCTGTCTCATATTTCTCGTGCGGGTAGCATGGCAATGACTTCTCTAGTCACTCGCCTCGCTAACCACCTGGGCGTCCTTCAAGGCGCCCGGCTCACGTACATCGAGACAGCGCGTTCCGTCGTGGATGCCGAGCACTTCGTGCAAGCCCACATGATACGGCGAACGCCTGACGCAACGCTGGCAATGATTTACCGTGGCTATACAACTGAAGTGCCTTTGCCTTGTGCAGCACTAAGGTTGTATACCACGCCGAAACTAACTCTCCAGTTGAGGACCGAGTCGGACGACTCTCCACCTTGGAGAGAGCCCGCTCGGCACAGTGTTGCAGGTGACGGACCCGTCACGAGGGGACGAGCCAGGCGTGATGCTGGGCTCGCCACCTCACAGGAGCCGGAAGATGTACCACAAATGCTGCACCGACACACTTCCACTTTTGAGGCCACCTACGACATGTACACCGGCGCTGGGACGTCCGGAGCAGGAGGCTCCGGGCAGCATCAGGAGCCGAACTACTTCACCTCAGGACGCTGGGACCACGGCCAGGACACGGACTCTGAGTGGTCCGGGAGCCGGTATGGAGGGGGATACGACAGTGCCTCCCAGCCATACTACCCCGGATACTCACAGTCCGCACGCTTCGACTACGGCCGGGAGCTGTCCTACATCTACGACCGAGTCGAGCTCATCGACGACCGTACCCGAGAGATCCAGGACACACTAGCCCGCCATTCTCAGTACCATCAAGAGAATAGCGGGATGGTGGCATCCATCCAGCATGACGTCCACGAGCAAGTGGAACAGCTGAGCTAGTACCTCTCAAGGCTCAACCCCTACCAGTGAAAGTCCAAGCTTGGGGGAGGACCCCCACCAGGTATGTCCCGATTTATCCAGCACTTTGATCATTTAATTTCCTTTTTTATTTCCCTTCATGTTAACTTGCATTTAAAAAAATGAAAATACCAAAAATATTTCCCTTAAACAATATTTCCCTTGAATAAAATCACTCCCAACTATGCATGGAATGAATCATATGCCTCTCACCTTGGAAATGATGAATAGTTGCTCTATCATTAATTGTGCAAGTACTTTGTTTCAACTAGTTGCTAGATTGTGCTTGAGTTATTTGGCATGAGAAAAATGATCCTGAAAACCTTGTGGGAGCACATGCTTTATTCCAAGTCTAAGTTGTTGTGGGGATTGATATAGTGAGAGTTTGGTTAAATTCTATTCTGCTTTTAGTAGGGGGAAAATCTCGGAAATTTATGCTTTCAAAATAAAACAAGTTCCTCATTGGTCAAAATACCTACCAGAGCCTTATGATAAGCTTAGTTGAAAATTTCTACTCATATGCTGCTTGTTATCTTAGTGAGCTTTGTCAAATTGTTGTGACCTTTGAGTGAAGCTTTCATATTCTTAAAGATCGAGACCCACGTACACATACCACCTCTCACTTGCAATTCCTACACTGGGAGTTAGCAAACATTTTCCATCATCCATCCACAAAAATAAATGCTCCATGTTCTATGATTTCCCTCTACAAATATTCTTGATAGAGACATGCTCTATGCAAAGAGAAAAGCATGCCAAAGAGCATGGCAAAAAGAAAGAGAAAAAAAAAGAAAAGAAAAGCATGCCAAGTGGCATGGCAAAAATATGAGAATAAAAGATAGCCCATGTTCTCGAAAATAAATCAAGGAGAGGAAAATTCATCCAAGGAGTTCCACCATATTCCATTCCACCATCCCACCATATTCCACTCCATTCATATCCACACACTTGCATGTCTCGATCTTAAGATGTGATTTGTCTCCTCTGAGATCCGGTCTTTGACTTAGCAAAATATAAGATGCATGCATGCCTTCATCCTTTGTCCCTGAGCCACACAAAAAGCCATATTAGATGTTAGGATGAAAAGAAGGCACAAGCCTTTGGTGAGGATTCAAATACACTTGAGTGATTGAGTGTGCCAATGAGGAACAATTTGTAGTTTTCAAAACTTGTGAAAAATTCCGAGATGGGATCCTGAACAGAGTAGAGTGGAATAAAACTGAGTTTAAACTGTTCGTCCTTTCAACCGCCCAAGATAAGGAGACTGCTATAAGCCCCATAGGTAAAAAGGTGATTTGAAACTTTGCCTATGATTCAAGTATTTTTGAAGACTAGTTGTTTATAAGTTACCTGCAAAAGAAATGACATTGTAGCAACTCCTGATCCACCGAGCCTAAGTTTATATCTTTGCTCGAGGACGAGCAAAGAGCTAAGCTTGGGGGAGCTTGTTGGCTGTCGTTACAGCCCAAATCCGACCACCAATACTCGGGAATAAACGAGGTTATATGCAACATTCCATGTTCTTAGGTTTTATTTCTAATAAAGTTCCACGAGTTTTGGTGAGTGACACTTGTGCAGGTACAACTACGACAAATACGCGCTATTGGGGCCGAAAATGACCGAATCGGCCGAACGACTCGGTTCGGCCGGTTATCCCCCTTAGCCGTGCATGCCACCGGGAGTCGTCCACATCAACGAGCACCAAATGAACACGACAAACGATACATGGACGACACCAACTCATCCCGGAGCACCGCCACATAAACCTGGGCCCACACAGCATGAAGTACACCACCAGAGGCCGGCCCAGGGAGTCCACAGAGCAGAGGCGGTGCAGGGGGGCAGGCCTGGGCCTCCGACCCAGTTCGGGCGAACTAGAGGGTTCGGCCGAACCGCCCCCAGTTGCCAAACCGACCCTGGGGCTGCATCCTAGCCCTTGGTGGCCGAGGCGGTGCATCCCTCGGTTCGGGCGAACTGGGTAGTTCGGCCGAACTGAGGAATTCGGCCGAACCGCCTCTCTGCCGCCTCTGGTTGCCTTGGCGGCTACCCTGCCTACAACCGACCTTTGGAGCTATAAATAGAGGGTCGCACTTCACTTGTAAACACACACCAAGCCAAGGAGCTCATTTCCACTTTCATTCTAGTAGAGTTAGGATAGTTTAGTTGGGAGTTAGAGTTGAGTCGAGCTTTGCCTCGGAGGTTCCGGAGTCGTCTTCAGAAGCTCTGGTAATAGCTCTTGTATCTTTTACTTTTCCTTTTGTAAGACATTGAGTATCAATATAGTTATCTTTATTACTTTGCCGTTGTCATTTATATCTTGCTTCTACTTTATCCTAGTTGCAAATATATCTTGTTTAGACTATAGTTAGTTATAGTTCTAGTGCTTGTAGTCTTGTTTAATTCTTTGTCTTGGCTGGTTCTTCGATCTTGCTTGATACTGGAGGTGAATTGTCACCAAGAGTATTGACAAGGTTGCTTGCTCTTGCTAGCAGAGTAAGTAGTCGTTGCCTAGTGTAGGAGTGGTTCCCAGGCTAGTCAGTGGCCTTAGTTTATTCCCGTCGCAACGGAGGTGGTAGCCGGGAGGTGGTGACAGCCCTTTCGGTCTTCGTAGCCCATCACGTTAGTTCCGGTCCGTAGGATTCCCCAGTTGGGAAATAGTGGCACCCCTTCTCATCCCTTTCTGTGTGTTCACCGGTTCCCTTGTCCCGAAGCTAAGACATTAGAGTTATCCCAGATCTCCTAGTGCTGGCTCTGTAGCCGCTGTATCTCTAAGCTAGAGTGACATAGGTAGATAAAGAATCCAGGAGTCCTCTATCTCTTCTCGTTGTCCTCCCGGCTATCTATCTCTTCTCTCCCTTACCCGAGTATCCCTTGAGCTGTGTGTCCGGTATATCCACTCCTATCCAATACCGTTATCCCCTGTCTTGTCTAGTCGTGTACCCTCCTCTGATAGTCTCGAATATCTATTCACTAGTAATCTTGCCAAAGCTTCCCTGTGGAAATATAAATTACGATACCTCGGGATACTCCCAGGTGAAGTGCTACAGCGGTGATTCTGTGCGCTTGCAGAATATTCCTATATTTTACTAAGCCATAAGAAAAAACACTAAAACACTCCTTACCCCAGTACCAAGATTCTCAATTCTGATATTGGATCGTAAGAAGTGCCAACAAGGGTGTCTTGTGAAAAACCACGTAGCGTCCCTATGCAATCACACCTTGGAAGTGTTGATGTGCGTGGTTGGGTGCAAAGTTCCTTTGAACTTTTACGCGACTGGTGGGTAAAGGGCGAAACCTCTGCAGAGTGTAAAATCTATCATGATAGCCTTGCTCAAGGTCACGAGCGGCCTGGATCCTTTTTGATTAGAAGATGATGTTTATTTATGATTAATGTCACTCACACTTTATTAATTGGGTTGCAACTGGGTTTCATTCACTGTAGTAACTTGGATAATGATAAAATGAACCAACTAAAAGTGCTAATGTAGTTCAGCCATGTCTAGCCTTTTTGAGCCTTCATATACCCATGCTATACTTGCTAAGTAAGACATTTACTTATGCTTTCTATTATTCAACAAAATCCCAAATGGGTAACAGATGGATCACTGATACGTGTGAGCTGTGGTCAACCAGTCGGTGTCCCTGTGGACTTGAGGCTCTACCCGTCAAGAGAGTTAATACATAGGCTTCCGCTGTGCTTTATTTAGGTAAAGTCTAATGTAAAATGTTTTATTTGAGCATATGTACTCTAATTTTCCATATTTGTAAGCTGTATGTGTTCTGTGGACATCCTGGGCACACATATGGCAGCATTCGGGTTTCGGTGTAAATCCGGGTGTGACAGAATGGTATCAGAGCTATGCTGACTATAGGGCTGCAGCCTAGATAGTACTGGTCATCCCTTATTGGCTGTTTTGCCACACAACCCTTGCTTTCTCTATCCTTGAGATTTTTATTCATAAAAAGTGCTATCCTTGAGCATTTTACCCTCCTTGATGACTTATCTTTTGGTCATTATATCCTTGGTTGTTTTATCCTCGCCTTGATAATTTACTTCTCACCATTGATCTCTGATTATTTACCTCCACCTTATTTTGATATACTGCTGATCTCCAAGTCTTGTCAATTTGACCCTTCCTTGTTCATTGCTTTACCTTGAGGATTTATTTTCTCACCCTGAAATTTGCTATTCCTGTTGTGAGTATCCTTATTTACTCATTCATTCCTTGACACTATTTCCATTTCACTCCTCCTTGTTCTTCTGTCACTTTGGATTCTTTCCTTGGCCTCTGACCCCGAAGTGTCTTTCCACTCTTTCTTCTGAAACACTTTGATTGTCTATATCATCCCGATGCAAGTCCAAGAAACCTTGAAGAATGAAGAAACGAGTATACTATAAGAAGTCAAGCTTATGCCATAGAAGACTACAAGATGACATCAGACTCCAAGCCACTACAACCAAAAAGTTGAAGTCAAGCTGAAGGATGCCTATATCAAGAAAGTTGAAGATTTGTCTATTCCTAGGAGGATGCCCTAAACCCTTACTAACAACGTCTAGTATCGTTTTATGCTTGAGTGGTTAACCTTGGCTGAGTGTGTCTGTAATGCTTGTCCTTGTGCTTTTGATTGGTTTGCTTCTTTGAAATGATTGTGTAGTTGGGCTCCCTTTGTTTTCCCCGCACATCCTTGTTCTTCTTGCTATCTATTCATGTAAATCAAGTGAAGAACATCAAGAAGGAAACCAGAAGCCAATCTCCGCAACGAAGAAACAAATCGAAAGAAGGTTTGAAGTAGAGACTACGCAACTGCATCAACAACGAAGACGAAGGAGATGGAACCAGCTACATCAAGCGATACATCTTGTTATCATGTTTTCTCCCTTCCCGAATCTTGTTGTCTTGTTTTCTCCCCCTTGCTTCTCCTCGCCTTGAATCTCGGGACGAGATTCCTGTTAAGGGGGTAGTCTGTCACACCCTGAAATTTTTGGATTTTAGGATGTGATTTTAAAGAATCATTAAATAAATATTTTCTCATAATTTTAAAATTTTTCTCAACTTTATTTAATTTGCAGGGAATTTAGTGTAAGGAAAACCATTTTTCTAAATTAAATTAAAACAACATAGTTTTAACGTTGAGTGCCTTGCATTCATGCCAGTTTGCGTTTAGTGGTTTTATGTATGCAAGTTTTCTAAAATGCGTTTAGAAGCCTTTTGGGAATTTTTCGGACTTTTCTGGATTTCATTCCTAACTTTCCTAGAGCATATTCCAATTTTTGGAAGGTGCTAAAACCTTTTTCATGAGCTCCAAATATTTTATTTGGGTTCCTCGTGTCCAACTCTACCTCTGGGATTTTTCCTGGAATGTTTGGAGTATTTTTCGTGGCTTAAATGATTTATCTGGAATTTTCCAGATTTATCTTTGCATGAAAAACAATTTCTGAAAAGAAAAAGGAAAAGAAAAACCCCACGCTCGGCCCACCCCCTCTTTCCCCGGATCAATCCCCACGCGCGCCCCCACCTCCGCTCGGCCCAACGTCCGGCCCAGCTCTTCCCCCCTGCGCCCCACCGGCCCGCCAACCCTCCCTCTCCTCCTCTCACTGGCCGCCCGGCCCCACTCGTCGGTCTCCCCCTCCACCTTCCTTCCTTCGCCTCGCCGCTAATGGCGGCCGGCCGCGCTAAGGCAAGCGCGCCACCGAGGCCCCGATTTCCCCCCGCCTGCGCGCCTATTTAGCCACGCCGCCGCCCTCGGCCTTCGCCCCCAAGCCCCGCTCCAACCCTAGCCGCCCCAGCCTCTCCCCGCCGCCCGAGCTCGCAAGCTTCGCCGCTGCCGTCAATCCACCGCCCCGGTGCCCCTCCTCCCGATTCAACACCGCCCCGACCTCCGCGCTGATGTAAGCTTCGCCCCGGCCCTCTCCCCTCTCTCTCTCTCTCGCCCCGTGGGCCCCGCACCGCAGCACCGCCGCTCGTCGGCCTCGGGCCGCCGTCGCCCGGCCGCCACGCCACTTCCCCGACGACGTGAAGCACCCACGCGTCTTCCCCACGGCCTTAGCTCCCTCCTCGGCCAATCACCGCAGCAAGCCGAGCCCCGCAGCTCGTTTTCGAGCGTCGCCGGCGAGCTCTCCGCCGCCCCCGAGCAGCGCCGCCGTGAAGCCCTTCCCCGCCGGCGACCCCCTGTCTCGCCCGATCCAACCAGGGGCGTTGGATCTAAATCCAACTGCCCACACTCCTCCCCCCACCCGAGTCAAACTCCTTTGTAACGGTCAGCGCCGCCATTTGGCAAAAGAACCCCTCCAAGTTTTGATTTAGAACCTGCAGTCCACGCCTATTCAAAGTTAATTACATCTAGGCCCAAATTTTCTCAGAAAGCCCCCTGCCCTTTTTAGAATATAACCCGCCGTCCTTTTTGGTTGGTTTTGCACGCAAGCCCCTGTAGTTTTATACAAAATTACGCATAGGTCCTCGGTCTTTCATAAATAAGCCCCTGGAACTTTTGAAAACTTGCCAGCAGGTCCCTAATACTTAGAAAACTCGTATCTTCTCCGTTTTAGCTCCGATTCGACCCGTTCAAGTTGCGTTAGATTCGTATAAACCCAAACTACGCGCTAGTACTCATATTTACTATGTCACGTGTTTCTGATTTTTACTTAAATATTAATTTGACTAAAGAATATTTAAATATGTTTTCTGTTCTAAAATATAATTAAGATTTATACTCGGCTTTTAAATGCTAAAATAAATTTGATTAATATTTATTCAATTAGATTTATAAGTAAAAGTCGACTAGGTTATATCTCGGTTTTTCATAAATGAATCTTAATTTGATTAATGTTTACTTAAACAATCTTTTCTAATTAAAAGCTACTTAGAGTTAAACTTCGAGTTTTTATGAATAATTATCAATATTGATTAATATCAACATGAATATGTTTTTAGTATAATATTGACTAGTTCAACACGGAATATCTTATTAGATGCTCCACATATTCTTATTACTTAAACTTAAATGTTTAATTGTATAAATTCTACATAAACATTTATAAATAAAATATAATTATTTTATTCCCGGCTTTTACAAATTCAAATAAAATTTGAATTAATACCAACATAAGATGTTTCTCTGAAATATATTTTATATTATTTATTCAATTAAAATAAATTAAGCTTATAGTCTTTTATTTTCTTTTATAATCCTTATCTTCCGATAGATGAATCTTCTCAACCGTTAATCCGTTTTCAGCGATTCTTGCGCTCACGTGACCGTAGCCTCGAGCCCCATCCTTTAGCGCGCTCTTTTAAAGCTTTTATTTTGATTGGTGTACTGTTCTTAGTTGTTTATTATTTGCTTGCTTGTTTAGCTGCATGCTGTGCTCGATGGTTGCTGCAAGTAGAGGAACGTCATCGAGGGATTTCAAGTAGAAGAGTTTGAAGATCAAGATTTGAAGACTATGAGTAATTATAACGGATTTGAGGCAAGTTATAGCACTGACAATCCTTGCTACCTAAACACCACCTTTTACATTTATTTACTTTCATATGCATGTGTCTAAATTGGTGTTCCATTAAGGTTATACCTAGCTTTGTATACCATGTTCCTTTGATTACCCCGGGTTTATGCATATGGGTAGAATCTTTGCTATGCGCAGCTACTGTCACCGTTATTTAATTGTTAATGATGACTCAGCGGTTTACTTCAATGTTAATGATAAAACTTGCTTTTCAGCAACATGGTTTAGGGAACTGGGCATGTGCTGTGTGCTTTGCTCTAGTGTCTCTCCGTAAGGTCCGGTTCTTAAAGCGGCAACCCAGGAGCCTGTCGCCACCGCTAGAACTATTATGGCTCTGGTCTTGGTCAAGTAACTTGTACGGCTCTAGCTTGACAGTAGTTACCGATGGGGCCGACGGCGCTATGGGAAGCCCTCGTGAGAGTATGGTTTGATTCACCGAGGACGGGGGTACCGTCGGCTATGTCTTGTTAGGCACAGTCCCGTGTTGGGAGTCCATGTGGTATGGGAACTCCGCACGTCGCGCTCTTTTTCTTGTTGGCATGCGTGCCCGCGCTCTGGACGCCATTGACCCTCTTATCGCTGCGCCCTGAGAGTCAGTTAATCTCGGTGCCTTGGATCATGCTGCCTGTGTTGTGCCATAGTGGCTACTGTTTTGTTAGGGTGTCTTGTGAAAAACCTCGTAGCGTCCCTATGCAATCACACCTCGGAAGTGTTGATGTGCGTGGTTGGGTGCAAAGTTCCTTTGAACTTTTACGCGACTGGTGGGTAAAGGGCGAAACCTCTGCAGAGTGTAAAATCTATCATGATAGCCTTGCTCAAGGTCATGAGTGGCCTGGATCCTTTTTGATTAGAAGATGATGTTTATTTATGATTAATGTCACTCACACTTTATTAATTGGGTTGCAACTGGGTTTCATTCACTGTAATAACTTGGATAATGATAAAATGAACCAACTAAAAGTGCTAATGCAGTTCAGCCGTGTCTAGCCTTTTTGAGCCTTCATATACCCGTGCTATACTTGCTAAGTAAGACATTTACTTACGCTTGCTATTATTCAACAAAATCCCGAATGGGTAACAGATGGATCAGTGATACTTCTGAGCTGTGGTCAACCAGTCGGTGTCCCTGCGGACTTGAGGCTCTACCCGTCAAGAGAGTTAATACATAGACTTCTGCGGTGCTTTATTTAGGTAAACTCTGATGTAAAATGTTTTATTTGAGCATATGTACTCTGATTTTCCATATTTGTAAGTTGTATGTGTTCTGTGGACATCCTGGGCACACATATGGCAGCATTCAGGTTTCGGTGTAAATCCGGGTGTGACACCTGACTATTTGTGATGTGAGCAGAGGACTCATTTATTCAGCACTCATTTCTGTTGCCATCAACATCCAGTCATCAGAAATATGAGATGACAAAGTTCAGTTTCATTTATTCATCCATGCAATGTTACTTCATTACAACATACATCAATATAGAACCAAGGACAACACATAGAAAACACACAATAAACATGTTCATCCTCCACATCAAGTTCTCCAGCTTCTGCTCCAGGTTATTGTTGTTGATGGCGCCAATTGGGATTGGACTGTCCACTGAACCTATGTATTCTTCCTCATCCACCAAATGTGCCCCATTGGTCTGTCCAACAACTATGATGCCAAGATCCTTCAAATGCTGGAAGTACGCCTTCTCGAATCGATAATAAGCACACAACATAGGGAACTGCAAAAAAAAGGGGAAACAATCACAACTTAGGGAACTGGCTAGAACCCTAACTTCGCAAATTTGGGGGGAAAATTGTGCATCCGTACTCACCCCATTCCTCGGGCATTTGAAGAAGAGTCGTTCGTGGTTCTCATTGTCCTTCTTGGTCCGCCCCTCTACCACCCGAGCAAGGCCGCAATCCGGGCAAGGGATAAGTGGGAAGCCGCTCAGGTCACCAACTGGATCCTGATGGACTGAGGCAATGGGGCTGCGTTGCACACCTTGCAGCCTACTCCTCGCAAGTCCACATCCAGATGACTCCCCTAAATGAGACATGGCAAGCGGAGCAAGGGGAGAGAGAGCTTGAGGGAGGCGGGAGCAGCGGCGCGCGCCTTGGGGAAGACGAGCGAAGGAAAGAGGACAGACTGGGTGCACGAGATGCAGCTGGAGCAGTGCAGCTATACCGGGGAAGCAATGGGCATGGAGGTCAGTTCCCACCCCCCGCATGCGTCGGATCCAGCGTGGACAACCGACCTAGCCTGCCACGGATGCAAATATGGTATTTTAGTTGCAAGTTGTTTTGTTGCATGGTAAAATTATAGCGTCATCCGTTGAGCTGCTATCCGAGGAGGCGCCATCCGTTATAATGGTAAAAAGTTAAATATCCCCGGCGCAGGTGGAGGAGCAATGAGCGTGCGAGTCGAGAGGCCAGCAAGCATGGAGTCCAGGTGCGCTTGGAATGGATAAGCCTAGTGGTATAAACGTCAAGTCTACTGGTCGCCAAAAATTGATAATTTTTTATTGAAAAATTGTGACGGAATGCTATTTTCGATTAACGTTTACATCTTTAGATGGTATTTTATGAGGATGACATTTTTCAGTGATACCTTTTGGACGTTGTTGTGAGATATCTATACCCGGGGTACTCGTCACAATGGCTAAAACACTCTAAGAGTCACCACAACAACCAGTAGCAAAAACGAAGGAGAGCAGGGCACGTGGCGGCCTCCTAACCACTCAGGGTACATAGAAGGTGGGTCCATGTGGTGCTCCCCGACCTGTTGGGGATGGGGAGAGACTCATCTCTGCGCAAGCGTCCCCAACGGCTCTAGGGCTTGCAGGACGAAGGCTGCCTCCCCGACCACTCGAAGGGCATGGCTCGTAGCATAATAAGATAGGCCGAATGCCGCCCAGTGATTTGAGCAGGCCAAGTGATTCGACCTCCCCGACAGGAGGGCATTGTTGAGACGAAGGGCTCTGCTCACGAGCAGAGCGTCCCTAATCCCCTATGCTTTGGCTCGGGTTTGCCCGGGGAGATGGTGAACTACAGCGGGAACGACATGTGCCATTCCGGCCGGTTCATCTTTCCAGAGTGCTCGAGACAAGGTCAGCCCGGTATACGAGTAAAAAATTAATTGTATGAGTTGTAGTAGACAAGCAAAAGATAATTGTTGTATGAGATAGTTAACATGGCTTGTCTTATAGACAAGAAGTTTGTCTCTATTATTGACCTTGCTCTTATACGATCGTGGGTACCAGCTCTATACAATAAGGGTGTGATTGGTTAACTGGTCTAGCCTAAGTCTGGCTAAGAGTTATGCATGACCAGTCCAAGCCAGGCTTATATAATGCAATAGCCCTATGATTGGTTGCCTCGATATGTCTAGGCCTGCATTGGTTTGATCTTGATTGGTTGGCTGCATAGTTGTGTTACAATCACCAACTTTTTATAAGGGTGAGCTTTAGCTCTTCACCACCCCTCTGTCCTGTCGTCTTCTTCCCGTCGTCCCCCTCACCCCACCTCTTGCCCCCCCCCCCCCCGCTCCGTCGCGTGCCAATCCGACGTGCTGCTCCACTTCGCCGCGCGCCAACGCCCGACTCTGCCACCCCTACTTCATCGGCCTCACGCTACTTGCAGATGGGGATGGCCTCGCGACAATGCCGGCGCGGGAGCCCAAGGCGCGTGTCCTGGACTCCTGGTGGCCGACGGCGGCATCGGTGGGCTGGTGTTTGCGCTCGCCACCAGGCGGAAGGCGTTCGAGGTGTTGGTGCTGGAGCGGGATATGAGCGCCGTCCACGATGAAGGGAGGTACCGTGGCCCGATCCAGCTACAGAGCCACTCCGCCACCCCCCCTCATCGGGCTCACCCCACTGCAGCGCATTGGCGTCGGCCTCGCGCTCTCCGTTGTCGCCATGGCCGGCGCCTCGCTCACCGAGATCATACGCCTCCGCGTCGCCAGGGACGCTGTCGTCCCCGCCGGCGTTGGCTCATCCTGCAGTTCTTCCTCGTGGACACCGGTGAAGTGTCAGACCTGGTTAGCGGAGAGCATCTTTGTGGTGGTGACGCGCCGGGCATGGCCCCAGAAGCACCCATGGTTGGCGGTGCCCATGGTAGACTAGTCGAAGAAGAGGATACCGCCGGGCCGAGGCGGAGGAGGAAGACGGTGTCGTGGCGAGCGGCGAGGCCCGGCGGCGGCGGAGCGGGGTCTGGGGAGGTGGAGCGGGGCCGCTGCTACCGAGGGGGAGTAGGTCTGGGGAGCGGGCGGGGCATCGGCGCTTGACTCGATGGCGAGGAGATGGAATCGTGGGAGGTGGGAGGTGACTGGAACCCGCACATGGGCCTTATGCAGCCTGCATAAGCGGGGAACACACCTCCCCTGCGTTTCCGGTTATGCATGACGTACGCTGTCACACCCAGATTTTCACAAAAACCCAAATGCGGCTATATGTGTGCCCAGGAAGTCATAGTACACATATAGCGAACAAATATGGAAATCAGAGTACATATGCTCGAATAAAATAGTTTACATCAGAGTTTACCTAAATAAAACACAGCAGAAGTCTAACTCTCTCAACGGGTAGAGCCACAAGTCCACAGGGACACCGACTGGTTGACCACAGCTCAGAAGTACAGGAGATCCTCAACAAACTCAGTAGCAGTAGACTCATTTACTCCATCTGTTACCCATCCGGGATTTTGTTTAATAATGACAAGTGTAAGTAAAACATTTACTTAGCAAGTATAGCACGGGTGTGTGAGGGCTCAAAGTAAGGCTAGACACGGCTAAACTGCGTTAGCATTTTTAGTTGGTTCGTTTTAACATTGTCCAAGTTACTACAAGTGAAAGGAACCCAATTGCAACCCAATTAATAAAGTATAAGTGTCATTAAGCATAAATAAAATCATCTTTTAATCAAAAAGGATCCAGGCCACTCGTGACCCTGAGCAAGGCTATCATGATAGATTTACACTCTACAGAGGTTTCGCTCTTTACCCACCAGTCGCGTAAAAGTTCAAAGAACTTTGCACCCAACCACGCACATCAACACTTCCGAGGTGTGACTGCATAGGGACGCTACGAGGTTTTTCACAAGACACCCTAACAAGACAGTGGCCGCTAAGGTACAACAAGGTGGTGAGACTGTAGGCACCGAGATTGACTGACCCTTAGGGCGCAACGTGAGGGGGTCAATGGCATCCGAAGCACGGGCAACACATTCCAACAACAAAAATAAAGAGCACAACGTGCGGAGTTCCCGTACCACAAGGACTCCCAACACGGGACTGTGCCTAACGAGACATAGCTGACGGGGCTACCGTCCTTGGTGGAATCAAGTAACACCCCGCGCCTTGCTTCCCATAACGCCGTCGGCCGCTCCGGTAACCACTGGCAAGCTAGAGACGTACAAGCTACTTAACCAAGACCAGAGCCATAAAAGTTCTAGCGGTGGCGACAGGCTCCTGGGTTGCCGCTTTAAGAACCGGACCTTATGGAGGGACACTAGAAACAAAGCACGGAGCACATGCTCTAGTTCCCTAAACCATGTTGCTAAAAAGCAAGTTTTATCATTAACGTTAAAGTGAACCATTAAGTCAAGATTAATAATTAAATATTGATGATAGTAGCTGCGCATAGCAAAGTTTCTACCCATATGCAAAATTCCAAGGTAAACAAGGATAGGATAATCAAAACTAGGTACAACCTTAATGGTACATCAATTTAGACACATGCAAGTATGAAATAATTTAATACAAAGTGGGTAGGTAGCAAGGATTGTCCGTGATATAACTTGCCTTAAATTCAGTATAATCATTCATAGTCTTCAGCTCTTGATCTTCAAACTCTTCTCCTCAATAGCACTCGAAACGTGTTCCTTCTAGTCGAGCACACAAGTAGCTAAACAGGCAAACAAACAATAATAACTAAGAATAATACACCAATCAAAAGAAAAGGCTTTAAAAGGATGCACTAAAGGATAGGGCTTGATCAATTTTCGTCACCATCTGACATAGTCGGCTTGTTTATTTTATATCACGAGTTCTAGACATCCGATTAACGTGATTCCAATTGGGTTAGCTTCATAATTTGATAATCTATCTTCTGGAAAAATATCATAATTTTAGGAGCTACTGTCTAGAAACTACATAAGATTTAGTGCACCTTTCAGACTCTGTTTTTTAGGGTGAAAATCTCCGCTGTGACTTATTGCTATCCTTCACCTCCCTCTGATAGCTTATATTATAGGGTTTCGATCCTACAACAAGTTAAATAATACTTCTAATCGTAATTCATGTCGATATGAGTCTATTGCAATGAAAATGGGTTGAAATGAATCTAAAACGTGGAAACTATGGACTAAACAAGATTTCTGACGCTTAAAACTAGCAGGGGCTTTTCTACGAAAGGGTATAGACTAAACGAATATGGTAGAAAATTATAAGATTTGCTGAGGGTCTTACTGAAAATCTTGAGGCCAAAAACGACGGAAGGCTCGGCGCGACGACGAGATGAAGAATGGACAGTAGTGGAAGATATGATTGAAGAAGACTACCTTAGGGAATCCCAAACAAAGGGGCCTCCCTGTAAAGGAGTCGATGGTGTGCCTTTTCCAGAGGAGTGGTGGTTCGTATATATAGGGAGAAAACCTCTCGCTTCCACGTTCTTTAGCAATATGGGACTAAAGATGGGTTGCCCCTTCCAGGTTCATTAGCAATATGGGACTAAAGGTGGGTTGCCCCATTCCATTGCGAATGTGCTTTGAAATTGGCCCAATAAAGTGATGGGATGGATTTGGCCTAAAATTGGGTCAACTTTGGGCCAAGGCTGGTCTACTAAGATTTAGGGTGATTTTAATTTTCGGAATAATTATTTTCCTGGTTATAAAATAATTCCAGATAAGTCCAGAATTGATATTAAAACCATGAAAATATTCTGAAAATTCTAAAAATCCTAGGAAAAGTTCCAGAGATAGAGTTGGACATGAGAAACCCAAATAAAATATTTGGTGCTCATGAAAAAGATTTTAGCACCTTCCATAAATTGGAATTAGCTATAGAAAAATAGGAATAAATCCCAAAAAGTTCTGGAAAATTCTAATTAGGCTTGTAAACGTGTTTTTGAAAACTTTACACACATTAAGCCATTAAATGCAACCGGCATGAATACATGGCACTCAATATTAAACCTATGTTGCTTTATTTTGCCTTTAGAAAATAATTATTTCCATGTACTAAATTACCTGTTAATTTATATGAACCTCGGAAAATTTTGGAAAATTGAAAAAATTATTGTATTAATTTTGCTAACAAATCACATCCCAAAATCCAAAAATTTTGAGGTGTGACATACGCTCCATTTTAGCCCCGTGGAGCCTGGCTAAGAGCCGAAACAAGCAACCAATCAGCCCAGGGTGGCTTATCGGGGCCTGGCTAGCCACTTGTGCACCTAACCAATCAGCCCCGTACTGAACTGAGAGAATGCTCCCAGCATCAGCCTGTACTTGCATTATATTTGCTATATTTCACGCCGATAGGAAAGAAAAGCTGATTGGATAAAGGCCAGTGTGCTCCATGGATAGATATAAGAAATTTTCATTCCTGAACTGGTGTCCCGCACGTCAGTGGCTCGTTCTTGGAAACAACAAAAGAACACATACTTCATTCTCGCTCGTAGCACTGTCAGTACGTGCCTCAGTGGAATCTATGTACACTAGATCCTCATCGTGCCACGACCAAGCTGACTACCGGCGAGAATCCCACGACGTCGGTGACGGCATTGTCGATGATTTATATCGAGCACGTCTGCTAGGGGGTACCCCAGGAAGTAGATTCGTGGGTCTCGCCGAGTTCTAGAAACGATAGTGCATGAACAACACAAAGATTTAGACAGGTTCGGGCCGTGAGTAGCGTAACATCCTATGTCCTGTGTGCTTGATTGTATTGCACGTGAGTTGAGTTGTCTTGAGAGGGTCCCTACTCCACCTTATATATCCCGGGAGCAGAGTTACAAGTCGGTTACATAATCCTAGTCATATACAACAAGGAGTACTACAACATGGTACTTTAGGGAGTCTCCTAACAGTATACGACTAGTCTTTCCTAGTCAACTATGTCATCTTGCACCATAGCTGACTGATTTAAAGTAGCCGGGTTAAACCTTCCTTATTGAGTAGTTTAATCCCATGGATGAGTGGCCCTAGGGATCCTGGTCCCACAAGCCCCTGAGCATCTTGCGCCTTTGCTCCAAGTCTTGAATCTACTTCAATATCTCCAAGGCATCATCTTTAGATGATTCGAGTAGTTGGGGCTCAATTCTTCTTTGTAGAGTGGTCTACATTGGAGTGCATCTTTAGATGCACCCAATGGGTGTAGCCCCCGAGCTTCCGACTACTTTTTAAGTAGTCGGAGGTTCAAAAGCAATCTTCTATCTTTATCTCAAGTAGTTTAATGGCGTGCACCGAGTAGGTGCACCCATTGGGTATAGCCCCTAAGCTTCGAGTAGTTTTGTTAAAACTAGTCAAAGGTCTTCGTTTGAGTTAAGCCAAAAATTTTAGAAAATAAAATCCCGGATATTCCGATAGCAGCCCCCAAGCTTTAAAGCAAATATCTTTAGTTTAAATATCAAAGAAATCTTTCAAAAAACCTGCCAAAATTCAAAATCTCTAAGTATTCCGTCATTGGTGGTTAAGTTAGGAAGGTTATCCCTAAAGAACCGGCCCAAGTAACGAAATATGAGACACCATAGTACTGTGTCAAACAGTAACCCTAGCAACGGTTATAAATCATGAAGCGGTAAGCCTTATTTCATTATACGTCATTAAGTCTTGCAGCCGCCGTCGATCTCACAGAGCTTGATCTTGAGCCCCCGAACTTTAGTCCCTGAGCTATAGCCCTCGAGCTTTCGCAACCCTAGTACATTTCACCACCTATTTTCCTCCTAGAAACACCATGGGCAGGAAACAAGGAGCCGTGAAGAAAACCGACGATGCTGGATCCGCTCAGCCACCGGAGAAGAAATCTACAAGTAAAAGGGTGTCATTGATAGATCCAACTACCAAGGTTGACTTCAAAGATCCTCCTTGCCCTGCTAATGCTTGGAAGCAATGTACAGCCTCCACCGACGATCTCAATAATCTGGTGGAACAAGGTTTGCTCCTTTCTCAAGCAACTTTGGAGTGAAAATAATGCTGGAAACAACCCTTCCCAATAGAAAATAATGAAGAGGTTCCCCTCTTTCTTTCCTTCTACGAGCGAGGGGTAGGGTTACCGCTTTCGCCGTTCATGAAAGAATTTCTATCTTTTTACAAACTGCAACTCCACCACCCTAATCCAAATGGAATTCTCTATATCTTTGTATTTGTCCATGCCTGTGAGGCATTCCTGGGTATAAAACCAAGCCTAGCTTTGTTCCGTACATTGTATCACATCAAACCACAGCCCAACTTTCAGCGCACCGAAGTAGTCGGAGGAGCCGGAATTCAATTCCGCCAAAACATGCGGGCTAAGTGGTTTGACATGCCAATTATGGACTCCTGCGGAGATTGGAAAGTGTTGACACTTCTTACGGTCCACTGTCAGGACTGTGAATCCCAGTAATGGTGCAAGGAGTGTTCATTGGTATTCTTACGACACAGATGTAAATCCGCAAGCGCACAGATACTGATGTAGCATTTCACCCGGGAGTATTCCTAGGTATCGCATTTATTTCCTCAGGGAAGCAATGGATAAAGAGTATTGACTATTAATAAGGATGTAACTACTAATTGAAGTACCAGCTAACAAGGTACGGATAAAGGATAGAAGAGGAATGATATGCAGTGACACACACAAGGAGACGTCTGGGATAGATGATATAGATAGAAGAGCGGTCTAGCTAGTGGGAGGACAATGAGACAGAAAAGGATTCCTATATACTTCAACTGTCCTTAAGATATCTCCAGCAAAGATTACAGCTCTCTTTTCTAGTGTAATCCATGTTCCTTGAGTAGCGTTGAGTTGTTGTGTTTTAAAAAAGAGTTTGAAGGAAGAGAAAGATAATGCCACTTCATGGTTCAAGCTCTCACAATCCCAGGAAGATGAAATTTCTCAGCTCAAGCGCACCATAGAAGAAAACGAGAAGAACTCCACTGAAGAGCGAAAGATCCGCCAAGATTGGGAGCGTCAAGCCGTGGAAGCTGTGAAACTTGCACAGTCCAAACAGAAAGAAGTTGATACCTTGCTAGCTGAAAAGAAAAATATGGAAGAAGCCATTGAACCAATCCTGGGAATGTTAACTCCGAAAGGCACAGAGGCAAGCAACCAGACACTTTTGCACCGGCTACATCATGTACCGGAACAAGTATCAGAGTTTTGTTAATCAACTCTGAAGGAATGTACCAATAGACTCTTAGCTTTGGTAAAAGCGCATAATCCTGATGCCAAGCTGGAGATAAGGTATCTGCCTCTTGGTGCGATGAAAGAACAATATGAAGCACTGGTGGCCGAAACCGAGCCTATGGCCAACGAGTTCATTAGTTCTTTGGAACAATAGTGAAAGATCAATCGTGATGCCTGTAAATTGCTACAATTAAGTAGTCTGTAAATTATGATACCATGAAAGTAATCGATAGTTTTGGCTACGGTCAAGTAGTCATTTATTTTAATGCTGTTATTAAACAATGATTGTTGATCTACTACTTTGAAAGTAGTTCTATGATTCGCAAAGTATGTTTGCTGAAGGCATCAGACATTTTGTGTAGAATACTTGTAGCATAACTGCTTGTGGTCGTGATAGTGTCCATCTAGTCTCGGTAAGACTTGGTAGACTACTAGGGCAAGTCTACAATACTACTGTAGTAGTTCATGATATGGTGCGTGCCATGCCAGAGTACTTGTATACCAAAGAATTTTAAAGCAATATCTTCTGTCAAAGATTTTGCCTATGTTAGTCTTGTGCAGACATAATTGGTTGCTAGCGCAGAGCCATGGCATGATTTAGAGTAGTTTTATGCTTATTTGCATAAAAGAGCAGTACTAGTGTACGCTATCCATATCAAGGCAAAACTCTCAAGACTTCCTGTAATGCATAAATAAGAGGTCTGATGTAGTCCACAAAGGACACAGAGCAGAACAAAACCTTAGCCTTCCATTGAAGGTAGGATATCGAGAAAATGAGACTAGCGCCTACAACCGTGTATTAGTTGGGGTAGCTCTGCCAAGACTTTTGAGGTTTAGCGCCGCTTCTGCTTTGTGTTTTTAAAAGAGGAGCAGTCTTGACTTCTACGTATAAAATGAAAACTACTCTAAGTTCGGGATTTTTAAGCGACGAGCTATACACAGAGTCTCTCTAATGAGAGTATAGTTATAAGGTAAAGGATGTACTGCAGTTTTTAATTGACAGGGAGACCATAACTTTATTGGTGTTGTGGTCATCGGACGATACATTGAAGTTGTTACATAAACCCGTTTTATGGGTAAAATTTCCTCAAATGCTCGACGTTCCACACATTTTGTAAATCTTCACCTTCTTGAGTCTGGAGGCGATATGTTCCAACCCCCAATGACTTTCTTGACGAGGAACGACCCCACCCAGCGTGATATAAGCTTGTGTAGGTCGTCGGTCTTCTGCATGCGTCGCGATACCATGTCTCCTATGACGAAAGAACGAGGTTGGACAAAGCGTTGGTGGTAACGTCGTAAACCTTCGAGATAACGAGTATTCTGGATAAGAGCTGCCACTCGAGCTTCTTCAACGCCATCGACATCTTGGAACCTTTCTTGCTGGGCAATTTGTTCGTCGTAATTTTCCAGTAGTGGCGCTTCCCAAAGGAGATCAGCGGGTATAACTGCTTCAGACCCGTAGCCCAGAAAATATGGCGACTGTCCAGTTGCGCGGCTTGGCTGTGTTCGTAACCCCAAAGTATTGCTGGTAGCTCCTTGGTCCATTTGCCGCCGTATTTCTTCAGGGGATCATAGAGTCTGGGCTTTAGCCCTTGTAGTAATAAGTCATTAGCCTTCTCGACTTGTCCATTGGCACGTGGATGAGCAACCGAAGCATAGTGTTTCTCAATCGAGTACTTCCCACAATAGTTTTGGAATTCTTCACTTGTGAAAACTGATCCCAAGTGTGTTATAATCTCGTGGGGTACTCCAAATCTCTAGACGATTCCATCGAAAAAGTTGGTCAGGTTTTCTGCCCGTGCGTTTACCAGGGGCTGAGCTTCGATCCATTTGGTGAATTTGTAGATGGCTACAATAAGCCACTCGAAACCACCCGGAGCTTTAGCTAGATGGCCTACAAGATCGAGACCCCAACACGCAAAGGGCCAGGATAACGGGATTGTGTTGAGTTCATGAGCCTGTTTGGCGAAGAATTGGCAACCTTGGCACTTTCTGATGATGTCTTCTGCATCGGCCTTGGCTGATGGCCAGAAGAAACCAGCTCTGTATGCCTTTCTTACCAAAGTGCGAGAGGCTGCGTGGTTACCGCAGACACCTCCGTGAATTTCTTCTAGCAGTGCTTTTCCACGATCAGCCATGATGCACTTCATCAGAACGTTGACTGAGGCCCCACGTCGATAGAGCGTATTGTCCACCACTACATAGTTCACAGCTCTACGTCTGATACGTATTTGTGTTTTCTTGTCGTCTGGAAGTTTTTGATCCCTCAGATATTCGATAAACGGAGTCGTCCAATTGGAGTTGATAACCATGACCTGTAGTTCTGGTTGTTCGTGAACTAGAGTGGCCTCCTCAGTTGTTGGCTCCTTAATAGATGGCTGATGTAGTTCATGAACGAAGATCTTTGCTGGAACATCTGCACTTTTGAACCTAGCTTGGATAAAGCATCAGCGGCAACATTGTAGTCGCGTACGACATGATGAAACTCCAGGCCATAGAAGTGGCGCTCGAGTTTACGAACTTCTTTGACGTAGGCATCCATTGTCTCTTTAGAGCAGTCCTCATCCTTGTTGACTTGGTTGATAGCAACAGCGGAATCTCCATATACGCATAGACGTTTGATACCAAGAGAGGCAGCCAAGTGGAGTCCATGCAACTTGGCTTCGTATTCTGCTTCATTGTTGGTAACTTTGAAGAGTATCTGCAAAACATACTTAATTTGGTCACCTTTGGGAGATATTAATAGCACACCCGCTCCACCACCTTCCAGCTTCAGCGATCCATCGAAATACATGATCCAATGCTCTAGGCGAGTAATTGCCTTGGAGTGCTGGAGCTCCATCCACTCAACCGTGAAGTCTGCAAGGGTTCGTGACTTGATAGCCGTTTGAGAGGCGAAGTCGAGGTTGTACGCCGCTATCTCTACCTTCCATTTGCATATCCATCCAGTCGCGTCAGGATTATTAAGGATTTCACCTAAGGGAAATTTAGTCACCACAATTATGTGGAAGACCTGAAAATAATGCATTAGCTTCCTTGAGGTAATAAAGATCGCGTAGAGTAACTTCTGTACTTGAGGGTTGCGTATCTTGGAGTCGGAGAGTACTTCGCTGATGAAATATATTGGCCGTTGTACTGGGAATACATGGTCTTCCTCTTTGCGCTCGACCACAATGACCGTGCTGACTACGTGTGTGGTGGCCGCAATGTATAAATAGAGATGTCATCTTTGGTAGGAGCAACAAGCACTGGGGTATAGACAAGTAGGTTTTAAGTTGTTCAGTTGAATTGGTCTCGGTTCTTGAGTAGTTTGAAGAAAGGGAGTCCCTTGTCTCCAAGTCTTGAGCTGAATATGTTGAGAGATGCTATGCAGCCCGTGAGTTTTTGTACATCCTTGATGCTTCTAGGGGCTTCCATGTTAAGGATAGCTGTGATTTTGGAGGGGTTAGCCTCGATGCCTCTATGACTAACAATGAACCCGAGTGGTTTCCCTGAGGGAACACCAAAGACGCACTTGGTCGGATTTAACTTCCAGCGGAACGTTCTGAGGTTATCAAACGTTTCCTGTAAGTCGGCGATGAGTTTTTCTGGTTCTTTTGTTTATACAACCACGTCATCAACATACGCCTCTACATTGATGCCAATCTGGGATGATAAGCATTTCTGTATGGCTCGTTGGTATGTGGCTCCAGTGTTCTTTAATCCAAATGACATTGTCATGTAGCAGTAGGCGCCGAAGGGTGTGATGAACGAAATCTTGATTTGATCCTCCTTTTTCAGGGCTATCTGATGATATCCCGACTAGCAATCGAGGAAGCATAGTAGCGCACATCCGGCCGTGGAGTCCACAACTTGATCAATGCGCAGGAGACCCATGGGGTCTGGGGGCAATGCTTGTTAAGATCTGTATAGTCAACACACATCTGTCACTCATTGTTGTTTTCTTTTTGACCAGGATTGGATTGGACAACCACTCTGGATAAAAGACTTCTTTGATGAAGCCGGCCGCGAGTAGTTTGGTCATCTCTGCCTTGATCGCATCGCGTCTGTCTTGAGCAAAACGGCGTAGGCATTGCCTTTTAGGCTTCGCCTTCTCGTAAACCTTTAAATTGTGCTCGGCAAGCTCCCTAGGAACACCAGGCATATCATATGGTTTCCATGCAAATATATCTTTATTATCATGAAGAAACTTGACGAGCGCGTCTTCCTATTTACAATTTGTCTGTGTTAAGTAGTCGTGGCCCCGACACCAACCAGAAATGGGTTGTGTTCCCTCTCCAGATGGTTGATGCAGAAGGTAATGCAAGACACGGAGTTATCTTGGTTCCGGTCGTAAGACCGTACTTCCAGCGGGATGATGCGTGTAATGTATTATCCTGCACCGGACTGAAAGTAGTAGGGGATACAAGCAGGTTGGGAGAAGAGGCTAGACCTCCAAATCCCAAATGATTGAGGCAAAGTGCCAATATCATGGAGTGTGGAGTGCGCGTGAGAGTAGTCTCTTGTTCTGTGTTCGATTGTTTTTCTCTCTTTTCTGTTCGTGGGCGCGCCCTCTCCTTTTATAGGCCAAGGAGAAGGGGTTACAGGCGTGTGTTGCTATTCAGGCACAGTTGCAGCACAGTGGTAGGAGTGGCGCCGGGTGTGCTTCTTTGTCCTTGGTCGCTGTTACGCGGTATTTGCTGTCCTTGTGATCGATTCTTGTATTGGTGATGATGCCAGGATGTTGCTTCGAGGGTCCAAGGTGTCCTGCGTGCAGTAATAACCCACCCGTACGCCGGTTCGAGGGTCTCCCATGCCGCTGCACAGCCGTTTCTGTGGGAAATTACTGTGGGAGTTGGTAGCACAGCGAGTCGGAGTGACCCGGCTCTGTTCGTACAGTGGCGACATGTCTGCACAGCGCCAGGGATGGTCGCATAGTGCTCAGGATGGCCCGCCATGCCTCCGTCATCCTCTCCTCTTCTCCTGCTGCGTGCTCGAGGGTCTCTCCCGCCCGATGGAGGGCTTCGGGTCGTCGGAGTTGGCAGCACAGGAGCTCGGAGTGACATGCTCTGTTCGCACAATGCCGGTCTGCCCGCACACAGCCTCGGTTGGCAACATAGCGAGGGGAGTTGGCGGATGCGACAGGGGAGGGTCGTGGCTGTCAGGGTGGTATGGCGAGAGATTGGCCTTTTGACTTTGGATGCACGGCGGTAGTGAGCGTCATTAATTGTTTGTTGGAGCGGAGGTCTCGACTGAGGTGGAGCTCTCCCCATTTCGTGGGTTGCTCGAGGCTCGACCCTCAGGCCTCGACCGAGGCGGAGTTCTCCGATTCACTCGAGGGTTTGGTTCCCTCGAGCGAAGCGGAGATTGAGGTACGGGTCGAGGCGCCGCGTGGGTTGTCTTGACGGGTCTTTGTCCGTTGCTGGGCCGTGGGCCTTAATTTATGTTTCTCTTTTTCTGGTATGTCCATGGGTTTATTGTTTAATAGGGGCGATTATCCCATAGGTTTGGGTACCCCTAATGATCGCCCCCAACACAATCTAAATCGGCCCCTATAAGGGCAGTTTTGGACGAGTCGCTCATCTCAACGTCTATAGTTTTAAGCTGTACTTCTTCAAAGGGCTTGAAACTTGTGCTTGCGGGCTTCTTGCTTGGGACCTCCTGGTCTTCTTCTTTTGACTTCTTAGTCAGGGTGAGTACTTCCAGCATCTGGATAGGGACTTGCGAGGTGGCAGCAAACTCCACTGCTTCCACGTCACAGTTGTAACCGATCTTCAAATCACCTTTTAGGGAAAGAACTCATTTAGGAGCGGGCATTTTGAGAACAAGGTATACGTAGTGCGGAATCACCATGAACCTAGCGAGGGCTGGACGCCCAAGGATCACATGATACGAGGTCTCAAAGTCTGCCACTTCGAACTTGATGTATTCTGTCCTGAAGTTGGCTTCTATCCCAAAGGTTACTGGGAGTGTGACCTGTCCCAGGGGGATTGCCGCATTGCCGGATACGATGCCGTAGAATGGAGATTATGTGGGACTTAGGTGTTTGGTGATATCAAGTCCCATTTTGGTGAAGGTCTTCGCAAAGATGACATTGAGCCCATTGCCTCCATCGATGAGGACTTTGGTCAGTCTGGCTTGTGCCACGACTGGGTCCAAAACCAACGGATATCTGCCTGGGTTGGCGAAGTTGGTCCACTGATCTTTCCTGTAGAAGGTGATGGGGACTTCGGACCACTTGAGGTACGTCCGGGTGGCTGGTTGTATTGCCATGATTTCGCGGAGCGATAGTTTCTTTGCCCGCTTTGACTGGTTTAGGGACTCGCCACTGAACAGGACTGCTACTACGTTCTCGACTTGGGGAAAACCATTGTCATGGTTTTTGTCATCCTTCTTGTCGTCTTCTTTGCCGACTTTTATTGGTCCTTGCTTATCGAATTCTTGTTTAAGGTCAAAGCAGTCGGCCATCTTGTGTCGTCCGTTCAGATGATATGGGCAGGGTCCGTTCATCACTTTGTCAATAGAGACCATGTTCTTCTTCCGCGCGGGACACTCAACTACCGTGACAGTGTTGTCTGGCTTGCGCTTTTTATTGTCGTGGTTGAAGTCATGGTTGTTGTGCTGCAGCGATCTTTACCATCTCTGTTGTAGTTATTGTCATTATTGATGCTGTCATGACGCCTGTAAAAGCGCTCGCGCTCACGGTCGTCTTGATCGGCCCATTCGGCTGCCATGCGTCGTAACTCTGGAATAGGTGTTGGGCGTCGTCTGCCGAACTCACGATGTAACTCTCTGGCGTAAAATCCGTTATGGAAGCAGTCAATGACCTCTCGGTCAGATATGTCCACGATTGTTGCTCTTTTTCGAAGAATCTCTTGATGAACTTGCGCAGGGTTTCACTTTTATCCCGTTTACAGGCTGCCAATTCAAATCGGGTTCCGGACCGAGACCAGGTTCCCTGGAAGTTGGCAGTGAACTTCTTGGTGAGGTCTTCCCAGGAATCGATGGACACGGGGCGGAGGCCCTCGAGCCATGTGAGCGGAGTAGTATCCATCATGATGGGGAAGTAACCAACTTTACGTCATTGGATCCCCCCGCCATCTGGATTGCAGTCGAGTAGACTCTCAGCCATTGTTCAGGGTCTTGTTTTCCCGTGAATTTCTCGATGCCGGTTGTCTTGAACTTGCTAGGTAGCTTGATCCTCTTGATGCGGCTGGAGAAGGCTGGGAAGCCATCATACTTGTCTGCTGGTGAACGGTTACGTCCGCGGTGACCATCGCTGCGGTCGGAGTCGTAGTGGTAGCCACGATTATCCGAGTTGTGGCTTGGTGAGTTGTCAGGTCTTGACCGTCCACGATTGTGGTCGTGGTCCTTGTCATGGTCTCGTCCACATGCAGGGCGTTCACCGTCGCGATTGTTATCATGGGGAGGATCGTTGTTGCGTGGTCGATGATCCTGACGTGAGGTAGACGAGTGGTTCTTCAAGATCGAAGTCGGTCTTGAAGTGGGCACAGCAGGTTAAGCGTGCGGCGTTGTCAGGGCTGTCGCTCAGTAGAATCGTGAAATCGTCGTCTTTGTTGTCCTCTGATGGCTTAGAAGCCGGCTCAGAGTGCTTGCGGCGTTCCATGGTTGGACTGTCGACCTTGAATGTGTGTTCGTTGTACTCCGCGGTGTAGATATGTTGATATGTAGCCGTGGCTTTGGTGACTCCGAGTGGGGATCGATTCGGGGGGTTGTCCGATGGCGTAGCCAGCTCAGAGTTCCCAGCTCCTTCCATAATTGGAAGCGAGTTATACCAGATCTCGTCTTGGGTAGTCCTGATCGGAGTCGGAGTCGGGGTCGAAGTCGAGCTCGAAGTCGTGCGACATGTCGGAGTCGAGATCGAAATCGTTGCCGAAGTAGTCATCGAAACTTGTGTTTCGACGAGATCGCGGAGCGGCTCCAGTGGAGACGCCATCATCGGGTACGTGCCTGGACTATCCGCAAGGAAACTTGCGAAACCACCCTTGCCATCAGCGACGAAGGTCCATGCGCCGACGACGAAGGTTGCACCTTCCTCGATGTCGTAGATGTTGAAGCCTGATCCCATCGCGTCTAATGGTGAGCTTTCGGCGAGTAGCCCCACGGTGGGCGCCAAGTGTCGACGATTTATGTCGAGCACGTCTGCTAGAGGGTACCCTAGGAAGTAGATTCGTGGGTCTCGCCGAGTTATAGGAACGATAGTGCACGAACAACACAAAGTTTTAGACAGGTTCGGGCCGCGAGTAGCGTAATACCCTACGTCCTGTGTGCTTGATTGTATTGCACGTGAGTTGAGTTATCTTGACGGGGTCCCTGCTCCTCCTTATATATCCAGGGAGCAGAGTTACAAGTCTGTTACATATCGAGCACGTCTATCTGGGGGTACCACAGAGAGTAGATTAGTGGGTCTCGCCGAGTTCTAGGAATGACAGTGCATGAACAACACAAAGATTTAGACAGGTTCGGGCCGCGAGTAGCGTAATACCCTACGTCATGTGTGCTTGATTGTATTGCACGTGAGTTGAGTTGTATGGTCTTGCCTTTAGGCCTCTGCCATTAGGCCTACCGAGCTAGGGACCCCTGCCCTCCTTTATATATCCCAGGGGGCAAGGTTACATGGCAAGTATCCTAGTCGGTTACAATATGTGAGTCCTAGTTGGATTACACGAGTAGTTCTACTAGGACTCGGTCTTCTATCTTGAGGGTACCCGGGGATGTATATCCGACAAGCCCCCGAGCATCTTGCACCTTTGCTTCAAGTCTTAAATCTGCTTTTAACATCTTCGAGTAGTTGGAGCTAAGTCCAAGACGCTCAAGCCTTCTCTGTAGAGTAGTTTATATTGGAGTGCATCTTTAGATGCACCCAATGGGTGTAGCCCCCGAGCCTCCGACTACTTTTTAAGTAATCGGAGGTTCAAAAATAGTCTTCTATATTCATCTCGAGTGGTTCAATGGCGTGCACCGAGTAGGTGCACCCATTGGGTGTAGCCCCCGAGCTTCGAGTAGTTTTGTTAAAAGTAGTTGAAGATCTTGAATAGATCAACAATAGGCACAAAAAATGTGTACCCCTTGAGTGTAGCCCCCGAGCCTTGAAACGAATGGTTTACATTCGGTCCAAGGGTCAAGAACATAGTCTTCGAGTTGTTGTAATATGCAAGCACCGACTAGTTTAAAGTACTCGGCTGGCATTGTAAGGCCGCGCCGTTTGAGTACCAACTAGCTCCAGTACTTGTCTTCATGTCTTGGCTTGTACTGTGTAGCCCCCAAGCTTCAAGCGACTGGTTGAAGTACTCAGCATGTGAGCACCGACTAGTAAAAGTACTCAAGTGGCTCCGTGATCATGTTATGAATATTTCAACTGGTAACCCTGCAATTTAAATATATAGGATGAGTAGTATCCGATCTAAAAAAGTAAATAATAACATTTGTAATGCATGTTTAAACTTGTTGCATGTGGTAATGCATGTAAAGCATATTTTTTAAATAAGCTGATAAAATTATTATAATAGCATATAAAGCATGTGGTAATGCATGTTTAAACTTTTTAAGCTCATTGCTCTTGTTATACTCGTAACCACTCAATAGTAGCCCTGTTACGTTTAAAAACTTGGTATTGCTTAACCAGTCCTTTTAAGGTGCATAGGTGTTACGAAAGAACCGAAGATTCACGAATTAAGGTGCATGCTACTGAGCGGTTTGGTCGTTAAGAGTGCAGAGAAATAATAAAGCAGTCGATTAGGACTTTTCTCCTGTAGGAGAGACCGCGCGAGGGTTTGTAACCCGTTGGCGAGATGTCAAACGAGGTATTCTTTTTAGAATAGTCGGCTCATGGCCAAGTATATTTTTAAACAAGCTGATAAAATTAATATCAAGAAAATAATTATTAAATAAGACTTAGCTTGATGCGCGGACGATTGTCGACGAAACCGTGGCGATCGTTGTTGAAGTCGACTAGTCGAAGTTAATTTCGACTAGTTGCTGATGGCGCGGTAACCGATCTCGTCTAGTTTTAACTAGGCGAGACGAGTAGTCGAAGTAGCCGATCTCGACTAGTTTTAACTAGTCGGGATGAGTAGTCGAAGTAGTCGTACGACGAGTCGATACAGCCGGATGTCGATGTAACTGACTAGTCGGAGTCGATTCTGACTAGTCTGTGATCTTGCGGGAGTTTGTCGACTAGTTCCGGATGAACCCGAGTAGTTATATCCATCGTGGAGGACTGGAGGTGTACGGAGGCCGAGCAGAGTTGTGGGCGATTAGTCTTCGTATTCTTCCAATTGCTTGCTTGCCTCGTACACTGTGTCATGCATGGCCCACTAATTAATTAATTAGCATTGCTCAGCAATATATGCACGCAGCTCGCGCATGAATCAATGTCCAGATGTGGATATTCTCTTGATGCCTGATCCGCTGTAGCTCTGACTTGATATATATATATATATATATATTTATATGCGCGTGTGTGCGCACGCGCAGCTTTGAACGAAACTACCAAACGTAGCTTTAGAATCCGACTGCGACTACATGCAAAATGGCGACAAATCAGAATCCAACCCGAATATGGTCTTGCTGCAACAGCCAGAAAAAAATATGAAATTGTACTCCGATCCGACTTGGGCTCAAGTTGGATATATAAGAATCTCGCCAAGTAGCCGCCTCTGATCAAGTCGTCGTGATGAATCCGGCCATTGATGAATGCCAAGCTCACCTGATGATCATAGCGCCTTTCTGTACGCGACGTTAAAGTTGTAGATGATTGGTCCATCAAGCTCACCCAATGATCCTGCGATATGCCATTGATGTTGAAGTTGGATCCCATCGTGCCTAATGTTGAGCTTCGGCGAGTAGCCCCACGGTGGGCACCAAGTGTCGATGATTTATATCGAGCACGTCTATCTGGGGGTACCCCCGATAGTAGATTAGTGGGTCTCACCGAGTTCTAGGAACGACAGTGCATGAACAACACAAAGATTTAGACAGGTTCGGGCCGCGAGTAGCGTAATACCCTACGTCCTGTGTGCTTGATTGTATTGCACGTGAGTTGAGTTGTATGGTCTTGCCTGTAGGCTTCTGTCTTTAGGCCTACCGAGCTAGGGACCCCTGCCCTCCTTTATATATCCTAGGGGGCAAGGTTACATGGCAAGTATCCTAGTCGGTTACAATATGTGAGTCCTAGTTGGATTACACGAGTAGTTCTACTAGGACTCGGTCTTCTATCTTGAGGGTACCCGGGGATGTATATCCGACACTGGTCACTACGAGTCCTGACGGGAGGTAGACGAGTGGTTCTTCCAGATCGAAGTCGGTCTTGAAGTGGGCACAGCAGGTTAAGCGTGCGGCGTTGTCAGGGCTGTCGCTCAGTAGAATCGTGAAATCGTCATCTTCGTTGTCCTCTGATGGCTTAGAAGCCGGCTCAGAGTGCTTGCGGCGTTCCACGGTTGGACTGTCGACCTTGAATGTGTGTTCGTTGTACTCCGCGGTGTAGATCTGTTGATATGTAGCCACGGCTTTGGTGACTCCGAGTGGGGATCAATTCGGGGGGTTGTCCGATGGCGTAGCCAGCTCGGAGTTCCCAGCTCCTTCCATAATTGGAAGCGAGTTGTACCAGATCTCGTCTTGGGTAGTCCTGATCGTAGTTGGAGTCGGGGTCGAAGTCGAGCTCGAAGTCATGCGACATGTCGGAGTCGAGATCGAAATCGTTGCCGAAGTTGTCATCGAAACTTGTGTTTCGACGAGATCGCGGAGTGGCTCCAGTGGAGACGCCATCATCGGGTACGTGCCTGGACTATCCGCAAGGAAACTTGCGAAACCACCCTTGCCATCGGCGACGAAGGTCCATGCGCCGACGACGAAGGTTGCACCCTCCTCGATGCCGTAGATGTTGAAGCCTGATCCCATCACGTCTAATGGTGAGCTTTCGGCGAGTAGCCCCACGGTGGGCGCCAAGTGTCGATGATTTATGTCGAGCACGTCTGCTAGGGGGTACCCTAGGATGTAGATTCGTGGGTCTCGCCGAGTTATAGGAACGATAGTGCACGAACAACACAAAGTTTTAGACAGGTTCGGGCCACGAGTAGCGTAATACCCTACGTCCTGTGTGCTTGATTGTATTGGACGTGAGTTGAGTTATCTTGAGGGGGTCCCTGCTCCTCCTTATATATCCAGGGAGCAGAGTTACAAGTCGGTTACATGATCCTAGTCGTATACAACAAGGAGTACTACAACAGGGTACTTTGGGGAGTCTCCTATGAGTATACGACTAGTGTTTCCTAGTCAACTATGTCGTCTTGCACCATAGTCGACTGGTTTAAAGTAGCCAGGTTAAACCTTCCTTATCGAGTAGTTTAATCCCGTGGATGAGTGGCCCTAGGGATCCTGGTCCCACAGGCATCATCGACGCGGTACTCGCTGTCATGGTGCCTGACGACGCGGTGGTCACCGACGACAGTCATGGCGTGCTGACCTGCTTGATGGCCACGTTCAGGAGCGGGCTGCGCCTCCGCCTCTCCCGCTCCTTAACTAGCTGCGCTGCCACCATGTCCACCTTCTCGACGTTCGTCCGCTCCGACAGCCTCCGTCCGGCGAACAGCACCGACTCCACGTTTCGCTGTGCCAGCATCGCTCCCGCGGTCGTGGCCGTCGTCTCTACGTTCAGCGGCGTCATTAGAGCCTTGCCGGCCTGGATGCGCACGTAGTTGCCTCCACACGCGTGCCCGAACGACATGGCCACCGATTCGTCCACCATGTCCGTGATGTCCTCGGCGGTGACGCGCGCCAGATTGCGCGGTGATGGTGAGTGTGTCGGCATTGGCGTGCTCGACCCGCAGGAGGAGATGGTGGTGGACGCTCCCGGTGCCGATGGAGAGGAGGAGGATATCCTCGACGCCGGTGGCGAGGGGAACTCCTGCTTGTTGAAGAGCACGTGGGTGATCGCCGCGGCGGCCGGGTTGCCCATAGCCGCCATGCCACCTCACACCGTGGTGATGGCCATGAGACCGTCCACCAACCTTACCAGAATGACCGTGCCGCCGGAAGCGTAGGTGGCGGAGCAGACGTCGCGGAGGCGGAAGTCGAGGCCGTCGCTCTCGACGACGTCGGCGCGGGAGAACACGAAGGGCGCAGCCATGGCGAGGTCGTAGCAGGGCACGAGCAGTGGTGCCACGATGTATCTGAGCGTCGCGTCGCTAAAGACCCGGCGGAACGCACGGTCCCCGCATTGCGTGCCGCAGAAGAGCTTTGCCCATCGCCCACGACTCCTTCCTCCCGATGCCATTGGCCATGAACGCGAGCGCCTCCTGCGCCGAGTTCCGCAGCCGCCCGTCGATCGGGGCCCCTCAGGAACAGCATCGCCGCAAGCACGCCTCCCGCGCCGGCGCCAGCGACCAAGTCAAAGAACTCGGCCACACGGACGTGGGGGTCACCGGTCTGCTTTGGCAGCCCGGCCTCGAGCCTAGCGAGCACCGCGACGGCCAGGAGCGCGTCCTCGGCACCGACGCTGCAACCGTCAATGGCCAGCACCCGCACGCGCCCACCGTTAAGGAATGGTCATGCCGGCGTCCCGGGGCCGCAGGACAGGCCACACCCGTTGGCGGCGCCGAAGAGGAACTTGCTCTCGAGGAGCGAGAAGATCTCGTAACTGAGCTTGTCAATGCCCATGGCTTTCGCAGGTGGCGACGGCATTGTCGCGTACGCTTCCATCAATGATCAATCTCTCGGGTACAGCGGGCAGCAAGGTCACAGGTAAAGTAGAGGAGTAATGGTAGGCCTATTTGTTTCATCAACGTGGAAGTGAGTTGGGTGTTGTAATCTGAATCTTTTGACTATGGTAGCACAATGTAATTTGAATCTTTTGGCTACGTAATCTTGCAGTTGTGAACTAAATGTTAATCAACATATTGATTTCCAATTATATGTTTGACCATCTGTGATAGCAAAAGATGATGACTTCACTTCTTAACATCACACAACAACATAAGTTATTCACATACATGCACCAGATGGTTCACATAGCAACATAAGTTGTTCACATACAGGCACCAGATGGTTCACATAGCAACAGAATTTGTTCACATACAGGTAGTCTTCTCGAGCTTCTTTTTGACAGGCATCTTCTTCTTCTTAGGGGACTTCTTCTTCTTGGGTGGCATTGGTTTTTTTTCTTCTTTTGTTGTGAGGGTCCAGCTTCACATTCTGGTCTTTTCCTACATCACATACACACAAGGTAGTTGGTACAACATAATCATAGCAAGAAATTAGTAAATAGTTGTAAGAGGGTGATAAATACCTCTTGTTTGTTGCAGCAGTTTCTCCATCTTCTCCTTGTTGTGCCAGCTTGCAAGTCTTGGTGAAGTGTCCAAAACCTCCACACCTCTTGCATCTAACCTTCTTCTTGGTGGCATTTTTCTCCAAGCTTCCTCATATCCTTAGCTTCTTAGGCCTTCCTGCTGCTCTTTTAAGAAGAGGTGGCAACACTTTGAATCCAAGGTCGACAACAGGCCACTGGGATCTGTCTGGCATTGGTTCAACTCTCCCTGCATATGCAGCCCTGAACCTAGCAACTGAATAGTATTCATGAACAAAGTCTGAGATTTTAAGACCTCTGTTGGACAAAATCCATGCCAATGCATGTCTGCATGGTTTTCCTATCAGTTGCCATTCTCTGCATGAACACTTGTGGTTGACCAAGTCAATAGTGTGCCTTCTGTTGTTGTTTCACTGGTCAATAAGTGTGACATCTGCCAAATCTGGATCATTGACTACAACTTTAACAACTCTCAGATTCTTGCTAATTGTATTGAGATCCTTCATGACATTAGGTAAGATCCCATCTGCCATGTCCATGCCCATGCCAATCAGCTTTCTAAGGTACCTTTTCTCTGTTATCAATTCTCTTAGAGAATCCACCAACTCATGAAGAAGTAAGCCTTTGAACTTCTTGATCTGACTATTGAAACTTTCAGCTACATTGTTTGTCAAGTAGTCACATTTACTGTCCTCAGAGAACCCACATATGTACTAGATCCTTGGATGAAATTCCTGCAGGTACTCTATAGCATATGGAGCAATCTCATATATTTTCTGCATGTGCCACTTAAACAGACCCTCGGTGTAGCTTCTAGTAGCAAGATACAAGTGCTCAGTGAACACATCCCCACTATAATGCTTCATGAAGTTGCCATATGAATGCCTCATACATTCTCTGTATTCAGCTTCTGGAAAGACAGCCCCTACAACATTTTCAAGACATTTACAGGCATCAGTGCATATGACTAATCCTGCAGGTGATCCCACTGCTCTACGCAGTTGTTGCATGAACCAGGTCCAATTGTCTTCAGTTTCAGCATCAAAAACAACATATGCAACATGATATAACCAACTGTGACCATCTACACCAGTAGCTAAAGCCAACTGTCTAGTGTATTTACCATTCAAAGTACTTGCATCAACTCCTAAAAAAGGTCTACATCCATCTAAGAAACGATCTATACATGGCTTAAGAGCAACAAATATCCTCTTAAAGCGCTCCTTGCCTTTCCCCTCTAAGTCTATCTCAACAATTGACCCGGGGGAACTAAGCTCTAACTGTGCTTTCCAATTGAATAACATTTGGAAACTTTCTTCATATTTACCATGAATTTGTTCTAGTGTGTAACACCCAAAAATTGACTATTTAAATTTTTTAGTAATTAATTAGCTTTTATTTAATTTGTTCATAATTAATATAGGCTAAATACAATATTTATGAATATTAAAATCAAATATAAGTGATAGAATTATTTTTGTTGCATTCATGATGTTGCATTTAATTTTTGTAATGCTTGTGATTCAAACAAGGATTTCAATTTATTTAAATTCAAATTTGAATCACCTTGTTTGGAGCTCTAGAAAAGTTGTTTAAGTCGGAGTCCCTTTTTGCTCCCTGAACTATCCCTTTGATTCACTTTCGCTCCCTCTATTTCTCTCCCAACCGCGCATCTGGCCCAGCAGCGGCCCATCTCTATTCCCTCCCCAGATCGGCTCAGCTCCTCCTCCCGAGCCGGCCCACTTCTCTCTCCCCGGCCCAACTCGCCGCCAGCGCGCTCCGTCTGGCCCAGCTTCCACTTCCCCTCTCCCACCGACAGGCGGGGCCCGCCTGTTAGCTCTCTCTTCTACCCCTTTCCTTCATTCCCTCTCCCGCGCTGTGGGCCCCTGCCGAAGATTCCACGAAGCACCCGCGCCCACTCCTTTCCTTCCTTGTCCCGCGCGCGCTTGGCAAGCTCCTCCCCGCAAGGAAAGCTACGCCGGCCGCCGATTTGCCCCCCCCCCCCCCCGATCCTCGGCACGAATGCTTAACCCTCCCTCGGAGTATAAACCCCACCTACCGAAGCCCCAACCCCTCATCAGCCCTCGCCCCGAGCTCCCCTAGCCGCAGCGCCCTCCCCTAGCCGCAGCGCCCTCCCCTCGCTCCACGCCCAAGCGCCGCCGCCCCGATCCGCCGGCCGTCGTCGAGCCCCTCCCCCAACGCCGCCCTCGGGGACGAGATTCATCTTAAGGGGGTAGGTTTGTAACACCCAAATATTGCCTATTTAACATTTTTAGTAATTAATTGGCTTTTATTTAATTTGTTCATAATTAATATAGGCTAAATACAATATTTATGAATATTAAAATCAAATATAAGTGATAGAAATATTTTTGTTGCATTCATGATGTTGCATTCAATTTTTGTAATGCTTGTGATTCAAACAAGGATTTAAATTTATTTAAATTCAAATTTGAATCACCTTGTTTGGAGCTCTAGAAAAGTTGTTTAGGTCGGAGTCCGTTTTTGCTCCCTGAACTATCCCTTTGATTCACTTTCGCTCCCTCTATTTCTCTCCTAGCCGCGCATCTGGCCCAGCAGCGGCCCATCTCTATTCCCTCCCCAGATCAGCCCAGCTCCTCCCCCCGAGCCGGCCCACTTCTCTCTCCCCGGCCCAACTCGCCGCCAGCGCGCTCCGTCCGGCCCAGCTTCCACCTCCCCTCTTCCCCTCTCCCACTGGCGGGCGGGCCCGCTTGTCAGCTCTCTCTTCTACCCCTTTCCTTCTTTCCCTCTCCTGCGTTGTGGGCCCCTGCCGAAGCTTCCACGAAGCACCCGCGCCCACTCCTTTCCTTCCTTGGCCCGCGCGCGCTTGGCAAGCTCCTCCCCGCAAGGGCCGGCCGCCGATTTGCCCCCCCCCCCATCCTCGACACGAATGCTTAACCCTCCCTTGGAGTATAAACCGCCCTACCGGAGCCCCAACCCCTCATCAGCCCTCGCCCAAAGCTCCCCTAGCCGCAGCGCCCTCCCCTCGCTCCACGCCCAAGCGCCGCCGCCCCGATCCGCCGGCCGTCGTCTAGCCCCTCCCCCGACGCCGCCTCGGTCAAATCCGCCCTGAGAAGAGCCTTGAACAAGGGTAAGGAATCTCCCCCGCCGTTTCCCGCACTCCCTCTCGCTCCCAAATGCGCCCGCACACCTCGCCGGAGTTGGCCGCCCGCCGGTCCCTGTCGTCAGCCGCCACGGTGCCCCTACTGCCGTCCCTAGCCCCCTAATTGAACTCGCCACGACCTCCACTTCCTCCCTGGCCAAGTCCCGTAGCCTCTGGTGGACCGTAGCTCGATTTGAGCTTCGCTCCGGCGAACCTCACCGCGAAAGTCGGCGGCGCCACCGCGCTCTCCCCTGCCGTCGACCGCCCTCCCCCCCTCCGCTGATCCAGCCGAACCACCCGATCCTGATCCGACCGCTCGTATTCGCCCCGGCCCGAGTCAAAGTTGACTCGTACCGGTCAACCATGGTTTTTTTCTAAAGAACCCCTCGGTTTCAATCGAATCAACCCGCCGTCCATCACCTTTGAAAAATAATTACAACTAGGTCCTATTTGTCACAGAAGACCCCCTGAGCTTTTGAAAAATAGAACCCGCGGTCCTTAGTTTAGTTTTTTGCGCATAGGCCTTCGGGTTTTAACGCGTAATTATGCATAGGTCCCTGTTTTATTTCAAATAAGCCCCTAGAAACTTTTTAAACTTGTCAGCAGGTCCCTAGAACTTAGAAAACTCATATCTTTTTCGTTTTAGCTCCGATTAGTGTGATTTTCACGCTCATGTGTTCGTAGTGAAGCGTAGAATTTTTCTAGAAGCTTTATTTGTACTGTTTCTACTATTTGGTGTATTGTTCTAATAGAATATTATTTGTTTGCATGTATTGGTTTGCTTGCTCGCTTGTATGGTGATTCGTGTCCGGTCGGTGAGCCATACGCTTTGGACTTCGAGTTCGGTGAGGACTTTCCGGAGCAGGACCCACAGCAGCAGCAGCAGCCGCCCTTCAATGAAGGCAAGTTATAGCACGGACAATCCTTGCTACCCAAACACACTCTTTATATACATTTACTTTCATATGCATGTGTCTAAATTGATGTCCTATTAAGGTTGTACCTAGTTTGTTTACTCCTATCCTTTGATTACCTTGGGTTTATGCATATGGGTAGATTTTGCTATGCGCAGCTACTGTCACCATTATTTAACTGTTAATTTTGACTTAATGGTTCACTTCAACATTAATGATAAAACTTGCTTTTTAGCAACTTGGTTTAGGGAACTAGAGCATGTGCTGTGTGCTTGCTCTAGTGTCTCCCCGTAAGGTCCGGTTCTTAAAGCGGCAACCCAGGAACCTGTCGTCACCGCTAGAACTATTATGGCTCTGGTCTTGATCAAGTAACTTGTACGTCTCTAGCTTGCCAGTGGTTACCGACGGGCCGACGGCGTTGTGGGAGGCAAAATGCGGGGTGTTTCCGGATTCCACCGAGGACGGGTGATCCGTCGGCTAGGTCACGTTAGACCCAGTCCCGTGCTGGGAATCCCTGTGACGGGGAACTCCACACGTTGCGCATGGATGGGTGTGATGCCCGCGCTCTGGACGCCATGGACCCCCCTATGGTGTGACTCCGTAGGCGTACGTCGATCTCGGTGCCTATGGTCTCACCGCCTTGTAGTACCCCAGCGGCTACTGTCTTGTTAGGGTGTCTTGTGAAAAACCTCGTAGCGTCCCTATGCGGTCACACCTCGGTAGTGTGATTTGTGAGGTCTGATCCACCTCCGCGTGGTTGGGTTTAAAGTTCGTATGAGCTTTTACGCGACTGGTGGGTAAAGGGCGAAACCTCTGCAGAGTGTAAATTTATCATGATAGCCTTGCTTAGGGTCACGAGCGGTCTGGATCCTTTTTTATTAGAAGATGATGTTTATTTATGTTTAATGTCACTTATACTTTATTAATTGGGTTACAACCGGGTTTTATTCACTTGTAGTAATTTGGTCAATGTTAAAATAAACCAACTAAAAATGCTAAGGCAGTTAAGCCGTGTCTAGCCTATTTTGAGCCTTCATACCCGAGCTATACTTGGTAAGTAATTGTTTACTTACACTTGTCATTTTATTCAACAAAATCCCGGATGGTTAAACAGATTGGGCTGGGCATGAGTCTGCTGCTGAGTTTCTAGAAGATATACCGTACTACTGAGTTGTGATCTCCCAGTCAGAGTCCCTGTGGATTGTGGCTCCATTAGTTGAGAGTTTTATTAGTCTTCCGCTGTTATTGTTTAGATCATTTATGAAGCACTCTGATGTAAACGTTTTGTTTAATGAAGAATTTATTCTAGCATATGTTCTCTGTTTATCATATTTGTTTGCTATATGTGTACTATGACTTTCTGGGCACACATATGGCCGCATTCGGGTTTATGTGAAAATCTGGGTGTGACATAGTGCCACCTTCATACCTGACCAAGCTTTGGAGTACTTGATCCTAATCTCATAATCTTCTTCCAGTTTCTCCTTGGCATCAGTTGGACCCTTTTGTGGATTCCTCTGCAACCAATCAGCTAGCCTATCAGCACACCACCCTTGTGATGCCATCTTGCCTTCCCTCAACTTGGTAGTAGCACAATTGTGATATACTGGGAGTACTTTAATCTGCAGAAGACAATATAGCATGTCAGTACATAAAGACACATCAACACATGATAGTACATACCTCAATTGTCTTCTTATCATATATCCTAGAAGTATGAATGCGCCATGGACACCCCTCTACAGCACAATGGGCAATAAATCTTGTCTTGTCTGTTTTTAGGCGAGCAAACTCAAAACGCACCTTGACAGTGTAATGCCTTATTGCTTTTCTGAAGGCTATGATGTCTGAAAACTGAGAGCCTTTGGAAATATTTGGATTTTCAGGGTCATAAAGACATGGATCTCCTGAGGATCTGCATCATTGACCTCTTCCTCAAGAGGAAAACCTCCTTTAGCAGCAAAAGAATCAGTTGGTTCATCATTGTCAACTGGCTGTGCATTGTTAGGTGGTTGTGTAGGTGGTATTGGGACATAAATGTGTTCATCATCGATCCCAACATACTCTTCCTCGTTGTCAAACATATTAGGTTCACGGTCAGGCTCTGGTGTATCTGCTTCCATAGCTACCTTGGATGCAGAAGCTCCATCACCTATCTTATTGGGTTCAGTGGGCTGGTCTGAAGTGGGTTCACCTGTGATTTTGAATATCTCAGTTCTATTCGCAAGTGCTCAAGTAAAATTGGCAAGTGATCGAACCACACTAGCGATTCTTTTTACGAAAGATCATTTTGTAGCTGCACAAAAATTCAAGCATTATGGTGAGCTAGATCAGGTAAAAGAGATATAGTTGTATTATCAGAAAATCCTACTGAAATTTAGACTTGGTGGTCGTTCGTGAACAGCTCGTCGGTGGCACGGCAGTGCCCGCGTCCACAGCCAGTGGCGGGCGGGTCAAGCGGCTGGCCGAGCGGGGCGCTCCCTCCTCACGGGCGAGCGGGCGGCCGACCAGCGCGGCGGGCGGTGCGGCGACCGGCGAGGAGCGCGACGGCGCAGGCGACGGCGGCCGTGAGGCAGGGACGGCGGCGACGGAGGGGGCGCCATGGGAGGTGATTGAGAGGAGGGAGAAGGTTACGAGGTGCATGACAAGTGGGGCTCATAAAACATGGTCTAACGGAAGAGGAGTCGATTGATGCACATCCCTTCAATCAAACACAAAACTGAAATCATTCCATTCTCCCAACCAAACATAAAAATGGAGCCGTTCCATTCTTCCAATCTAGAATGAAATCGTTCCATCCCACCTCACTTTCCAACCAAACACACACTAAATGACTGAAAGGCTCTCGAGCCTATCTAATATTGCTCTTTGTCGTATGGCCCAAGAAAAGCCCAGTTCATTTATATAAGAAGCCCAGACTAAATGACTGAAAGGCTCTGGAGCCTATCTAACATTGCTCTTTGCCATATAGGCCCAAGAAAAGACTGGTTCATTTATATAAGAAGCCCAGACTAAATGACTGAAAGGCTCTCGAGCCTATCTAACATTGCTCTTTGGCATATAGGCCCACGAAAAGCCCAATTCATCTTGGACTAAAATGGTTTTTCCAAACTCCCACTAAGTAGCAAATCGTGCATTGTGCAGGCCGCGCTTAGGCTAGGCTACAAGTTTACATGCCTTTCAAAAGTTTACATTGGGACCTACGAATTCTATGTTTCAGGTGATTCTTCTCATTTTCCTTCTTTTCTTTTTCAGGCGTTGCACTTAGTAATAAGATAAAAGAAATGAAGGGCAGTAGCCAGAGCTTTGGAAGACAAGGCCTTGCTCTTGAGAAGATTGAAGAATACACATCAGAAGATAGAAGGGCACCGAGTGAGATAGACGAGCAGTAGAGCACACATGTGGCTTAACTCCCTTTAGGAAACAAGTGTGTCATTAACTCATTACATCCTATCATGCCGTAGAAAACTAGGACAGCTCACTACTTAAAGTGGCAGCTTCACTAGTCCAGCTCAAGTAAGTCCGGTCTTTTCATGTCATTAAATGACGTGTCATAGAAGATAGAATGAATAGTTTTATGACATGTGAGAGAAGTTTCATCACCATGAAACTCTTTTGGCACATTTACCTAGTTTTTGATCTAGATAACCGTGTAATGAAACTTTACACTAAGACTGGCCTAATAGATTGAAGAAGGAAAAAGTAGATAAAAATATCAAATTCTATTCGTGTAGCGGGCTTAAAGTCAGCCCAAACTCGCCTCAACGGCCCACACCCATGAAGGTGCGTGGAATATTCAAACCATGGTCCATGGGTTCACAACTTCACATTCCAGAATATAGTTTGTTGTATATGTCCCAAAAAAGAATATAGTTTGTTGTAATAATATATACTCCGTACGTACTAAATATGATGGAACTATATTATTGAACCAGTAAGGTGTGACCACTAAATAAACCTATAAACTTTAACTGATTCGGTGATCGACTCTGCTGTTAGAGCAGGTTCAGTAATGGTCGAAACGCCGGACACGTCGGATTTAGTGATGATCTAGAAAAGAGAGAGGTGTGAGCTTGGCGCTCTGTCTAGTGACCAGCTGAACACAGTTTCCAAGAATCCTAGAAGCATGTGCTGGCCATGCTAGAGGAGAGATGAGGGCACCTACAACGGACGGCCGTGACCCGTCGACATGCAGCGGATTTTTGTGTTTAGCCCCTCCCCCGACCCGCAGTAACTCCTGAGTCGTCGCCAAGCAACGGCCCGTGCTCCGAGGCACGGTGACGGGGAAGGCGACCGTTGTACGGCGCACTGCGGGGAGAATGGATCCGCTGCGCGCGGAGGAGGTTTCAATACGTCAAAGGTTTGTGCCGTTCGCAACTTTCCCCTTCGCCTCCGGCCTCCCCCTTCTCTAGCATGGTAAGGTGCTTGTCAGTGATGGCTATAAGGTCTAAAATTCCCATCACGGTGAGGCTCGGATGGGCCAATAGGTAGACCATGGAGGTAGCTGCGGAGCTTGCGGTGCCGGGGGCGCGAGGAATCGGCCAGAGGTGAGCTGTGGGCATGGAACTTTGGCTGGCTGCAAGGAGCTCCGTGGCTTCAACCGTGATGGAGATGCACGGGGAAGACGAACAGTACAAGCTAACAAGCAATGGATGTTTAGTACTTGTGTGTTCGTGATTTGATGAAATTCATAGTAAAATAAATACAGGTCCAAATAATCTCAAATTTGTTTTTTTATTTTATATGCCTCTTATGATTTAATGTATAGGTGGCTTAAAATTTAATATGTTATATATATAATATTTATGTGAATTATTTAAATATATTGTGCATTCTGTCATCTCTGCAACAAAATGACTACAAAGACTAAGTATGCACTAGATCATTATTATTTATGTGTCAAAGGATAAATTAAACAGCCTGCAGACAGCCAAACAGACAACCCATTGTATAAGCTGTCTGTTAGCGTAGAAAGACAACAAACTATCTACACAGTTGTACTTGCCCTGAAAAAAAGTTGCACACAAGTGGAGAATGACAGATGGGTCGAGCATGATATAATATTGTGTCTTGGAATACTCGAGGAGATAAACTACTGTATCAGTTAGTCTGTAAATTTGTCTGTTGCTGAGATAGATACTTGTACAGCCAAGTGATTGTCTAACTATTAAACCTGCTCTTACTGCATTCTCGTAAAATGTGCTACCCGAAGCTACCCATCTAAGGCCAGTCTTAATGGAAGTTTCGTAGACACAATTACCTATAGTGACACATCATCTAAAAGTGTTTGAAATTAGAATGAAACACCTCCCTCTCAATGCATAGTTTCATCAATTGTTATTTTCTAGGTCACATGCAAGACACAAACTGTCTAGGTAACTGTGTACATGGAGTTTTATCACCATGAAACTCATTTCACCTCTCTCTTAATTAATACAGTGACACATCATCAAAAATGCTGACATGACAGTCAATTCATTATCCATAAAACTCCCACTGGCCTAATGGCATTCCCTTAAATTAGATCATAAACAAGCTACCCGTCTACCACCTTACCCTCACGCCCTCCGTCCCTAAATAACTGTCACTGTTGATTTTCGTATCACGACTTTACTTCGATTTGTAAAAAATATGTGCAACATTTTAATCTCTAAAAAATTTATTAAAAAACTAGATTCAAATATCTATCTAATGGTATTTATTATGTACCATAAATATTAATATATATTTTTATATATTCGGCCAAAGATGTTTCTCGGGGAAAAACGATCTACATTTAGAGACGAAGGGAGCATATTACTTATCGTCCCCAATACGTGGGCCTTAAGCCCATATCAGCCCAGCCCGACTCGCCGCGACACTCGCCCACCACGCTCTCTATAAAAGCAAAACCGCACCCGCTAGGGTTTCTCTCGTCCGCCGTCGTCGCTTCTCTTCTCCCAGCAGGTACTCCCGTCCGCCGCCATCGTTTCGCATCTGCCAGCAGGTACTCCTGTCCGCCGCCTCCGGTTCCCCTGTCTCCCTCACCGGCACATTTCAGACCTGCGAAATCTTTTCGAGTGTAGTGGATGCATGGTCTCGGTGGATTATTGCCCATACCTGTTAGAGATTGTACTTGCAGTTTGCTGCTAGATCTCTGCGTGGCTGTCTCTGATTAGCTGAATCGCCTATTGACTGTTGCTAGGGAGTTACCTTTGTTTCTCTCGTCGTTTCGATTTAGTTAGATTATTATGTTCCAGTTGGGCATGGGGATTTTGCTGATATAAACTGGTTAGTCACTTGGGTTGGGTGGATTTTTTTACACAGTTCTAGAGCCTATTTCAACATCAAGCGTTTGATAATGGCTAGAGTTTTATGCTCCTCTAGTTTGGTTTTTTCATTTTAGGGATCAATGATGCCCTCTATGCCCCGTGTTCTGCGTGTTTTAAGCATATTGGCGGTGTTTAGTTCCTCTCAACTTTACAAACTTTCCATCACATTGACATCACATCGAAATATTAAATATAGCAAATGACTGCATGCATGGAGCATTAAACATAGGTAAATAAAAAAACCAATTGCATAGTTTTGTTGTACATGACGAGATGAATCTTTTGAGCCTAGTTATCATGGTAGGACAACAATTACCACCAACTAATGAAAAGTGCCACAGTGCGCTACAGTGACCCTTTTCACCCTAGCCATTGGTATTTTTCTGGTGATGCATTCTGTCCTGCAGTTTGACACCTTCAACTATAGAGCATGTATTCATGCTTGGGTTTCTCTTCTGGTTCATATGACACTTTCATGGATTTTTGTGTTAATTTGATTTAGGTTGATTGTGGTAGTAGTAGTTTCATAGTTCACTTATCATTGATTTGCAGTGGGTCAAAGCAATGACTAAAAATTGGGTCTTAACTATCATGATTGTTCATGTTTTAAGCAGGATGAAGTTTGTTGCTGCCTATCTGCTTGCTGTCCTTGCTGGCAACCCCAGCCCCTCTGCGGAGGATTTGTCGGCCATTCTGGAATCAGGTAATATGACAACATACTAGCATTTCAAGGGGTGAAACAGATGCAATGTTTTACTATCAGTATGCCTGGTTGTATTGAAAAAAGATAGAACCATGCCTGCTCCTTTAATGTAGGATATTCCTCCAATTGGTTGTTAAATGGCAATTTCACAAATATAAGCATTGTATGTATAATTTGTATGGGTGGTATATTCGCACGATGATGATCCTGCATGTATTTATTGTATGGCTCGTTTACATTGAATGTAGGATATCTCCGCAATGTTTTTTTTTGAAGTATCCCCTCAATGGGTTGTCAACAGGCAATTTCACAAATTTAAGCATTGCATAATTTGCATTGGTGGTTTATTTATCACAAGTATTATATGCTTTAGAGTCTTGCATGTATTTGTTCTTAATGACTCAGTGCACATATAGAATCATCTGATTCTAACATTCCTATTCATACGAATGCGCAGTTGGCTGTGAAATTGACAATGAAAAGATGGAACTCCTGCTGTCCCAATTGAGTGGAAAGGACATTACCGAGCTCATTGCTGCGGGCAGGGAGAAGTTTGCTTCAGTCCCATGCGGCGGTGGTGGTGTTGCTGTGTCGGCAGCTGCCCCTGCTGGCGGAGCTGCTCCTGCAGCTGAGGCGAAGAAAGAAGAGAAGGTGGAGGAGAAGGAAGAGAGTGATGATGTGAGCTCACTGCCCTTGCCCCTGATTTGCATTTGTTCTGCTACTTTTTTCTATTCCCTACTGTGAAAAAAGATCTCACGCTACTCTGTTTTTACATCATCTTATTATTCTCAGTTAAATGCCATCCCTGCATGATGCCAATTCTTTTGTGTCATTTTGGTTCATTTGCATTGAATTAAATCTAAAGATGTAACTATTTTTGTTTGAATAAATCTGAAGATTGAACTATTTTGAATGTGTTTGCAGGACATGGGCTTCAGCCTCTTCGACTAAGCTGTGCAGTCATCAAAGCTGTCTTTTGAGCAGGAAAACCAGAGTCATGATGTTTGCATTTTAACCTTGTTTTGTGTTGGAAAACAACGGAAAAGACTGCTACCATCTTGTTATGTAGTAATTCAGCCGTAGGTTGCAATTCTGCTTGAGGGTTTACCGGTGAACCAGAGTTTTTTCCTATCCTATATATTATGAATTAGTTACCCCTAAAGTTTTGTGTCTGTTCTATTTTGTTGCTCCATATCGATTCTGCTGCATTTGTTCTATTTTACGATGAAAGCTCTTGCGAGTCAGCTTCGTACTCTCTGAAGCTAAACGTGCATTTGAGATGATGTGCTTGTTGATTAATTGATAAGTTATGAAGTTGGCATCGATGCTTCACAGGCTTTGATACGTGCCTGCTTTGCTCACCTTTGGATGGGTGTCCGTGCTCTTTAAACTGAACAGGGATCACAGCTCTGAACTGAAAGGCTGGTCTAGTGATCTGACCATCTGAGCAACTGAGCCCCAACGAACACGGACAGACACTGAGATGCCATTAGTGTTTCTCACATTTTTTTTTTGGAAACAAGGGGCTGCGTATGTGCATTTTTGAGTTCATAAAAAAATTCCACTAAGAGAATACAATCCTAGCATCAACCATCTATCTTATCCAACTAAATAGATTTTTTATAATTTTATTATCGTTGTAACTAACTCTAGAAATTGAACAGCTTTCATGCCTAAATCAACGTGATTGAGACATTTAGTAAGGGTAGCATGATTATTTATCAACAACACTAATATGTATAAGAAAACTAGAATTATACTTTTTTCGAACAACACACCTGATGGAACGAAGGGAGTAAGTTCTAAAAGAAAGGCCCTTGCTGCTCAATAAACCATTATTTGCTGCTCAAAACATCGGGCAATGCTAGAGTTTTGCCAGTTTCACCGCGGCTGCCAGCGCGGGTGGGAACCAAGTTCGAATGTCGACGAATCCTTTGCCACAGGGGTCCATGTTCCGTGGGTTCAGTCGTCGGCTTCAACACATCCACCGTCGACCGCTACAGGACGACTACATTCAGCCACTAGAGGAGAATTGCCGACGGCTTCAGTAATTGCTGGGGCACATTCCAGTTCTCCGGTTCAGTGGCACTCAAGCCTTGCTGGTGGAGGACAAGAATTGAAGGTACCACAGTTTGGTTCTTCTAATAATCAGGGTTTCGGCTCTGGTTTTGGTCCTTTTAGCAAAGTGGCAGGGAGTTCGCAAGCAGCGATGCATTCTTCAAGCAACGCTGGATTCTTGTTTGGTGCTCAACCACATGGACAGTCGGCAGGAACTCGCAATAAAAATCCAGGTTATACAGGTAGGAGAGGAGGTCACAGTGGGGGAACATATATGAGAATTGGCAAGCAGCATGACCAAGCATCTAAAGCTATGGAAGATGTACAGCTGCAGGCACAACCGGAGTTCACAAAAGTGGGCACCAAGCGTCATGCTAAAGAACCTATCACTACTGATGTTGAGGCTGAGAAGGTGGATGGTAAACTAGGTAAACCAAAGTTTTGTTTCCGTTGTTTTACTAAAGGTCATGCCACTGCCGGATGCCGAGCTTCAGTATATTGCGAGGTTTGTGAAAGTGATGAACACGTCAAACAAAAGTGCCCTGTTAAGAAAGCTCCAAAGAATATTGTACAATGGGTTGGTCATGCTCTGGATGGCAATGGGTTTTTCCATATTCCTCATGCACCAATCAAGAGCGTCACAGACAATAGAACAGCAAAGATAACTGTGGAAGGCGGTCAACTAAATATGGACCAGCTTATGGTGGAACTTCAGAGTCGTATTCCTAGTCCTAGCAATCGGACATGGGATGTTCTGGAGGAGGAGAATGCATTTATTGGGATCTGCAGCGTGCTGTTTCATTTGGTGGAATGATGTTAAAAGAGAAGAAAATACACTTGAATTTTGAGGTTTGGGTTGAAGAAGACGAAGGGCTCTTAATTCCTAAGGCTTGGATTAATATCTTCAAAATCCCAAAGAAATTGAGGGAACTACCTGTCCTGTGGGCTCTTGGATCGATGATTGGCGCTCCACAGATGGTTGACATGGTGACAACCAACAAAAGTTCTTTTGGTAGGGTTCTTGTGTCGGTGATTGACTCCAAAGCTTTTCCACAGAAACTGTCTGTTGTCATTGGTGATCGTTGGTTTGAATTCCCTGTAAAGGTTGAATGCATCATCCCTGGTGTTGAATCATATGTGGAGACAATCAATAATATGGATGAGGATGAGAGTAATCCAGATAATAATAATCTGAAGGAAGAAAACAACGGCAGCAACAAACAACCGAAAGATGGCTCTAATTTGACCAAGGACGATGCAAACAAGGAGGTGACCAATATGAACACCGTGGGTGATTCTGAGTTTCCGCCCCAGCAGCAAGATGCAGCTTCTTTACAAATTATAGAGCCATGGCTAATGGAATTATAGACCTTGTGACTGGACAGCTGTTTGAGGAAATAGCAAACAATGTAATGGCAGAAGATAATGATGTTGTACCTTTAAAACAACTGCAGGGACATAATCCGGGTAATGTCGACGGTCCTCTTAAGGTCTCCATTACCCCGAACAAGACGTCACTGCTGCCTCAACAAGTTGAAGATGTTCACTGTGAGGCTAGCCACAAACAAAACATGGTGGCTATTGCTCCAGCCCGTGAACAGCAGGAGCACTTGAGAGCCTCAGGTGGCCGGATGTGCCAGGCGAGCCCCAAGGTAGCTGATGCTGCAACCACTCAAGATAAGTTGCTGGCTCAGGATGATGAAAGCTCCGAGCTGGGCAACGTTGACTGTCCTGCTAAGCAGGTCTCCGTTGTCCCGCTAGCTGGCATATCTTCGACTCCATCGCCACGTCGCACCAGCAAAAGGAGAGCCAACTCCTTGGATGAACACTCCCTGGAGAGGGCTCAGAGGCTCGCGGCCAAGCGCAACCTCGACTCTGCTCAAGGTACACAAATAAGTGTTTCATTCTTAAGTATGTCTGAAGATCGCATTTCTACCAATATTTCAAACATAGGCGTCTTAATGGGGGCTAATGGAAATATGGTCAAAGAAGCGACTAAACATATTAGATTGTTGGAAACAGATAGGCGAGCCACCTCACCAATCAATTAAAAACAAAGTTAAAAGGGATCTTGCACATGATTTAGATAAGTTTTATACACACGATGATGATAACTTGGACCAACTGATGTTAAATCAACTCAATAATGATGTACTGGAGGATTATTTGGCTGAGAACAATAGTCACCTAGGTGATATTTGTAAACCTGAGCCAAACATTAAATCCAAATCCAGGAAAGAGACATCACGCGGGATACCGCAGCAAAAAAAGGGTATTAAGAAAAACAAAAAACCTATTTGGATTAAATGAAAGGTATCTTTTGGAAAAGCTGAGGTCTTCGTGACTTGGCTAAATTTAAATTTCTTTCAGGTATCACAAAAGAACAGCAGCTAGATTTTATTGCTCTCCTTGAAACATGTAGGGCAAATTTTTCAGACATGGAACTAAATAACATTTGTGGAGGAAAACACTTCCTATGGAGTTGGATTGAGCCCAAGGGTCACTCTGGTGGTATCCTTTTGGGCATTAATCCATCTGTTTTTGATATAGGATTTACTTCCCAAGGGGAGTACCATGTCAAATTTCGCATGAGAAACAAGGTAGATGGTTTTCAGTGGAACCTAATTGCAGTTTATGGAGCTGCTCAACAAGAGTACAAAGAAAGCTTTTTAACTGAATTGGTTCAATGCTGTCAAAATGAAACGTTACCTCTCTTGATGGGCAGTGATTTTAATATAATTAGAGGCCCTACAGAAAACAATAATGACCGTTATGATGACAGATGGCCATTTTTATTCAATGCCGTCATTAACAGCTTGGACCTAAAAGAGTTACAGCTGACAGGGCGGCATTTTACTTGGGCTAATTCCCTACCTCAGCCTACGTTTGAAAGGTTGGACAGGGTGTTGGCTTCAACAGAGTGGGAATTAAAATTCCCTCGGGCCACTGTCCAGGCGTTAACAAGAGAGATCTCGTCTGACCACACGCCATTACTACTGTCATTTGGAGACCATTCTTTGAGCACAACACATCCAATATTCAGGTTCGAATTGGGTTGGTTGACTCGAGAAGATTTCTATGATGTAGTGGCCAAAAAGTGGAAAGAAAAAAATACAGGAAACACAGCCCTTGAAAGATGGCAAAATAAAATTAGGAGATTACGACAATTCCTATGAGGTTGGGCAAAAGACAAAAATGGGCATTACAAGAAAGAGAAGAAAGAACTCATCCAAAAATTAGATGTGCTTGATAAAAAAGCTGAAAAAGAGATGTTACAACCATGGGAGATATATCTCAAACAGACCCTCAAAACAAAGATTGATACAAATCCTTAGAGAGGAAGAAATAAAGTGGTATCAAAGATCTAAAACTACAAATTTACTACATGGGGACATGAACACCAAATATTTTCAGCTAGTAGCTAATGGAAAGCATAGGAAAACAAGAATTTTCCAATTGGAAGAGGGGGACCAAATTATCAAAGGGGATGAGGAACTAAAAAGGTACATTACCAGTTATTACCATGGTTTGTTTGGACCTTCAGAGGCTATTCTTTTAAAAATGGACGAAAGTCGAAGGGATGATATACCACAGGTAACTTCAAGTGAAAGTGAGATGTTAATAGCTGATTTCTCATACCAAGAGGTTAGAGAGGCTATCTTTCAAATGGAACATAACAAGGCGCCTGGTCCAGATGGCTTCCCGGCTGAATTCTATCAAGCTTTTTGGGAAGTCATTAAGGATGATTTAATGGCACTATTCACTGATTTCCATAAAGGTACGCTGCCTCTCTACAGCCTTAACTTTGGAATCATAACACTCCTACCCAAAAAAACTGAGGCAACACAAATACAACAATATAGACCAATATGCCTCCTCAATGTTAGCTTTCAAATCTTCACAAATGTAGCGGTTAATAGATTGATGGGAATTGCGGACAAGATTATCCGTCCTACTCAGTCTACTTTCATGCCAGGAAGATACATTCTTGAAGGAGTAGTTATTTTACACGAGACTTTACATGAGCTTAACAAAAATAAATTGAATGGTGTTATTTTGAAATTGGACTTTGAAAAGGCTTATGACAAGGTCAAATGGCCATTCCTTCAACAAACTCTAAGAATGAAAGGTTTCCCAAAAAAAAATGGTGTGCATGGATAGAATCATTCATTTCCAGAGGTAGTGTGGGTATTAAAATCAATGATGACATTGGAAAGTTCTTCCAAACAAAAAAGGGCTTGAGACAGGGAGATCCATTGTCACCATTGCTTTTCAATCTTGTTGCGGAAATGTTGGCAATCTTGATAGCAAGGGCGAAACAAGATGGAAAAATATCAGGCTTGATCCCACACCTAATAGATGATGGGATATCGATACTACAATATGCAGATGATACAATTCTTTTCATGGATCATAATTTTGAAGAGGCTAAGAATATGAAACTCGTGTTAACTGCTTTTGAGCAACTTTCTGGCCTTAAAATAAATTTCCATAAGAGTGAATTATTCTGCTATGGAGAAGCAAAAGAGGTTCAACAAGAGTACATGAACATTTTTGGATGTCATGTCGGTGAGGCCCCTTTTTGCTATCTTGGTAGTCCAATTCACTATAAATGAATCCAAAACAAAGATTGGGAAGTGATAGAGGATAGATTCAAAAGGAAGCTGAGCACGTGGAGAAGCAAAATGTTGTCTTATGGAGGCAGGCTTACTCTTATTAACTTAGTCCTAAGTAATCTCTCTATGTATATGCTTTCCTTCTTTGAGATCCCAAAAGAAGTCATTAAGAAATTATATCACTTTCAATCAAGATTCTTTTGGCAGGGGGATGGTCACGAATGAAAATATAGGTTAACAAAGTGGAGCATCTTGTGTAGGCCAAAAGATCAAGGGGGCCTAGGAATTATGGATCTAGAAATCCAAAACAAATGCCTCTTAAGCAAATGGCTTTATAAGCTCATTAACTAGGATGGCATTTGGCACCAATTAATTAAAAATAAATACTTAGGCTCCAAGATCATTACTCAAGTAGAGAAAAAACTAGGTGACTCCCATTTCTGTTCTGGATTAATGAAGGTTAAAAGCGATTTTCTAAGTTGTGTTGCCTTCAAAATTCAAAATGGCCAACAAGTAAGATTTTGGGAGGATAGATGGATGGGAAATACTAGCTTTAGTGATCAGTACCCAAATTTATTTAATCTGGTTCTTCGAAAGCATGATACTGTGCAAAAGGTAATGGGCGATACTCCACTTAATATATCTTTTAGAAGGACCTTGAGTGGGACTAATCTAAGAGATTGTCATGATTTGGTGACCAAGATAGCCAGCGTGCAGCTTGTGGATCAACCTGACATATGCATATGGTCTCTACACAAAAGTGGACATTTCTCAGTCCACTCAATGTATAGAGCACTTCTGGATGAAAGGGTGCTGCCAATAAATAAACCTCTATGGAAATTAAAAATCCCTCTTAAGGTTAAAGTCTTCCTTTGGCTCTTTCACCGTGGTGTTATTCTAACAAAAGATAACTTGGCTAAGAGAAACTGGCATGGGAGTATGCAATGTTGTTTTTGTAGTGACAATGAAACTATTAAACATCTATTCTTCGATTGTCATATAGCTAGGTTAATTTGGAGAATAATCCATACTACCTTTGGCCTACATAAACCTAGTAATGTGTTGCATATGTTTGGGTCTTGGCTACAAGGGGTAAGGGGAAGACAAAAGAATTTTATTCTCACAGGTGTAAGCGCTGTTTGTTGGGCCATTTGGCTTAGCAGAAATGATGTTGTTTTGGAACAAACAAACCTGTCTGCATATTCTTTTCAGGGCCACACACTGGATCTGCTTCTGGGCTCTACTTCACAAGGAGGAAGACCAGGACACTATTTCAGGGGCGTGTCGAGCATTGGAATCCACAGCTATGGATATATTCGCGAAGAATGGATGGCAGTTTAGTAATAGACTTTGCTTCTAATCTGTCCACCATGTTGGGCTTCACGTAGAAAAGTAGTGTTTCTTTTTTATAATAATAATGACCGGATATGATCTGCGATGTAGAGGCCGGGATATACACTATTCCTTTATGTAAAAAAACATCAGGCAATGTGTTGCTCCACTATATGTTATTTAACGCTAGTAGGGTAGAAAAAGACACACTGATCGATCCATAGGGAGAAAAGGCTTTCTAGATCATGCTTCTTTCTCCATGCTATTACAGGTCGGTGGTGTTGGTGAAACTATAGTCACTACTTTTTGCTACAAGTGAGAATATTTATACCAACTTCCACGGCTTTATTTCTATTTTGTTCTTGAGTTTTATAAACCAATATTAGTAGGCTACCCGTTCCATAATCATGGTGAAATTTATACTGCTATATGTGTTCTGGAGCATTAACTGCTAATATCTAAGCATTTATTGGTGGCATTAGCTGTAGTGATTTTGAAGATCTCAGTTCTGTTCGCAAGTGCTCAAGCAAAATTGGCAAGTGATCGAACCGCACTAGCGATTCTTTTTACGAAAGATCATTTTGTAGCTGCACAAAAATTCAAGCATTATGGTGAGCTAGATCAGGTTAAAGAGATATAGCTGTATTCTGAGCAAATCCTGCTGAAATTCAGACTTGGTGCACAGACCAAAAGCCAGCCCAAATTCTGAATCAAATATGATGTTCGTTCAGAAAAACAAACACACACAGCCATGACAGCTGCCCAGTGCCAGTGCCACAGCTAGGCCCTTGTCTAAGCTAGATCTTACTGAACTCAGCCTGCCCTTACCATAGGCCAGGTGCGAGCTCACCTCAGAATGGAGTCACAAATCTGATGTAAAAATTTGAGCTCAAACGGAGCACCGAGCGAAAAGTTATGCCTGTTTTATGTAAGGTACCTCAAGTTATGGTTTTTGAGAGTCACGGATTGGCAGAATGCGCGGCGGCGGTTAGGGTATGCAAGATGAACCAAGAAAGGATGTGATGCAAGACGATGAACACACGGCGCCTCGCAACCTATTATCACCACTGGCAAGGACAAAGATGGCACGGCAACACCAGCGCTCCAGGTTTCTAGTTTGATATAAACCTCGACAGGATAGTTGAATTAGAGCCGACAATGATAATTAATCGGTCATCCGTGAATAGCTCGTTGGCTGGCACGGCGGTGCCCGCGTGCTGACGAACGGGAACTCGGATCCAGGGCCCATATCCACATTCATATAGAGGGCCGCCTATACTTCAGCCCATGGCAGGAACGGTGTCGTCGGATATCGAATCATCGGCTCGTCTACTAGGCCACGCGATGTATAAAAATGGCCAGTGCATCCATCCCGTCACGTAGAGCAAAAAGGCCGCGGAGCATAGGCCAGGTGCAAGTTCACCTCAGAATGGAGTCACGAATCTGCTGTAAAAAATTGAGTTCAAACGGAGCACCGAGCGAAAAGTTATGCCTGTTTTATGTAAGGTACCTCAAGTTATGGTTTTTGAGAGGCATAGATTGGCATAATGCGCGACGGCGTTTAGGGTATGCAAGATGAACCAAGAAGGGCTGCGATGCAAGGAGATGAACACACGACGACTCGCAACCTATAATCGCCACTGGCAAGGACAAAGATGGCACGGCAACGCCAACACTCAAGGTTTCTATTTTGATATAAAACTCAACAGGAGTATCGAATTAGAGTCCACAATGATAATTATCCGGTCGTCCGTGAACAGCTTGTCAGCGGCACGGCGGTGCCCGCGTGCTGACGAACGGAAACTCGGATCCATGGCCCATATCCACTTTCATATAGAGGGTCGCTTGTACTTCAGCCCATTAATAGGGGTGGCAGGGAGAGGCCCATGATGTACAAGGAACCAATCGTGCACGACGTCTAGGACGGTAGGGTCTTCCGGCTACGGCAGGAACGGTGCCGTCGGATATCGAATCGCCGACTCGTCTACTAGGCCACACACTGTATAAAAATGGTCGCTCCAGCCATCCCGTCATGCATAACAAAAAGGCAGTGGAGCATAGGCCAGGTGCGAGTTCACCTAAGAATGGAGTCATGAATCTGCTGTAAAAATTTGAGCTCAAACAGAGCACCAAGCGAAAAGATATGCCTGTTTTATGGAAGATACCTCAAGTTATGGTTTTTAAGAGGCACAGATCGGCAGAATCCGCGGCGGCGGTTAGGGTATGCAAGATGAACCAAGAAGGGCTGCGATGCAAGTCGATGAACACACGGCGGCTCGCAACCGGCTCGCAACCTATAATCACCACTGGCAAGGACAAAGATGGCTCGGCAACGCCAGTGCTCTAGGTTTCTAGTTTGATATAAACCTTGATTAAATTGTTGAATTAGAGTTCACAATGATAATTATCTGGCCATCCGTGAACAGCTCGTCGGCCGGCAAGGCAGTGCTCACATGCTAACGAATGGTAACTCGGATCTAAGGCCCATATCCACTTTCATATAGAGGACCGCCTCTAATTAAGCCCATTAATAGGGGCGGCAGGGGAGAGGCCCATAATGTATAAGGAGCCCATCGCGCGCGGCGTCTAGGATGGCAGGGTCTTCCGGCTAGTGCAGGAACGGTGTCGTCGCATATCGAATCGCCGACTCGTCTGCTAGGCCACATGCTGTATAAAAATGATCGCTCCAGCCATGCCGTCATGCAGAAAAAAAGGCAGCGGAGCATAGGCTAGGTGCGAGTTCACCTCAGAATGGAGTCACGAATCTGCTGGAAACAATTGAGCTCAAATGGAGCACCGAGCGAAAAGTTATGCCTGTTGTATGAAAGGTACCTCTAGTTATGCTAGCTCGTCTGCTAGGCCACGCGCTGTATAAAAGGTACCGCTCCAGCCATGCCGTCACGCAGAACAAAAAGGCGGCGGAGCATAGGCCAGGAACGAGTTCACCTTAGTATGGAGTCACGAATCTCTTGTAAAAACTTGAGCTCAAACGGAGCACCGAGCGAAAAGTTATACCTGTTTTATGGAAGCTAGCTCAAGTTATGGTTTTTGAAAGGCACAGATTGGCAGATTGCGCGGCAGCGGTTAGGGTATGCTAGATGAACCAAGAAGGGCTGCGACGCAAGTCGATGAACACACGGCGGCTTGCAACCTATAATCACCACTGACAAGGACAAAGATGGCGCGGCAACGCCGGCGCTCCAGTTTCTAGTTTGATATGAACCTCGACAGGATAGTTGAATTAGAGTCGACAATGATAATTAATCGGCCATCCGCGAACAGCTCGTCGGCTGGCACGGTGGTGCCCGCGTGCTGACGAACGGGAACTCGGATCCAGGGCCCATATCCACATTCATATAGAGGGCCGCCTATACTTCAGCCCATGGCAGGAACAGTGTCATCGGATATCGAATCATCGGCTCGTCTACTAGGCCACGCGCTGTATAAAAATGGCCAATGCATCCGTTCCGTCACACAGAGCAAAAAGGCCGCAAAGCATAGGCCAGGTGCGAGTTCACCTCAGAATGGAGTCACGAATCTGCTATAAAAAATTGAGCTCAAACGGAGCACCAAGCGAAAAGTTATGCCTGCTTTTTGTAAGGTACCTCAAGTTATGGTTTTTGAGAGGCATAGATCGGCAGAATGCGCGGCGGCGTTTTGGGTATGCAAGATGAACCAAGAAGGGCTGCGATGCAAGGCGATGAAACACGGCGGCTCGCAACCTATAATCACCACTGGCAAGGACAAAGGTGGCGCGGCAACGCCACGCTCCAGGTTTCGAGTTTGATATAAACCTCAATAGGAGTGTCGAATTAGAGTCCACAATGATAATTATGCGGCCGTCCGCGAACAGCTCGTTGGCTGGCACGGCGGTGCCCGTGTACTGATGAACAAGAACTCGGATCCAGGCCCATATCCACTTTCTTATAGAGGGTTACCTGTACTTTAGCGCATTAATAGGGGCGGTAGGGGAGAGGCCCATGATGTACAAGGAGCCCATCGCGCGCGACGTATAGGACGACAGGTTCTTCCGGCTAGGGCAAGAACGGCACCGTCGGATATCGAATCACCGGCTCGTCTACTTGGCCACATGCTATATAAAAATGACTGCTCCAGCCATCCCGTCCCGCGCAGAGCAAAAATGCTGCAGAGCATAGGCTAGGTGCGAGTTCACCTCAGAATGGAGGCACGAATCTACTGTAAACAATTGAGCTCAAACGGAGCACCGAGCGAAAAGTTATGCCTGTTGTATGAAATATACCTCTAGTTATGGTTTTTCAGAGGCACATATCGGCAGAATGCGCGGCGACGGTTAGGATATGCAAGATGAATCAAGAAGGGCTGCGATGCAAGGCGATGAACACACGGCGGCTCGCAACCTATAATCACCACGGGTAAGGGCAAAGATGGCGCGGCAACTCCAGCACTCCAAGTTTGTAGTTTGATATAAATCTCGACAGGAGTGTCGAATTAGAGTCCACAATGATAATTATCCGGCCGTCCACGAACAGCTCGTCGGCCGGCACGGCGGTGCCCGCATGCTGACGAACGGGAACTCGGATCTAGGGCCCATATCCACTTCCATATAGAGGGAGGCCTGTACTTCAGCCCATTAATAGGGGCGGCATGGGAGAAGCCCATGATGTACAAGGAGCCCATCGCGCGCGACATCTTGGACAACATGGTCTTGCGGCTAGGGCAGGAACGGTGCCGTTAGATATCGAATCGCCTGCTCGTCTACTAGGCCACACACTGTATAAAAACGGCCGCACTAGCCATCCCATCACGCAGAGCAAAAAGGCGGCGAAGCATAGGCCAAGTACGAGTTTACCTCAGAATGGAGTCACGAATCTGCTGTAAAAAATTGAGTTCAAACGGAGCACCGAACGAAAAGTTATGCCTGTTTTATGCAAGGTACCTCAAGTTATGGTTTTTGAGAGGCACAGATCGGCAGAATGCACGGCGGCGTTTAGGGTATGCAAGATGAACCAAGAAGGGCTGCGATGCAAGGCGATGAACACACGGCGGCTCGCAACCTATAATCACCACTGGCAAGGACAGAGATGGTGCGGCAATGCCACGCTCTAGGTTTCTAGTTTGATATAAACCTCGACATGAGTGTAGAATCAGAGTCCACAATGACATGGAGTGCCCGTGTCCTGATGAACAAGAACTCAGATCCAGGGTCCATATTCACTTTTATATAGAGGGCCGCCTGTACTTCAGCCCATTAATAGGGACGGCAGGGAGAGGCCCATCATGTGTGTCGTTAACTCATTACATCCTATCATGTCGTAGAAAACCAGGACATCTCACTACTTAAAGTGGCAACTTCACTAGTCCAACTTAAGCAAGGCTAGTCTTCTCATGTCATTAAATATGTTGATGTGGCACAAAGATAGAAGGAATAGTTTTATGGTATGTGAGATTTTTTTGACACAGTTACCTTACCTAGTTTCTGATCTAGGTAACCGTGTAGTAAAACTTTGCACTGAGAAGAAAAAAGTAGACAAAAATATCAAATTCTATCCATGTAGCGGGCTTAAAGTCAGCCCAAACTCGCTCAACGGCCCACACCCATGAAGGTGCGTGGAATATTCAAACCATGGCCCGTGGGTTCACAACTTCACATTCGAGAATATAGTTTGTTGTATATGTCCAAAAAAAGAATATAGTTTGTTGGAATAATATATAATCTGTACGTACTAAGTATGATAGAACTATATTGTTGAACCAGTAAGGTTTGACCACTAAATAAACCTATAAACTTTAACTGATTCGATGACTGACTCTGCTGTTAGAGCAGGTTCAGTAATGGTCGAAACACCGGACACGTCGGATTTAATGATGATCTGAAAGAGAGAGATGTGTGAGCTTGGCGCTCTGTCCAGCTACCAACTGAACACACAGTTTCCAAGAATCCTAGAAGCATGTGCTGGCCATGCTAGAGGAGAGATGAAAAAGAGTTGCAAACAAGTGGAGAATGAAAAAGAGTTGCACACAAGTGGAGAATGACAGATAGGTCAACATGGTATAATATTGTGTCTTGGAATACTTAAGGAGATAAACTGCTTTATCAGTTACTCTGTAAACTTGTCTGTTGCTGAGATGGATACTTGTACAGCCAAGTGATTGTCTCAACTATTAAACCTGCTCTTACTGTATTCTTGTAAAATGTGCTACCCGAAGCTACCAATCCAATGGCATTTCCTTAAATCATATCATAAGCCAGCTGCAATAATTACAGTCACTACCCATCTACCACCGTACCCTCGCATGCATATAGTCCCGTCTTCTATTCCTATGTACTGTATGTTACTAGCTCAGCCCAGCCCACGAAGAATAAGAATACTTATGTGCCGTTTGAATCTAGGTGCTAAAGTTAAAATGTGCTACCCGAAGCTACCAATCCAATGGCATTTCCTTAAATCAGATCATAAGCCAGCTGCAATAATTACAGTCACTACCCATCTACCACCGTACCCTCACATGCATATAGTCACGTCTTCTATTGCTATGTACTATGTTACTAGCTCAGCCCACGAAGAATAAGAATATTTATGTGCCGTTTGGATCTAGGTGTTAAAGTTTAGAGCTTTAAATAAGTAATAATTAGACGTATTAAATATAAATTAATTATAAAACTAATTGCATAAGTCATATCTATTTCGCGAGACGAACCTAACAAGTCTAATTAAGATATAATTAACACATAATTATCATACGTTTACTGTAGCATTACATTGTCTAATCATAGTGTATAAATTCGTCTCGTAAATTAGTCCTTGCTTATGTAATGAGTTTTTTTAATTAATTTATATTTAATACTCCTAATTAATGTGTTTATATCCGATGTGACGGGGCTAAAGTTTAGACGGGGAGAAACGAATAGGCCGTTATTGTCCCCGATACTTGGGCCTTAAGCCCATATCAGCCCAGCCCGACTCGCCGCGACACTCGCCCACCACGCTCTCTATAAAAGCAAAACCGCACCCGCTAGGGTTTCTCTCGTCCGCCGTCGTCGCTTCTCTTCTCCCAGCAGGTACTCCCGTCCGCCGCCATCGTTTCGCATCTGCCAGCAGGTACTCCTGTCCGCCGCCTCCGGTTCCCCTGTCTCCCTCACCGGCACATTTCAGACCTGCGAAATCTTTTCGAGTGTAGTGGATGCATGGTCTCGGTGGATTATTGCCCATACCTGTTAGAGATTGTACTTGCAGTTTGCTGCTAGATCTCTGCGTGGCTGTCTCTGATTAGCTGAATCGCCTATTGACTGTTGCTAGGGAGTTACCTTTGTTTCTCTCGTCGTTTCGATTTAGTTAGATTATTATGTTCCAGTTGGGCATGGGGATTTTGCTGATATAAACTGGTTAGTCGCTTGGGTTGGGTGGATTTTTTTACACAGTTCTAGAGCCTATTTCAACATCAAGCGTTTGATAATGGCTCTGGAACTCATGAGTGGGCCATTCTGACGGCTAGAGTTTTATGCTCCTCTAGTTTGTTTTTTTTCATTTTAGGGATCAATGATGTCCTCTATGCCGGTGTTCTGCGTGTCGTTAAGCATATTGGTATTTTTCTGGTGCTGCATTCTGTCCTGCAGTTTGACACCTTCAACTATATAGCATGTATTCATGCTTGGGTTTCTCTTCTGGTTCATATGATACTTTCATGGATTTTTGTGTTAATTTGATTTAGGTAGATTGTGGTAGTAGTTGTTTCATAGTTCACTTATCATTGATTTGCAGTGGGTCAAAGCAATGACTAAAAATTGGGTCTTAACCATCATGATTGTTCATGTTTTGAGCAGGATGAAGTTTGTTGCTGCCTATCTGCTTGCTGTCCTTGCTGGCAACCCCAGCCCCTCTGCGGAGGATTTGTCGGCCATTCTGGAATCAGGTATATGACAACATACTAGCATTTCAAGGGGTGAAACAGATGCAATGTTTTACTATCAGTATGCCTGGTTGTATTGAAAAACTATAGAACCATGCCTGCTCCTTTAATGCAGGATATTCCTCCAATTGGTTGTTAAATGGCAATTTCACAAACATAAGCATTGTATGTATAATTTGTATGGGTGGTATATTCGCACAATGATGATCCTGCATGTATTTATTGTATGGCTCGTTTACATTGAATGTAGGATATCTCCGCAATGTTTTTTTTTTGAAGTATCCCCTCAATGGGTTGTCAACAGGCAATTTCACAAATTTAAGCATAGTATAATTTGCATTGGTGGTTTATTTATCACAAGTATTATATGCTTTAGAGTCTTGCATGTATTTGTTCTTAATGACTCAGTGCGCGTATAGAAGTATCTGATTCTAACATTCCTATTCATACGTATGCACAGTTGGCTGCGAAATTGACAATGAAAAGATGGAACTCCTGCTGTCCCAATTGAGTGGAAAGGACATTACCGAGCTCATTGCTGCGGGCAGGGAGAAGTTTGCTTCAGTCCCATGCGGCGGTGGTGGTGTTGCTGTGTCGGCAGCTGCCCCTGCTGGCGGAGCTGCTCCTGCAGCTGAGGCGAAGAAAGAAGAGAAGGTGGAGGAGAAGGAAGAGAGTGATGATGTGAGCTCACTGCCCTTGCCCCTGATTTGCATTTGTTCTGCTACTTTTTTCTATTCCCTACTGTGAAAAAAAGATCTCACGCTACTCTGTTTTGTGTCTGTTCTATTTTGTTGCTCCATATTGATTCTGCCGCATTTGTTCTATTTTACGATGAAAGCTCTTGTGAGTCAGCTTCGTACTCTCTGAAGCTAAACGTGCATTTGAGATGATGTGCCTGTTGATTAATTGATAAGTTGTGAAGTTGTCATCGATGCTTCACTGGCTTTGATAAGCCCCTGCTTTATGCTTTTAAAAAATAAAATAAAGTTTCTCGTTGGCTTAGAATTTCTACCAAAGTCATATGATAAGCCTAGTTGGCAACCTTCTACACGTATGTTGCTTGTTATGTCAAATTGTTGTGATCATTTTGAGAAACCTTTTTTTAAGATCGAGATTCATATACACATCACCTCTCACTTGTAGATTTCTACACCGGGAGTTAGCAAACTTTATTCTCACTCGTCCACAAAATAAAGGCTCCATGTTCTATGGTTCCCTCTCTAAATATCCTTGAACAGATATATGAGCTACGCAGAAGAAAAAGAAAGAAAAGCATGTTAAGTAGCATGGTAAAAAGAAAAAAAAGAAAAGCATGCCAAAAGTCATGGCAAAAATATGAGAGAAAGATAGCCCATGCTCTCGAAAAATAAATCAAGGAGAGGAAAAAGCTATGCAGAAGAAAAAGAAAGAAAAGCATGTTAAGTAGCATGGTAAAAAGAAAAAAAAAAGAAAAGCATGCCAAAAGTCATGGCAAAAATATGAGAGAAAAAGAAGATAGCCCATGCTCTCGAAAAATAAATCAAGGAGAGGAAGAATCATCCCAAGAAGTTCCATTATATTCCACTACATATATTCCACGCACTCGTACTTCTCGATCTAATTTGATCTTTCGGTTTTTGATTTAGTAAAATATAAGACGCATGTATGCCTTCATCCATTGTCCCTGAACCACACAAAAAAAGCTTATTAGATTTTAGGATGAAAGAAGGCACAAGCCTTTGGTGATGATTCAAATACCTTGGTGATGATTCAAATACCACTTAAGTGATTGAGTGTGCCAATTGAGTGGAATAAAACTGAATCAAAACTATTCAACCTTTCAACCGCCAAGACAAAGAGATTGCTACAAGCCCCATAGGTAAAATGGTAAGTTAATACTTTGCCGATGATTCAACTGAGTACTAGTTGTTTATAAAGAGTACATGCAAGACATTGACATTGTAGCAACTCCTGATCCACCGAGCCTAAGTTTCTAGAGTCAATTACGTACAAACCATTAAAAAAAGTTTATATTCCGCAATTGCCATGAAAAAAATTCTTGCTCCCTATGAGCCACTAACTCAACTTTTTGTTGCCACGGGTGCCACTTCCGTCACTTCTGCTACAGAAACTCTCCGTTAAAAATTAGATTTTTGTGGAAATGGCCAAAATACCCCTCTTGACAGTGGACCTCATCCATCTTCTGTGAGTTTCCCAACCTTTTTTTTCTTTCCTTTTATTTTTTTTAACTCCCGCACCATTCATCCTTTCCGCTTTCTCTCTTCACCCCGCACTACTTTCATCTCCGCCTGGACTCCTCGCGTGAAACTTTGATTGCTGGCTGCCTTGCTTGTTGCCCCGCACTTGATCTAGGTGGACAGGCCGTGGATAAGGATCCACCGCCATAGACACCATCACTGTGCCCCCCCCCGCCTAGAACTCGCCCACGTCCTACAGCGTCGCGGCCATGGAACCTCGCTATGGAAGCCCATAATCGAGGAGATGTACCAGCAGTAGTGCAGGGAGCTCGATTGCTCCTCGGCCGGCGGCGGCGGGCCCGAGTCCGGCAACGACCCCTCCGGCGCCGATGACACGCACTCCTCGACTACCACGGGCGCGGCGCAGCTCCCGCAGCAGCCGCACGGCACGACGTCCGGCGTGATGCTGCACAAGCCCGACCCGGGCACCGCGGGCCCCTCAACGGCGGACGCGGCTTTCATCGGGATCGATCCGGTGGAGCTACTCGGCGGCGATGTGCACGTGGGCGGCTGTTCGAGCCCGGGGTGAGGATGCGGTACGGGCCCTCCGCAACCGGCGCGGCCGCCGGCGACATGTCGCTGACGCTGGGCTTGCAGCACGCTGGCGCCGGCAACGCGGGGCCCGACAGCCTCACCCGCGGCCTTGCAGTGCTGCCATTCGCCCCCACCCCCACCACCGCCGCTGCCTGCACGAGCTCGCCCTGCTTATGCGCCCTCGCCTGTCGCCGTCGCCTGCGTGTGCTCGAACACGGCTGTATGGGCGGAAGGGAAGGTAGACGAAAGAGACGCGGCTGATAGTCGGGCCCCATGTGTAAGTCACCTCATGGCAGTAAGGAAATGAAGGGTAAAACAGACATTTGTGCTCCTCTGTTAGCCTTTGTTTCCTCTCAAACAGACGAAAGTGGCACCCGTGGCAATAAAAAGTTGAGTCAGTGGTTCACAGGGAGCAAGAACAATTTCCATGGCAATCGGGGAATGGAAACTTTTTTTAATGGTCCATACGTAATTGACTCAAGTTTCTATCTTTGCTCGAGGACGAGCAAAGGTCTAAGCTTGGGGAAGCTTGTTGGCGGTCGTCACGGCACGTTTTCGACCACCAATACTCGGGAATAAATGAGGCTATATGTGACATTCCATGCACTTAGGTTTATTTCTAATAAAGTTCCACGAGTTTTGGTGTGTTTCACTTGTGCAGGTACAATAACAAGAAATACGTGCTATTGGGGTCAAAATTAACCGATTTGGCTGAACGACACGATTCAGCCGGTTACCCCCTTTAGCCGTAAATGATGCAAAGCACAACCGGAAGCCATCCACGTCAGCGAACCGAGCGACGACCGTGCAGGACACTTGGAACATTGCCATGTCACCTCTGGGCCAAAACAACATGACGTACATCAACACAAGGCAGCCCAGGTGGTCCTGAAGCAAGAGGCCGTGCAATGGGGCAGGCCTGGGCTAAAAGCCCAGTTCGGCCGAACCCCTAGCCTTCGGCCGAACCACCCCCAGCACGGGAAACCGACCCCAGGGCAGGATCAAGGCCATAGGAGCTCAAGGTGGTGGATCCCACGGTTCGCCCCAATACCTTGGATTCAGCCGAACTACCAGGAACCGCCTCCCAGCTCCCTTGGCCGGTACTCCTCCTCAACCGCCACTCCAAACTATAAATAGAGGTGTCCACTTCACTCATAACACACACTCAAGCCAAGGGCTCATTTTCCACTTCTTTCTAATAGAGTTAGGATAGTTAGTCTGGGAGTTAGAGTTGAGTCGAGCTGTGCCTCGGAGGTTCCGGAGTCATCTTCAGAAGCTCTGGTATAAGCTCTTGTATCTTTTCCTTTTCTTTTGTAGACTTTGAGTTATCAATATAAAGTTATCTTTATCATCTTGTGTTGTCATTTATAGTTGCTTCTACTTTATTCTAGTTGCTCTATTTCGTGTTTAGACTATAGTTAGTTGTAGCTCTAGTGCTTCTAGATCTCATTTAAGTCCTTGTCTTAGCTGGTTCTTCGATCTTGCTCAATACTTGTGGTGAATTGTCACTAGGGTATTGACAAGGTTGCTTGATCTTGCTTGCGGAGTAAGTAGTTTTTGACTAGTGTGGGAGTCGTTCCTAGACTAGACAGTAACATTAGTTTGCCCCTGAGTCTACAGAGGTGGTAGCCGTTAGGTGGTGACAGCCCTATACGGCCTACGTAGTCCATCACATTCGTCTCGGCCTGTAGGAATCCAGAGTGTAGAATTGGTGGCACCCCTTCTCATCCCTTTCTGCGTGTCATAGGTTCTATTGTCCCGAAGCTAAGACATTAGAGTTAACCCTGATCTCTGAGTGCTGGCTCTTCAGCCACTGTATCTCTAAACCCGAGTGACATAGACAGATAAAGTAACTAGGAATCCTCTATCTCTTCTCGTTGTCCTCCCAGCTATCTACTCCTTCTCTTCCCTATCTGAGCCTACCTTGAGTTGTGTGTCACGGTATATCCATTCCTATCCAATACCGTTATCCCCCGTCTGCTAATCGTGTACCCCCTCTCTGATAATCTCGAATACTTGTTTGCTAGTACTCTTTCCATAAGCTTCCCTGCGGAAATATAAATTACGATACCTCGGATTACTCCCCGGTGAAGTGCTACAGTGGTAATTCTGTGCGCTTGCAGAATATTTATATATTTTACCGAGTCATAAGAAAAACCACTGAAACGCTCCTTACCCTAGTACCGGGATACACAATCCTGATATTGGATCGTAAGAAGTGTCAACACATATCTACTTTGATGCATTGTTAGGATGAGCTTCTCCTATATTGATTGATCACTATAACTTGCTACATTTGAGCTAGTGAACATGCTTGTAGTATCTCGGTGATGTTTAGCTAAGCTCTTGATTGCCTTGATGTATATTTATGATGAGCTTGCTAACTTTTTGAAAAGTGAAGCTAAATTTGATCTCACCCATGAGTAGATGATTTTCCATGCTTTACTCAAGCCTAAATGCTTTTTCATACTTAGGTTATGCTTGGATATCTTTTTCTTGTTAATTGGGTCAAAGATCATTTTACCATTGTAAATGTTTAGCCCATAGCCTATCTTGTGGAGAGGTATAAGCTTCTTTTTGCCTCAAAGTCACTTTGTGTACTATGTTTAAAATCTAAAAATGAAGTTCTTATGCTTGAAAAATATGCTATGTAAATTGTTGATCATGTCATTTGTGCTTTTATGTACATATTTTGGGTGCTAAACCGTTGCATGATGTCTACCAAGAGAAGTCTCTTATTTAGAAGTAGACACACGGCTCGGTGGCTTTGACATGACATGAGGTAGGTTTTGGGTGTTTGCAATGATCTTTTGATAAGAATAGGTGACCTTGTATAATCTTTAAATGATCTAGTTCATTTTGGCTTGAATATGTCATGGTTAGGATTTTGCTCATGAGGTGATGTTTTTCACAAAAATTGTCTAAATTGGAAACTATAATTGGCCATATGCTTATACACCTATGTAATATTGTTGGCAATGCTTGTACTGATCTTTGGACTATCTTGCTTACTCATTTGCTTATGTGTAGCATTTTATAGTGCTCATTGTATATTTTGGAAGCTCTAGATTGTTTTTGTTTGCATTTTGCCTTGATTCAAGCATTGGCAACAAGGGGTAGAAGTAAAGGGTGATAAAAAGCTTGAGAAATGCTGCTTACTCTGTTTAGAACTTGTTTGGAACAAGGGGAGAAGTTTTGTGGATTTCTTTGCAAAATTCAGTTGTGGTCAGTTCTGTCTGGGCAAAATCGGTCAGATCGGTTTGGGAATCCGGTCAGACCGGTTTGGCGCTGACAGAACAAAAAAATTCAGTTTTGCATGCACTTCTTCAGGGGGGAGTATGCATTTGTGCAGGGGGAGCTCCTTTTGTTTGTTTGTGCTGTGCTTTGAAGTTTTGCCGGTGGTGTTGAACCCTTTTGCCTCTTCTTGAGGAGCCGGTTTGGTTTTGACCGTGTTGCGGCTTTGGTTGTTGTTTTGGGACATTTGATCGAGTTTCGTGTTTGAGTCATTTTCAGTTTTTCATTTTCCATCTATTTTGCGCTATCTGTGTTGTTAATGCACTCATCATGGTGGAGATTGAGGACCATGTGTGTCCGAGGGACCGAGAGGATGGTCGCTTTCTAGTGATGAGTGATTGATGACGTTGTGTGGACTGACCTTTGTCTTGGCTCAAGTATTGCAGATGTAGAATGCGGCTTGGTTTGCATTGATGCAGGTGAAGAACAAGCGTCAAAGGTCTTTGCCGGAGCGGCCTCCCAGGAGTGGAGAGACAAGTAGGCTTGGTTTGAGGGACCGATGGCCAATGGAATCAAGTGCGGTTCACATGGTGCAAGAACAAGCAAGGCAATGTGGAAGAATATTATCAAGAGCTGGTACATTGGGCGCGGCCGAGTCAAGGAACGAGGCAAGACCGAGTAGACCGTCCGGACGCCGGAGGTGAAAGGCTTGGCGTGCTCGAATCTTGACATGGGGGCTGGACCAAGTACGCGGGGTTTGTTGGTTTAGCCACAAAACCAGCGGAGGAGGGTTTCTTGGTTTGGGCCTAAAAACCAAGTCTGAAGACCTGGCGGGGGAGAGCCGGTCTGACCGGTTTCAGGAATCTAGTCTGACCGGTTTGCAGAACCGGTCTGACCGGTTTCAGCGCTGTGCGTCGGGAAGCTTCGAAGCGGAAGACACGCGGCATGATTGTCGAGGTTGCGTCGAAGGGAAGCCACTCCAGATGGATGTGTTCCCAGGCGGAGGAGAAAATATCTACGACTTCCAGTTTTGCCCTTGAGGACGTGTATCTTCTAATTAAGTTGTAGGGGTAGTTATGTCTTTCGTCGGCGGCTATATATACTCACCTTATGGGAGATAGCAGCCATCTCTTGGGCCATCTCTTGGAACCCTAGTTCATTTGCTCTTTGTTTTCCAAGGCTCGCCATGAGCTTCATGTTGTGAGGAAGAGAGGAGATGACTTCTCCACTTCTATTTTCCTCCACTTTCAAGTGGGTTGGATGAAGGGAGGAGGTTAGCCTTTTGTAAAGAAGATGATCTCATAGTGTAAAGAATATTCATGGTGGTGAATCCTTGTGTTCTTGTCTTCTTCGCGTTTTTCCTTTTTGGGGATTTTTGGGTGATTTTTAGGGAGATTTTCGTTCATCGGATTTGAGGCTTTTTCCTTACGAAATTTCATTTGGGATTCACTCATGGGTCTTTGTTGATCCTTCTCTAGTGATTTGGCCCTCTCAATCCTCGGAAAAAGCCTTCAATTTGGTGGATTTTGGTTGAACTCGAGCAAAAGGGTGTTCATGTCTTTGCTTCTTGATTCCTCTTGATTCGTGCGTTTTGGGAGTTGATTTCGGTGCCATGACTAGTTCATGAGGTATCCTACCTATCCACAAAGTCTCACTTGAATCCATGGAGCGAATCTATAGATCGGTTGTGGATAAGATCGAGTTCTTCTCGCGGGTAGATTTTTCCCGTGTCTTCTTGGGGAAACCGGTCTGACCGGTTTGGCAAACCAGTTTGACCGGTTTTGGTGTTGGAGCTGTTGAGTGCTGTTCTTCTTGCCTCTAGCTGTGTTTTGAATAGGTGTTGCCCTATCAGTAATTTTGGAGTGTTTGGAGCTCGTTTGTTCAGGTTGTAGTACTGAGTTTGAGTTTCTGGCCTAAACTGGTCTGACCGGTTTGTCCATTCGGTCTGACCGCTTTTGGTCTGAGTGTCGCAAGTTATGACTTCCGTTGTGCGTTACTAGTTGAATTGCTTGAAGACTTGTTCCTAGGTCCAGAAGTACTTCAATGACTTTGTGGATTTGGCAAGGAAGTTAGTTGATCACCGTTGGAAGTGATTTTGGGATATAGGCCGAGTTCACTCTTTCAAGAGAATTTTTATCGGCTCCCATTCACTCCCCCACTCTCTGTTCGCCCATTCGATCCTTCAATTGGTATCAGAGCCAGTTACGGATCTTCGTGATTCTAATTAGTCTTAAGATCCAAATATGCTGTATGGAGAAAGGGGTTCGGGTCCTCCTCATTTTGATGGGAAGAATTATCAGATGTGGGCTGTTCGCATGGGCGCTTTCCTCCGAGGCAAGGGACAATTACTATGGGATGTCACTATCGACACTACCTACACCATCCTGCTAGGAGGCTAAGGACAAGTTTGAGGCTAATGCAAAAGCCGTGGATTACTTGTTTCGATCACTTGCTGAGCATGAGTTCAATCGTGTCCTCGGTGAACATCTTGCCTGTCAGATTTGGCAAAAGTTGGAGGTTGCCCATGGAGGTGATAGTTCGGTTAAGGCTAAGCTCTTTTCGACTTACCGGATGGAGTATGAGAATTTCACTCATCTGCCCCGGTGAATCAATTGATGCCATGTTTCAGAGGTTTACCGTGATAGTGAACAATATGCAAGCCAATATTACCAACCTCCCATACATAGATTATGATAGAGCTTTGAAGCTATTGCACTATTTGGATAGATCTTTGTGGGGTGCAAAGGTTGAGGCGATTATGGAGTCAGATGACTATGAGACACTTACTGTTAATGGGTTGTTCTCCAAGCTCAAGTCGTCAGAGGTCGATAGGATGGCTAGGGCCAAGCTTGAGAACCCGACTGATCCCCATAGTTTGTTGTCATGAGTGGCTCTGGTTCTAGGTCGCTTGCTAACTCTTTACGACAGTTTGCTTTGTCTATGCTTATGTCTTTGCCAGATGAGGAGTTTTAGGTGCTGAGCAAAGACAATCTCACATTACAAAGCATGAGGTTTGGGCGCATGTACAAGAACCGCAAGGGTACAAGGCACGTCGGGAGTACATGCTACAGGTGCGGCAAGATGGGGCACTTCATCGCCAAGTGTCCGGAGCCAGCTGAGCCCAAGAATGAGCACAAGCACCGCACAAGAGATGAACAGAAGAACCAATCCAGGAAAGACTACCACGACAAGCACAAGAGCAAGGACAAGAAGAAGCACGGTGGCCACAAGCACAAGCACAAGTTACGAGCCATGGTTGCCGGTGCGAGCGACGTCGACACAAGTACAAGCTACACCTCATCGAGTTCGAGCAGTTAGGAGGAAGATCAAGGTCGACGTCGGAGGTTAGGGTATGCAAGATGAACCAAGAAGGTCTGCGATGCAAGGCGATGAACACACGACGACTCGCAATCTATAATCACCAATGGCAAGGACAAAGATGGCGCGGCAACACCATGCTTCAGGTTTCTAGTTTGATATAAACCTCGATAGGAGTGTCAAATTAGAGTCCACAATGATAACTATCCGGCCGTCCGCGAATAGCTCGTCGGCCGGCACGGCGGTGCCCACGTGCTAACGAACGGGGACTCAGATCCAGGGCCCACGTCCACTTTCATATAGAGGGCCGCCTGTACTACAACCCATTAATAGGGGCGGTAGGGGAGAGACCCAAGATGTACAAGGAGCCCATCGCTTGTGACGTCTAGGACAGCAGGGTCTTTGGCTAGGGCAGGAACGGTGCCGTCGGATATCGAATCGACGGCTCATCTACTAGGCCACACACTGTACAAAAATGGCCGCTCCAACCATCCCGTCACGCAGAGCAAAAAGGCGGTGGAGCATAGGCTAGGTGCGAGTTCACCTCAGAATGGAGTCATGAATCTGCTGTAAAAAAAATGAGCTCAAACGGAGCACCAAGCGAAAAGTTATGCCTGTTTATGGAAGGTACCTCAAGTTATGGTTTTTGAGAGGCACGAATCAGCAGAATGTGCAGCGACAGTTAGGGTATGCAACATGAACCAAGAAGGTCTGCGATGCAAGGTGATGAACACTTGGCGGCTCGCAACCTATAATCACCACTGGCAAGGACAAAGATGGTGCGACAACGCCTCGTTACAGATTTCTAGTTTGATATAAACCTCGATTGGAGTGTTGAATTAGAGTCCACAATGATAATTATCCGATCGTCCGCAAACAGCTCGTCGGCCGGCATGGCGGTGCCCGCGTGCTGACAAACGAGAACTCGGATTCAGGGCCCATATCCACTTTCATATAGAGGGCCGCCTGTACTTCAGCCCATTAATAGTGGCAGCATGAGAGAGGCCCATGATGTAGAAGGAGCCCATCTCATGCGACATCTAGGACGACAGGGTCTTCCGGCTAGGGCAGGAACAGTGTCGTCGGATATCGAATCGTCGGCTCATCTACTAGGCCACACGCTGTATAAAAACTTCTGCACCAGCCATCCCATCACACAAAGCAAAATGGCAGCGGAGCACAGGCCAGGTGTGAGATCACCTAAGAATGGAGTCACGAATCTGCCGTAAAAAATTGAGCTCAGATGGAGCACTGACTGAAAAGTTATGCCTGTTTAATGGAAGGTACCTCAAGTTATGGTTTTTGAGAGGCATAGATCGGCAGAATGCGCAGCGACAGTTAGGGATGCAAGATGAACCAAGAAGCTCTACAATGCAAGGCGATGAACACACGGCGGCTCGCAACCAATAATCACCACTGGCAAGGACAAAGATGGCGCGGCAACGCTGCGCTACAGGTTTCTAGTTTGATATAAACCTCGACAGGAGTGCCGAATTAGAGTCCACAATGATAATTATTCAGCCATCTGCGAAAAGCTCGTCGGCCGGCACGGCGGTACCCGCGTGCTGACGAATGGGAACTGGGATCCAGGGCCCATATCCACTTTCATATAGAAGGGCTGCCTGTACTTCATCCCATTAATAGGGGCGGAAGGGGAGAGGCCCATGATGTACACGGAGCCCATCGCGCACGATGTCTAGGACGACAGGGTCTTCCGGCTAGGGCAGGAACGGTGCCGTCGGATATCGAATTGCCGGCTCGTCTACTAGGCCACTTGCTGTATAAAAACGGCCGCACCAGCCATCATGTCACGCAGAGCAAAAAGGCAGTAGAGCATAGGCCAGGTGCGAGTTCACTTCAGAATGGAGTCATGAATCTGCTGTAAAACATTGAGCTCAAACGAAGCATCGAGCGAAAAGTTATGCCTTTTATGGAAGGTACATCAAGTTATGGTTTTTGAGAGGCACGAATCGGAAGAATGTGCGGCGGTGGTTAGGGTATGCAAGATGAACCAAGAAGGTCTGCAATGGAAGACAATGAACACACGATGACTCGCAACCTATAATCACCAATGGCAAGGACAAAGATGGCGCGGCAACACCGCGCTACATGTTTCTAGTTTGATATAAACATTGATAGGAGTGTCGAATTAGAGTCCACAATGATAATTATCCGGCCGCCCGCGAACAGCTCGTCGGCCGGCACGGCGGTGCCCGCATGCTGACGAACGGGAACTCAGATCCAGGGCCCATATCCACTTTAATATAGAAGGCCGCATGTACTTCAACTAATTAATAGGGGCGGCAGGGGAGAGGCCCAAGATGTATAAGGAGGCCATCGCGCACGACGTCTAGCACGACAGGGTCTTCCGGCTAGGGCAGGAACGGTGCCGTCGGATATCAAATCGGCGGCTCATCTACTAGGCCACACGCTGTATAAAAATGACCGCTCCAGACATCCCGTCACGTAGAGCAAAAAGGCGGCAGAGCATAGGCCACATGCGAGTTCACCTCAGAATGGAGTCATGAATCCGCTGTAAAAAATTGAGCTCAAATGGAGCACCGAGCAAAAAGTTATGCCTGTTTTATAGAAGGTACCTCAAGTTATGGTTTTTGAGAGGCACAGATCGGCAAAATGCACGGCGGCGGTTAGGGTATGCAAGATGAAAAGGACTGCGATGCTAGGCGATGAACACACGGTGGCTCGCAACCTATAATCACCACTGGCAAGGACAAAGATGGCACGGCAACGCCGTGTTACAGGTTTCTAGTTTGATATAAACCTCGACAGGAGTGTCAAATTAGAGTCCACAATGATAATTATCCGGCACGGCGTTGCCCGCGTGCTGACGAACGGGAACTCGGATTCAGGGCCCATATCCACTTTCATATAGGGGGCCACCTGTACTTCAGCCCATCAATAGGGGCGGTAGGGGAGAGGCCCATGATGTACAAGGAGCCCATCGCGCGTGACGTCTAGGATGGCGTGGTCTTCCGGATTGGGCAGGAACGGTGCCGTCGGATATCGATTTGCTGGCTCGTCTACTAGGCCACAAGCTATATAAAAACGGCCGCACCAGCCATCCTATCACGCTGAGCAAAAAGATGGCAGAGTATAGGCCAGGTGCGAGTTCACCTCAAAATGGAGTCACGAATCTGCTGTAAACAATTGAGCTCAAACAGAGCACCGAGCGAAATTTATGCTTGTTTTATGGAAGGTACCTCAAGTTATGGTTTTTGAGAGGCACAGATAGGTAGAATGCGTGGCGGCGGTTAGGGTATGCAAGATGAACCAAGAAGGGCTGCGATGCAAGGCGATGAACAGATGGCGGCTCGCAACCTATAATCACCACTAGCAAGGACAAAGATGGCGCGGCAACGCCGCGCTCCAGGTTTCTAGTTTGATATAAACCTTGACAGGTGTGTCGAATTAGAGTCCACAATGGTAATTATCTGGCCATTCTCGAACAGCTCGTCGACGGCACGGCAGTGCCCGCGTGCTGACAAACGGGAACTCGGATCTAGGGCCCATATCCACTTTCATATAGAGGGCCACCTGTAGTTCAGCCCATTAATAGGGGCAACAGGGGAGAGGCCCATGATGTACAAGGAGCCCATCCCGCGCGACATCTAGGATGACAGGATCTTTCGGCTAGGGCAGGAACGGTACCATCGGATATTGAATCGCTGGCTCATCTACTAGGCCACATGATATATAAAAACAACCGCACCAGCTATCCCGTCATGTAGAGCAAAATGGCGGCAGAGGATAGGCTAGGTGCGAGTTCACCTCAGAATGGAGTCACGAATCTATTGTAAAAAATTGAGCTCAAATGGAGCACCGAGCGAAAAGTTATGCCTTTTTATGGAAGGTACCTCAAGTTATGATTTTTGAGAGGCACAGATCGACAGAATGCGCGGCGGCGGTTAGGGTATGCAAGATGAACCAAGAAGGTATGCGATGCAAGGCGATGAAAACACGGCGGCTCGCAACCTATAATCACCACAGGCAAGGACAAAGATGGGGCGGCAACGCCGCGCTCTAGGTTTCTAGTTTGATATAAACCTCGATAGGAGTGTCGAATTAGAGTCCACAATGATAATTATCCAGCCGTCCACGAACAGCTCATCGGCCGGCACGGCGGTGCCCGCGTGCTGACGAACGGGAACTCGGATCCAGGGCCCATATCCATTTTCATATAGAGGACCGCTTGTACTTCAGCCCATTAATAGGGACGGCAGGGGATAGGCCCATGATGTACAAGGAGCCTATCGCGCGCGACGTCTAGGATGGCAGGGTCTTCCGGCTAGGGCAGGAACGGTGCCGTCGGATATCGACTCGACGGCTCATCTACTAGGCCACACGCTGTATAAAAATGGTCGCTCCAGCCATCCCATCACGTAGAGCAAAAAGGTGGCGGAGCATAGGCCAGGTGCAAGTTCACCTCAGAATGGAGTCACGATTTTGCTGTAAAAATTGAGCTCAAACGGAGCACCGAGCGAAAAGTTATGCCTTTTTATGGAAGGTACCTCAAGTTATGGTTTTTGAGAGGCACAGATCGGTAGAATGCGCGGCGGCGGTTAGGGTATGCCAGATGAACCAAGAAGGTCTGCGATGCAAGGCGATGAAAACACGGCGGCTCGCAACCTATAATCACCACAGGCAAGGACAAAGATGGGGCGGCAACGCCGCGCTCTAGGTTTCTAGTTTGATATAGACCTCGATAGGAGTGTCGAATTAGAGTCCACAATGATAATTATCCAGCCGTCCACGAACAGCTCATCGGCCGGCACGGCGGTGCCCGCGTGTTGACGAACGGGAACTCGGATCCAGGGCCCATATCCATTTTCATATAGAGGGCCGCTTGTACTTCAGCCCATTAATAGGGACGGCAGGGGATAGGCCCATGATGTACAAGGAGCCTATCGCGCGCGACGTCTAGGATGGCAGGGTCTTCCGGCTAGGGCAGGAACGGTGCCGTCGGATATCGACTCGACGGCTCATCTACTAGGCCACACGCTGTATAAAAATGGTCGCTCCAGCCATCCCATCATGTAGAGCAAAAAGGTGGCGGAGCATAGGCTAGGTGCAAGTTCACCTCAGAATGGAGTCACGAATTTGCTGTAAAAATTGAGCTCAAACGGAGCACCGAGCGAAAAATTATGCCTTTTTATGGAAGGTACCTCAAGTTATGGTTTTTGAGAGGCACAGATCGGTAGAATGCGCGGCGGCGGTTAGGGTATGCCAGATGAACCAAGAAGGTCTACGATGCAAGGCGATGAAAACACGGCGGCTCGCAACCTATAATCACCACTGGCAAGGACAAAGATGGCGCGACAACGCCGCACTCCTGGTTTCTAGTTTGATATAAACCTCAATAGGAGTGTCGAATTAGAGTCCACAATGATAATTATCCGGCTATCCGTGAACAGCTCTTCGCCCGGCACGGCGGTGCCCACGTGCTGACGAACGGGAACTCGGATCCAGGGACCATATCCACTTTCATATAGAGGGCCGCCTGTACTTCAGCCCATTAATTGGGGCGGCAGGGGAGAGGCCCATGATGTACAAGGATTTATGTGCACTGTAACAACAAATTATCAAAATTGTGGAGGTAAGAGAGTCATAAAGACACAAAAAGATCACACATAGTGAACAGACAGATTACCTTGTCTTATTCAGTTTCAAAAACTTGGGGAACTCAGTTTGAATAAAGGTCTCAATGTACAAGGACTTTGCCTTGACAAACATGTGCTCCTCAGGAGAGGGATCTTCTTCGCACTTGATGTATTGAAAGGATGACTCTACAGTCTTCTTAGGCATGTTGATGGCAACAAGCCATGCATTATATAAATCATCCTCATTCTCTATCAGCACTCACTCCTTCACCACAAAATACACAATGTTGGGGTTGCTCAAGCTCACATGAGGGTACTGCAAGGGTCCGCGCGGGAGTTGAGCAAAACTTTCGAGCACACATATATCTTCTGATTTAACCACATCACCCATCTCTCAGACCATCTCATCCCCTTCCCTCATCTGCAAGGTCCATGTGGCAGCTTTGAAAGCTGAATCAGCTTTGTATCTTGAACCGAACATCATGCCATTGGCATCGGTAATAATGACATACTTCAGGATGCCACACTTCTCATCAACACTAAGAGTCCTGTATATAGTGTCTGATGATCTCTCATAGTTATCAGGTAGCTTAGCAGGCAGAGCAAGGTACCGTAGCTCGGGGCTGTCAGTGTCATCAAACACCTTGCAGAGCAAAGCTGCGCCTTGGAAAAAGTCGACCAAGCACAAGTATTCCCCGAATGGGATGACTGCATCAGCAGACCGGTCCCAGAGGAAGGCCTCCAAATTCAGTTTAGGGCCATGGATCACTTCTGGCTTCTTGACCTTCCACCGCCTGGACTTGGATGGGAAGATGACGTGGAGCTCTGGTTTCCCTGACCTGATGATCTGCAGGTCCGCTACGACAACATCCTCCTCGCCACGGCGCAGAACGGTGATGTCCAGCACCTCTATCCGGCGCAGGTTCTGGTCCGTGTACTCGAATTTCCCCGCCTCGAACAGGGCTCGGAACTCATCCACAGTGCCGTAGACAGAGGGGAGCCGATGAAGCAACGCGGTGCCAGCCCGGTAGAGGAAGTAGTCGTACATGTCGTAGGGGTACTCGCAGCGCGGCACGAGAATGCGGTACACCATCTGGAAGAGCACGGCGTCGCAATGGGAGGCCACGACGGCGAAGCGGTCGCACTGCCCCGTGCCGCCCGGCCATGACAGGTAGCGGCGGGTGGACCACGGCGGTTCGTGGACCTGCAAGCAGACACGGAACTTGTCGCCCCTGGAGTTGGTGCCGAACGCCTCGGTGGGCTCGTCGGTGGGGAAGGAGTCGTCGTCCCTTCGGAAGATTAGTGACCACTAGGGGAGGGAGGATGACGTGGAGGAGGCCATGTCCGGCGGATTTGGGTTCCCGGCGGGCGGGCGGCGGTGGCGGCAGAGAGGATCGGCGCGCGACGGGGGTGGAGAATCCTTGCGGGCGCCGCTGGAGAGACCCGGGGGCGGCGGCGGGGAGGCCCGGCGGTCCTTGATCAGGGTAGGGTTAGCGGGAAAGGGGTGTGCTATAGATGGTCAAATGGGCCGTCCGGCACTAGCACTATTCGGTCCGGCACTATGCAATATGGTATGTTTGTGCCATGTTGTGTCGGCATTACGTGTCGAACTCTCGGCTCAGGCACGGCCGGCACTACCGTGCTAGTTGTCGACGACGCAGATCCATACCGGGACCCCCCCGGCGGCGGTGGTTGGTAACGCAGATCCAGGTCGGGCGGTGGTTGTCCACGAGGATCAAGGCCGGGCAATGGTCGGCGACGTGGGGCTCCGGCCGCGGTCTCCAGGAGTGGGCGAGCGGGCGGCGGCCGTGCGGGGCTCAGTCCGCGGCCCCCGGGAGCCGGCGAGCGGTGCGGCCGCGTGGGGCTCCAAGCTGCGGTTGTCAGGAGTGGGCATGCGGCGGCGCCGTGCGGGGGTACCGACTGCGGCCCTCGGGAGAGAGAGGGGCGGCTGTGCGCGGGCGAGGGGAGGGGCAGCGCGCGCCGCGCGGGGAGGGGCTGCTACGCGTCGGCGCGGGGAGGGGAGGGGCACGCGCTGCGCGGGGGAGGGGTCGGTTGCGGCTGCGCGTTGGGGAGGGATTTGGTTGTGACCAAGGGTTTGCGGTATATGGGCTGGCGGGGTGTTATCATAGTAAGACGGGCCGCCATAGTGCCGATTTTTCGTGCCAGGCCTGGGCCGACACTACGGACCGAAATGGAAGCCCAAGCACGGCCCGCAGTATAGTGTCGGGCCGGCCCGAGCACTATGCACTACGGGCCGGGTCGTGCTAGTGCTGGGCCATTTCGGGCCGGGTCTCGGGCCGTCCATTTAAGGCGGCACATTTGGCCATTTATAGGTGTGACGGTGTGTGCGTTGGATAAATTCGACAATCCCTCAAAAAGAATATCAAATCATTTTATCTCTCGTTTTTATTTACAATGGGCCGGAAGCAAATAAAGCCCACTCACGGCGCACGGCACACAACCGTAGCTTCGTCAGAGCACCATCGATGGGAGACACGACGACCCAAGAAGCGGCGGCGGCGGCGGAGGAGGACGAGGAGAGGCCCTCGGCGTTGTCCTTGAGGAGCCTCGCTGACTACACCTTCGGGGCCATACCCACTCTCTTCTACGTCCCCGGTTTCATCTCCGACTCCGAGCAATCCCAGCTCCTCCACCACGTACGGCACCCACCAAATCCCGTCCCTTTTTACTTGTTTTTTTCCTGCTCCCCTAATCCAGCATGGTTTAACGCACCGGTGGTGGCGGTGGTGATGCAGATTTACCAGGCGCCAGCGCCCAAGTGGAAATCCTTGAAGAACCGGAGGCTGCAGAACTGGGGTACCCTGTCTTCTTGGCACTTGTTTGCTTGGGAATTTTTTAGCTTCTTGCTTTTGCTGACGCAATGTTCGATTGTGCAGGGGGAGTGGTGCATGAGAAGGGGCTCCTGCCGCAGGCCTGTGAGTGCTCGCAAAAAACTAGTAATTGTAGCTTCTTTTTGTCAATCAGACTGAAGAGCAGGCATAGTGTTGCGTAGTTGAAGTGCCCCTTAAATTTAGAACTGCTAGAATGTCTTCAGAATTTCTTGTTTGAATATTAAGTAGGGACTCTAGATGTTTATGCCTTCCCAGTTAGGGGATAAAATGAGTGCTATGTGATCCATGTTATTTTTGGGTCAGTTTAGGATAAAGTATTTATGGCCTTTTCTTCTTTAGTTATTCAGTTAGCAAATTGTAACCCTCGAATAAGATTGCATGTTTTCCTACCTTCTGAAGTATTGCTTCTAGCTCAACACAAACATTCAAATTTTGAATAACTGCTGTCATAATCTTATTACATGTCTGCACTGAACACATCTGTAACACATTTTTTGATTGGTGGTTAAAAAGCCTAGTAGTTACATTCTAAGATATGTGCTTTTATAAGTTAAGTGTCAAATCAATAGCATCAAAACTGAGCTGCCTGTGCATTTCATGCTGCAGTACCTTCATGGTTAACAAGGATAACCGACAGAATTTGCCAGTGGACTGGTTTATTTCCTTCGGCAATCAATCATGTGCTGATAAATGAGTATCATCCTGATCAAGGGATCATGGTTTGCAATCAACAGTTCTCTTTTGTTTGTTCCTTCTGTTTACATATTATTAAGCATCACTCTTTGCTTACAGACAACAATTTCTATGCCTTGCAGCCACACCAAGATGGTCCTGCCTACTACCCTGTTGTTGCTATCATTTCTCTTGCTTCGCCTGTTGTGATTGATTTCACACCCCATCAGAGGCTTAAAGAGCAGGAGCATACTGATGCACAGAACGTACAGACAGATGAGTTGCAGGGGCCTTCCTACATGGAGAGCAATGGCTCTGGTTCACAAGAATGTGGAGCCACAAATGAATCCGATCCTGCATGTTCATCTCTTATGCTGATGCCCTGCAGCCTGTTGATATTTAAGGATCAGGCTTATACAGGTTAGATCTGTGCAATTGCTTTCATATTTGATATTTTTTTGATATTTAAGGATCAGGCCTATACAGGTTAGATACGTGCAACTGCTGAACTGCTTACTAATTGATATTGAATTAGCCATCTTCATCTAATAGATGTTTCATTATTCTTAAGATTTTTTTTTGTTTCTACAGATTACCTGCATGGCATACAAGATAATGTGCTACATAATCTGGACAAGGTGAAGCAATTATTGAACATCAGTAAATCAGTTGTACAGTTATCCGATGGACACCTGAACTAATTCTGAATGCAAACAAATTGCCATTGTGTTTCCCGTGCAGGTTGCGAATTTGTCACGGTGCCCAGAACTGAGGCATCTAAATTCTGACTCTATCCAAGGGAGCATAGATGAACAGCGTGGCACGTTCCGCAGGACCGCTACCAGAGTATCGCTAACGTGTCGGTTGGTGCTGAAAGTCCACAAGAAGCTTTTCAAAATCTAGAAATTCAGATTAGACTCTTGTTTTAGTAGGATACTAGTACCTTATGCTGTTGTAAGACACAGAACTACTGTAAAAGTTGTATGGTGATGGAGCAAATGTCTCAAAAAAAACTGCCATTTTCGGATGGAAAAGTTATATTTTTTTTGCCATCTATCACCCTCTCATCGAAAGATCGGGCGCAAACCCTAGCGGGTTCACATCAGAGCGGGTGCTGCAGCCGCACCCGGCATGGGAGCGCCGGGCACAGGTGCAGCTGGCGATAGAGGGCGAGACCAAGACAGAAGGCGTGAACAAGATGGAGGCCGACGTCGCGGACAAGACGATGGTAGACAGCGTGATGAAGCAGCGCGTACGCAAGACCTCTGCGACAGAATCAATGCCGGCCGCGACGCTCGCTCTGTAATCCAGACGAGCAGACAGCGTCGCGTTGAGTTCAAGCTACGCCGCCGCGACGCATACGACCGCAACTACGGTCCTCCACCTCGCCATCACGACCCACCTCGCCACCAAGACCCACCACGCCATAACGAGGGAAACCGTGATCGTCACCAAGACCCACCACGCCATGACGAGGGGAACCGTGATCGTCACTATAATCCTCCCTATTACCACTTTCCTCCACAAGACCGTAACTACAATGATCCCAACAACCGGCGCGACTACTTCTACATGGAGCAAAAGAGGGACAAATATGATGGGTTTCTAGCCTTCTCCCGTCGCATCAAGGACATCCCGTGGCCGCCCAAGTTTAAACCAACGGGCATCGAGAAGTTTACTAGCAAGCAAGACCCAGAGCAATGGTTGAGAATCTACTCAACTGCAATCCAGATGGCTGGCGGCTCCAACGACATCAAAGTCAGCTACTTCCCGGTCATGCTGGACACCATGCCACTTACATGGCTCGAGGGCCTCCGCCTCGAGTCCATCAAGTCTTGGGATCAGCTCATCAGAAAATTCATCGAAAACTTCCGGGGAACCTAGGCAAGGCCCGGAACCCGATACGAGTTAGCAGCCTGCAAACAAGAAAAAGGAGAGACTCTGTGCTAATACATACATAATTTCTTTGATAAAAGAGCTACCATTGTGGATATCTCTGACCACGAGGTCATCGACCGCTTCCAAAATGGCCTCTACACTAGAGAACTACACCGTGAGTTCGGAACGAGACGCCCCGAGGATGTTGCCTCCCTCATAAGGATAGAATACGAGTGAGCCAACCAAGACGACCGCAAATGCAAGCGCTTTGGTAGGCATTGCGACAACTACAGCTACAACAACAACAACAATAACAGGGACACCAACAACCGCCGCAATAATCGCCCTAACAACTGCGATTTTAATCGCGACAACAAGAAGCGCAAACCAGACAACATAGTTGTCGCGGTCGATCGTCCCCAATGCAAGAACTGTCCAATGGTAGAAGTCATGAACGACCCCTGCCCATACCACCCGTATGGCAAGCACACGATGGCTCAATGTTTCCACCTCAAGCAAGAATTCAACAAGCGTAGTCCTGCTCGTGATGACAATGCTCACAGAAAGAAGGACGACAAGGACGACAAAGAACCCAGGAACGGCTTCCCTCAAGTTGAAAACGTCATTGTAGTCCTATTTAGCGGAGAATCACTGAACCAGTCGAAGCGGGACAAGAAATTAACACTCCACGAGATCATGACAATTGAACCAGCTACCCCCACGTACCTGAGGTGGTCCGAAGTCCATGTCACGTTCTCCAGAGCAGATCAGTGGACTAACTTCGCCAACCCAGGAATATACCCACTAGTCTTGGATCCCATTGTGGTGCAAGCCAGACTAACCAAAGTACTCATTGACGACAGCAACGGGCTCAACGTAATATTCGCAAAGACATTCAAGAATATGGGCCTCAACATCACCAAATACTTGAAGCCCACAGAGTCACCATTCTACGACATTGTACCTGGCAACGCAGCAATACCCCTGGGTCAAGTCATGCTCCCAGTCACCTTTCGGACAGAAGCTAACTTCAGGACTGAGTACATCAAGTTTGAGGTGGTAGACTTTGAGACTTTGTACCATGCGATCCTTGGGCACCCAGCCCTCGCCAAGTTCATGGCAATCCCGCACTACATGTACCTCGTCCTCAAGATGCCCGCTCCTAAAGGAGACCTTTCCCTAAAGGGAGACCTGAAGATCGCTCATGACTGCGATGTGGAAGTTGTCGAGTACGCAGCAACCTCGCAAGTCCCAATTCAGATGCTGGAAGTACTCACTTTGGCCAAGAAGTAGAAGGAGGAAGACCTGGAGATACCAAGCAAGAAGCCCGCCAGCACCAATATCAATCCCTTTGAGGATGTACAGCTTAAAACTGTAGACCTTCATACGGGCGATCCGTCCAAGACTGCACTTATAGGGGCAGACTTAGATTGTAAATAGGAAGACACGCTCGTCAAGTTCCTTCATGATAATAAAGATATATTTGCTTGGAAGCCATCTGATATGTCTGGTGTTCCAAAGGAACTTGTCGAGCACAAACTTGATGTTGATGAGAACGCAAAACCCAAAAAGCAGCGATTAAGACGCTTTGCTCAAGACAGGTACGATGCCATTTAGGCAGAAATCGCAAAACTACTCGCGGCCGGCTTCATTAAAGAAGTCTTTCATCCCGAGTGGTTAGCCAACCCAGTTCTAGTCAGGAAGAAGAACAACAACGAGTGGCGTATGTGTGTCGACTACACAAACCTCAACAAGCACTGTCCAAAAGACCCCATGGGCCTCCCGCGCATTGATAAAGTCGTGGATTTAACAGCTGGATGTGCACTACTCTGTTTTCTCAACTGCTACTTGGGCTATCACCAGATAGCGCTAAGAAAGGAGGATCAGATCAAGACTTGGTTCATCACCCCCTTCGGAGCCTATTGTTATACAACTATGTCCTTTGGGTTGAAGAACGCAGGAGCCACGTAACAGCGAGCCATACAGAAGTGTCTGTCCTTACAACTTGGCATTAATGTAGAGGCATATGTTGATGACATGGTTGTCAAGACGAAGAGCCAGAGAACCTCATCAGTGATTTGACAGAAACCTTCGATAACCTCAGAAAGTTTCGGTGGAAGTTAAACCCGACCAAGTGTGTTTTTGGCGTGCCCTCAGGGAAACTACTGGGATTCATGATCAGTCACAGAGGAATCGAGGCGAAAGCCTTGGTGTGAACACCTCTAGGTGTTGTTTTTCTTTTTGAAGGCGTCATCTTTTTGTCGTGATCCCATCCCATCACTAGATCTCCAGGTAAAAACTTTCTCCCGGTTGGCAGCGAAGGGGGCGATTATCATCATTTCCTTGATGGAGGCGTCGTTATGGAGGCTTTTTTAGCGATGGTACACTTCATGCGGGTACTATAGCTGCCCAACTCAGTTTTTTCAACAGCTATTGGTGTCTTGTTTATCCTTGCCTATGTTAGTGGGAGTACGGATTATTTTGCCCCGGTCTTGGTTTAGTGGTCAGACCGTCAATCAACATATGGAGTTGTTTCTCTTCCTCGTTGTTGGATTTGGCTCGTGCCTCAGATTCTCTTCCACCTAAGGTGGAGAAGTTGATTCATTTAAAGTCTCGACTTTACGAAATATGCTGCGGAGAGAGATTACCTAGTTTAGCTTGTTTGAGAAATTGAGTTTCTCCTTTTTTTTCTTAATTTTGTAATTTTTATTTGTTACATTAGATTTTCTGATGTCTTGGCTTCATGTTCATCTAGTACATGTGCATTTTCTTTGTAACGTTTATATTCTAATGCATTCTCTCGCTAGAGGATGTCTGAAGCCGGATGTTTTTTCTATTATCTAAAAAAACCAAACAAAGGACGCAATTATTCGTTCCACCACCCGGATCTGATTACGTTTTTATTTACATTACCGTTCTTTCAACCAAACAGCACCCTAGTTTAAATGTCACACCCTAAAATTTTAAACTTCATGATGAGGAAAGAGCAAATGAACAATGAGCCAGAAGCAAAATAAGACCACGCTGCCTGCGCGTGACTTTCCTGCCAAGAAGTTATCGAAAGACTCCTATGTGTTAAACGATTAGTTACATGTTTTCTTGATCTTCCATACCGTCAAAAGATTTTGGCCAACCATATGGCTAGGAGCTATAAGTTTGCTTGATATAAGTTTGGTGGATGTTTTGAACACTTAATTTAATCCCCCTGTTTCCTCATGCGGAACATATTTATTGATGGATACAAATGTTGAAAAATTAATACATATTCTCTTTTCCAAAAATATGTCAGGGTAATTAAACTTGGGACATATTTTACCTCAAATTTAACTCTATACAAATGCGACATTTCAATCATACATACATCATGAGTTTGATTCAAATGACTATATCTAGTCATCCGCGACTATCGTTATATATGTATAGCAACATCGTGAACACGGTGTCACTGGAATTTATAGTTTACTTGAAATGTTTTGAATAAATTAATTTCCTCATTTCGCTGAAATTTATGTTTTTTCCCTGGTTACCATTCAAATTATTTGAGTTCCACTGTTTCTAATTTCCGTTTCCTCCACTGTCATCGCCGTCAATAACTGTTAACTAAGTCATTGTCCACTGACTAGCGCCAGATCACCGTATCTCTTAGGCAGGGGCGCGCGAGCTAGCGCCAGACTCCAGTTCTCCAAATTGAGTCACCGACCAAGTCCTCCGAACCATAGTTCCCCAGAATCGAACCCCGTGAGGGATTCAGCGGCACCTGGGCTTGCCGGCGCGCGGCACGAGCACATGCGCCTGTAGGGCTTTCGAAAACTTTTTTTTCTACCCGACTTTCGATGTATAAGATTCCTACCAATTCATCGGAACGGCTCAGATTCATGCGGATGGGTGCACACCAAAGCAACAGGCCAATACTAACGCATGAGGATGATATGTGGCAGCCTCATGTAGGCAGACGTAGGGTGTTGTTAAGGAAGGACGTGAGTCAATTTAAAGATTCAAACGCATTTATCTCCTAAACCGTTAATTTGTTTTCAAATCCATTTAAACCATGATGTTCTTTAGAATTAATGCAACAAAACCATATCTTATATGTGTATATTATTCTTTTTTATATATTTATGAAAACAAATCAACATTCGAAAAATACTAACTCAATATTTTTGTATATGCGTTCAACGTTCAAGATATAATGTTTTAACATTTCCACGTAAAATGTTGAATTGTCTATTGAAATTGTTGAACTAAGTTTGATAAAAGTATTGAATCTAATATTTACATTTGCTTGCTTGTCCCGACCTTCCGGGAGACAACCAAGAATAATAAAGTTGAAATAGTTGAAGCTATTCATTCAGATTGTTGAATGAAGATCCAGAAAATATTGAGTCCGTGTTGTAAAGTATTGACTATATTTATTCCGAAAAAATGGTGGACAGAGGGCGGCGGAAAATGGGCGGGAGGCACGCTAGCCACCAGCCTGGGTGGTGGAGGCGGTGGGGATGCGAAAAAACTTGGTGAAAATGAAGAGATTGACGTTGATGGGCTCTATTGGACCCTAAGTTACAACTCTTATTTGGCTTCCACAAGCCAGAGCCCCCGAGCACATGGAGGGAGTGGCGCGCGACAATGGGCCAAGCGGGGAGCATACGCGCACGCGGAGGTCCATGGTGGGCCGAATGCCATCTGGGGGTGAGCCTTCGTGCGTGGAGGTCTGGGCGCTTGTGGGCTTGCGGCCTGCACGGCATTGTGTGTCGGCAATCCTATATGGCTTCCGGAAGCCATATAAGCGAGTTGGCTTCCGGTGTTTGAGATTCGTGCGGCCACTGTCAGCCGCACGATCTCCTTCTTCCTCCTCCGGTCCGGCGCGCGCCGCCGGTGAGAAGGCGAGGGCAAAGGGACGGGACGAGGGCGGAGGTGCGGGAGTCGGGCGGGGGCAACTTGGCGGCGGTAGGGTCAGGGTTTTGGGGTTGCCGGTTTCAATGGCCACCGGCCATAGAAAAGAAGAAGATGGGGGCGGAGGGAAGGTCCGGCGGCGGTGACGAGGCCGGACATGCGGTGGGTGGGGACCGGCAGCGCGGGGGAGGAGGAGCGACGGCCGCCAGTCTTAGAGAAGAAATGGGGTGGGGCGGCGGAAGCTCGGCGGCGGCAATGGCTCGGCCGGCGGTAGAGGCGGGGCGGCGCGGGAGCGTCACCACCCGGACGGGGGCTGGACGAGCGGCGGGCGGTGACCGGCGGCGGGGGTGGCAAGGCCATCGGGTTAGGAAGGGCGGGGTCGGTGCGGCGGGGGCGGGAGGCGCGGCAGCCGCCGGCCGGGGTAGAGGACGAGGGTGCGGGGGCATTGGACGAGGGGGCGAGGTGGAGGAAGAAGAGGCTTGGAGATGGGCTTTGGTGGGCCAGAAGCCAGCACTCTTATATATAGTATGATATTGCTCGGTTGTGCAACTTCATATATCTTAAACAACATTGAGGTGCGCAATAGCATTAGGGAAATACAGGCAAAGTCCACTCAATTAAGTGGGGAGGGACAAGCCTATGTATTTGAATATTATACAACAATTTATAGTAGCAAATTTACTGTTTGCTTATTTGAGTATTATGTGGGGATGACCTCCCTGGTGAGATCAGTGTCTACTCCTTGCTTGGATTGGATAGGAGCGCGATAAATGTCAAGACGAGCATGATGATGTAGGAGGTGCATATGCACCTACACTAAAATGTAAAACCAATGATTATGACTAATTTCTCATCACGTACCCAATGGCTCAATTGGTCATGTAGGTTGCAACTGCCTCACTGAATCCTAAGTTTTTTTAGCCCTGGTGATTTTTTTCACCATGCTTCTTATCACTCCCTCGTTCCCTCTTTAAGTGTCCTTGTGTTCGAAAATTCAAACTTATTATTATTCTTGAACCAAGAATTAATCTAATAATTTATATATTACTATACCATTATTAGAAACAGTTCACGAGATCCTAAAGCCAACCGTCTAAACTAAGCTCGGTCCTGAAAAGTCTTTCAGTAGGTGATGTAAATCAATATATATATATATATACCGTGTGCAGGCGCAGCCTGTTGGTCCTAGTTGTTGTCGCGATGAATCAAAAGCAACGAATCCAAATTCCAAAACGGAACGACGTTCCCAAGCAATAAGCAGCGACGACGCGTAGGTTACCAGTGGAGGTGATAAAACTTAGGGCGCGGGCGGGAGCCGGCCCAAACAAACCCGGCCATGCCGTCGCGCTGCCTGCCTTGCCAGCTTCGAGCTCGGACGCCCGAGGCGGCGACGTGACGTACGCACCTGGAGTACTACTACATATACACATTTCTGTCCAGCTAGCCGGCCCGCTCGTGCATGCGGCCGCTGGTAGCTAGCCATCCCGGCCGGATATATGATGACGGTGCCGGCGGTGGCCACGCTGCTGCTTCTGGCTCATCTGCTCCTCGCGGGCACAGAGATCGCCGCCGCCGGTGGTGCTGCGGGCCGGACGATCTGCGACACGGCGAATTGCGGCAAGGGCAGCTGCAGCGAGGTGCCGGGGCCCATCCCCTTTGTGACCACCTCCTACAACTGCACCTGCGACCCCGGGTGGTCACAGCCTAGGCTCCTGGACATCCCGCCACCCCCCATCGCGCCATGCATCATCCCTGACTGTAAGTGATCGATCGACTCAACATATATATATATATATATACATATATGGGAAAACAACTACTGGAATAATTCACAGACGAACGACCATGCATGCTGCTTGTTCTTGGTTGCAGGCCGCTTCGACTCGTCCTGCTTCAACCTCAGCCTGCTGGCTGTGCCCAAGGGGATACCCATCACGGACCGTGAGTACCTAATAACCGATGATCCGGTTTCATTTATTCGTGGCATTATTTACAGCTGCCTCTCTCTGTTGCAGCGTGCGTGGCCATCAACTGCGGGCCGGGTGAGTGCAACAAGGGCGTCGGCTTCACCTACAGCTGCGACTGCCACCCGGCCTACGTCAACTTCCTCAACAACACCGCATTCCCCTGCGTCAAGAACTGTAATAACCAACCCTTTATCCCGTCTCTGAAATTAACACTAGAGCTAGTTACGTTTTTATTTGCCCCCGTGCCTAGCTTATATTACCGACGAGCGCCTTGACTATTGCTGTTATACAGGTGTCTTCGGCATGGACTGCTCCAGGCTGGGGATCGCGCCGCCGCCGGCACCACCGCCGTCGACGGCACCACCGCCTGGTAATCACGACTCGTCGGCCCCTCCTCCCAACGGCCCAAAAGGCAATGCGACTGCATATTCAAATGCATGAATAATATATATATGCGAGACATGCACGGAGGCTTTGGATTCACTGACCGGTTTTTATCTGCTTGCTCATCGATTCCCTATACATATATGTCCTGTGTGCAGGCTCTGTTTCGTCGCGGCGTCTGCTGCTGCTGCTGCTGGTCTCGCTCACCATGGTTCACCTCGTGTAACCGGATGGCGAGGGGCACGCATGTTGTATCGAGCCATCGAGGGCTCTAGCTATTGCGAGATGCTATATATACAGTATAGAATCTCCGGCACATTCAGAATGGAACGCAAACTGCTGAATGTTTTCAGCACCACGGCCATCAGCTCGTATAATTAATTATTGTACATATGCATGTGTACGATTGTTCGTTATTGCTTGGACAGATCGAGTTGCTATCGAGCCTGGCCCGTTCAGAGTGGAACGAAACCGAATGTTTCGGCACCGGCTGTATACAATTAATTGTCATTTAATTTGTAGAGTAAAATACATGGATGGTCCGTAAACTTGTCATGCGGTGTCATTTAGGTCCTCAAACTATCAAAATGTATTTTTAGATATTTGAAGTTGTCTAGATGTACCATCTAGGTCTACAAACTTTCGAAATATATTTTCAAGTCCCCGAACTTATTCCAACGTGTCATCCGAGTCTCCAAACTCTCGTAATGCGGTGGAAAATGGAGAGATATAGTGCGAGAATTAGGAGAAGCCTTTATTTTCTCACGTGTTTGGACTAGTGGTGATAGCCACGAGGTCATGACGAGTTTATAAAATATACTTTTGGAAGTTTACGGATCTGAACGACATCTTTATACAAGTTTGAAAAACTTAAAAATGTGTCTTGATGTTTTAGGGACCTAAATGATACATTGAGATAAGTTCAGTGACATGAAAATACATTTTAAGAGTTCAGAGACATAGATGATACCTCGATACAAGTTTAGGGATTGTCCATGTATTTTACTTTTGTACATGTACACACTGATCAAGACGTACTTCACAAGGAGACGGCTGTGAATGTGAATCTACAAAGGGGCTGTAATTCTGAGATCGCACAAATGTGTGATTCGTGCCATGCATGCGTTTCGTGGTAGAAGATTGTTACTACCGTACCGTTCAATTAGAATAAGTTTTTATCATTACTGGATTGAGGCAAATGTTGGGACTGCCGAATAATCCTCTGTTGATGAGCACCCGACGGGGATCCCTCAAATTTGTCACGGTCTTTGACGATGCGAAAACGACAAGGATACGGTACCTACAATTTTTATCTCAAACTAGTTAAGTGCCCGTACATTGCTACGGCCAACAAAATCTATTGTATGGTATGTTTTTTATTTTTTGTATAGGTTGTTCCTGTGTGTTGCTATGGATGGAAAAACTTTTCACAATAATCATTTGTTGTAATTAATATTGTTTGTTAAAAATACCATAGTAGCTAAACAATGCAGTTGATTTTCATCCAAATGTCCTGTCTAGTATGGCCAATATTCATGCAAATATCATTACAATGATAAGAATCGAGGCAAGTATTAACATAGCACATTTAAGATTTACAACCACATAACATAATTATAGTACATAATAAAAATCAACTACAACTATATTTTAAATGGATTTCTATGTGACACGGGTAAGATAATCTTGTACATTTGGAGGAAGTCTCATTCGATACGCATTCAATCTCGACCACAATACGTCGATCACAAAGTTCTGTCGTAGGGTCCATCATGCTGTGCATAAATGTTACACATATAAGTAAAACACAACATGTAATATGTACTGGAGTAATATGTACTGGAGTACATATTATCATACAAACTATTATACATACCATACAGATTGGCATGTATGGAGCATTGTTAAATGCGTACATTGACACAAGAACGAGAAAGCCAGTTAAATACCTGTAGAAGAATGAGTTATCAATGATATTATCAAATCTAGGTGTTAGATACTTTATATGATGACGATCAACATTGGCCCTACATGGTATATTTAAAATTTTCATAGATAGTAAATAAATCAACATAGATATGTGGCAATGATATTTTTATTACCACATCTATGGCGTTAGAACCTCCTTATATACAATATTCTTGGTATATGTACCATCTCTTATAGTTATATTTTCCTTCTCATGTTTCTTCGTATTTTTATTCTCCTTCTTATTAGCATTTTTCTTTGCCTTCTTATTGGCTGATATTATCTCCTTTTTTGCAATTTCCTTGTCCCGCTCAGCATTAGGTGGCAAAGCGAGGATCTTGATATTTGATCTGGCAGTGGCCCTAGACATGGCAACATACAACTGACCATGAGAGAAAACAGGTTCTCGCAAGTATACGCCGATGTTAGGGATAGTTTGCCCCTACGCTTTATTGACAGTCATGGTAAAGCTGAGCCTAACAGGGAACTGCTTCCTTTTGAACTGAAACAGGAACATCCCGTCGTCAGAGGGGCATAAGGGTATGCGTGGCAAGAAAACCCTCTTTCCAGCTGCCCCAACACAATTTCAGCATCAATGATATTTCTTTGGAACACACGAACCACAAGTCTTGTACCATTGCAAAGTTCATTCGCGGGATCAATGTTCCAGAGGAGTATGATTGGGCAGCCAATCTTGAGTTTTAATATGTGTGGAGGTAGGCCATTAGGAGTCAATGTGTTAAGAAACTCTGATGGATAATAGTTATGTGGATCATCTACTGCGTCATCAAAACTGTGATACACTATCTCCCCACCTTAGAAACACCCAATCATCTTCATATTGATGTCATCCACCCAATCATTCCGTGTAGACAAAATAGCCCTTGAAGTGATATAATTTTTGTTTGAGATGTTACCAGTGAGATTGGGAAAAATAGATTCAATCAATCTCTCAAGGTCGCTATCATCCCCAGTATATGGCACACAAATCTCATCTGGAAGACGAACATCACCATCGGCATTAACTTCCTCTGTACCACCACCGATGCGTAACAGATAATCGGCAAACCACGGATCACTTTGTGCCCTCATGTTACGAACAAGTTTTAGGTGGCACATGGAATCCCAAAGGTAGGATCTCCGTAGTGAAGCATCAACTATCTGAGCCCTTGACCCCTTCCTGACAACAGGGAGGACCTGCCTAAAGTCTCCACCAAACACAACAGTCTTCCCACCAAACGGCAACTCAGGCCGATCCATTATGTCCCGTAGGATATTGTCAAGTGCCTCCACAACTTGTCTCTTTGTCATAGAAACCTCGTCCCAAATGATGAGAGATGCTACTTGTAGAAGCTTCACAGTACCACTATGTTTAGTAAAGCTACAGAAAGCACCGTTATCAATAGTGAGGGGTATCTTGAACCATGAGTGTGCGGTTTTGCCTCCAGGCATTATTGAAGCTGCAACACTAGATGTAGCTGTCGCAACAGCAACCTTGTTTTGACTTCGAATATTTGCGAGCAAAGCCCTGTACAGAAAAGTCTTTCCTGTGCCACCAGAACCATCCACAAAATACATGCCACCATGGTCACTCTCGATGGCAGACGTAATCTCATCATAGGCAGCCCTTTGCTCATCATTTAGGGAATCAGATAAAGCCACATCATCAGCATTGGCCTCAATGCTTGACTCCTCGTAAATCTCCCTAGCAACACAGTATGTGGAATCATAAGCCTCATCAACATGTGGAAGTGGAAATGACTTTATTTCTTTACCCATTGATTGCAAGATATTTCTAATATCAACAAGCACCATCTGTTCCACAGCAAATGGAGATGTGTTATTGCGGCGATAGTCCTCTGACATTGCATCTAGGTGTTTCTACCACAATCCAAATACATCACTAGGCTCACAAAATACCAATATAGTTGCAAACAACCTCCGAAGAGACGAAGGCATCTAAAACTGAGTAGCTTCAGTAAGGCATTCATCTAGTGTGTTGTCTTGTTCAATCAAATCCCTTCTCTCTGCAGCCTCACGGAAGGATGGTGCTAACACACCATCAACTGACCTTAGGTCCTCATAACAGGTAGGGCCAATAACATGGTTCAGCAAAACTCGAAGGTAGTATCGTTCCCCCTCTGCCGGATGAACAGAGACTAATCTCCCAACCTGGCCACATGTATCATATTTCTTGCACTACCAGAATTTACCATTCGGATGCCAAGTATAGAACTCCGAAAAATCTCGATACAAGATACCACGAGCTGTCTCATCCGCACTGGTCATCTCAAAGAAAGCTGTCAACATTGACCTTTCAACATTTGGACGATTTACCACGTGTTCAATATTATCACGCTTACAAAATGGCACCATGTGCATATCGGGAAGATGCACTTGCAACTGTTGTACAGGTGGAAGGTTCTTACTCAAGTCAAAGCCATATATCCTCCATAAGGCTTCTGGAGGGGTAACCCACCGAGCATCTCTATATTGTTTTATCTCATCTACATTCCCTTTGTCATCCTATTTGTTGGCCTCTCTTACAGCCATAGAGGCACAATCATGGCCCTTGTATATATACTTAAATAAGTATTTTACAGACTTGATGCTCCCACATGCCTCAACATTGAGGTGGCGGTTGAAACGACGCAGGAAATAAGGGTTGTAAGGGATGACCCATCTATTATCGAGCTCATGTCCTCGAACCTTTTCCGTGCGTCCATCATCACGATGTCTATAAACCGGGTAGGAATCCTTGCCCTGTGAAGTAGCCTAGCAAAAAGGGTGCGGGTAGCGGTTCTTGCATGAATCACGACCCTTTGTGCCGAGGCTGTTAGGATTTAGCAAACCGCATGGACCATGCATCATATGCTTCACCACCATCTTGTACAATTCAGGATATTTCTTTTTGTTTGGCAGCTCGGCTGAGATAAGAACATCATACTACTTGGGTCACGTTAGCTTCCACTTTTCATTTATGATTAGTAAGAAATGGGCATGCGGTAAACCCCTCTTTTGAAACTCCACAACGTACACGTATGCTTGAACCTTTCCAAGGATGCCCTTTTCTATCAAATCGTTCTTTTGTTGTTCCAGCTTAGCCCTAAAGACACGTGTAACAAGATCCAGACGGTCTTGTGTGTGACTAGGGTAAAGCTCACTTTTGACCTCGTCCCAGTTAGGGTTGTAGGTCATCGTAAGGAAGATATCTGGTTTACCAAACTTTCGAACCAAAGCCATAGCATCCATATACCGATGCCTCATGTATCGTGGGCCTCCGATAAACGATGTCAAGAGCACAGTGCGCTTTCCAACAGCTTCTCCTAGTCCCTCACCTGCATGCAAGCTGTCCACTAAAACTTGGTATAGATCAGCCCTTAATGTATCCTAAATGTTTGTGGTTTAATTTGTGGGTAACAAATGTTTCAATTTAACTAGATCTTTATAGTATAGATTATAGTATAGATCTGAGACGGAGGAAGATCATACTACGACATCGAAAAGAGAAGCATTATTGCACCCGCCCAATCTATCAGTGGACCATTAATTTCTCTCGTTGCGTGTGTCCAAATAAAGGTTTGGAAGCAAACAAATCATCATCGGTAATGCTTGTATTAGGGCGTCCGATGGGTCGGACGCCCCCATCCACCATTCTGTATCCTCTTCTATCGACTTTTCTGTCCACTTTTTAGGAGCCGTAAGACTGTTTGCAAGAGTAAAATGGATGTGGAGCCACTAAACTTTTACCAAAATCTCACCTATATCATTTAACTTTCAAATGGTAAATAGTACATCATCAAACTTGAATCCTTATTCACCATAGGTCCCTTTTTCCACATTTGATCCATTCTACCATCTGGAGTCATTAAACTTACATCCTTGTTCACCAGAAGTCCCTTTTCTTCCATGGCTAATTGATCTACTAGACGGAGGCAATGATATGGATTTGTTCGACACATGTGACACGTTTGAGGGGGCTAGAGGTTTGTCCCTGTTGTACCCATGGAAACTAGGAGTATGGGATACTCAGTTGTATAAGATGTGCAATTTTGAAGATTTGCAATTCATGTTGAGTTCACATGTCACCGGAACGCCATAATTTGGGATATACCTTTTTTTTTCTTTGATGAAATGCTATCATGTTTATATAGAGAAGGATGATACTTTTAAAATTTTATTTATATTGCCATTTGTGTGAACATAAAGTAGTTTTATTAACAGTGTACTCAATTATAGTGAGCTATGAACAAAATTTCAGTGGTGATATAAATTCATGAGTTTTATATATTTATGTAACATGTGACTGTAAGATTATAAAAGTTTAGGTAATTAGATTATATAATCTGCACAATAATCTAGAAATCAATGGGATAATAAGGAAAGAAGAAATAGAGGATAATTGAGCATATGATGTAACTAATCTAATAACTCAAAATTTGGGTGTTTTGGGACTCTAAAATATATAAGTAGGTTGTAGGTGGTCCTTATATTTCCCTCACGAATCTTATTATATGACTAGTTGCCATAAGAGAACAATGTTTGCATGTGTGGATGAATTCTCTAGATCTGTCCATAGGTATGAGAATTTAAGTTGGAGAAAGGAATTAAAAATCAAAGCTAAACATTCTAAATCTAGGACAAGGGATGGCAATTGCGTGCAAGTCGCTCTTTAGGGATGTCCCTACAGATTGTGAAAATCGACTAGTATAAAAAAATTCTAGCTACATTCATAGCTTTAGTGAAATTAAGTAAACATGTCATTGTAATTTAGTCCGTACTGAATAAAGTTATTATTAAGTTCACATAAATAATATTTTGAAAATATCGCATGCTTCTCTATGTAAATATGATAGCATTCCATCAAACAGAAAACAAATGGTGCTTCCTTAATTGTAACATTTTTGCGACTTGTGAACTCAAATCTTTAGAACTACACATCTTCTACAACCGAGTAAAACATACTCCTAACTTTCATTCAATTAACTTGAGCAAACCTCTAGCCCTCACACATAGTCCAGTGTGTCATACAAATCAATGTAATCTTCTATAGCTGATAGAATCAATTAGTCGTGCAAAAAAAGGACCTCCGGTGAACAAGGATACAAGTTTGATGACCCCAATTGGTAGAATTTATCAAATATGAGAAAAGGACCTATGGTGAATAAAGATGTAAGTTTGATGATGTATTATATACTATTTGCAAGTTAAGTGATTTGAGTGAGAATTTGGTGCAAGTTTAGTGACTCGGCATGCATTTTACTCCTGTTTACAATGGTGTCCTCTATATTTCACCCTCCAAAGTAATATTCCAATGGTCTTGTAAAATATTCCACCTCCAAATCTAGCTCCCGTTGCAACGGTGTCATGTATCTCAACCTCCAAATCATTTCCCTTGCCTCCCACCCCATCTTGCTCCTCCTCCACCCGGAGCTTTGCTACGCGCTCCACCGAGACCTTGCTCCCTCCCCCGACGTTGACCCCTCCTTCGCCCACTGCCTTCGCCAATCCCAGCTCCGCCTCGAGTCCCTCGCCGCCACTCTCCGCCCGCCCTCTTCCTCTGTTGCCACGGGCCCTCCCCCTCCCGCTCTTCCCCCTCGCCAGGTGGAGCCCCCTGCAGCCGGATCCACCACAAAGGACAAGAAGCGCACGCGATCCGCCGCCGCCGGGATGGTGCGCGTCGCCAACCTCGGCCCCGCCGACCAACTCTACTACCACACCCTCATCCGCCGTGCGCGCCTCACCTTCGAGGCGCTCCGCTGCGCCGCCCAGCGCCACAAGCCCTCCGCCGGCGCTGGCAACCGCATCTGCGCCGACCTCAGCGCCTCCAACCTCATACTCTCCGCCGGCCACTGGCTCCATCGCAAAGCCCGCATCGTCGGCACCATCACCGGTGTCCACGGCGGCGCTACTCGCCTGGGCCGCGGCCGCCTCGGCGCCACTCCCATCGCTGGCCCACGCGGCCTGCCCATATTCGGCAGCATCTTCGCGCTATCCCGCAGCCTCCCCAACCACGCACTCACCGCCATGGCCCGCGCCACGGGGCCCCGGGCCAGGGAGCTCATGACGTTCTCCGTCGTCGTCGTGCCCAATGACGGCGCGCGAGGTCCTTGTGCACCCGTGCTTCGGCGACCGCCCCGTGAAGCGGTCGGCGCGGGAAGGCCAGCTCTGGATCTGGCTCCGGTAGGGGGGGCGGGGGCGGCAGCGAGGACACCTCGTTCTACGCGGCGGCGAGAGCGAGCATGCGGTTGTAGAGGAACGACGCGCAGACGCCGGCAAAATTTGGAGGAGGGGGAGACCTCCCCGAAATCTAGGGGAGGGGACAGCAGACCTGTAGAATACAGGAGGCTTTACGGGTTGCCGCTGCACGAAGATTTGGGGGAGAAAGCCGGTAAATTAGGGGTACAGGAGGCTTTACGATAACCCGCTGCAAACAGTCTAATATTTTTCCCCTTCGTGCTTCTCTCCGTGCTGCGGCCCACTCGTAGCTCCTTCGTCCAATGCCGCTGCCTCCTCCGCATGCCCGACGCACCGCCGCCGCCTCCTTCCTTGACACACCGCCGCCGCCTCCTTCCTCGGCGCACCGAGTCACTGCCTCCTCCACACGCCCAACGACGTGACGACCTTCCCCTCACCGCTCCTCCGCGCCGCCGCCGCCGTCTTCTTCCTCGGCGCGCCGCCACCGCCACGACCTTCCTCTCATGGCTCCTCCGCGCCGCCGCCTCCTTCCTCGACGCACCGCTGCCGCCACTGCGCCTCCTCTCCAAGGCCTCCTTCCTCTGTATATCACCACTGCCTCCCCCGTCCCCCCTCCCTGCTGCTTCTTCCTTCGATGCGACCACCCGAGCCCTCCACATGCGGCACGCCGTCGTGGAGCTTCCTGTGGTGGAAGCTTGCATCATGTGCATCCTCGATGGTTGGCAAAGGAGAGATGGAGAATAAGGTACGAGAGACGCGATTTTTCGATGTTGCAACAAGTGGCCCATGATGTTGCAATTTAGTGTTTTTATTGTTGCATTGCTGATGTTGCGGATGTTTTACGAGTTGGGATGTTGCAATCATAATTTTTGTGATGTTGCAATTGTGGTTTCAGAATGTTCCGTGAGATGTTCTCATATGTTTCAACAGCTGGATTTCAAAGTCTTGGTTCTTCTTAGAGAAAATAAGGATATTTGAGTCGGCAATTGAATAAAACATGACCATTTGTTGCATCGGAATTTGTTGTTTATGAGAATCCAATGAGATCTATGTTGTATTTTCGATACATATATCTAATGTTGCAAAAGGTATTTATAGATGTCGCAAATTCTGTTTTTCTATGTTGCAACGGACCATTCGATGAAAAATTTATCATCGGACATCCGAGCGCTAGCAGTACCGAAGCATCATCCATCACATCAAGAATCCAGGACGCATCCATAGTACAGTAACAGATAGCACATATAGTAGACTCAAAAGACAAAGAAAAACATAACATAAATCACAAGTTAGTCCAAACAAAGTCAAAAGTGCTCTTTGATCCGACAAGCGTTTCTATGGATATATATTAACTTTCCAAAAATTAACACCTGAAGTCAAGTCTTACACTTATTTGTTAGCAAAGTCATACCTATGGTTTAGGAAGCCATATACTAAATACAAATTTAAACCCAACAATGTAATAACAAAGTAACATACTTTCTAGAAATCACCGTATACTAAAAAAATGTTGGGTTTGGGAAGAATCATTTAAGGCTATACTTAATACATATGATTTTCTATGGTTTAGGAATACCTATCTAAATACAAATTTGTCCTTCCTAGATCACCCTTATTAGTTTGAAAAAGAAACACATAAAAATATTGATTTACATGTATAGAGAAATTATATATTTTATAGATGGCTATATAAGCCTTTAGATTTTTTTTATAAAAGCTTAAATTAACCCCTCTTAAGACATACTAGCCGATCAACCCGTGCATACGCACGGGGCATTAAGTTTGAAAAATATTTGTATCTCAGGCTTATGGAAAATTGATTCCATATTGAAAATGGTAGGATCTCAAAAAAACTACTCCTGCCACCTATTTTAATTAGATGCTACAGTTATTTTGATACAGTCTCAAAAACCTACAACCTTGTGATCACATAACAATGTGGTCCCACATGTCAACCTCATGGAACTATGTTGCATGCTGTGATGGTTTTTTTATATATGCTGAAACCGTTTGACCTTTGTAGACATCTGATAGATATGCAGGAATAGTTGTATGTATTTGAAATTTATTTTTATACTTCTTATGAGATATAATTCTTCTTATCTTTATCAAGTTCAAAACATACTTTCTCTATCAATAACTCTTTATACAATGTTATTAGTATATAAGGCCAATCATACATGCCATGCTACATGAAGGAGGTGCTAACTTTTGTTTTTTTCTGGACAGTATATAGACCCTTGATTATTTAGTATCTTTCAGACACTTACATATTGGGCATTGCTTCATTTTCAGGAATCTCTCACTCATATGCATGTTCATATCTTTTTATGTCACTTAAACAATTAATTTTTTCAACTCTATGCATTACACGTCCACAGCAATCAAATTATGGTACATTTTGCTTGTTTATCAGTTTCTTTGATGTGTTTTTCTATCTCCATTATATGTTGTTTCCCAAAATGTTCTGAATGTTGAAACTTTATCATAGGATATATCAAGCTCTTGCAACAGCCTTACTGTCTGAAACTTAATATATCCGAATTTCCCTCACACAACCTTGCAAATTAGCAGTAGGTACGGTGGTAGAAATAGTGATTCTTCTACTTGTTCTTCTACAAATAGGGCTGTGACTCTGTATGACAAATTGTACACATTTTCCCCTATTCTTTATTAAGTTTTTAATAATATTGATGTAAGAATTTGTAGCCTATTTTCTCTAATAGATATATGGGCTTTCTAGATAAGCATTCAATTTGCACTTAAGATTTCTGAATTGACACATATAGTCCATTTTGTCTAGCAAAATCCCACTTTTTAGTCGGCCTTAAGTACTTTGAAAGAGGTTGAGTAGTTGCAGCCTAATTAACCTTATTTGAAATTGGAAATATTTAAAGTCAAATCTCTTTATATTAGGCTACTAAGTCTTTTTGTTTTTTCATAGGTAGGTGGCTGTTGAGAGAGATGTTCGATTATTATGGAGTTAGGAACAACTTGCATGATCAATCGATTGGACTTGAACATTCATTTTTTCATCCAACTTTATTCCCACTGGGGACTAAATTGGATTGAGAACATAATTGGATCGATCTCTTTTAATTAAGCACATAATTTGTCTCCAAAACTTTCATCTCTGCTCGTAGATTTACATACTGTCTTAGTTACCTTATTTATATTCATTTTTTCAAGAGAATAAATCCCTTCTGGTCCCTTGTGACAATAGTTGAATCAAATCTGAACAAAAATGAATGTACCAATTCTACATCATGTGTTTTACCTCTAGCCAGGGCCCAGCCCAGGTAGCAACTAGTAGTACCATGCAGTTTAGCCCAAATAGAAGGCCCATCGTCAACCAATTCAGCCCACACAGCCCGGGATTGCTACGCATGTAAGTAATTGAACTGCCGATTACCGAAGAGCCACGCAGTCCAAGTCCAACGAATGGGATTCTCTTTCTCGTAGCAATAGAGCGACGACCGACGATTCATCTGGACTTCCGGAGAGCAAAGGCCAAAGGTCGACTTCTGAGCTTCTAACCCTAGGCGGCAGCCTTCCTCAGTGCTCACCAGTCACCGCCGCCGCCGTGACTCACTTCCGCAGTTCTTGCAAGATTAGTTTCAGAGAAAAGAAGTGCATGCAGTTTAATGCTTCTCCCATCGCTCCCTCCACTGATGGCTGATCATCTGCTATTCTGCGCCATCCAGTACATAACTCCAATCTCCAGGCTCTCCGGTGTGATTTGTTCAGGTATGCAAATAAATACTAATAATTTAGATGGAAACTTGGGAAGTAGACACATCACGTCATCACACATAGTCAGTAGATGGTCACTTTATTTCTGAAAGTAATTTCAATTACATATCTACAGTCTGCTACTTATTGCTACTTGCCTACTTTGCTAGGATGGAGAGGTATTTTTCTAAGAAAAGTGCTGTTGAACCTAATGAAAGCTCTGTTGAGGCAAAAAGATCACGTATTGAAGTGAATATGGATGACATAGTTGCTGATCCGGAAGCCTATTGATGACTTCCATCATGACATTAGGGATGATGCTAAGAGAACATAACCCGGCATAGTTTGGTATATAGGAAATAATAAGACCGGTGCCAAAATTATTATATAGTTATGGGAAGAGAAATTTATCGCCGGAAGTGAATGCTATATGCAGCTTGATTATTTGCAGTCTAATTGATACAGAGATCGCACGTGTAATAATCTAAAATAACTGCATGTCAGAAATTATATGCCAAAGATTTGTCGCCATAGGAAACTAGTCAACGGTACGTCCAAATCGCAGTTGAAGAAAAGGCTCCTCCCTCCTCCTCCTCCTCCTCCTTGTTGCAATCGCCAATCGCAATCGATCGATCCGGTTTGCTGCCAGCAGCTCGCCCCAAGATTTTATTCCCCGAATACGACATGTCATATGCCCGTAGATGATACTGTACGTTACGTACGCAGGGGCGAACAGTGCCGCGGTGGATGGCCGGGAACGCAGCAAAAGCCTGCCCCAACCTGCCGAACCCAATCAGATCTCCCTGTGCTCTCCATCTACCCAGCAGCCATGACGATCCCCTATAGCCAGCCGCTAGGCACTAGCTGCATATATCTGCATGGCGATCGATCGAGGCCAGAATAATCATATGCAAAGTTGGCAAACAGACAGCAGAGATGGTACTGCAGATGCCCATGGCGCCCTAGCCGCGCGGCGCTAGCAAAAGTATATATAGGGCGCCGTCCTTTTTATTCGTGCGAGCACATGAGCAGCACATGTTGGAAGGAGAAGGGGACACGGATAGATGAAGGAGAGCAGTGTCGTGTGGTGGCCTGTCAGCGCCGCACGGCTTAATTTGTTCTCTTGTATGCATGCTCGTCGTCTCTTCTTCATTTCCTGCGATACATCACCCCTGCTTCGCTGCATCTTCCTCGATCAACGACAGATTGCGCTGCTCTAAATTCTATGGCGAACTAACGATCCTGGAGCCTGGTTATTGCAGATGAATTCATTTCCAAAAAACTCTTATTTGACACTGAAAAAAAGACTCGTTCCTTTCTTGACCCTCAACAAAATTTCATTCCCTATTTGACATCGAACTAAACTTTCCTTCCCTTTTTGACACTGTCGTGAGATGGGAGTGCTAACAGTGTTAAAAGTGACGTGAAAAGACGATTTTGCCCCTCATGCAGTTTTATGTGTAACTAACTATTGTATGTCACGGCATGTATGTGTGAACCAAAACTATATGTGAACCTACTGTATGCATCTGCGATGATGTATATGTCACGATTTTGCATGAGGGGCAAAATCGTTTTTTACATCACTTTTAACATTGTTAGCACTCCCATCTCACAGCAGTGTCAAAAAAGGAAAGAAAGTTTAGTTCGGTGTGAGAAAATTTTGTTAAGGGCCAAGGAAGGAACGAGTCATTTTTTCAATGTCAAATAAAAAAATTTCTCATTAATTTCAACCCGTCAGCTATACTAATTAGAAGGCTCGATTAGGTGTACGTGTGTGGCATATAGCCACTGTTCAACAAGGGATCGATGATGAGTCGTGTACTAACGGGACGGAGGGAGTATGTAGTTCTCTCCATACTTCAGTTTCACTGTGTTGCTCAACCGGACTTGAAACTCTCTACAACCGACACGCACACGTACCAGTCAGAATTGGGATCGGACGGCCATGCACAGTTACTGAGGCAACCGCGCGCATCCGTCCTTCATGCTCCAGGCATCCAGCTATAAAGGCAGTAGTACTGCCCAAGAAACAGCTGGAATAATATACTCCCTCCGTCTCACAATATAATCATTTCAAGCATTCAAACTCAAGAAATAATCGAACTGTCAAAAGACCTCTATACCCCTCATTTTACACTACCCACCAACTCTCCACCCACCCCACCAACCCATTTAGTTTTGTCCTATCTCTAGGAATGCTTACATTTTGATACAAAATTTGAACCCTAGAAATGCTTATATACTGGGACGGAGGGAGTACAATCACAATCACGCCCCTTACTTAACAATGCATGTTATTTAACAAAATAAATATTTAACCTGGACCGCCCTGTACATGTACTCACATGGCCTTGCAACCACTGGAAGATCAACCAAGATTTTGCATGGGGTTTTCCAAATGCATGGGCCTGCCTGATCGAATCCCGTCTGCAGAACCTCTCCTCCCCTGACTTTGGTGATAGAAGCTTTGTCGACTAAGAAAGAACTCTCATGGAAAATCAGGCTTTGTACAATAAGAGGTGAGTTCATCAGTATTATTATATGTATGGTTGAAACTTAAAAAGAATGATGAATCATGCAGCAGCTTGGTATGTGATTTTATTTTTGACATTTTGCTCTTAGAGTAAATGATGATTAAACCGGAGGTTGGAGGCACAGTACGTGCACAGAGTGCCTTGTCTCCACGAGGCCAACACGAGGGTCACAACAGGACTAGAACATTTTGCGGGGGACCAGGCAAATGCATGTGACACTGCCAACCACCAAACGCACATCTATCACTGCTCCAAATCATGCATCCAAACAAAAACATCCAGACATATATGTATCCAATGATTCACATTCACATAATCACATAGGATGGATGAATAAAGAAGCTAGGGATAAAATCTTGAGGATCACGCTGAGCATATGGACAGCAGGACAGGTGACAACAGAAGAATCTACTCCCTCTTGAAAAGGAATAATAAGGACAGGCAGAGGCCCTGCCACTGCCTTGCGTGATCGATGACATGCTTGTAATGTACCATAAGTATAAAAATATGTTTCGGTACTTAATTACCTATGTACCGCAACCTAAAGAAGCTCTTCAATTCATCATATCATTTCCTCTAATTATGTGATGGATTTCCCCATATGCAAGTAACACCAAAAACATAAACTGATTCTCACCACAATCACATAAAGATTTCGTTTTAGATCATGATCCAATAATGTATATTGTTTCAGAAATCACATCATATCAAAAGCATTATTAGGTTTATTTAAATCACATGGCATACCGACACAACCAGAACATGTGAGACCATGGCCGGACGACTGGGGCACAGGTCCCACGGCCACACACAACATGACAGAAGGAAAGACAATCACGTGGAAAATAAAATGGAGACAGTAATTAAACTTCCTTTACCAGGTTTGGTAGTATGCCACCTCCCTTCGTACAAGGGGATTTTCTCATGCTTCGGGCGTCAATATTGTTACAAATTTTTTTTCGAAATATCATTACAAATACTGGCTAGCGCTGTATATAAATAGCGGGCGTCACAATGCAACATGTCCAATCCGACACGTACCCGTATACAAAGTTTGCACTGACTGCATGCTAGAAAACAACCACTTTAATTTGTGTCTACGTAAATTGTGCGTGTGTGGGGTTGCCTAGCACGAGTTCTTGCATTTTGCTTAATTCAAACTTGTTCAAACTATTTAAAATGGGTTCCGATCATTTGCAGTAAAGAGAATATGGGAAACTACCCCGTGATTAACAAAGAAATATACTAGCCGTACAAATTAAAGATGATCCGCGAGTAACATGGACCCAAGCTGCTCGCACTTAACTTGCCATTGCCATAATCAAATCAATCATCTTGTTTTCATAATTCATCTCCGGCCCTCTCCCTCCACAACCAGCCAGCCAGGCTTGTTGGAATCGTCCCCTTCCTTCCACGTTCCCACCGGCCCGAGCACATGGCGCGCCATTCATAAGCTCCAATCCTCGGTTGACTCGCTCAACACCGCTGTGTACCTGTACCTGTACCGCCGGGGTGGTTGGCTGCTGCCGGTGATCCATCCATGATCGCCTACACGGCGCTAGCTAGTACTCTACTTATATAGTCGCGCTGTGTTGTCTTATGTGAGCGAGCTGGACGCGTGCGTGATCATATCCTCGTGTTCGAGCTTGGAAGTGTCGCGATGGGGAAGGCGGGGCGGTGGCTGAAGAGCATCATCGCCGGCCGGAAGGACGGCGGCGGCGGCAGGAAGGCGCCGCCGCAGCAGCAGGACGGCGACGCCACGCCGCTGCCGGCGGCCGCCAGCGGAAGCCCCCGGGAGAAGAAGCGGTGGAGCTTCCGCCGCCCCGCGCCGGCCAAGCCCGCCGCGGCGCCGTCCCCGCTGTCCCTGTCGGTGTCGGGGCGCGAGCTCGACCAGAACGAGCACGCCGTGGCGGTGGCGGTGGCCGCGGCGGCGGCGGCCGACGCGGCCGTCATGGCTGCCGCTGAGGCGGCGGCCGCGGTAGCGCGTCTGGCGGCGCCGGAGGAGGAGGAGGAGAGCGACGTGCCGGTGGACCGCGCCGTCGAGGAGGCCGCCGCCGCCAGGATCCAGGCAACCTTCAGAGGCTATCTGGTGAGTGAATCCAGAAATTACGTACAGACAAGTCGCGATCACAAGCACTTGTGAGATGTGACTGACGCTGACCATTGATCAACACGCCATGGAAACTGCAGGCGAGGAAGGCGCTGTGCGCGCTGCGCGGGCTGGTGAAGCTGCAGGCGCTGATCCGGGGCCAGCTGGTGCGGCGGCAGGCCAACGCCACGCTCCGCCGGATGCAGGCGCTCCTCGACGCGCAGTCACGGCTGCGTGCCCAGCGCGCGCGCATGGTCGACACGGACCACGCCATGCCGTTGCCGGACCAACGCCGGTCGCCGCAGCACCCCAGGCGACGCAGCTCCTACGTTCGTGAACAGCAATTGTTCAACCTGCCCCTAGCCGGAGACACGCTCACGACGCGTATTGACAAACATTCCTACGCATGGCGTGCAGGAGATGGACCGGTCCGGCGAGGAGCACGTGAAGATCGTGGAGATGGACATGGGCGAGCCGGCGCGGCGAGGGCGGAGCAGCTGCTCGGCGGCGGCGACCGAGTCCAGGGAGCGCCGCCTCGCGGAGTACTACTCGTACGGCGCCGGCGGCGTAAACGGGCAGTGCTCGCCCGCGCCGTCGTCTCTGGCGTTCGGCGCCGAGCTGAGCCCGCAGCGCGCGTACAGCGGCCACTACGACGACGCGTTCGCGTTCGCCGACCACGCGGTGGCGGCGACGGCGCGGAGCAGCCCGTACGTGTCGCCGTACGACGACGACGCCGCCGCCGACGGGTACGGCGCGGTGCCGAGCTACATGGCGAACACGGAGTCGTCCCGCGCCAAGGCGCGGTCCCAGAGCGCGCCGCGGCAGCGCACCGACGCGGGGGCGCTGGAGCGGCAACCGAGCCGGCGCCGCGGCGCGCCGCCCAGGAAGATGATGCAGCGGTCGTCGTCGCACATCGGCGTGCCGGCGGCGGGCGCGTGCGGCTACGGCTACGGCTACGGGCACGCGTACCAGCAGCAGCAGCAGCCGTGGGCGGGCGTGAGGCTGGACCGGTCGAGCGCGTCGCTGGTGGGCAGCGAGTGCGGGTCCACGAGCTCCGTGCTCACCGCCGCCACCGTCGGCTACTGCCGCTCGCTCGTCGGATTCGAGGTGCGTGCCTGCCATGGCGGCAAACTACAACATTTCTTACCGACCTTTTGAACTCGAAACAGAGAAAAATTTTGTCATGTTTAGTAATTTCGTGCATTTAGCCGAGGCCTGACGAATAGAGAATGTTTCGTTCGTTCCCTTGTTTTTTAATTTCGTGAATTTATTAGTGGAGGCCTGACGAGTTGTTGTTTGATATTGCAGAGGGGGCACTACTGAGCAGCTTTGCTGCAATAGAGGCGACTCACCCCATGCAGGCAAATGCGGCAATACAAATGTATAATGTATCAAGGACTCGTGGTGTTTTAAGGCAAATTGCAAAATGTTGAAGAAAAATCCATCTGTCTGGTGCTCAAGTTCCAGGCAAATTCATCTTTGTATGCCGATTAGTCGCATCCCAGCGCCCCATGGATGGAGGGAAGGGGAGGGGGGCGCGGCGCGGGTGGAGGGGAGGGCGGGGAGGGGGAGGGAGGGAGGCAGGGGCGGGCGCGGGGGAGGGGAGGGGAGGTGACGCGCAGGCGCAGGCGGCTCGATCCGGCCGGCACGTGCGGGCCCGCGCTGGAGCTCCGTGGCGAGCAGCTGGAGGAGGGGCGAGCGGCCGACGGTGGGGAAGAGGAGCCCGAGCCGCTGCAGCTACGCGTGGTGGGAGCCATCGCCGTCGTGCCGAGCCGCTGCAGCTGCGCGTGAAGCCGCCGCCGTCGGGCTTCCTCCCTCTCTACGCCACGCCCGCGCCGCCCGCAGCGCTCGTCAGCAGCCGCGCGGGGAAGGGGGCAGGGAAGTGGGGCGGCCGCGCGGGGAAGGGGGTGGGGTGGGTGGTAGCGCCGGCGGAGGGGCGGCGAGTCGGGGCCGGCGGAGCGGACGAGACGAGAGAGTGAGAGTGAGAGTGAGAGTGAGGAGAGAGAAAATATATAATATGATGGGTAATTGGTATAGAGATTGTGATAGAGTTTGAACGAGTGCGAAAGAGATGGATAGAGGATGAAGATTCTTAATGATCAGGAAAAAATATTTTTTTAAAGGATAGAGTGTTGGAAAACCAGTGCAACGGCCTTAAGCAAAGCAGGCTGGCCTCCTGCTCGCGGTCGCAGTAATCGCAAACGGATAGTTCGCTTCTCGTAACAGAGTTCAATGCAGAAAAAGGAAGCATTGCCATTCTACAGCAGTGGTGGCCATGGCCCATGATCAATGCAACCGGTAGATTCCACGTGCTGTGCTGTGCAGCATGTTTTTGGAGTCCATCAAGCCTAGTTTAGATTTCAAATTTGGTTTTTAAATTCATTCTCCATATCAAAATATCGACACATACATATAGTACTAAATATAGATGAAATCAAAAAATAATTGTACAGTTTGTTATACTTTATGAGACGAATATTTTAAGTCTAATTAATCAATGTTTGGATAATTTTTTACAAATACAAACGAAATACTACAGTTACGCATTTATTACAAAATGTAAACTTTGGGCCAAAATTTGGAACTAAACAAGTCCCAAATGTGAACCCAGCAAACTGTGGTGGCAGAAATCACAACGTACACTTCTTTTCATTAAGAAAAGGGTGGCTGATGCTGATTTGTTCTGAGAGAAAAGTACCATTAACTGGTGGCTGGTAGCTGATTTGTTCTGAGAGAAAAATACTTCATCCGTCCCACAATATAAGCATTCGAAGCATTCACATACAAAAATAGACCTCTATACCCCTTCAAATACAAAAATAACAGAACTGCTGAAAGACCTTTATACCCCTTATTTTACACTACCCACCAACTCTCCACCCATCCTAGCAACCCATTTAGTTTTATCCTATCCTTAAAAATGCTTATATTTTGGCACAAAATTTGAACCCTACAAATACTTAGGTATTATGACGAAGGGAGTATGTCAGTCGTGTCAGATTTAGGAATCAGGCTGCAGTGAACCGGTGCGGCAACACTGTTTTTTTTTCTTTTTTCTTTTGAAAAAAGAGCGGCAAGCCGACAAGAGTGTTGCAGTAGCACCAGATAAACAAGTTAGCTTTAAAAATCCTGTTGACACAAAAAAATTGGCACCAGGAAGAAGCTGACATGTGGGCCGGATTCGTTGAAAGGATATCATTCGGCAAAGGAGTTTTTCCCCAGAGCATTCGGTAAAGACGTTCTGCGGTCGGGAACGCATTGTCATTCGGCAAGAAAACTGTTCCGCAGGAGGCATTCGGGAGCGCGTGATGACGTGGATCAAGTATAAGGAAAAGGCTGGTTTAACTTGGAATGCAAGACGGATACGATGCCCCGGCGTTTATCTTTTTTGGGAAATAAATAATGTAATCGTAATCGATTAGGAGTCGTGTCGAAACCTGGGTATAAATATAAACCCATGGTAATTGTAAAAGCATCGTACAATCAATCATACAACAAACCGGCCCCGTGCCAACTTCGAGTCCTTTAGTCGAGTCGTCGAGTTCTTCGAGAGGAATCATCGATCCGTCGACCTCCGTAAGTACCGGCAACCCTGCACCATGCCTAGTATCATGCGGTGGATTTAGGCTTTGGTTCAGGAAGGTTCCATTGTTAGATCATGAGCCATGCGGTGGGCTAAGTTTTAGCTTTGGAACAAGTTATCGGCTCTGTTGGATTTTGGCAAGATCTAATAGATCCATTAAGTTACCATGTGTTGCTCTGGATTTTACCTTTGTGTTTAATTCATTACAACACTCTTTTGCCCAGTCTAGGTTGATTAGATTCGGTTCCAGCTCACAATGCACTGCGTTTCCATAGCCGAATTCGAAGTCGATCTAGATTGCCACGTGTTGCGGGTTCAAGCTCGTTGGTCTTGTGTAGATCTTGACAGAACCGGGTATCATGCGGTGGATGCAGGTTTTTGGGTCGTTTTAGAGCTAATCATCCGGTGGATTAGAATTCGATTCGATCTGATAGATCTATCATCACCAACGAAGCATGTTCCTTCTTCATGGAACCCGATTCGGCTATATAGCTGTATTCGGCAGTATCGCCACGAGTGAAACATGTCCACGGTTTTGTTTTAAATAAAGAATGCTTTTAGCCTTCCACGACTAGATTGTATCATGCGGTGGATTGATCTATTCTTGGTTGGTGGTGTGATTCCAAGCAAGTCGTATCATGCGGTGGATTAACTTGCTTGTTTCATGCTCGACGGGTTGAAAAGTACCTAGACATGCGGTAGACTAGTGCTTTTAATCTATGCATTCTTGTTTATTATGAAGTTATGGTCATGTTTTCGCCCTTTTATTTATCTATCATGCTCTGTTCCTCGTTAATCGGTTATGATATACGTTACAATGTTCATTCAGTCAACTACCGATCTTTCGTCATGCTTACGTCACGCATTCGGCAGTGCGCTTCCTGCGTGCTTTTGCCGATTGCCCTACCGATCTTTCGTCATGCTTACGTCACGCATTCGGCAGTGCGCTTCCTGCGTGCTTTTGCCGATTGCCGAATGATGCTTTAACTGCTGACAGATAGCTTCTCTGTAGCTATATGTCGTTCGAAACTGGCTCCGTAGCCACAAATATGGAACTGACTGGTATCACCCGGTACGTTCCAGGTGTTATCTAAACATCTTTTCTCCCTTTGTCAGTTTCAGGAAAATTGACTGGCACGCTTTCGGATTCAAACGCTCGGGCCACGTGTAAAGCTAGCTAATTCGGCTTGCTGTGTGCTTGGCGTGAAGTGCGGATTTTACGTCAACACACTTTTTGGCACGCCCGGTGGGACCACAAGCTTCGAAGATGCCTGAATTAAAAGACATTCTGGATGTCACTTTTGAAGAATTGTCTGATGAACATCAACAAATGGTGAAGACTGCTGCAGATCAATTCATCAAGAAATGCTTGCTGTCTTTTGCTAAGAACAGGAGTGGTGCACCGTTTCTCAAGTCAGATCTGCCAAGAGTTCTTTTGCCGGGACAATCTGATCTTACTGAAGATGAAGAAAGGGAGAAGTTCTCTAGTTTGTTGTACAAGGCTTTAGGAGAAACAATGACCAATCATAATGCTGCATTCCTGAACAGTTTTTGGCTCATACTGGTCAACATCTTTGGTCAACACGTGGATAAACCTTTTGAGCAAGCGCATGGACAACTTGGTGGACCAACATATTTCAATATTCAAGCATCGGTCCCAAAACGTCATGGTAAAGGTACTGAAGAAACTGAAGCTTCTGGAACCAAAGACGCGAATGGACAGCCGATTCAGCAAGAGCTTCAGCATGCATTGCCGAAACCTCGTACATATGGTGATATGGCATTTGGCACCACGGGAAATCCACCTGCTTCTGCTTACAAAATATCCCCTCTGAACAACAGGCTACAAAGGGATGTGTATGGAAACGGATATTCAGAGTTCATGGATTACAATACTATCGACGCTCTCCCGAATCCCGGGTATGTTGGTACTACAGGGATGCCTGCTGGGAGACCAGGGAATCAAGATACCAATATTGACCTCATGGTGCAAAAAATGACCGATGTATTACAAAATCAATTCGGTCTGAAGCCTAAAAATCAGGGATACATGTACTCATCTCCTTTCCCAGAATGGTACCAAAGGGTATCATTGCCGAATAGAGTCAAGGTGCCTACGGAGTTCACTAAGTTCTCAGGACAAGATGATACTAGCACTGTGGAACATATAGCTCGATATCTGATGCAGCTTGGAGAAGCTTCAGCAGATGAAGCTTTCAGAATCAGATACTTTCCTTTGTCGCTGACGGGTCCAGCTTTTACATGGTTTGCTTCTTTGCCTGCTCAGTCAATTTGTACTTGGAATGACCTGGAGCAGAAATTCCATGCTCATTACTACATTGGCAGTACCGAGAAAAAGTTGGTTGATTTGACCAGCTTACGGCAGAGGAATAATGAGACACCTACGGAGTTCCTCAGGAGATTTAGGGAAACAAAGAGCATGTGCTTTTCTCTGAACATACCCGATGACCAGTTAGCTGGTATGGCTGTAGCTGGCATGCTGCCTGCCATTCGGGAAAAGCTATTCGGAATGGAGTTCGATGATCTGGGCCAGTTGTCACACAGATTGGCCTTAATGAGTAACCAGGCATATGGTTTCAAGAAAGATGCCAGATTTGCTAAACATAATGATGTAGCTGACATCTATAACCAATTCCTTGAAAGAGCAGATCAAGAAGATGAGTATGAAGATAGTGAGGAGATAGCTGCAGCAGAGATAGTGTGGGGCAAAGAACCAGTCATGGTGAATCAGAGGTGGATTAAACAGAATAAGGGCGTCTATGATTTTGATGTAACTAAGGCAGATAAATTGTTTGACTATCTTGTAAAAGAAGGCCGGATCAAGCTACCAGAGGGGCATTCTATGCTTCGGCCTGATGGAGTGAAAGATAAGAGGTACTGTGGATTCCATGATAGAAATTCTCATTCCATCAATGAATGCAGGGTTTTTAGAGTGAGGATTCAGAAAGCTATCCAAGAAGGGCATCTGAAATTCGACAATAAGATGAAGTTGGACAATAACCCGTTTCCTCAGAACATGATTGGGTTCTCAATCAATATGGTGAATGTTGCCGAATCTGGAGAAAAGGGAAAGATGAAAGTCCTGACGTCAAGGGAAGCGAAGCAGAATAGCTCAGTCGATCCTAATCGGCAAATCACGATCGAACAGATTCGCGGGGAAAAGCCTCGCTTCCCGAATAGCCGATTTGAAATTGGGAAATCTTCTAAACCCAGAGTTACATCGCGCATTCTCCTCAATAAGTGGCAGCGTCAGCAAGAAAAAGAGCACTACCAGAGACGTGAGTATGAGGAGGAGAAGAGGAGGTGCGAAGAAAAAAGGTATGAGGAAGAACAAGAGGAATGTGTCCGAAAACAAGAACGTGCACATTGGGATTGTGTCTTCTTCAGACACTGTTGGAACGAGGGTTTAAAGCTGCCTACATGGAATAACTGTCCTGAATGCAGTAATGGATATGTCGAACATAGGCAAAATGGTGCCAGTCGCCGATCCGTTCACGAAAGAATTGGAAGGATACATCCTAGTGATGATCGGCGTTTAAAAATATATAAGAATGATGATCAACCAATGAAAAGACGTGCTGATCATAGATGGATTGATCATGAAGAAGAAGATCGTGAGTATGTCTGGCAGAAAAGACAATGGTGTCCACCTGGTTTAAGAAAGAGCCAGAAAAGAAGAGTCCAACGCCTGAGGAATCAAGAGTTGAAGCGAGCAGGAACCAGGATGAGATCGATATGGCGTCCAAAAGACAAACCTGACGAATCGGGTCATTCGGCTCCTACATGCATGGTATGTTTCTTGCCGAATGAATTTATGGCTCCAGCTAATCAAATTGTACAGGAAGAGATATTATCAGAAGTGGATGAAGCCGAGCAATGTGGGTTAATGGCACAATTGGTATTGAATAAGCAAGCTATTTTCGAGAAGCCAGTCCAGAATCGGCACATGAAGCCACTGTACTTAAGAGGATATGTCAATGGAAAGCCACTGACGAAGATGTTTGTTGATGGTGGAGCTGCTGTTAATGTGATGCCATACAATACATTCAGGAAACTTGGCATGAACCCTGGAGATTTAACGCCAACAAGCATAGTTTTGAATGACTTTGCTGGAAATCCTTCGGACACCAAAGGATGTGTACATGTAGATCTGATGATTGGGTCTAAGATTCTGCTTACAACCTTCTTTGTTATTGAAGGCAAAGGGGCATACAGCTTGCTACTTGGAAGGGATTGGATCCATGCGAATTGCTGTATTCCATCTACTATGCATCAACAGCTTATTCAGTGGATAGATGATGAAGTGGAAATTGTCCCAGCAGATGATTCAATTAGCGTGGCTAATGTGGAACCAGCCTTCTGGGAATATCAAGGCATAGATTGTTTCTCAGGTAAGGACTGGGGAGAAGGTCCTGTTGAGCCAGTCGGCAGTGATCAACAGCCGATCGAAGCAGTCGGCTCTTTTAGTAATTTTTAATGGATAATCCAATCGATGGGACTGACGGGAAGCTAGGACATGGATTTGTGTCGGCTGATAAATTAGAAGAAGTAGACATTGGAGATGGTGACAAACCAAGGCCGATATTCATTAGTGCTAGCTTGGATTCAGTTTTCAGAGAAAAATTGATTGAGTTGTTAAAAGAATACAAAGATTGCTTTGCTTGGGATTATTCAGAGATGCCTGGTTTAGATCGTTCCATTGTTGAGCATCGATTGCCGATCAAGCCTGGTTATAAACCTTACCAGCAACCACCCCGAAAAATCTACAAAGATGAAGTGTTGACCGATGTGAAGAAGGAAGTGGAAAGATTAATAGCAGCAAATTTTATTCGGCCATGCAGATATGCAGAATGGATCTCTAATATTGTTCCTGTGTACAAGAAAAATGGGAAGATGAGAGTTTGCATAGACTTTAGAGATCTGAACAGAGCTACACCCATGGATGGATATCCAATGCCTATTGCTGACTCGTTGGTTGATGCTGCTGCTGGATATAAAGTGATTAGTTTCATGGATGGTAATGCAGGGTACAATCAAATTTTTATGGCATTGGAAGATATAGCGAAAACAGCTTTCAGATGTCCAGGACATATAGGGTTGTTTGAATGGGTTGTCATGACGTTTGGTTTGAAGAATGCTGGTGCAACTTATCAGAGAGCCATGAATTATATTTTTCATGAGTTGATCGGCAAGATTGTGGAAATATATATCGATGATGCTGTGATTAAGTCATTGAATCATGAAGCACATTTGGCCGACATAAGGAAAACTCTAGAATGCACTAGGAAACATGGGCTCAAGATGAACCCAAATAAATGTGCTTTTGGAGTTTCGGCAGGAGAATTTTTGGGATTTCTGGTGCATGAAGGAGGAATAGGAGTTGGCAAGAAAAGTATGAAAGCCATTGATGAAGTTGTTCCTCCAACTAATCTTAAGGAATTACAGTCATTACTTGGTAAGATCAATTTCGTAAGAAGATTCATATCAAACTTATCACAAAAGGTGTTGCCTTTCTCTTCACTGTTAAAAGTCAAGAAGGATCAGAAGTTTGTATGGGGTGACGAACAACAAAAGGCTTTCGATGAGATCAAGGAATACATGAAAGAACCACCAGTATTGGTACCTCCACAGCTAAACAAGCCTTTTAAGTTGTACGTGGCGGCCGATGCCCAAACTATTGGATCGGCCCTCATACAAGAATTTGAGGGAAAGGAAAGGGTAGTTGCATACCTTAGCCGGAAATTGCTTGATCCCGAAATGAGGTATTCGGCTACCGAGAAACTTTGTTTATGTGTTTACTACTCCTGTACAAAATTTCGGCACTACTTGCTACATGCCGAATGCATTGTGTATTCAAAATTTGATGTGATAAAGCACATGTTGTCTATGCCGATTTTGAACGGAAGGATTGGCAAATGGATTTTGGCTTTGTCTGAATTTGAGTTAAGGTTTGAATCGGCAAAAGCTGTTAAAGGACATATTATTGCTGACTTCATTACTGAACATCGCGATTCATCAACTAATTTGCTTGAAATTACTCCTTGGGTATTATTCTTCGATGGATCTTCATGTGACAAAGGTGGTGGAGTAGGTATTTTGTTAATTTCGCCAAGAGAAGAGGTATTTGAATTTGCTATTCCTATTCAACCTACTGTCACTAATAATCAAGCCGAGTATGAGGCGTTGCTTAGAGGACTTCAATACTTGAGAGAAGCAAAGGCCATTGCAGTTGAAATTTTTGGAGATTCAGAATTAGTCATAAGGCAACTAAATGGCGAATATGAGTGCAGAAATGATATCTTAAGGAATTACTATGAGGAATGCAAGCAAATCTTAAAGGAGTTTCAGTCAGTAATTCTGCGGCATATTCCTAGGAAAGACAATGGAGAGGCGAACAGATTAGCTCAAAGTGCTTCGGGTTATAAAGAGCTTCAAGAAGTTTTTGCTAATGATGTATATGCTTTCGGGAGTAATTTGGCAGAAGATGATTGGAGAAAAGAAATTGTTGATTATCTGGAGAATCCATCCCGAAAAGTTTCTAGAAAGCTCAGGTATAAAGCTTTAAAGTTTGTTCTTCTTGATGATAATTTATATTATAAATCCTTGGATGGGGTGCTGTTACTTTGCTTAAATCAAGAAGAAGCAAAAAGGCTGATAAGTGAAGTGCATGATGGGCTGTGTGGAGCACATCAATCGGCCTACCGAATGAAATGGGTTATTAGGAGAACTGGGTACTATTGGCCCACAATGCTAGAAGACTGTTTTGAATATTACAAAGGATGCCAAGATTGCCAGAGATTTGGAAACATTCAGAGAGTTCCAGCATCAGTTCTGAATCCTATTATCAAGCCATGGCCATTCAGAGGGTGGGGAATAGATTTGATTGGCCAAATAAGTCCTCCATCTAGCAAGGGGCATAAGTTTGTGCTTTTGGCAACCGATTATTTTACTAAGTGGGTTGAGGCGATTCCATTAAAGAAGGTGACATCAGAGGATATGGTTGAATTTGTTAAAGAACATATCATTTACAGATTTGGAATTCCTCAAACAATCACCACAGATCAAGGAACTCAGTTTACATCTTCAGAGTTTAGAAATTTTGCTGAAAGTACGGGCATCAAATTGTTGAATTCTTCTCCTTATTATGCCCAAGCTAATGGCCAGGCAGAGGCTTCTAACAAGATTATGATTAAAATTATACAGAAGAAGATTGATCAGAAGCCAAGAAAGTGGCATTCGGTGTTAAATGAAGCTTTATGGGCTTACCGAATGGCTCCACATGGGGCTACACAGACGTCCCCTTATGAATTGGTATATGGACATCATGCTGTCTTGCCATGGGAGATACAATTAGACTCAAGGAGAATAAAGTTGCAAAAAGATTTAAGTTCTAAAGATTATAATGATTTAATGATGGACGAATTAGAAGATTTGCATATGATTCGTCTCAGGGCCTTGGAAAATGTTGAGAAAAATAAAATGCGAGTTGCAAAATATTACAACAAGAAGGTGAAGGTCAAGCAATTTGCAGAAGGAGATTTGGTTTGGAAAGCAATATTGCCGATTGGAACTAAATACAGTGCATTCGGTAAGTGGTCTCCAAACTGGGAAGGTCCTTTCAGAGTGGTCAGATGCGTGCCTGGAAATGCATATATCCTGAAAACTTTACTAGGAGAGGAGTTTACTGCTGCTATCAATGGGAGATACTTAAAGAAATATTATCCTAGTGTTGAGATTGATCGCTGATTGAAATATTCAATGTCAGAACAACTGAAACAGCCGGCATTCGGGAAGGAGCCGTCTTCAGAACAAAAAATATTGACAGAAGAAGAAATGGCCAATACCAGAGTGTATTGCCCTTAGTACAAATATTTTGCATCATGAGTTTGACCAAGTTATCACAAAAAGGACTGCAAAAGATAAATTTTATTGCCGAAATTCCATAATCCCTAGTACAAACTAATGAAACAGCTTGTTCAGAACGGACTGGGGATGAATGGAATCGGCAATGGCGGCGCCATGAGCATCGAGGCGATCTATGGAGGCCTCGATATCGTCGATCTCCTCCGGGTTGCCATTGGCAAAGCCGGGCGGTAGCCTGGAGTAGTCGGTGCCAGTGTGCGTCGACATGGCGACTAGGCCTGCGGCAGTGCCCAGACGGATGCCGTGTAAGGCCACTTCATCGATACGGCCTGCCACTGCACCGAGGCGAGCTTCTGGCGTGTCCCCAGGAGCATTCACCTTGTTTGCCAAAGACTCAACCAATGTCTTCAGCCGATCGAGTTCGGCGTCGCGATCTGTAAGATTACGAAGCAACGGCGGGTTAGTCCAAGGTCAGATTGAAGTTAAGCGAACCGCAGAAATTACCGTCGATGGTCTCGAGCAGCTGCTTGCGCTGGTGTTGCCACTCTAGATCTGCGATCCCGGCTTGTTTGGAGATGACCTCCAGCTCATGCCGAGTATCGTCACGTTCCTGCTTGAATCGGCGGGCGTCGCTATCTGAATAGCGCAGATCCCAGTTGGACCTGGAGGATCGGCTAGACGACTCCGAAGAATCACCCGCTGCAGCCGGAGCCGCAGTAACGGGGTTCCATTGGATGAGCCTGAAAACACAAAGAAAGTTGAGAATAAAGCAAAATCTGGAGGAAAGGATAAGGAGAAGCAGACAGTCATCACCTCCGACGAGCACCGGCGCGGCTCCCTTCGGCTTCGTCGACGGCCGGGCGTTTTCCGTTGTTGTTGGCCATTGGGGTTTTCTGGAGATTACTGTGCTCGAAGAAAGAGGGGGCTCATGCTAGCAGAAAGCTTGGAGGACGGAGGATTTGATGGAAGATTAGGAGCGCTCAAGGTTCTTATTTATGGAACTAACGAAGAGATCGTGGCCGAAGATTATGGTGCATATCCCGAAGAGTTCGGAAGGTGGAAAGGGTTTTCCAACCGATCGATTTCCATGTCGTTTGGGATTCTTGCCGAGTCGTATTCGATTTTGACTGAATGAGATTCGGCTATGTCGTGTTTGAAGCGTTTTCGGGTCTGACACTGTTATAGCCAGCTTTGCCGAATGAGTTGTCCATAATAAAAAAAAGGAGATAAGAAATGGCAAGATTGCAGGATTGATAAAGCATTCGGCTATCGACTGTTGTTACAATTACAAGCCCAAGTATTTTGAGATTACATTTTTAGCATCTGATATCATATTGCTAATACTCTCTAATAAGTTTTTATCAGCTTCTTGGGTTCTAGCCAGAGCAGCAAGCTTTGCCTTGAGTTGTTTTTCTTCGTTCAGAGCTGCTGAAGCTTCCTTTCGTATCTTCTCTGTTAATTTGGGAAGCTCAACTATCTTCTTCTCATCAGCTTCAATTTCGGCCGATAGATCTCTCAATTCGGCTTCAAGTGCAGCTTTTCTGACCTTATTCATTTCAAGTTCAGATTCCAATTTGGTCAGTAATTCTTTGCTGTTCTGAGCTTGAGTATGCAGGTCTTTCACAGATTGTTTGGCTGTGGATCTCCTCTGTTCTAGAGCTGGTTGAGAAGATTGGTTTTTTAGGGCCTGCTTTACTGCAGCGTATTGTTGATCCAAATGAGAAACTGGTTCCAAAGAAGTTTTGATACGGCAGGGAGTTCTTGGTCAATGGATTCCAGTACATCCCTTAAGAGATCAGCATCTTTGACTTGATCTTGGATACTCTTATGCAGCAAAGCAAGGATATCTTTCAGCTTTGTTTGATTTTCTTCTGACAGAGTTTGGCCAGAAGATGTTTCTTCCCCTTGTTCGGCAACCAAGTCGTCCACAACAAAAGAATAGCTGGATGATGAAGTGGGTTTCTCCTGAAAGATGGTTCTTGCCGAATTAGTAATAATCTACTGAATAGAAGAGTAGAGAAAGTTGAATGATTATGTTTACCTCGTTCCTGACTTCCTGAATAGGAGAAGGAAGCCTTTCAGGCTCAATGGGAGGATTCTGTGTATCTTGCTGAAGAGGAACTGGAAGACTTCTTGGTGGAGATAGTGCTTCTGATTGGGGAAGAAGTTGCAAAGCTAAAAATGAATCATGATGAGAAGGAGAGCTTTCCAAGGTTGGATCCATTGAGGATTGTTCTGCAGTTAACAAAGAATGAGTGCCGATGAAAAAGAAGTTAAGAGAATAAAGTGGTAAAATTTTACCAATCAATGAAGCATCGGCAAGATCTGTGCTGATTGCTAGTTGCTGTTCTCTGACCTGAAACCAAGAAGAGATAAAGCTGAGCAAAATACCAATGGCATTATGGTCAAAGGAAGAAGGCTCTGACCTTGATAACTTTTTTGCTGCTTGTTCTTTTCTTTTTCACAACTAAGGGAGCAGTTAAAGAAAGGGTTTTCCTCTTGACAGATGATGGTCTAGTAAGTATTGGGTCTAGAGAAGCCTGTCTAGCCATCAGTTGAGCCAAGGTAGGAGATTGGTGCCCCAAAGCAGATATTGGGCCTGCGGCTTTGTACAAGATCGCCCTGGCAAGAGGGGCAGGTGTTATATCCTGCAAAATGACAGAATCAGAATCAATTGGGGTTAATATTATTGAGATAGATGAGGGATAAGCATATTACCTCTGAAGTTGGCTGATAGTCGGGCATTAACTCGAAACAGAAGGGATGGATTGGCATGTTGAAGATATGATCATGAAGTTCTTGCCACCAGAGAGTGAAAGAAGGATGGGCGGATGTTATTGGCACAAGAGGATCAGGTGCATAGATGGTTCCGCAGCATTTATAAGTAAAAATCCTTCTTGTCTCTGTGGAATCCTTGACAATCTCCCTAGGCTTGAGGAATTCATGGAGAAATAGCCTAGGGGGCACTTGGCCACACCCCAACTGTCTGGCCATCATGTTTGGCTGATAGTACTCATAAGTGCTTTGAACCAGCCTTCCTCCACAGAATTCGGCTGGCAGGATGCAGGGCTGGATGAAGGCATTGAGGATCGCTATAGATTGTACATCAGTGCATCCAATTTCAAAGCTGAATTCGCAAGGGAGAGTGAGGTTGTCATTGTCCATATATGGGAACCAAAGAGGATGAGCAAAGCCTTTGAAAAAGAGCTCAAACAGTTCACCAATGTTCTTGTTGATAGATACAGTGGAGGCAGCTTCTCCATAGGTTTGACAACCTTTGATTCTCCGGGTTTCTCCTTCTTTGTAATTAATTGAAGGAAAGTCTCGGCTGTTGAGATCAATAGCGACGATTTGATGCATGTACAACTGCAGCCACATTTGGACAAACCACCAAGGACCATTAACACAGGGGATTTTCTTGCTAGTATGCATCAGGTGGGTGGTTTGATTGAGCATATGGTAGACACTTCCCAGGAGGTATTTCCCAAGTGGAATGAGTTTTCCGGCAGCCAGCTCTTCAGCCATCACGATATGATTCAAGGTTGGCTCATTGGCTTTGCCACAGAAGACTGATCTGCATAGCCACATATTCAGGAAGGCCCTGTATTCGACATCGGTCAGAGGGCCATCAGACATATGGTTCTGGATGTATCTCTTGTATCCAACCCCTGTTTTTACTCCTGTCTGCTTGGAGGAACCTTTGTGGTCATATGGATATACAGTTCCTGTAACGTTCAGGCCGGTCATCATATAAACATCGGCCAAAGTAGGAGACATTGGGCCAAGGCCGAAGAAAAAAACATTTGCACCATTGGACCAAAAGTGGCAAGCTGCAATCAGAAGGTTCTCGTTCTTTGGTGTTTCGGCTAGTGACAGCTCCAGGCAATGAGAAATACGCAAATGGTCCCAGTTCTGTGTTTGGGGGCTTTTGTCATCAGATATCCTTTTGTACCAATTTCTCCAGCCGGCAATTGGGGGCAAAGGCCAGTTCTTGAAGGCGTCTTGCCACTCATGAGGTTTTGTCAATGAGATCTTGAAAGGAATCCTCTGAGATTCGGCCGCAATGAGTTCGGAAGGATCTGAATTCCCTACAGGGCCGAGGAAGTAGGATGGAGCTTTTTCCTCAACGGGGATGAGGATTTCGGCAGCTAGGGCCTATCAAGAATGGAAAGAGGTGAGAAGAAATTTAAGATGCAAATCGAAAGAAGAATACCGAATGTGCTCGAGGGGATTGAGGCTTACCTGGAGGGCAAAATCTTGGTTCGCCATTTGAAGATTGAATCTTGGAAGACGATGACCTAGGGTTCGGATCCGGACGAGAGCTCTAAAGATTCAAAAGGAGAAGCGGGTGTCGAGCAGAACTAACTTGGGAATGTTGAATGCTTCTGGTCAATTCCGAGATAAAATTATCTTTTATCCCGAAATTGAAGGGGCATGTGTTGACACCAAAAAATTGGCACCAGGAAGAAGCTGACATGTGGGCCGGATTCGTTGAAAGGATATCATTCGGCAAAGGAGTTTTTCCCCAGAGCATTCGGTAAAGACGTTCTGCGGTCGGGAACGCATTGTCATTCGGCAAGAAAACTGTTCCGCAGGAGGCATTCAGGAGCGCGTGATGACGTGGATCAAGTATAAGGAAAAGGCTGGTTTAACTTGGAATGCAAGACGGATACGATGCCCCGGCGTTTATCTTTTTTGGGAAATAAATAATGTAATCGTAATCGATTAGGAGTCGTGTCGAAACCTGGGTATAAATATAAACCCATGGTAATTGTAAAAGCATCGTACAATCAATCATACAACAAACCGGCCCCGTGCCAACTTCGAGTCCTTTAGTCGAGTCGTCGAGTTCTTCGAGAGGAATCATCGATCCGTCGACCTCCGTAAGTACCGGCAACCCTGCACCATGCCTAGTATCATGCGGTGGATTTAGGCTTTGGTTCAGGAAGGTTCCATTGTTAGATCATGAGCCATGCGGTGGGCTAAGTTTTAGCTTTGGAACAAGTTATCGACTCTGTTGGATTTTGGCAAGATCTAATAGATCCATTAAGTTACCATGTGTTGCTCTGGATTTTACCTTTGTGTTTAATTCATTACAACACTCTTTTGCCCAGTCTAGGTTGATTAGATTCGGTTCCAGCTCACAATGCACTGCGTTTCCATAGCCGAATTCGAAGTCGATCTAGATTGCCACGTGTTGCGGGTTCAAGCTCGTTGGTCTTGTGTAGATCTTGACAGAACCGGGTATCATGCGGTGGATGCAGGTTTTTGGGTCGTTTTAGAGCTAATCATCCGGTGGATTAGAATTCGATTCGATCTGATAGATCTATCATCACCAACGAAGCATGTTCCTTCTTCATGGAACCCGATTCGGCTATATAGCTGTATTCGGCAGTATCGCCACGAGTGAAACATGTCCACGGTTTTGTTTTAAATAAAGAATGCTTTTAGCCTTCCACGACTAGATTGTATCATGCGGTGGATTGATCTATTCTTGGTTGGTGGTGTGATTCCAAGCAAGTCGTATCATGCGGTGGATTAACTTGCTTGTTTCATGCTCGACGGGTTGAAAAGTACCTAGACATGCGGTAGACTAGTGCTTTTAATCTATGCATTCTTGTTTATTATGAAGTTATGGTCATGTTTTCGCCCTTTTATTTATCTATCATGCTCTGTTCCTCGTTAATCGGTTATGATATACATTACAATGTTCATTCAGTCAACTACCGATCTTTTGTCATGCTTACGTCACGCATTCGGCAGTGCGCTTCCTACGTGCTTTTGCCGATTGCCCTACCGATCTTTCGTCATGCTTACGTCACGCATTCGGCAGTGCGCTTCCTGCGTGCTTTTGCCGATTGCCGAATGATGCTTTAACTGCTGACAGATAGCTTCTCTGTAGCTATATGTCGTTCGAAACTGGCTCCGTAGCCACAAATATGGAACTGACTGGTATCACCCGGTACGTTCCAGGTGTTATCTAAACATCTTTTCTCCCTTTGTCAGTTTCAGGAAAATTGACTGGCACGCTTTCGGATTCAAACGCTCGGGCCACGTGTAAAGCTAGCTAATTCGGCTTGCTGTGTGCTTGGCGTGAAGTGCGGATTTTACGTCAACAAATCCATTAAACTCAATTAGCGACCATTTCTTTCTTACCTCTCCATTTTATTTCGTTATATCCGGCTATTGACATAAAAATCTTTCTCACGTGCTTGTCGTGACTTTCTCTGGTCTTTTTATTTTTTTCAAATGAATATAGCCAACATTTTAAAGTACTAACTCAATATTTGTTCAAACTTCGCTTCACAATTTGAATGAATAGCTTCAATAATTTCAACTTTAATATCCCCAATTATCACCCAAGAGGTCGGTACAAACACCCATATAAATGTAATCAATATTTTGAAAATACTAGATTTAATATTTTTTTTAAACTTAGATCAACAATTCTAATAGACTAATTCAGCATTTTAGGTGGTAAAGTTAAAAGCACTATCTCATGAATGTTGAACATGTACACTCAAAATGTTGAGTCAGTACTTTCCAAATGTTGATTTTTTTTTCAAAAGTAAGTATAATATATACAGACGAGATCTAATTTTGTTGCATTAATTCTAAATAACGTCATGGTGTCAACCGTTTCAAAACCAAATAAACGGTTCTGAAGATAAATGTATTTGAATCTTAAAATTCACTTAAGTCCTCCCCTTACAGCATGCAACATTATGCTGTCATATATCATCTTGATGACCTAGTATTTGTTTGGTGAACCACGCACACCCACGTCTGCATAAATCTGAGCTATTCTAAATGATTAGCATGAATCTTTTAGTTATAGAAAAATTTCGTAAGCTATATAGATTACCGGAAAAACAGCAGCGCGAGATTCTCGCGCGTCAAGTAGCTCTCTCACTCGGATCAGTACCAAGCCTAGCTGTTCTAGTCCATGTCGTGCCGGACGGCCCATTGCCGCATACAAATAGCATGCGGATAAATTGCAAACAATAAATCGCAGTCGCACGTCGCAGCAGGGAGGGTGAGCCGGGAATAAAATAAAAGAATTACGTGTAAACCAAAAATAATTATATTTGAAACAAAACATACAAATCAAAATCCGATCACCTCAATATGTTTCTTATAATGAGATTTTTAGAACAAGACCACACTTAAATATATTTTAATACTTTTTAACTGAAACATTTTTGTTGGAGGCGATCATTAGGGGTACCCAAACCTATGGGATAACCACCCCAGTGAACGTTAATCTTATCCAGAAAAAGAAACGAAAAGGCCCACGGCCCAGCAACAACTGAAGGCCCGCGACCCAACAACAACTGAAGGCCCAGCAAACAAGGACGGAGAAGCACGCCCAACGCCACTCCTGCTACTGTACGACAACTATGCCTAAACAGCAACACGCTCCTGTAACCCCTCCTCCTTGACCTATAAAAGGAGGGGGTGATCGAGCAAGACAGAAAAAAAGAAAAAGAATTCGCATACACTGAGAAAAGATCACGATATTGGCACCTTGCCTCAATCATCCGGGACTCGAAGGTCTAGCCTCTCTTCCCAACCTGCTTGTACCCCCTACTACTTGCAGTCCGGTGCAGAATAATACATCGCACACACCGCCTAGCTGGAAGTACGGTCTTCTGACCGGAACCAGGATAAACCCGTGTCTCGTGTTACCTTCTGCATCAACCATCAGGGGAGGGAACACAGCGCATTTCTGGTTGGTGTCGGGACCACGATTTCTAAACACCGACAGTGGCGAGCCAGGTAGGGGAATCGCGCTGTGATCGATTGTTTCATCCACCATCTCCCTTGATGGCTACTCGAGTCGTACGCGACAACCTGGTCTCGATGCCAGCATCGGACCAGCTTCCTGCCGGATTCGAAATCCGGTTTCGGGAGCCTTGACTTCAGGGCGACTGGCGATGGCTACAACATGCAGCTCCTGACGAGGAACGCCAGCATGAGTGTGCCACCGTCACTCCCATCACCATCACCACGACGCAAAAGGCGTTCGCGTCAACGCGCGCGGCGAACGCGCGCGGAGCGACGCAGAACATCCCACGCCGGCTCCCCCGAACGGGTTGAGCCCGGCACGACAAGGGCAACAACCGCCACCACCGCGGTACAACCAGCCGGGGACAGCACGGTCGATCCGTGGCGAAACCCCGGTGGGACACGCACCGCAACCATGACCAACTCTTCATTAGTTGACACGAACATGACGGCGTATGAGGATCTGCCGGGGCACCACCTGATCTCGATCCGCAATCTTATAGCAACGTCGCCGGACGACAACTACCCTGAGTCTGGCAGCGAGGCATCTGAGAACGGCCGGAGGATCCCCGAATGGGATTACTCAGGGCTTCGCGATCGAGAGGCCCTCTTATCATTTCAGGCTGCGGCAGATTATTGCCTAACCTGCTCCGACGACCCCAGCGAGGAGGATTACGATCCCACCAGGGAATGCTTCGTCGTCCTTCCGGGAAAGGATGGCGGAGATGACGGGGCGGGAGAGCCAGCGCAGGTTAGAGATCACGAACAGGCGCACAACAATGTTGCGCTCGCACAAGCACAACTGGCCCAAGTCCGCGAACTCGAAGCCAAGCTTGAAGAAGAACGCCGACAGGTCCGAGAGCTCCGGGCAACGATTGAGGACAATCGTCCTATGCGCGGCGTGCGGGCCAGGGAAGCCGGGCGCATAGCACGAGCCCACATCGAGGCTGATGGCGATGTGGATGACCCACTCGCGTTAGCCAGGGCAAGCCAGAAGCTCATCGCCGCGGCAACTCTGATTCGAGCCATGCCCGAGCCATCAACACCTGAAGGCCGAAACCTGCATGAAGAGGCGCAGCTCCTAATCGAACAAGCGGCTGTGCAACAAGCCAAAAGCTCAGCCTCTCGCATCCGCAGTTCCGCCGGCCCAAAGACCAGTGGACCAATGCGGGAGCACGAGGCATCAGCACAAACCCGCAAAGGGACAATCTAATGCCACCCCAGCCCTCGAATAAGGGAAAGGCACCTTCGGTGCACGAACGCATCGGAAGGAAGGCTCTCAAGGAGCGAATCCTTGACACACGTGGTGACATCAGCGAGGACGACGCTCGCAATACCCTTAACAGAAAGAGGCGGGATGGTGCATCTCGCGGTTTTCACCCTCGCCGTGGAGGCCGCTACGACAGCGACGAAGACAAGAGCCCAACGCCAGAGCCCCCAGGAACCCGGGTATTTGGCCGGGAGATTCGTGTGGCCTCGATTCCCGCACGATTCAGGCAGCCAACGACCATCACCAAGTACTCGGGGGAGACGGACCCAAGGGTGTGGCTCAACGACTATCGTCTCGCCTGTTTATTGGGCGGCGCGACCGACGACGACATGATCATCCGCAACTTGCCGCTTCACTTGGCGGATTCTGTGTGGACATGGCTAGAGCACCTACCCGCGAACCAGATTCACGACAGGAACGACCTCGTGAGGACGTTCGTGGGTAACTTTCAGGGCACCTACCTACGCCCTGGAATCTCATGGGACCTTCGAGGGTGTCGTCAAACACCCAACGAGTCCCTTCGTGATTTCATCCGCCGCTTCTCCAAGCGTTGCACCGAGCTCCCGAGTGTGGGTGACTCTGAAGTCATTCACGCTTTCCTCGAAGGTACAACTTGTCGGGACTTGGTACGGGAGCTAGGATGCAGTCCTCCAGGTAGCGTAAACGAACTGTTCGACGTGGCCACCAATTTTGACTCCAGCAAGGAGGCGGTCGGAGCCATCTTTGATAGTGGAAGGGGGAAGCGGACGGAGGAAACGCCCGCGGAGGGCAGCAAGTCCAAAGGATCCGCCAAGAAACAAAGGCAAGGCAAGAAAGGAAAGAAGCCCCAAAAAGCCTCGCGCCGACAAGAGCGGACCGAGGACCCTGACGAAATACTCGCAGTCGATCCCACTGCGCCCAAACCTCCTCGAGGCCCCCCTCGAGGAGGCGGTATCTTCGATGATATGCTCAAGAAATCGTGCCCTTATCACAAGGGCGTCGTGACCCACACCCTCGAGCAGTGCGGAATGCTAAAGAAATACTTCAACCGCGCCGCTTCGAAGGACGAAGGGGGAAAAGGAGACACGGACGCCGGGAATGGCTAGGGCTTCCCGGAGGTGGAGAACGTCTTCTTCACTTTCGGTGGGCCGACCCAAACATGACCCCTTGGCAGGGCAAGCGCGAGCGCTGAGAGGTATTCTCCATACACAAGGTAGGGCCGTCGTACCTCGATTGGTCAGAGGAGACCATCTCCTTCAGTCGAGACGACCACCCCAACTATATCCCGAACCCGGGGCAATACCCGCTTGTCGTTGATCCTATCATCGGCAATACCCGGTTCTCCAAGGTATTCATGGATGGATGCAGCAGCCTCAATATCATGTACGCTTCATCCTTGGAGCTCATGGGCATCGGCAGGGACATCCTGCGCCCTAGCAAGGCGCCGTTCCATGGCGTTGCGCCGGGAAAGCGAGTTCAGCCCCTCGGGCAGATCGATCTACCAGTTTGCTTCGGTACCCCCGACAACTTCCGCAGGGAGACGCTGACCTTCGAAGTAGTGGGATTTCGAGGTGCGTACCACGCCATCCTCGGCCGCCCATGCTACGCCAAGTTCATGGCGATCCCAAATTATACCTACCTTAAGTTGAAGATGCCGGGACCAAACGACGTCATCGCCGTGGCCCCATCATTCGAACATGCCTACATATGCGACGTGGAATGCGTCGAGAGCGCCGAGGCGCTTGCTGAGGACGAGGCTCTCGTCCCAGACCTAGAGAAGATGGCAAACGAAACCATACCCTCCACTTCGAAGCATGCAGGCAGTTTCGAGCCCGCAGAGCACACCAAGGTTGTGCCCCTCGACCCAGGTGTCCCCAGCGACAAGACGGTGTGGATCAGCTCGACCCTCGACAGCAAATAGGAGGTAGTGCTCGTCGACTTTCTCCGCGCCAACGCCGACATCTTCGCGTGGAGCCCCTCGGACATTCCAGGCATACCGAGGGAGGTCGCCGAGCACTCCCTTGACATCCTGCCCCATTCCAAGCCGGTGGTTCAACGACTGCGACGCTTCAACGAGCACAAGCGCAAGGCCATTGGTGAGGAGCTGCGCAAGCTACTCGAGGCTGGATTCATCAAGGAGGTATTTCACCCTAACTGGCTTGCCAATCCTATTTTAGTTAAGAAAAAGAATGGGAAGTGGAGGATGTGCATAGATTATACCGGTTTAAATAAAGCATGTCCAAAAGTCCCTTTTCCTCTACCACGTATCGATCAGATCGTAGATTCAACCGCAGGATGCGAGCTATTATGTTTCCTTGATGCTTATTCTGGTTTCCACCAAATTAAAATGAAAATTTCCGACCAACTGGCAACCTCCTTTATTACGCCTTTTGGTATTTTCTACTATGTCACGATGTCGTTTGGACTTCGAAATGCCGAGCTACATACCAGCGATGTATGCTTCGAGTTTTCGGAGATCATATCGGGCGAACCATAGAAGCATATGTTGACGACACTGTTGTAAAGACCAGGAAGGCGGACGACCTGGTAAACGATTTGCGCATTGCGTTTGATTGTCTCCGGGCCAACGGGGTAAAACTGAATTCGGAAAAATGCGTTTTTGGGGTACCTCGATGTATGCTCTTGGGTTTCATAGTCTCTCAACGAGGCATTGAGCCCAACCCTGAAAAAGTCTCGGGCCTCGAACAAATGGGACCGATCCGAGACCTAAAGGGGGTACAGAGGATATTGGGATGCTTAGCAGCCCTAAGCCGGTTCATCTCGCATCTCGGTGAGAAAGGCTTACCCCTGTACCGACTCCTGAAAAAGAGCAAACATTTTTCTTGGACCCCCGAGGCTCAAAAATCCCTCGACGGGCTAAAAGCGTCTCTCGCACGAGTGCTAGTCTTAACGCCACCTAAGGAGGGCGAGCGCCTCTACCTCTACGTAGCCGCGACCACTCAAGTAGTAAGCGGAGTCATCGTCATAGAGAGAACTGAGGAGGGGCACGCTCTGCCTGTCCAAAGGCCGGTATACTACATCAGCGAGGTACTAACCGAAACCAAGATGCGATATCCACAAATCCAGAAGCTGCTCTACGCAGCAGTGCTAGCTCGGCGCAAATTGCGCCACTACTTCAAGGCTCATCCTGTCACTGTGGTCTCATCTTTCCCTTTGGGGGAGATACTCCGCAACCAGGATGTCTCGGGTAGAATAGCCAAGTGGTCCATGGAACTGATGGGCGAAACCCTCACTTATGCCCCCCGCAAGGCAATCAAATCGCAAATCTTGGCCGATTTCGTGGCAGCGTGGACCGACACACAGCTGCCCCTACCACAAGTCCAAGCCGAATGTTGGATCATGTACTTCAACGGGTCGGTGATGAAAACCGGTACATATAAGGCACCCCAATGGGATAACCACCCCAGTGAACGTTAATCTTATCTAGAAAAAGAAACGAAAAGGCCCACGGCCCAGCAACAACTGAAGGCCCACGGCCCAGCAACAACTGAAGGCCCAGCCAAGATGCCCCGCGGCGTGCCTCGACACGAACCAAAATCTCCGCTTCGGTCGAGGCCTGGGGACCGAGCCTCGAGCAACCCACGAAATGGGGAAAGCTCCGCCTCGGTCGAGACCCTCGCTCCGACGGACATTAAATGGCGCCCTCTGCCACCGTGCCTCCAAAGTCAAAAGGCAGATCTCTTGCCATACTGCGCTGATGGCCACGACCCCTCTCGTCGCATCCGCCAACTCCCGTCACTATGCTGCCAACCGAGGCTTTGTGCGGGCAGGCCGGCACTATGCGAACAGAGCCCGTCACTCTGAGCTCCTGTACTGCCAACTCCGACGACTCGAAGACCTCCGTCGGACGGAGAGACCCTCGAGCACACAGCGGGAGAAGAGCACAGGACGACAGAGGTATGGCGGGTCATTCCGAGCACTGTGCGACCAACCCCGGCGCTGTGCGGACATGTCGCCGCCGTGCGAACAGGGCCGGGTCACTCTAACTCCCTGTGCCACCGACTCCCACAGCGATTTCCCACAGAATAAGCTGTGCGCAGGCATGGGAGACCCTCGAGGTGGTGTACGGACGAGCCATTATCGCACAAAGGACGCCTCGGATCCTCAAGACCACTCCTCGACGTCATCACCAGTACGAGAATCGGCTACAGCAAACAAGGACGGAGAAGCACGCCCAACGCCACTCCTGCTACTGTACGACAACTATGACTAAGCAGCAACACGCTCCTGTAACCCCTCCTCCTTGGCCTATAAAAGGAGGGGGTGATCGAGCAAGACAGAAAAAAAAGAAAAAGAATTCGCATACACTGAGAAAAGATCACGATATTGGCACCTTGCCTCAATCATCTGGGACTCGGAGGTCTAGCCTCTCTTCCCAACCTACTTGTACCCCCTACTACTTGCAGTCTGGTGCAGAATAATACATCGCACACACCGCCTTGCTGGAAGTACGGTCTTCTGACCGGAACCAGGATAAACCCGTGTCTCGTGTTACATTCTGCATGAACCATCAGGGGAGGGAACACAACGCATTTTTGGTTGGTGTCGGGACCACGATTTCTAAACACCGATAATTTTTTTATTATAAAGGGGAACAATTTCGGTGTGAGGATGGAATAATTGTTATGGTTTCACAATAAAATTGTTTTAGCTTAAAAAAATGCTCCAAAATAATTTTATCAAAATACAGTCAAATTCGACCTTACTTTGAAGATCTCGTAATAACGAATACAATGATGCAATTGGATTTGAATTTAGACATTTTTGTTCTTTGAGCTTTCGATTCTCGTAACGTCAGTAAGTGAGATTCTTTCCTGCTGGTTACGTCGGCATGTGCACATGCGATTGGTCCAGATAAACTAATACGAGTATAAGATAGCTACAGGACACGTATTTGATTCCGGATGGGATCGTAGTACGTACTAGCGTGACGACGACGGCATGCACAGCACTGCATTTGTCGACCAGGCTACGCCTTGCAACGTCCGTGCGGTGCGTCAGCTTGTCCGCGCAATGGTCAAGGCCAGTCATTCTCGCTCTGTCTTGGGCCGATTTTTAGTTTGCTGGGCGCGGCGACGACACGACGCACGTGACAGCCTACGACAGATGGTAGTAGTGTATAGATGTGGTGTAGCTAGTTTAGCCGCACGCCTAGGTGTAGCTCGGCTGGAGTTGTTGTACAAGATAGGACGATATAGATATAGATAGAGAGGGTCGTGTTGTCTCAACTAACTCCAGCCATGCACAACAAATTGAACTCTCTTATTTTTATCTTGCGTCAAAATCCACACGAGGGGAGTTCGCTCAGCTCGCCTATAGAAACACGGGCAGCCCGGCATTCTCTTCCACCTCTCCCGCTCCTCTCATCATAAATTTTATATTACACGCAGAAATTTTACACCAGGAATACCTAGAGATCTCCGAGTCGGAGTCGTCCCGGAAGAGGAGAAGGAGCACACGCTGCTTCCCTAGCTCCGTTGGGCGACTCGGATTCCAAATCCTACACGCGTGCGTACGGGCTGCGGCTCGGCCACAAACAACGGCTGTATAAAATCCATCGTCCCCGTGTACTCGCATGCCACGACCCGACTACCACCCCAAGACCATCACCAGCACGTAGCGGGCTCGCTGGTAGCCGCAGGCGGCGCCCGATCTCGAGACGCACTCGATCCAGCCATGGTGGTCGCCGTCGACGCGGCGGCGGGCGGGCGGCGGCAGCCGCCGTCGTCGTCGCGCGTGCCGGTGCCCCCGCCGCGCTCGTTCCTGTGCACGGTGGGCGCCAGCCTCAAGGAGACGCTCTTCCCGGACGACCCGTTCCGCGCCGTGGCGCGGGAGCCCGCCGGCGGGCCGCGCGCCCGCGCCGCGCTCCGCTACGTGCTCCCCTGCCTCGAGTGGCTGCCGTCCTACACGCTCCGCGACCTCCGCTCCGACCTCATCGCCGGCCTCACCGTCGCCAGCCTCGCCGTCCCCCAGGGCATCAGCTACGCCCGGCTCGCCGGACTCGACCCCGTCGTCGGACTCTGTGAGTATATATATCCCACCGTATGTACACACGCTAGAACATGCGATGCGACATATAGATATGTGATATATATACATTGCATGGCCGGACTTAATTTCCTCTAACGCGCGCAACCTGCTGCACCGCATGCTTTGCAGACTCGAGCTTCGTGCCGGCGCTGGTGTACACGGTGCTGGGGAGCTCGCGGGAGCTGGCGGTGGGCACCATGGCCGTGGGCTCGCTGCTATTCGCCTCCATGCTGGGCGCGGCGGCGTCCCCGGCCACGGAGCCGGCGGCGTACGCGAGCCTCGCCTTCACGGCCACCTTCTTCGCCGGGGCGTTCCAGGCCGCGCTGGGCGTGCTCCGCCTCGGCTTCCTCGTCGACTTCCTCTCGCACGCCGCCATCGTCGGCTTCATGGGCGGCGCCGCCACCGTTGTGTGCGTGCGCCAGCTCAAGGGGTTCCTCGGCCTCGAGCACTTCACGCAGGCCACCGACCTCCCCGCCGTCCTGGGCGCCATCTTCTCCCAGACGGCCGGGTGGCATTGGCAGCCGTTTCTGCTTGGATGCGGCCTCTTCCTCTTGCTGCAAACCACCCGATACATCGTGAGTAGTAATTAATCTTCCTCCATCTAGTTAGACACAGATATCATATATGATTTGCATCGCCTGACGACGAGCGACGTTCCTTTATACAGAGCAAGAAGAAGCCCAGGTTGTTTTGGGTATCGGCGGCGGCGCCATTGGTGTCGGTCATCCTCTCCACCGTTCTGGTCTACCTCATACAAGGGGAGAAGCACGAAATTGAAACGGTGAGCATGCGTGAGCAAAAACACATCATCAAGTGATATGCTGTATGAGGCAGACTGATATATCACTAAACTTTCCATAACGTAACTGTGCTAGATCGGAGCCGTCAACAAGGGCATAAATCCGCTGTCGTTCAACAGCATCCTCTTCTCGTCGCCGCACACGTGGCTCGCCGCCAAGACCGGGATCATCACCGGAATCATCTCCCTCGCCGTAAGCATATATACACAACATCATCCTCCTTTCGCTTCGCTTCGTTTCGTTTCGTGACAAATTAATTAATGATCTTCGGCTTCTGATGATATGATGATCAGGAAGGGTCCGCGGTGGCGAGGAGCTTCGCCATGGCGAAGAACTACCACGTGGACGGGAACAAGGAGATGATCGCCTTCGGCGCCATGAACATGGTCGGCTCCTGCACCTCCTGCTATCTCACGGCGGGCCCCTTCTCGCGCTCGGCGGTGAACCGCGACTCCGGCTGCCGGACCGCCGCGTCCAACGCCGTGATGGCGCTGGCCGTGCTGGCCACGCTCCTCCTCCTCACGCCGCTCTTCCGCCACACCCCGCAGGTGGCGCTCTCCGCCATCATCGCCTCCGCCATGCTCGGCGTCGTCGACGTCCCCGCCGCCGCGCGCCTGGCGCGCGTCGACAAGGTGGACTTCTGCGTCTGCCTCGGCACCTTCCTGGGCATCGTCCTCGGCAGCATCAACGCCGGCCTCATCGTCGCCGTCGCCGTGCTGGTCCTCCGCATCCTGCTCTCCGTGGCGCGGCCGCGGACGACGGCGCTGGGGAGGGTGCCGGGCACGACGGCGTACCGGAGGATGGACCAGTACGCCGAGGCCAGGGCCACGCCGGGGACGCTCGTGCTGCGCGTCGACTCGCCCATCTACTTCGCCAACGCGAGCTACCTGCGGGAGAGGATCGCGCGGTGGATCAACGACGAGGAGGACCGGATCGCCGGCGCCGGAGAGGAGAGGCTGCGGTGCGTGGTGCTGGACATGGGGGCCGTCGGGAGCATCGACTCGTGCGGAACGAAGATGTTGGAGGATCTCAAGAGGAGCCTGGACAGGAGAGGCCTGCAGATGGCGGTGGCGAACCCCGGGAGCGAGGTCATGAGGAAGCTGGACGAATCGGAGGTGCTCCAGCTCATCGGCGACGAGTGGATCTTCCTGACGGTGGCAGAGGCCTGCGACTACGCGCAGAGCAACTGCACAGCGTCGTCTCCTGACGAGATGGTCTGAAGCCCGTCGTGTATCTCTTGTATATGTAGCTTCCAGCGCCCTATATGTACCCAAAAACTGTCAACAGTTGAGGTTTGGGTACGCTTTCGTCAGTTGTAAATACCGTCCACTGACACCGTGGTTACTGCTGTACTGCCAGAAGGCTTTCTTTTTGGTAGAGCAAAAGTTAATCCCATCTTTTCAGTTCTATTCAGAGCAGTTTTTTTAATGACATAATCTGAAATCATGAATTTGAAGGAGAAAACTAGAACGGTGAGAAAGATGGATACAATTGAGCAGTAGCCTTCACCAAAACTTAAGATACTAGGCACCAAAGAGCAGCACGAGCAACACCACCATTGCCGCTGCATACCTGTAATCACCAACAGTTCAGCAGACAATGTTGGTGGATGCAAATAGCTGTCCTAAAAATTTTCCTGAGAAACACACACGCAACGACCTTGTGCCTTTTATATCTCAGGAGATTTTTTTTTAGATTTTGCATGATCTAAAGGAAATTCGGACGAGAGTTCGGTTATCAAATGCACTACCTTAGCAGTCTGAGCATGAAAGCAAAGTGCACTGCATGCAACACCCTTGCACTGCTAACTCAATCTGGAAAAACAACATGCTTCAACCCAGACTCAAAACCTTTGCTCGGAGACTCCTTCGACGGGCTTTGGCAACAGGTATTAGAGCCGCCCGGATTTCTGACAACATTGACGACCGCTGCTCAAGATGTGGTTCTCCTGAATCGGATGAACACCTTCAGGAGATCAGGGTGTTCAGGCACAGGTAAATTCTCTGCTGTCCACACAAACTCACACACAGGATCTCCCCAAAATTCATTCAATTCTTTTGTACTCCCTCCATATTAGTACTAGATGACGTTTAGGACAACGACATGATCTCCAAAATATAACTTTGAGTTCTTATTTTTATAAAAATATTTATTAAAAAATAATATATATATATATACTTTTATAAAAATATTTTGAAAACAAAACTATTCATATGATTTTCACATTTTCAAACTTAATGACTTAAAAGTTATTCATGATTCCTAATGTTTGACTAAAATTTTATCCAAAACGTCATCGAATATCAATATGGATGGAGTATATTTGGAAAGCCAGGAACGATCACAGGTTCAACAATAGAAATTGGCCCATAAACCAGGTACGTCATGCGGCAATGGCAGATTTGTACATTTAGCCTTGCCACACATCGCAATGAGAACAAACACAATATTCAGCACATCACACCAGCACACAGTATCTCCACCTATCTTCCTTGCAGGTCCCAGATGTTACTCAGATGCAGCCATCGCACCGGATAACCAAAGGTACAGGACCCGAAGGGCATGACTTGGGATATTTATGCATGATGCCACCCAAATCTTGCAAACAGGTCAACTCATACAGGTACACTCGCAAGAAGCCCAGGATGTTCTGCAAGCGGAAACGCAAGCAATGCACATCAATCGTCAAGCGGCTCCACGAGGATAAGTCACCTTCATCTCGGATAATCTGATTCTGATATCCAACCTGCAAAAAGAAGACCCAATTTCAAATGCCACCGATTGGAGAATTAGGCCTCTGCTAGCTGACATTGTCGACAACAACCAAGCCATTCAGCATCAATATGTCAAGATACCAAGAGTAGGAAATACAAGTGCTCATAGAGCTGCACAACAAGCTTGGCGTCAAACTCAGCCTGTACCTTGCCTTTTCTCCTGTTTGGCTGTTTCCATATAGGACATACCCATAACTGTCCAGTGAGTCAGGGTCTTGAAAATGTGCAATGGGGCTCGTATAGCCTCATCTCTGTAACCTGCCTTTAACTATCAATAAAGTCTTTTAAGTATAAAAAAAGTGCACTGCACAGGCCATCATATGAAGCATGCATAGACAGAAATAGAATGACTTGATGGCTTGATATATCATTATAGCTAAGACTTAACACATTGAACTAGCTAAAATGGCCTCATTTAGATAAGAAACCAAAAAAATTAATGCATAAGCTTGTTCTGAATGCTAAGATTCTAACTCAATTACAAATGGGATCCTAGTAACATCACTCGCTCTTCTGGAGCAGTGACACTGCCGGCCTCTTAGAGGAGCCAGCACCTCAATTTCGTTTTATTTCTTCTGCCACGACAACAAAAAAAAGGTTAGGGCTCAGTTCTTGGTTTCAGACGCACGCAGCCGCAGAACGGGGCCCTCTTCTTTTTCTTCTGCCCACTACGGTCCTTCCTTCCATACAAATAGTCCCTCAGAAGCACACGGGTGCGCTTGTCAGAGACCTTGAGCCTTCGGTACTCGTGCTCTTCCTCAAGTTTGAGCAAGACGTACTGTATCTTCTGAAGCTCAAGCTCCAATCTCGCCACATTTTCTGACCCTTTCTGCACCTGCTCAGAGATTTTCCTCCTGCTGGAGTACCCTTCTAGCTCAGTGTTCATATTATCTGACAATGCAGGATAATTCTCAGCCTTCCTAGTCAATTTGTTGTTGAAATTGATTTGTTCCAAGACATATCCCTCTGTCTCATGAAGCTGCATGCTCACACTGCTGTACTCAGAATTCATTGGGGATTTGCCCTTTGGTGGTTCCTCCATTTTCCGCTTCAACTCCTCGATGCTCACTTGGATGCTCAACAGCCTCTGAGCATCAGAAGCAAGCCTCTCGAGCACACTCTTGCTCCACACTTCATGAGGCTCTACCGGTCCCTTTGACACCTCTAGCTTATTGATCCTGAGGTCTCTTCCCCTTACTAGCTCAGAGGAAGGGTACTCGCTCTTCACATCCTCAACTGCCTGTATGTCGTGCTCAGATGACGAGGACTTGGCTGTTTGAGTCTTGCAGTTCCTCTCCGCAGCCTCCCACAGCTGAAGCATATCATCATCTAGCTCAGCATTTGCACCATTGCCAAGGGGATAGAGGGTAGCTCCGGTGCCATATGGTGGACAAGTAGATATCTGGTCGAGTTCAATGTCCTTCATTATCTGGACCTGCTTCCCTTTAGAGACCTCAACATCTTTTTGTTTCTCATTGTCAGAGTATATTTCCTTAGCCTCCATGCGCGAGCTGCCTCTTGCTTTGAGCTCTTGAATTTCAGTATTTGCTGCCACCAATTTAGCTGCAGACTCAGCTGACTCCTGATCTTGGTGATCATTGGCATTTAATACAACCACCTGAAGTGCTTCTACTCTTGCAATCAACCCTTGTAACTCTGTAGTGCTTTCGGGTAAGCAGTGAGATTCCAGCCCACTGTTGTCCTCTTGCGCATGATGTATCCGTGCAGTTTCCTGAACAATCCGCAATCAGTTGTCAAAAAGGGTTTGTAGTTCATAATACATACTATGAATGGAGGTGCATGATAAAGTTTCACATCCATGTTGTGCATGAAGGGCAGAAGAAATATCCAGCTATAAGGAACGATGGAAGGAAGAGCAGTAGCAAAAACTTAGTTACAATCAAGTACTACAATACTAATGGGATAAGTAATGGTCAATTTCTCTTAACTGATAGAATAGTATTGTTTTAGCTGCATGAATTTTTTTGAAAAGGGCGCCTAATTATTAAGGACAGACAAAGAAGATTACCTTTTTGCCTTCTGTACTACAAGGTTTCGCCAGAGAAAATGTGTTTTCTTCCAGCACACTAACATGATCAGCCAATGATGCTATGAGATTTAGATGAGTGCTCAAGTCAGCTTTCATTTCTGCATGTTGTTCCTGGATGCTAGTCAATTTTTTCTGCAGTTCCTCAATGTGACAATCACGTGAATAGATCTCATTCATTAGCAACTCCTTTAGGGTTACGGCACTAATCTGTGTAGCTTTACCTTCCATCAACAACTTCAGTGCCTTTTCTTCATAGATCGCAGAATTCACTGAAGAGGTAATTGCATCACCCATCAGAGCAACAGATTCCCTCTCATATAGCTCAAGATCTGATTTCAATGCCTCATTGTCTTGATAAAGTAGCAAAATTTCATCATCTTTGGTTGTTAATTGCTCAGTTTGTCTTGTGATTTTCTCCTCCAGTTCTCTTTTCACCACTTTAGCACCTTCAATTGCAACCTGAAGAGATCCGACAACCCCACAAAGTTCCCGGTTCTTTTCTTGCAAGAACTGAACCTTCTCTTCTGCTTCCAGTAGCTCATCGTCCTTCTGCGTCAACTGTGCCATGCAATTCTCAAGTTCAATGAACAACTCCTGGCAGACACTTATATTGGTATTCAAATCAAACTCTGAAAGGACTAATCGAGTCCTCAGAATCTCTAGCAAGTAGATGAAATATTCCTTTAAGTGACAATTTTCCGATTCAAGTACCATCGACCTCCTACTCAGCTCATTTACTTCGAGATCAAGATCGCCCTTAGCCAAACTCAACAGAGCCATCTCATCGGTAAGAGAAACCAATGTAGATGCTATCTCATTGTTATGCCCCCTAAAGAACAAACACAAGTTCTCAAGCATCATGCATTCTTCAAGAACAGTACTATTCGCATTTTCCAAGTAATTGTACTTCTCACTCAAGGACTGGTATTCCTTAGACAAGGACTCATTGTTCATGGTCAGGTTGGAAATTTCATGTTGTGAGGCCTGGTAGGACTCTCTTGAGCAAGATAACTTCTCTTGTATTGCGAACACTTCTGTTTTCAGCACCTCTTCCCTTTCACAGCTTTCCTGTAATCCTTGCCTAAGCTGTTCATTCTGTTCCAACATCTGGTAATTCCTATTTTGCAAAGAAAGTGATTCTGCTGCTCCACTTTCCACTTCTTTCTCTAGGGCACACTTCTGTAAGTGCAGATCTCTTAGCTCCATCCCTACTTCCAACAAAACAGTTGAGAGAACTGAGAGCTCGGTGTACATGAGCCTATTCACATCTTCGGTTTCATCCTTAAGTTTCAGAATGTTAATAGTTTCATCTGAAACAGTCTGCAACAGAATTCCGTCCTCAGCTAAATCAGCAGGTCCTAAATCTTTGCAGATATTCAGAACCTTCATTTGCTGTGAAATGCCTTCCCTCAGTTTTTCATTATGCATTAGCAATGTTTTTCTCTCCTCCTCATGGTACCTGGCTTCCTCCATCAGCTCTGAAACTAACATTGTTGCAGAATGATTTGCATCAGCATACTTCTTGCATTCAGTAAAAAGAGCAAGCTTCTTCTCTTGCTCATCAACCAAACTGTTCTCCAAGATAAGTGTATTAATAGAAACACTTATGTTTTTCTGCTGTTCCTGTTGAAGCACCTCCTCCATATAATGGTTTTTCTCTTGAAGAGAAGAAATCTGTTTCTCATTGCTGTTTACTTGCACTTGAAGTGACTTCACTGCAGCTTCGTATTCCTCATTTTTAATTCTCAACTGATCCTGCAGTTCCCTTATTTGATCATATGCAAAATTCTTCTCTCTTGATACAGAGGAGTGTTTGTCTTCCAGAATAGCATGCTTACCTTCAAGGGCTTTCATAATCACTGTAATGCTCTCCAACTGAAAGAATTTACTCAATATATCAGATGAGAAAGAATTTAAGTACAGAAAGGAAATTAGATGTGAACAGTTTATCAAAATTACGAGAGTGTACCAGTAATAGTTTCTACTTCAATTAAAAAAACTGAGTATATAGTTTCACATCATTAAGTACCTGCGAGAACAGATTGTTCTTTTCAGCAGAAAGAGCTGAATTATTTGTGAGGTGAGATTGGAAGGATTCTTCAGACTCTTTGAGCTTTGTTCTTAAATCTTCTAGCTCAATTTTTGTATCAGATAATGAGATATCCAGGATGGAATTCTTCTCTGAAACATCTGACAAACTTTTACCAAGGATCTCCAGCTCTGAAGCAAGAACAGCCTTTTCAGAAACATGGCAGGAAATTGCATCCTTCAGAGAGATTTCTGAGGCCTCTAATGCTTTTATATTCTCCCTCAATGCATCCATTTCAGCAGACAGAGTTGAGTTATTTGCGAGGTGAACCTGGCAGGATTCTTCAGAATTTTTCAGCTTCATTCTCAAATCTTCTAGCTCAGTTTTCATATCAGATAATGAGATATCCAAGATGGAATTCTTCTCTGAAACATCAGATAAACTTTTACCAAGGATCTCTAGCTCTGATGCAAGAACAGCCTTTTCAGAAACATGACAGGAAATTATATCCTTCAGAGAGCTTTCTGAAGCCTCAAGTGATTTTACCTTCTCCCTCAATGCATCCATTTCGGCATTTGCATCTGACAGTGAGTTCTCCAAGAGTGAATATTCTTCTGATAGCTTCTCCACCTCTTGAACCTTTTCTGAGAGAAGTGCCTTTTCAACCTCATTCTTTGCACACACCTCCTTCAGTTTTGAGTTTGTAATTTGCAATTCTTCAATTAACTTCTGGTTTATTGCTGCACTGGTTTTTAGGGCATCCATCTCACCAATCAGAGTGTGCTGCATCCCTTCTAGATTTTCCTTCTCTTCCTTTTGGCAAGCAAAATCTCTCTGAAGTACTTCTTTTTCGCCTATGTGTAACTCTGTTTCTGACTGAAGTTTCACATTCAATTCCTTCAGCACGTCCAATTCACGATGAAGGTCCTTTATGATAAGCTTAGTGGAGAGATTCTGTTCACGAAGAATCTGGATCTCCTCCGTATGCTTGGTTACAATGTTCTCAAGATCCGTCTTACTGTTCTCCACCTGACTTAAATTACCAGTCAGCTTCTCAATTTCCAGTGCCAACCTGTTCACTTCATTCTGTGACTCAGACCGAAGATTTGTCATCATAAGAAGAGATGCTTCACCTTCAACCCGTTTCTGAGCTTCATCTTGTAGGCTAATCTGGAGGCTATCTGCTTCTTCTTTCTTATTTTTGAGTTCTTGTTCCAGCATCTGTATGTTACCTTCAATCTGCTCCAGTTCAGACTTCAAAGCCCTAACTTCAGATTCCAGATCAGATATTCTCATGGAGGCCTGCTGGTTGTCCTGAAGGGTAGCGTCCTTCTCGGTGTTTAGAAGTAGGATGGTGTTCTTAAGTTCGGATGACAAGCTCTCCAACTCATTCAACTTTCCATTCTGCTTCTCAATCTCTAGATGCAACCTACTCACGTCTTCCTGAGACTGAGAATACATTCTCTCCACTGACACGAGTGATGTTTGGACTTGCAGTCTCTTCTCGCATTCATCTTTCAAACTCAACTCCAAGCTGTTAAGACATTCATTCTTCTGTGCGATTTCTAGCTCCAGTAACTGAATTTTCTGTTCACACTTCTCCAGTTCCAACTTCATCTTTGAGAGTCCTAACTCCAAATCAGATGCTTTCTCCAATGACTGTTGTTGTTCAAGAAGTGCTGCATCCTTCTCAGAGTTCAAATCCATAATAGTGCTCTTCAGTTCCTTCAATTTGCTCTCCAGATTTAACTTGTCATTTTCCAACTCACTCAGCTTCTTCGTTGATCCATCAAGATCTTGTGTCAGTGTTTTCATTTTTTCCTGCAACTGTGAATGCAGACCCTCTGTCGTGAGAAGAGTTGCTTCAGTTTGTGTGCGCCTATGACATTCATCTTGTAGCTGGGCATGGACAATGTTCGCTTCTTCTCTCTTTTGTTCAACATCTTGTGTCAACAACTGTACTTTCTGCTCAGTCTCCTCTAGATCTGATTGTAGCTTTGAGACCTGAGATTCAAGAACTGAAATCTGCTCCACACACTGCTGGTGTTGAAGTAGAGCTGCATTCTTCTCAGTGTTTAGCTGTGAAATGATGCTCTTAAGGCTTTGTATTTCACTTTGAAGTTCATTCTTTGAATCCTTGAGCATATTTATCTCGTCATGAAGTTTCTGTATAAGCACCTCAGAGGAGTGGTTTTGCTCAGTAAGGCTCTCAACATCCTTCTTCAACTCACAAACAGTGTTCTCAAGGTCCTCCTTGGTCTGTTTGAGCTCATTCAACTTTTCATTTGCGATATTTATTTCTGCAGTCAACCTCTGTACTTCTTCATGAGATTGAGCAAGCTCCTTCCCCTGGGAAAGTAGAGCCTTTTCAGCCAGCTTGCGCTTTTCATGCTCCTCCTGGAAGCTTAAGTGGAAACTTTCCAATTCCTTAAGCTTTTGGTCCAGTTCTTGTTGTTGCATCTTCATCCTTTGATCCAAGCCCTCAGCCTCAGACTGTATGGCAATATTGAGTGTTTCAGCATTAATTAGCTTCTGGACATCCGCAGCCATTTCATCAGTTAACTTCTTGAGGTCAGCCTGTGCCTTAGAGAGCTCAGACTCCAATGCTGATATTCGCTCAGAGGACTGATTATATTGCAGAAGAGATGTGTCTTTATCAGAATTCAATTGCAATACTGTCTCCTTAAGGATTTGGATCTCATTTTCGGCTTTGTTTGCCCGCTCAGATTCTGACAAAATCTGTTGTTTCAAATTCTGGCTCTCAGCTAATAGTCTTGAAACTTCTTGTTGCAAATTTGCCATGTCTTTGCTGATATCCTCTTTCCCTTTAACTTCTGGGCTTTCAAAGGTTAGGCCTTTCCGCACCTTTCCATCAAAACCAGCACGAGAAGCATTTTCACCACTCGATGACAAATCATTGAACAACTTTAGACCTTTTCGACTTGAAAATGCACTGGTTTCCTCAGGGTGTGTACCATTCCTCTTGGATGTGGAATATTGTGGTGACACACCAACTCCATCCTTCTGCTCATCGGAATCAAATGGTGCGCGGGTGAGAGTAGACATATCTGGAGTATGTGACTCCATTTCTTGGCTCAAAGCAGAGGGTGATTCATCTGACATTGACGGCATCTGATTTGGAAATGCTTCAGCCATTGTTTTGTGAGCCTGGCGAAGTGCCCCAGTGGCCTGATTGTACCTTTCTGCCAGCGCACGGTATGCTCGATAGAACTCCTCCACCAATTTCATTAGCTCTGGACGTTTTTTATAGTACATCTCTGCTCGCCTTGCAAAAGAATCAGCATCTTCATTGATAAGTTTGATCATTGCTTTAACCTTTGTGTCCATGTCTGTTGCACAAAACGAGATCCCATTAGTTTGTGGACCACACTAACTAAATAAATGTAGTTAGAAATGTAGCCCTTTCATTGCAGCCACATCTTCAAATTAATTACCGCAGTTATGAAATGGTAAATTTATATAGAATAATATTTGGTTACTCCTCAATGACAAGATTACCAAAACACCTAAGGCATCCAAGCAATTCAACCCATGGAAAAGAGGAATATAAAAATTGGGGCACGGGAGACTATTTTGTCATCCTTTCATATTATATCTTCTTTCCAGATAGAAAATGCACTTCACGTCCAATACTGATTTGGTTTTCACATGAAAGGAGAACTTTTGACACATCTATGAACGACAGTTTAAGACCTAGTGCTAATTTCCAAGTTGAATCAGCCTCTGAAAATAATGTATGGTTTCCAAATTCAAATACCATGCGTGAAAATTCTTATCAAACAGTGGCATTGAAAAAACAGTCCAATGGGCTGGAAAGCTACATATGTAATGACACACAGCATGAGCACTTGAATTTGGAAATGCAGTATAGACTGAATAATAAGTCATAGCTAGGGCACAAACAGTGCATAAACAAGAGCTTGGTTGGCTGTAAGCTTTGCATTCACCCTTCTTGTAAATTAGGAAAAGTGGCTCTTTAGTAAAGATCAGATGAAGACAACAAAAACTCACCGCTGAGATTTTCCTGGAGCCATTTGGAGTTCTTGGGGCTGATATGGCTGACCCACAACCATGAATACTGCCTTGAGTCGTGACGAGCCAGAGCTGCCATTGGTGCCAGATAACAACACAAACTACTCCAACCAGTAAATAATGCCTCGCTTCCTCAGCACTCAGAAAAGTGCAGAAATGCAATATGTATCCTCAAGATCGTGAAATTTCTGAACTTGCCCGATTTTCAGAATGTGGAGTCGACGGAATTAGCTTTGTACAGTCATACTTCAGAAAGCTCCAATCCAATCTGTTAGTGCTTTTACCTGCACAATGACAAACACAAATAGCGAATAAGATCAGCAAACCAAGTTTCAGCAACAATGATCAGCAGGACTCGACAACTCCATAGCAGCCCTATTAGTTACTACATACCAGTGCCAAGTCTTGGATTAGTTGAACTGGCAGGAAGTTATATGGATAATTCGCACTGCAGTAACCTGAAATCAAGAGGGGGGAAGAGCACGGTAGTCAGTATTTGGATGGCGATAAAGAATTGGTGCATGCATAGAAAGCGCTGCCGTCCGTCGTCTGATCCGATGTAAACAAAAATCAAAAACTCCAGAGACTGAACGATAACAGGTATAACCAGAAAGCAAATCCCGTAAAAGATTTTTTTTCTCGAATAGAAAAGCGACAGAATTGAAAATACAATCCCCGAAGCCGAAATTTCCGCACGGAGCAACAATATCGAACCGCGACGCTGCAGCAGGCCAGCAGCACCCAAGGAAGGATCAAAGGAACCATTCAACAAGGAGAGAAAACAAAATAAGGGATATAAATCACATGATCCACGGCTGCTGTTCTTTTATCCCACCAACCAAACCTTACCCGTCAACACCAACCATTCCGCCAATCCAATTCCCAGCAGAGACAAATCACGAGGCACCCGAAAAGATGGATCTTTGAAGCACCCAGGTGCAAGACACGGATCAAAAAAGGCGGCAAACGGGTAGTAATCGCAGCATGGAAAAGGGAACCGAAGATCCAATCTCGGAGCAGAGCCTACAGCGGGGGAGCAAAAGCATACCAGGTGGAGCCTCTCAGGAGGAGCGGCGGAAGTGCGCGGCGGCGGAGGCGAGATGCCAAGATCCACCAAGCTGCCCGCTTTCTCCCTCCATCTTTCTCAACCCATCCCGTGCCGAGTGCCGCGCTCTCTCTCAACAGGTCTATCCCTCTGGACTCTGGGAGCCTGCTGCTGTGGCGTAGTGCCAACAAGAAAGAAAGGCTGCTTGCTTGGTTGGGCGCACAGTAGGAGGCGGCAGTAGGCGGGCCCCACCGGACGATACAGGAGGAAGGAATAGACTACTCGTGACCAGCCTTTGAAGAGAGACGGAAGGTTATGCCGCCATGAGCTGGTGTTCTGGGCGTCATTAATGGGGAGTGGCGTCAATTTGGGGAGGAAATTACGATTATCAAGCATCTGTTTGGAATACTTTTTTCAAAACAAAAGGTTCATTATGATTGGAACAACCATTTCAATTTTCGCATGAATTTATTTCTCTCTGATTCAACATGTAAAAGTGCAATCTAACACGAAAAATGATTGGATAAAAGTGTGCTGTGACTTTGCTCCTACACCAAGCATTTTCCCCTGCTAGCCAACACCCTTCACGTCCACTATTTTGTTTATCTGTTGTCCCAATCCTTCGTTATAAAAAGTCCCATCGCAATAAGAGGAGGTGGCGTCAGGATGATATGGAACATGACGCCCGTGGTCACATGGATGTCAGCAATACATTGCCCATGTATATTATTTTTTCAACTCATTAGGTGATGCAACAATTTGCGATGGTCGTAACATTACGGATATTGTAATAAAGAAAAAAAATATTGTCTAGTCTAGAGTCCTTGAGTGTCCATCTCAGCAGGTAAATGCTGTTTCTAATGAAATAAATGCTGTTTATTAGCCTCTCCAACGAAGCAAGTTGATGTACTCCCTGTTTAGTAATATAAGTTGTTTTGGATAAGGTTTGAGTCAAATATTAGGAATATAAATTATGAATAATATTTAAGTCGTTGAGTTTAGAAATATGAAAATCATATAAATAGATTGGTCTTGAAAAAATTAGTTTCATACACATATACATATATAACTTTTGAAGAAAATAATTTTATAGAAAAAAAAAGTTAAAATTGTACTTTGGTGACCGTGTCGCTGTCCTAAACGACTTCTAATACTGGACCGGAGGGAACAGTACATTTTGCCGTGAAAAATAAAGTCGATGCACATTTTGTCTTGTCCCTGTCGTTGATGGTATTTTTAATGGTTCGGAGTACAGTTACCAACGGGCGTGCTGATCCGATCATCGGAGGGCGTTGATTAATTTGGGCTGATTGGCTGTTACGGAGATCGGAGGACAGAATGATGATCCCCATGTGGTTGCAGAGGTGTCCGTGACAATTGTCACGTTCTCTTCAGCCGTTGTTGGTCCATGTGACAAGGACACACACTTCCACTGTTTTGAGTGCCTCACGGAACTTTTTCTTTCTCTGCCACCTTTTCCTCGATTTTATTTGCTCGAGTACGCTTGGAGCGCATAAATTCAATATAAATTTAGATTTGTCCTACTTGCGCAATGCAACTCTAATGGTTCGGAAGTACTCCGTAATATATGTAGAAGGATCCACATAAATCCTGCAGACAAGAACGTGAATATGTAATGAAACTTAATAAATTCCTAGCTGTATTTCCTACCGCATTTTTTTCATTTTTGTTCGTCAATTTCAGATGCAGAAATTCAATTTGTTAAAATTCGTATGGTGCTTTTAGGCTACCTTGATAATGAGACGCACTCTCTTTTGTTTTAGAGAGAGAAAACGACTAGGATCGTGTCCGTGCGTTGCTACGGGCAACAAAATATTTATAGCAAATAATATATAAATATTTAAATAAAGCAAACAATAAAATAGATTAACATTCACACCAAGAGAGATCAATGACAAGTAATTATATTGTTGAACATATAGCAAATATACTTGAATAGTATTTTATACAAATAACATCAAAACTATTTCACAGGACTATAATGGGAGCTCCTCCCAGTTCGTTGTGCTCCTTGTTTCTCATTCCTCACACGATCTCATGATCCTATTTAGGTTTTCTCTCAGTGTTTCATGTGAGTAGTGTATAGAAGATCAGAACTGATCTGATACGCACCTGGATGACACGAAACGAAGAACCCTTGTGCAATGTCTCCGCTGTCTGTCGGTCCCGCGTTAGGATCTACAATACAGCAAAACACAGAAAGATTACATGCTGAAGGCCAGCACATGCACGCTAGCATGCCCCACACACTAGTTAATCCAATATGTAAGATTGGATATTCAACTTGATTAACAGCTGGAGGTACACAAGGTACAGCAATATAATCACCGAATTTAAAAAAAACAGAAATGAACATCCAGGTTTTATTTAAAAAAACAGTAACAAGATCAGGATATTTCCTCTCTGGATCAGTTTGTAGTGTTGTTGTTCTGTTTTTAATGAACAGCTGGTCACGATGTGGATGACACTACCATCACTGAATTCATCAGTTGTCTGGATTTTATATTAGAATTCACAACAGGTCCTACACATTTTGAAATTCACAAGACAATGTGTTGCTGTTGCAGCTCGTACTGTTGAGCTTATCAGTGGTCAGTTGGTTACCTGGTATTGCTTTTGAAGAAAAAAAGAACACAGCGCCTGATGCTGCGAGCTTCGATTGAGTTGTGTCATCCTGCTTCTTACCTGATGCCCAAACCTCACTGTTTCTGTTACTTACATGCATGAGCTGAAGACAGAAAAAAGCAACCAACCAAGATAAGATTAGGTTGTACTTGGAAAACAAAGATACAAGCAACCACACATCACAAGTTTGGATATTTTCCTTATACTATAGGGTCTCCACTTGATCCAATGGCACAGAACAAAATAATAGTGTAGAACAAAATAATAGTACATGTATAGGGTCTCCACTTGGTCGGATTTGTCAGACATGTCATGATCTATGTTTTAGTGCAGAACAAAATAATAGTACATGTATACTGATAGCTAATATTGTAAGTAAAAATTGGTTCTAATAGATTTCGTTCACTCTACTTATTTTTTTGAAGTTTATTCATGTAGGTTAAAATTTGTTCAGATGACTTGAGCTTTTTAGCAAGCATAAATGAAGGAGGTTATATGGTTTAAAGATCCAGGCTACAATGTCTCCACCCGATATGGGCAGTTCTGATTACTCAACACTTCCAAACAAATAAATGCATATGGTAAGTTTAAACCAATGTTATCTTGATTACTCATGTCACTCTGTATCATGACCCACATTAGATCTCCAGAAAACTCCATACCTTCGCAATACACAGGTTTAGCTTCCTTAAAGCTTGCGCCAAGCCTTTCGTACTCAGGAGCAAGCTTCTTGCAGTGACCACGCCTGAACAAACAAAATAGGCAGATCGTTAAATCAGATACTCTTTGAGGTACTGAAATGATGAAACACAGAAATATTAAAATTCATATGCAGCACTAATTTTATAAATATAAAACTATTCATCAACAATCTAGCATCAACAGCAAGTAATAAATGATCCTGATCTTATGCACCCTCGATAAGAATCTACCAGATACACGCGCCTAAAGGCGGAGATCCTGATCTGATGCAACATATTTGATGACCGAAAATAAATGGACTGTTTAATTAGCAAGTAATGTAACTGAATCCAAGATTAATTCTCACAATTCAGGATAAATGTAAGGTTCGTCACGACCCAAAATTCATACAAAAACCCGTTGTCCCCACATCACAGACATTCTCATGATATGCAGGATTAATTTTGTTTCTTTTATTTTATTCCTATACTGCAGAAAAGACTTTGTCAAGATCTCAAGGTCGTGTGTGAAACACTATCCGCCATGTCTGGGCATCGAGCTTACACTGTTCTTAGTTTCTGTCTATTCTTGTCACACACTTGCACTAATGAGTTCTATGTTATTCTAACCATGTTGTATAGTTTTATTAATTTTTTTGTATTGTTTCTCCAGTGTGATTACACAAACCTGACCTAATGGTACCTGATAACTACCTTCACTACGTCACCAGGGCCAAAGTGAATCTGATGTACTTTTCCCTTGAAACAACTTGTTATCTCAATAGTTGCTTTGTCACTCTGTACTTCACAGCCTTCAGAATGAAACTAAGCAAAGTCAACTCCAGTTGCACAGAGATTGCAGGCCCGGAATTCTAAAACTCAAGATGAGTGAACAAAAAACTCTTATGACACAATCCATGCAAGGATAATTTAAAAAGGAAGAAGATGGATGGGATAATTCTGAAAATAGATTTTGAAAAGGCATACGATAAAGTTAATTGGCACTTTCTTCAACAAACCATGAGAATGAAAGGTTTTTCAGAAACATGGTGTAAATGGATAGAAAACATAGTGTCGGGGGGGGGGGGGAGTGTTGGTGTTAAAGTAAATGATGATGTTGGGCACTTTTTTCAAACTAGGAAGGGGTTGAGACAAGGCGACCCTATGTCTCCTATTCTTTTTAATCTTGTGGCTGATATGTTGGCCATCTTGATTTCAAGAACTAAGGAGAGTGGGCAATTTAGGGGTCTAGTACCTCACCTGGTTGATGAAGGATTATCGATTCTTCAATATGCCGACGACACGATCCTTTTTATGGAAAACGATATCAATGAGGCAAAAAATTTGAAACTGGTCCTTAGAGCTTTTGAAGAACTTTCCGGGCTCAAGATTAACTATCATAAAAGTGAAATCTTCTGCTTCGGGGAGGCTAAAGAGCGAGCGATAGATTTTGTGCAACTTTTCGGGTGTAAGGAAGGTAGATTGCCTTTCAAATATTTGGGAATACCTATGAGTACGAATAGAGTGACTAAGAAAGATTGGGGGATGATAGAGGAAAGATTTCAGAAAAAGCTCGGTAGCTGGAAAGGGAAGCTGTTATCGGCAGGAGGGAGGCTAGTCCTCATTAACTCGGTGTTGTCTAGCTTGCCTATGTTTATGATGTCTTGCTTAAAAGTTCCTAAAGGAATTCTAAAAAAGCTAGACTACTACAGATCTAGGTTTTTTTGGCAGATTATTGAACACAAGAAAAAGTACAGATTAGCGAAATGGGGTGTTCTTAGTCTACCTAAGTGTGTGGGAGGAATGGGCATTTTAAACTTAGAAATTCAGAACATCTGCTTATTGAGCAAGTGGATTTTTAAATTCCTAAATGAGGAAGGGGTCTGGCAGCAGTTGTTGAAACGAAAATACTTACAAGACAAAGCTTTAACACAAGTCTCGAGAAAACCTGGGGATTCTTATTTTTGGGCAGGGTTGATGGATATTAAGGATATGTTCTTGTCTAAGGGGAGTTTTATGGTTCAGGGGGGCAACCAGACTAGATTCTGGGAAGACAGGTGGATATGTAGTAAGCCCCTCATGGAGGTGTACCCCTCCCTCTACAGGATTGTTAGGAAAAAAAATGAAACCGTGGCAAGGGTGATGGGAACCACACCACTGAATATGTCCTTTAGACGTGCTATAACAGGGGAAAGGGGGAGACAATGGATGGACCTAGTTGGGAAGGTGACTTCTGTTGTACTAACAGACCAGAAAGACAAATTCTGTTGGAACATAGGCAAGAGCAAGTCCTTTTCTGTTGCTTCGATGTACAAAGAAATAATGTACAAAGATAGGAATAAAGTAAGCAGTGTTTTATGGAAGATTAAAGTTCCTCTTAAAATAAAGGTCTTCTTATGGTATCTTAGACAGGGTGTCATTTTGACCAAAGATAATTTACGAAAAAAACGTTGGAAGGGCAGCACCACTTGTTGTTTCTGCAATAGTGATGAAACCATACAGCACTTGTTCTTTGACTGCCATAGAGCGCGGTTGTGGTGGAATATTGTTCAGATTGCTTTTGGCATTAGAGCACCTACAAATGTTCAAGATATGTTTGGAAATTGGGTGTCTAGTTTTCATAGCAAGATTAGAAACCAGACCATGATTGGAGCAGCGGCTTTATGCTGGGCCATCTGGTTGGATAGAAATGATGTTGTCTTCAAAAGAACCCACTCTAATGTTTCGCTGCAGGTGATCTTCAGGGCGACCTACTGGATCAGGGAGTGGGCGAAGCTGTCTAAAGAGGAAACGAATGGGTTGCTGAATCAATGTAGCAGCAAATTGGAGGTGGTGGCCATGCAAGTCTTTGGTGCCTCAGGTTGGTGTGCTAGAGGCCGACTGGAGCTTTGAGTTTGTTTTAGAGTCTGTGGTGGTATTACTCTTTGAGTAGTGCTGTTTCTGTGTCTTTTTGGACTCCGTAAGCAGTTGTGGCTGTTAGTAGTGCCTGAGGGTGTCTGGTGTTTGGTCTTAATGACCGTGACTCTTTTGTAAACTTTGGGCTGTGGGCATTCCTCCGGGTATGTCGAGGTCGGATGTTTTCCTTAATCTAAAAAAAATGCAAGGATAATTTGAATTTGAGATCTCATTCCCATAACAGTGTCAAGTAAACCAATTTGAAGCCAATGTGCATAGTGGCACAACATTCTAACACTAAAAGCGCCATATTAATTATTATCCCAATTCACATCAATTGTTACTGGATGAAAAATAGAAGCTGATTTGCTAACAAACCGGTGATTGTTCCTAAACCCGTTAGTAGCGTTTGTTGTAGTCTTCTTGCAATCAAATTGCCCAGACAATGCACTGAAACAGGGCATATGTTTTGCAATGTTAAAAAATAAAAATTCTTCCCTGCCTGCACCCATTTCCTTCCCTGATATGTAGAACTAAATTGGTCAACCCAGTAACATGCACTAAGTTGCAAGACAGCAAGAGAATGAAACCCAATTCCACATTAGCACAATTTAGCAAGCAGCAGCAAAAAAATGCAGGCGGCCTCGCACTCACCTCGTTCACGAATCAACGCAACAGCTCGCACTCGGCGATGCCTTCTCTAGTCTGCGCCAGCGGCACCTCCACCAGCTTAGGCCCCTCCCCCTCCGGCGCCGGCGCCGTGGATGCGTCGCTGGCGAGCCACCTCCTCTTGCCCCCCAGGCACTGCCACCGCTGCACGGTTGTTCCAAAGCCCAAGGGCCAAGTCCAAAATCAAAACCGCAAAGAGTGTTGAGGAGGCGAGGTGGGGCGTGGCTGCGGCCAGCGGGGAAGGATAATAGGACGACGACGCATCATACCTAAAGGGGCGCAGTGAGATCCGCGTCTCCGTCGATTGTCCTCCAGTCGCTTAGGGTTCCCACGGTTCTTCCTCTTGATCCGATCTGAACTGTGATCGTCGTCGACGTTGAAGATCCGACGTGGGGAGGGGAGTCGGCGCGGGGGAGAGGGATCGGCGTGGGGAGGGGGAGCCGCGGGGAAGAGGGAGGCGCACGGTCGTCGGGGGATCCGGCATGGGGAGGGGAGTCGGCGCGGGGGAGAGGGATCGGCGTGGGGAGGGGGAGCCGCGGGGAAGAGGGAGGCGCGCGGTCGTCGGGGGATCCGACATGGGGAGGGGAGTCGGCGCGGGGGAGGGGGGTGGGGGCGACGCGGGCGGGGCAGTTTGCGGAGGAAAAAAAAGAGTGGGGCGGCCGGTTCCACGAGGAAGGAAAAAGGGACGGGGGCATCAGACGATGGGTGCGGAGCCACATACCGCGAAAAAAGTACCACGACGTTTTTTCTTCTCTTTGATTTTACTAAGTAGTAGTAGAATATGCTGGCTGCCTTTGACGTGTCACACTCTCACTACGCTGCATGGGCATACTGCAGTATATTTTATATGTTGAGATAGCCAATACAAAATCCACAAGTCACAAAACATCAATAGAGAATATCATAGTGTGTATTTAAAAAACATATATTAACGAAATATTTATGAAATGTATGACTTAAATTCATGATCTATTATGAATTATGATTGCTCTTACGATTGCTTGTTTTTTAGATTTATTTTAGAAATAGATGTTATTCTCTTGGTGGTAGCCCATTTAATATGTAGGAGTGCTCATAAGAGTATGGTATTTATGCACATGTTCATAAAATTGAGTTTGTATTTATATACGAGTGTTCGTATCCGTTTAGAAGAAAATATACGTATTATCTAGGCTACATGATTGTTATAGAAAAAAAAAGAAAAAACACGAACCAAAGCGCACTCACTTGTATAGTTTTGCTTCTATTTTTGGAGAAAGGGAGAATCTTTTTTTTCAACCAAAGGCATTCGAAAAAGGAGCAATTAACGCCGTGCGACTCACGTGTGAGAGCACATCAGATCTGATCCGTGCTCTCTATATGATACTCATATTATTCAAATGTGCCATTACAATTCGCTGACAATTGGATCTTCACGATACCTGCCAATAATGGCTTGCGGTTTGGGAATATGGATAAATAAAATTTCGTGCAAAACTATGCAGCAAATAAAAGAGGTAATAGAATAGCAGTTGTCTGTTTCTTTCAAAAGAAAAGGAATAGCAGCTATCTGCAACAATCATACTAGTACGTCGTCGTCAAAGAAATGTGAATCACGCATTCACCGTTAGCGACGAGGTTGCGTTGCGTTTGTTCACTCTTGACTTGCTGTGGATTTTACATTACCACTAAGTGGAGATTAGGAATTGATCGGGTCGGCAAAAACAAACCAAAATATTCCGAATCGACAGGAGAAAAAGGTCGCATTATTAGCTTCCGATTCCAATTCCGGGACCAGAGTAAAGAACGTTATCGTTCCTCCGCGGTGGGCGCCGCCAGCTGCCGTCACGTGGGCCCACCCCCCAGTGAGCGCACCCACCTTTGTTGATTTTGTGCCGCTTCTAGTGGCATGAGTAGAGTATTATTATGCATATCAAAAGTATAGTAACACGAACCTACTAAAACATTTTGTTTTTGTTCGCTGGTCATGTAAATGTAAGCTCTTTAATCCTCCATCAAAGGTCTGCCGGCTTCCCCCGTTGCTTAGGGAGGAGTACTGAATCAGACGACGGGTACGTAGCTCATAGCTGGTCAGACGGGGAGGCGCTGTCAGTCGTTGGCGGCAGCCATCAGCTGGCACCAAGGATTCCGGCGTTTTGTTCCTGTCATGAGCAAGTGGTTGGAATTTTCTTCTTGTATAAACGTTGGGAGGAACTCGGCCGATTTGGCGGCGCCCGGCGAGCTAATCTGACAGCCAATCGATTTTGGCTCCGAATCTCGCCACATTCCAATCGCTGTCCCTGCTGACTCATCATCTATCCTTGTTCTTTTTCACAAGTCCAAATACAACTGGGACTCTACGATGGCTGACGGCAGAGAGCATTGGCCTTAGCGCAGAAATCGCCTTCCAGGATTATTCCTCGCTTACGGCCACCCATCTCGAAGAAAAAGAAAGCAGACATACTAGGCACAGTGGCAGGCAGGTTAAGTTATCACATGATCGCAGAGGGTCAGTGGTAGGGTTCCGTCGCGACGGACAGGAATTCGTGCCCGAGAAGTGCACGGGGACCGTCGGATTCCCGATGGTCCAGCAGCAGCAGCACGCCGTGCCGCTTCAGAAGCAACTGTGAGTGAACTGTCTGTCAATTGGGTGGGAAATGGTTGGTTGGATGGTGGTTGCTCATCGCACTTCACATGGCCCTGCCTGAGCCTGGCTCACTCACTCACTGACACCGGGTGATAAATTTAAAGATTGCCACCTTTGGCAGCAAGATGTTACTACTCTATAGCAGTATCTCTCGCTCAGCATCAGAGACAGAAGTGGGCAGCTAACGGTCATTAGTTGGAGCTCCCTTCCTTCCTGCTGCTGTTGCTTTGGCAGGAAGACTTCAGGCCTTCATCAGTCAGGTAAAGAAAGAAAGGAAGCCACTGGAACTGAACCTCCTCCTCAACCACAAGCCCACAACCCCAACAGCCTTTGTTGGGCTAGTGCACTGTAAACGAGCCCCTCGGTCCTAAACACCATCATTAGCTAGCTAGACTGTTCTCTACGTCGTGCTCATCCCAATGGCGTCAGCCAAGAAATCATTCTCATCTCAGCGTCTGACTGACTGACTGACGAGGAAGCAGCCCCATCTAATCTAATACTATAACTGAAGACATGAACTGAAACGAACATGGCGAGCACAGGAGCGAGCTTGGGCTTGGCTTGCAGATCGCACGGATCGGAATCCGATAACCAGCGCAGCACGTACAGGGTCCAGTACGTCCAATCCGGGAGACGGATAGATGGATGGATCTCGGAATGAAGAACAGCTGGCCACGCAGGCATGATCGAGCTCCCCTCCCATGCCGTCGCTGAGTGCCATCAGCTCCATGAATAGCCCAAAAGGCCCCGTCCCCTCGCTCCCCAACAAAACCCCGCATCTGCCTGGGGCCCGAGGCCTCGATGGAGACACCTACAAACTTGCAAGCTTGCGACTATAGATAGAAGAAGAAGCCGAAGCAGCAGCAGCATAGCATATCCTGATTCCATAGAATAGAATAGAATTATAGGCCGGGCTGGGGATCGCAACAAATGGGCATCGAGGAGAAGCGGCTTTCGGCGACACATGAGACAGACAGCTTTGCCTTGGACTCGCGTGCAGTGCGCGCCTCACGCTCTGCTCTGCTCTCACATGGGCGTGTCTGTCGATGCGCCATGTGTGGTGCCTGTAGATGCGCTCGAACATGTGCAGGAAGAAACTGTCGCCGAATAAATTGCTTTGTTAAATTATTATCGGAATATATATATATATATATACATGAAAAATTCATTCTACACGCGCGCGTAGCTACACCCACATGTGTATCTCATGATACGTGATGAATTTAATCCGACAAAGAGTATGTGCATGTAGTATATGATGATACTAGACTATCTGTGATGATATATACATTGGGTATGTAAGTATACATTGAGTATATAGACATATTATTGATGAATTGGATGCAAGAGTGTTGAAAAATGAAAATGCACGCATGAATTTTCACGAGAGACGATTCGAGTCGGACTTTACCGGGATCCGAGAGAAAACCCCCACTTTTTCATCCTCCATGGGTTTTAATTTAAAGAAGCTGCTACTGGTCAGATACATGCTTTTTTTTGTTATTATTTTCAGACGACGATGCACAGCCACACACGGTTCCAAGAGGACGGCTATGGCAAATAGTGCGATTGACAATCTCAGGCCGTTCATTACTTACGAAAAAAGTAGTGAAAGTGAAATACAGAAAGCAAGGCCCAATGACAGCAGAAATAAAAATAAAAAAGCTCAAGATTCCAAATGGGCCTCATTTCAATAGTGCGATCCGGCCTGATTCAGAAGCAATACTAGATCAGCAGCCCAGATGCTCAACGTACGCTAGGTAGAATGTTAAAGGCAAAATAGTCGAATTGGTCTCTTGACTCTTGGCCGCGGGTCGATTTGGTCCTCCAACTCTCAAATAGTCCGATTTAGTCTTTGAACTTTCGTTTTTGGTGCCAATCTCATCCTCCTGCTGAGTTGGCTCTCCACATCAGCCCTCCACGTCACCAGCTCCTTCAGCAGCCGCCGGTTCTCCTCGGTAAGCATCTCGCAGCAGCGCTTCAAGTACTCACAGTCCACCTTCGTCTGGTTCAGCCTCATCATGCCGAGCACGAGTTTCTTTTTCCTTAGTCGATCGATTCTGCCATACCATAGGGATGGCAATTAAAGTAGTAGTGCATCGAGGTGGCGTGCGTGCACCTGGCTCCTGGCTCTTGGATTCTGGAACCACATGTCCACCTGTCGCGACCAGAGGTTGAGCTGCTTCGCCAGTGCAAGCTTCTGCTTCTGCGCGCCATGGAACGTGACGGTGCATGCATCGAGTACTCACCAGTAGTCTGGACGGCGGCCATGGGAGGCCGAGGCTGATGGCCAGCCAGAGCATGAGCGGGACCGCCCAGGTGACGTGGAGTGCTGATGTGGAGAGCCAACTCAGCAAAGGACGAGATTGACATTGAAAACGGAAGTTCGAGGACCAAATCGGACTATTTGAGAGTTGGAGGACCAAATCGACCCATGGCCAAAAGTTGAGGAACTAACTCGGCTATTTTGCCAATGTTAAACGTTAAGGTATCTTTGGTTGTCAGGCTAATCCTAGTCTAAAATCTGAAGCCATGCTAGCTCAAACCTAGCTTAGGAAAGGCAAAATAGCCGAATTCATCGTTGAACTATCGTATATGGCTCAATTTCGTCCATCAACTATTAAAACGTCCAATTCAGTTCCTGAACCATCCAAATCGGCTCAATTTTGTCCTTTCGCTGATGTGGAGTACCATGTTGGCGAGCCACATCACCGCCCAATCAACTTTGGGTGTAAAACTACGCTTTGTACCCTCCCTAGGGATGTAAACCCAGATAGTTTCTTTGGATGCGAAATGTGAAGCCTCAGCATGACCATCAAATATTGAAAACCTACAAACCTTTCTCCTTGAAACACCATCGCTGTCGTCGTCATAGGATGCATCATGATCTGAATAAAAGTATGCAATGCCATTTCCACATTCATTGGCTTGAGAAATATTGTTTACATCACTTCCTCCAGAAACATCCAAAGAAATTGAGGCGTTAAATAGAATATCTTCTCTTGCAGCCAACATAAACTATTTGTATTTATTTTATATCTCCCTTACTTCATCATCTTTATCACTTGTAAATCATGTGGCATCAAAATCACTTCCTGATTCCTCCTCCTCCTCCTCATTTTTACACCCAAAAGCTGACTGAACGGTGACGGGGCCCGCCAACATGGCGCTCCACATCAACGAAAGGACGAAGTTAAGCCGATTTGGATAGTTTAGAGATCGAATTGGATGTTTTGTTAGTTGAGGGACGAAATTGAGGCATGCACAATATTTTAGGAACGAATTTGGCTATTTTGCCCTTAGGAAACGCAATGAATCCATATTTAGTTTGTTGGTTTAGCTAAGCCTAGTCCATATTTGAGTGTGTTTGGTTGGGAGTGTGAAATCACCTCCTCCAGCTCATGGTGAGCTTACTGGTCCTCGCTTCCCACCCTTTAGCAGACATGTTCCCTGAACCTAGGGAACAGGGAACAAGGAACATGAAACATGATACAGCGGGTAGGGGTGGATATCGAGCCGGCTTGGCTCGGCTTGACTTAGCTCGAGCTACCTCATTAAGATAACGAGCTGGCTCGGCTCGGCTCGTTATCTCAATGAGCTACAGGTTCAGCTTGGCTCGGCTCGTTTGCTAGCTCGAGCTGGCTCGTTTAGCTCATGAGCTAGCTCAATAAAAAATAAATGTAAGGTAAAATCAAAGTAAAAAAAATCTAAGATTTATAAATTAGGCATAGTATTGAAAGGAGTATAATCAATGCACCACTAACCCTTTTAAATTTATGAATCATAAACCATCAATTGTATCGCATCATACCCCAGATCACTCTCACGAAAGAAATAGAAGCAAAGAAAAAGGAGTACTCAAGAGAATAAATGAAAAAAATCCTATATTTTATATACTCTTGAATTGAGGAATCGCTAGATAAACCTAATGTTGCATATTTCCTATTGGGCTCGGGCAGAGACGTTGGGCTGTTGCGACTCGTTTTGACTTACGAGCAGCTCGCGAGCCAGCTCGAGCCGGCTCATTAATCTACTGAGCCAAAACATTGGCTCAACTCGTTATAATTTTCCAACGAGTTGAGTCGAGCCGAGCCGAGCCGAGCCACTACCGAGCCGAGTCGAGCAAACTAACGAGCCACGAGTTTTTTGTCCAGCCCTCGTACAGGAACAGAAACGAGAACATGGGACGTGTAACACCATTACGAGAAACTATGGAACATAGAGGGTATACCTCTTCCGCTGCGCTCGCCACCACACTCGCCCGCACGCTCGTGTGGCCGCCCGGTCGTCCTACTCGCCGACCCGCTCGCACCACCGCCCGCGCTCCCCGCCACACTCGCAACACATGGCGGCCCTATAGGTTTCCGGCTCCGCCGACGCTTTAGAGATGGGCTCGCCTCTATAATCATCAGGCCGACCTCCGCGTTTCCGTGTACTTTTTCTGCGGCCCAGGCTCGGCCCAACCCAGAACCCCTAACGAATCCCCTATTCGCTCTCGCCGCAACGCCTCCAACCCCCCGCCCCCCGCCGTCGCCTCCCGGAGAAACGCCGAGCCGTCGCAGCAACCGCCACAAGCACCAGCAGAGCCTCCCAAGGTCAGTTTCACCCCCGACCCCGCCGCCACTTCCCTTCTTCTCTGCTCCAGACCTAGCCGCCGGCCGCTAGTTTCTCGGCGCCGGCGGGCATCCGCGTGGAGCCCGTCGACACACGATGTCGATGAGTCGATTGATGGCGGCCCTCACTCGGAGCGCCCTTACTCCGAGCCCGATTCCGTGCCGCCTCCTAACCCGCCGCGCTCTCTGCTCCGGCGCGCCGCGGGACGGCGACCTGGAGGCGGCGGTGCGCGACGTCGTGTGCTCCGGGTCTGGGAGCCTCGACGAGGTGGGGAGCAGCCTGGACCGGCTGGGCGTGCCCGTCTCGCCGGCCCTTGTCGGGCGCGTGATCGACTCGTGCGGCGGCGGCTCCGGTAGGAGGCTCCTGCGTTTCCTGGCGTGGTGCCGCTCCAAGGACCCCGGGGCGTTGGGGGAGGTAGCGCTCGACAGGGCGATTGGGGTGCTCGCACGGGTTGGGGACCTAACCGCGATGAGAATCGCCGTCTGTGACGCGGAGAAGGACGGCCGGAGGATGGCACCGGAGACCTTTAACGCCGTGGTGGAGGCCCTTGTCAATGTGGGGAAGGAGGATGAGGCGGTCCGGTTGTTCAGAGGCCTGGAGAGGCAGAATTTGCTGGCCGAGCGAGGTGACAGTGTCGGAGGGGATGGTGTCTGGTCGAGCAGCCTTGCCATGGTCCAGGCGTTGTGTAAGAGGGGCCACGCCCGCGAGGCGCAGGGCGTGGTGTGGCACCACAAGAGCGTGTGGCACCACAAGAGCGAGCTCTCGGTGGAGCCCATGGCTAGCATTGTTGAACGCAGCCTCCTCCACGGTTGGTGTGTTCATGGGAACGCTAAGGAAGCTTGGAGAGTCCTTGATGAGATGAAGTCTGCAGGCGTTCCGCTGGGCTTGCCGTCGTTCAACGATTTTCTCTACTGTGTGTGCCATAGAAACCTCAAGTTCAATCCCTCTGCCCTTGTTCCAGAGGCTATGGATGTATTAACAGAGATGAGGTCCTATGGTATCGCCCCAGCTGCTTCTAGCTTCAACATATTACTTTCATGTTTAGGCCGAGCGAGAAGAGTGAAAGAAGCTTATAGGATCTTGTACCTGATGACAGAAGGAAAGGCAGGGTGCTCTCCTGACTGGGTTAGCTACTATCTTGTGGTTAGGGTCCTTTATTTAACAGGGAGATTTGTTAGAGGGAGAAGGCTTGTAGATGCTATGCTTGAGAGTGGGGTGCCTCTGACTGCCAAGTTTTTCCATGGTCTCATTGGTGTCCTTTGTGGTACCGAGCGAGTCAACCATGCTCTTGATATGTTCAAACTTATGAAGCGGTGTGAGTTAGCGGATACTCGTATATATGACCTTCTTATAGAAAAGCTTTGTAGGAATGGTAGATTTGAGCTTGGAAGAGAGCTCTGGGACGACGCTACAAAGAGTGGCCTTGTGTTAGGATGCTCAGAGGATCTGCTGGATCCCTTGAAGACAGAGGTATTCAGACCAGCTAGCCCGGCACAAAGATTGAGTCCTCAGAGCTATAAGCGTTTGGCCCAAAGAAAGAAGACTGCTGCTGTTGGAGCCAAAAAGAACAAGGACACGGCTATCGCAACCTCAAGGAAGAAGTAGGGAGTGTAGGTATTATTAAATTTATTAACTTTTTCAAACCTTCCTATTACTCTAGGAATTTTGTGATGAAGACCTGTGCTAGTTCAAATGTCAAAACCATCCCAGGACTAGCAACTACGGTAAAAGTCATGAAACCTGTATTGTGGCAATTTTGGTAGTTTTGAAATGTCTATCCTTGAAAAAATGTTTGAAATGACTGGTACTCTTGCAGAAGAGTTGTCCTCAAGATTTCAGTTTTGTGTATTGCATTTTTTTCCCTATTTGATGTCTGTCTAATATTCTTTTATTTTTCTTTCTGTACTTTGTCTACTGCAGCTTTGTTTCAAGTGCTTGTTAGACTTCATGGATACATCTCAGGAGCAAGAACAAGATTTTGGTGTACTGCTGAAGCAGGGGGCAGAAGGGGTAAGTCAAGACTTAATCGCTATGTAGTGGGAATTTGTTCTTTCGCTTGCATTCTAAATATTTTGTTTGCTTCTCTGCAGAGGGTATTTGCTTCAACATTTGTGGGGCAAAAATGTGTAATCAAAGAGTGCTTTTCAAAGAAGTACCGGCACCCATTGTTAGATGCAAAATTGACTCTAAAGCGATTAAATGCTGTTAGTCTCTTGAACCAACATGTTCTTTTATATCTGTTTTCTATTCGCATGTAAAAGAACTCAGGATTCGCCCCCCTTTTTTTGCCTTATGTTTATATTGAAACAAAGAGTTCCATATTACTCCCTCCGTCCCAAAAAAACAAGTCGTCCTAGGAATTTTAGGACAAATTAACAAGAAAGTAAAATGACCACAATTGCCCCTATTTATTAGCCATATTTGATACTAATTGATTGCTGCATGCACACGTACCAAATAGAGTAAAATGACTTGTTTTTTTTTGGGACGGAGGGGACATGTTTCAAAGGCATAAATTATTCCCTCCATTCCATGAAGGGAGCTGAAAAACTTAACCTGAACAGTTAGACATGTCAACTGATTTACTGAAATTGAACTTAGAATGGTTCTTTTTTTCATGTTCAGGAAGCTCGGTGCATGACAAAAGCAAGACGGCTTGGTGTTCCTACCCCAGTTCTTTATGCTGTGGATCCACTTCTGCATACTTTGACATTTGAGTATGTGGATGGCTTGTCTGTCAAGGATATACTTCTTGGGTTTGGTTCGAATGGGGTTAATGAGGAACGCCTGAATGATATTGCCACACAGATAGGAAATGCAGTTGGGAAACTACATGATGGAGGCCTTGTTCATGGTGATTTGACCACGTCAAACATGATAATCAAGAACAGCAACAATCAATTGGTGCGTAGAATATCCTTTGTGCCAACACCTTTTGGTTCATGTATTTGTTCACTTCACTGAGCTATGAAATCAAGTTTATGATAATCAATATCAACAGCAACCAACATCTTTTGGCTCTTTGTGTTTTCTTTGTTGAGCTATGTGATCAAGGTTGAACACAGGAGATTTATCTCGGCTACAGACTTTTTAGTTTTTTAATCATCATTTTGGCAGGTTCTTATTGATTTTGGTCTGAGCTTCACATCAACAATTCCTGAGGACAAAGCAGTGGACCTATATGTGCTAGAGAGAGCTTTGATTTCCATGCATTCATCTTGTGGGGATGTGGTAAGGAGACTGCATTGGAGTTGTCTTTGTTTTCCTGACCATAAGTGTACCTTGCTTCCTCATTGCTGTTGCTTATTTATGTTCGTCAGTGCATATACCTTAACTTATACTCGCTAGGACAATTATGCAGTAATCTTATTTTGGTGAGCAAATAGTGTACATGGGGTTATCTAAGCAGCATGCAACGTTGGATGTATACAGTGGGACAATTATTGAAATGTTTTAGCATAATTTATCCTGTGCACTTGGGACTACACAAGTTAGTCCATTTATGATGTGGATTTAGGATTTGTTTTCCTTTTGTTCATGTCATTTTGTTTGCGATGAATTTTCTGCTGGTTTATTCAGTTGATCATGCAAACTCGTCCTTTTCTGTGGTACATTTCTTATACGGATTACACACGGCTGATTTATGTGGTGAACCAGATGGAGAAAATCATGGCGGCCTACAGAAAGGCTTCGAAGCAGTGGTGCTCCACCCAGAACAAGCTGGCTCAAGGTAGGGGTGATCCTGGCTTTTGCGTAGCGCATGGCAATTTTTGTTGCTTTCTTATTGCTCTGACGAATGACCTTTTTATCACTACTGTTTCAATCGAATTTTGCAGTGAGGCAACGGGGAAGGAAGCGCGCGATGGTGGGATAGAAATATGTGCCCGGGGACCGCTGGATTTTAGAAAGGCGACCTGAATTGTTCTAGGAGTATTCACACTTGTGCATCATCCCCATTAAGCTGTTGTTTTTTAAGCGGTCGAGTGGATCTGTTGTAACATTTGTACTTCGGAACTTTATTGTGTCAGGACTCAGGAGTGGGTTGCACTTGCACTGAACTGGGGCATGGTTACGTTGGTCTGCTTGTGTCGTTATCATGGTGGGCGAGCTTGTGTCTTATCTCATCGATCTCGTGGCCGTGAAATAGGCTGAATATGGGTATTGGGCCGGATGTTCGAAAGGGTCCGAACGACGACGACATGTACTCTCCGCCTTATTCATTTAGTCCGTGAAAAGTTCCAAACTTGCAAGGAATTCAATAGCACGATCGACCACCCTTTATTTTCTAACTTTATAAACTTTAAGTTTATAAGTTATGACCAAATTTATCATATAATAAAATTCTAATTCTGAATAACTACAAATATTTCTATCGTATATCTATTCTTGTCATAAATTTTCAGAATACTCTACATAATTTTAATTAAACATAAATTAGTTTGTTTCTAAAAAAATTAGAACGGTTTGCAATTAGAAAAAGGAAATACCCGATCTAATCGTCTGGCTTAAGTATTTTTCTCTCAGCACAAATCAGCACCATCCACGTGTCTCTAGGCACAGATAAGCGCTACCCAGGCGAACAGGTCGACCGTTACGCGGCTCCACGCTTCTTCTCCGACCGTGGTGTGATCTTCTCACGCTCGGCAGGAAGACGGCAAGCGCGCATTGCTAGCTCGCTGCGACACGCATTGCTAGCCAGAAGCGCGCCTAGGATAGGCTGGCAGGCTTTCCATTAGTAGCAAGCATGATGCGATGATTGCGTGCTCGTCGTCCCTGGGCCCCCGCTCGCCATCACCACGACATGCTCAATGCCTCCACGGCTGCCTAAAGAGGAAGTAGAAGGCTGGTCAATGATGGGCCCGGATGGATGCCAAGGGTAAGGGGGCCCAGCTGGAAGGGGCACAACAGAGAGGGAGGGGCCTAGCTAGCTTAGCTAACCGCTGCTGCAAATGCAAGCAAGGAAGGAAGAAACGGGTGGGTTACAGTGAGTGAGTGAGTGGGCCCACTCCACTCCAGAATGCATGCATGCATGTGTGTAGTGTTGCGTTCGTTGGTATCATGGATGTGGGGCGGACAAAAGGGGAGGGAATGACAGCAGGGAATGGAAGGAAGGACGAAGGAGAGAAGGCTGCAGCGCAGCAGAGGCGATCAGATCACAGGGCAGGGCAGGCCAAAGCATGCAGGAGCGGGGCCCATCAGCCGGGGCTTTGCCTGCTCGTTGCAATCATCAAGTATCGATCAGTCACCGATCCAAATCAAATCCATCTACCAGCAGTGAGGCAGAGCGCTCCATCTGTTCAGTTTGGAAGAACAAAAAAAAAAAAGCTCGCGCGCAGCTTGATTCATGGCTTCCGGCCGGCTGCCCGAAGAACCGTACCCCCGCGCGTGCGTGGCGCATCACTTTCACCTAGATTGTGTGTTTGCTTGCTGGGACGATATTTTGTAGAGCTGTAAAGATGTATGGTATGTTATGGATGAATAGTAAGTAGATACATGGCAGTGGAGTACGTCTCATCAAGCCGGGCACCAAAGCCGAGTTTTCAGCTCTTGCTCTCCCCAACAGCTCCCTAGCTTCCATAAGATCCGGCCCCCTTCTTCTCCCCCTCCGGCGATCTCGTCGGCGGTGAGAGGGAGGTGGGCCGGCCCCGCTCCGCTCGTTAGTTGTTGTTTTTAGTTTTAAGTTTAGTAGTCTACTGGCCGGATGGCCTGTCGGCGGCCGCTGAAGCTCGGTCGCCACCTCCTCACCGTCGGGCTCCTCGTCGTCGCGTTCTTTGGCAGTGATGTGAGCATGTATCCAATTAAGCTCTCCATACATCCTCCTCCACCGTATCCCCTTCCCCTATTGCTAACCGCTTGGATCCGCACCCCTCCACTCCCCATCTGTCCTGCCTCACCTTGGATCTGGGATACTCTGCCCTACTGTGGATCTGCTCCCCTACAAGCCGATTTTGGCTTCTGTAGGTACGAATTGGATCGCTACGGTGAGCTTCCGGGTTGTCCACCTCGTTCCCACCATTGTCTCCACCAGCCCACAAGCAGCAAGAGCTCAACACCAAGCAAGAAGCTTCGTTTGGCCCTCGGTTCTTCGTCAACGCCTCATGAATTCATCCCTGGCCATCCTGAGGCTTCAGCGAGTTAATCTACTACACTCGGGTGCTACTGTCCAACTTCATCTAATGTGTCTGAGATGCTTGATTCTTGCAGCTCTGAAGCCCCTTCTTCAACCTCAGCTGCCAGAAGCGCAGGATATAATTATATTCTTGTCCAACTTCTTCAACATCATTTTCGTTTTAGTCCCTGTGGTCAGCCAACTCTTGGCTTGTACTCCTCACCTTCTTTGAGGGTGTTCCTGTAATGTTGTGTTTTAATATAATTTTAAGTATAAAAAAAGTATATACATAATCTTAAAATAAAAAATATTTGGTTAGTTATATGGATAGCAAGTTTGTATATGCGGATATAATAACTTGTGAAGATGTTTGATTGCCTATATTAACGGGATATGATGCAGAAATTCATCGCCACATACTGAGGCCCCGTTTGTTTCCTCCCCGCTAAACTTTAGCGCCGTCACATCGGATGCAAATATACTAATTAGGAGTATTAAATATAGATTAATTTAAAAACCTATTACATAAACGAGGAGTAATTTACGAGACGAATCTATTAAACCTAATTACACCATGATTAGACAATGTAATGCTACAGTAAATGTATGGTAATTATGTATTAATTATAGTAAAATTAGACTTGTTAGGTTCGTCTCGAGAAATACACATGACTTATGTAATTAGTTTTATAATTAGTTTATGTTTAATACGTCTAATCATCACTTATTTAATGTGCTAAACTTTAACACCCGGATCCAAACACCACCTAATATGTGGTCTAACATGGAGTGTATTGCATCCATCAAATCGGACAGATCACGTAAGCTCATTTCGAGCGTATTTCACGTCCACTCTCAGGCTATAAGAATCCACCCAACCATGATGGCTGGAGAAGATTGGAGCAACCAAACACGCTGTATGCCATCTTCTTCTTCAGCACACGGATTATTATTAGTACTCCTACCAAACGGATCAGACGCGCCCGTGCGCAGGAGATGCGCGCGCGTGACCACGCCCTGAACTGAACCATCAGTCTGGCAGCTGTTGGGAATATGCCCAAGAGCCAACTGGATTCGATCCACTAGTCTTAATGGGTCACAAATGTTGCGAAGCCCATTATCAAGGGAAGGGGTACATTATTTATTAGTCCCATATTGCTAATGGAATATGGTGTGGAGAATTTCATCCAAATAAATAGAGACCAAACCCCTCCCGAGAAAGATAAGACTTCCGAGCAATAGTTGCTTTTCTCCCTATCGTGCTCGCGGACCTAGCAGTCCGGTGCGCGACGTTTCAATCCTCGTACGTGTGGATACCTCGGAGGTGCTGCGCTTGGAGCACAAGGACGAACCGCACGTGCAGGACTAGACGGACGTAAGCAACTGCACTGCACTGCCACTTCAACGCGTTCGTCTACATCAAGATGGCTTCCGCTGCAACTGCGCGTCTAGTGGTAACAATCTGTGATCTATAACTGCTGTTGTTCCTATTTTTGGGTGAACGAGTTTTTGTGTGTGCTAGCGTAGCCTCCTCGTTACCCTACAGTGGTATCAGAGCCGTAGCTGTTTCGTTATAGATTCGGATGTATGCATATGGAGATATGCTTGGATGTAGATTAGTCTCTGATCGGTTCGTGATCTCCACTATGATGGTAGTGTAACGAATTACTCCTACCGGTCGGAATTCCGCCATCGGAGTTAAGTGATACACGTAAACCCAGGCATGGTGAGATATAGATCAATGTGATTGGTCGAATCGAACTTAGATCAATGACCGCGTCGCATGTCGATACACGACGGTGTTGATTGGATCCACTATGATGGTAGTGTAACGAATTACTCCTACCGGTCGGAATTCCGCCATCGGAGTTAAGTGATACACGTAAACCCAGGCATGATGAGATATAGATCAATGTGATTGGTCGGATCGAATTTAGGTATTTGATACCGGATCGGCGGACGGTCCGTGAGAGAGCGGCGGACGGTCCGTAAATTCGGTCGGAATTTTGACAGAAGCGTTTTCCAGCGTTCCAGAGGGTCGGACGGTCCGCCAGAGCAAGTCGGACAGTCCGCAAGGAAACGGCGGACGGTCCGCAGGGAACGTCGGACAATCCGGCGAAATTAAAATTTTGAAAACGATCCCTCAGAAATGTTTAAGTTTTGAATGTCCTCCCAACTAAATCTTGCACCATCACATGTCTTGTACAATTAGTGGTGGGTCTATGAAATTAGGGTGCCACTAGTTTTCCTTGACTAGATGGGTTTGTATCGGATACTTACTCGCATAAAGGGTTGGTTAACTTAAACAAGGTCATCTTAACGGTTAAGGACCTTGGGACATAAAGGTTGGACGCCGAGACATAGAGATGTCAACCAACAACAGGAGTCATATATGGTATGATTAGCAAAAGTTTCTTACCGATCTACCATGTCTTCTAGCGGTGATGCTAAAGCTCACTAGTCGACTTGTTAGTTGTGGATTCTGAATCACTAAGTATCAATGGAGGGATATTGATTTTAGTGGGAGTAAATTACGTTAAATTGTTTAATGTATTTTACTCTGTCATAGATATGTTGTCTTAGTATTTTGCATTATTTTCTGTTGTAGATCAATGGCACCTAGCACACCGTTTTCTTTGCGTTCGATCCTTGAGAAGGATAAGTTGAATGGAACAAATTATGCGGATTGGATCCGAAACCTTAGAATTGTTCTCAGGGCTGAGAAAAAGGAAGATATTCTAGACACCCCATTACCAGATGAGCCTGGTGATAACGCAACTGTTGCTGAGAAACTTGCTTACAAGAAGGCATGTGATGGTAATCTTGAAGTGAGTTGCCTTATGCTTGCTTGCATGGAACCCGAGCTGCAGATGCAGTTTGAGACAAACCATGAGGCGCATGATATGATCGAGGCGCTCAAGGATATGTTCCAAACTCAGGCCAGGACTGAAAGGTTCAATGTCTCAAAGGCCTTTGTGGAAACAAAGCTAGCAGAAGGCGCAGATGTAGGGCCGCATGTGATCAAGATGGTTGGTTACTCCCAGAGGTTGGAGAAGCTAGGCTTCCCACTTGGCCCAGAGTTAGCCACCGATTTTATTTTAGCATCACTTCCGCCTAGCTTTGGGAACTTCATTTGGAACTACCATATGCATGGGGCGGAGAAGGGATTGAATGAGTTGTGTGGCATGCTCAAGACAGCAGAGCCTGACATTAAGAAAAGCGCTAGCAGCAGCCATGTGATGGCCATCCAAAACAGGCCTAACTTTAAGAAGAAGGGCAAATCTTGGAAGAAGAAGGGCAAGGCTAAAGATATGATCTCTCAGCCAAGCCCAACGCCCCAGACTAAGTCTGGACCAGCTGCAGAAAAAGAGGAGTGCTTTTCTTGTAAGGAACTTGGTCACTGGAAGAGGAATTGCAAGCAGTACCTGGCTTCTCTGAAGAAAGGCGGTAGTAAGAGTACTTCCGCATCAGGTACACTTGACATTAATATTACAGACATTTTTCTCGCTGAATCTTCTATTAATTCCTGGGTATTTGATACCGGATCGGTTGCTCATATTTGCAATTCGATGCAGGGATTAGTAAGAAGTAGAAGCGTGGGAAGAGGCGAAGTTGATTTCCGCGTGGGCAATAATGCAAGAGTTGCTGCTTTGACCGTCGGGACGATGCAACTCCACCTTCCGTCAGGATTTATCATGGAATTGAATAATTGTTATTTTGTTCCTAGTTTGAGTCGAAACATTGTATCTCCCTCATGTTTGATGAAGGATGGTTATACATTCGCGAGTAAAGACAATGGTTGTGTGATCTCAAAGAATGGCATGTTTGTGGCTCTTGCATCCATTGTGAATGGGTTGTTCATTTTAAATCTTGATGATTCACCTATATGTAATATAATTGCTAAAAGGCCTCGGCTAGATGATTTGAATCCTACCTATATGTGGCATTGTCGTTTGGGTCATATAAGTGAGAAGCGCATGAAGAAGCTCCATTCTGATGGACTTTTAACTTCGTTTGATTTTGAGTCATACGAGACGTGCGAAGCTTGTTTGCTAGGCAAGATGACCAAGGCACCTTTCACAGGTTTTACTGAGAGGGCACAAGACTTGTTGGAACTCATACATACTGATGTATGTGGACCAATGAGCACGACAGCTCGAGGTGGATTTCAATACTTCATAACTTTCACTGATGATTTTATTAGATATGGCTATGTCTACTTAATTAAGCACAAGTCAGAGACTTTTGAAAAGTTCAAAGAGTTTCAGAATGAAGTTGAAAATCAGCGTGGTAAGAAAATTAAAGCCTTGCGATCGGATCGTGGAGGCGAGTATTTGAGCCACGAGTTTAGCACTCATCTAAAGAGTTGCGGAATTGTTCCATAGCTAACGCCACCTGGAACACCTCAGAGGAACGGTGTGTCCGAGCGACGTAATCGAACCTTGTTAGACATGGTACGATCAATGATGAGCCAGTCATACCTACCGTTATCATTTTGGGGTTACGCTCTAGAAACAACAGCTTTCACACTAAATAGGGTACCATCTAAGTCCGTGGAGAAGACACCATATGAGATATGGACTGGCAAGACTCCCAGTTTGTCTTTTCTGAAAATTTGGGGTTGTGAGGTATATGTCAAGCGACTTCAGTCGGACAAGCTTACACCAAAATCGGACAAGTGCATATTCGTGGGATATCCAAAGGAAACAATTGGATATTATTTCTACAACCGATCAGAGGGCAAAGTGTTTGTCGCTAGGAACGGTGTTTTCTTGGAGAAAGAGTTTCTCAAAAGCGAGAAAAATAGACAGAAGGTGTATCTTGAAGAAATTCGAGATGAGCCTATGAGGCAAGACTTTACGAGTGATGCTAATGTAGCAGAACGAGTTGAGGCACCTGTGGTAAGAGAAGAACCGCCACAACCACGAAGGTCGGAAAGGCCACGTCGCGCAACATAGAAAATGAATCTCCTAATTACGGGAGAGCGCGACATATTGTTGATGGACAACGATGAGCCTAGGACCTATGCGGAAGCTATGATGGACCTAGATTCCGAGAAATGGCAAAATGCCATGAGATCCGAGATAGATTCCATGGGGCAAAATCAAGTTTTGACCCGCCTGATGGTGTGAGACCCATCGAGTGCAAATGGATCTTTAAGAGAAAGAGAGATGTAGACGGAAATGTTAACGTCTACAAAGCACGACTTGTTGCAAAAGGTTTTCGACAAGTTCAAGGAGTTGACTACGACGAGACATTCTCTCCAGTAGCGATGCTTAAATCTATCCGGATCATTCTAGCAATAGCTGCGTATTTCGATTATGAGATACAGCAGATGGATGTCAAAACAGCTTTCCTCAATGGGAACCTAGAGGAGGATGTATACATGATACAACCCAAAGGTTTTGTCGATCCAACTAATGCTGGAAAAATATGCAAGCTTCAGAAATCAATCTATGGATTAAAGCAAGCATCTCAGAGTTGGAACCTTCGTTTTGATGAGGTAGTCAAAGGGTTTGACTTCCAGCAGAATGAAGAAGAGGCTTGTGTTTACAAGAAGGAAAGTGGGAGTTCTGTTGTATTTCTAATCTTGTACGTGGATGACATATTGTTGATTGGGAATGATATTCCTATGCTAGAATCCGTTAAGACTTCGCTGAAAAATAGTTTTTCTATGAAGGACTTAGGGGAAGCTGCATACATTCTGGGCATAAGGATCTATAGGGATAGATCAAGGAGGCTTATAGGATTAAGTCAAGATACTTATATTGACAAGGTGCTGAATCGGTTCAGCATGGAACAGTCCAAGAAAAGGTTCTTGCCTATGTCACATGGCGTACACCTCAGCAAGACTCGGTGTCCTATGACGACTGATGAGCGGGAGCGCATGAGTAAGGTCCCTTATGCTTCAGCAATTGGATCCATCATGTACGCCATGATAAGTACTCGTCCAGATGTCTCATATGCGCTCTAAGTGTTACGAGCAGACACCAGTCTAATCCAGGTGAAAGTCATTGGACAGCGGTGAAAAACATTCTTAAGTACTTTAGAAGGACTAAAGATGTGTTCCTAGTCTTTGGAGGTGAGGAAGAGCTCATTGTAAAGGGTTACACTGATGCTAGTTTCCAAACTGATCCAGACGATTCAAAGTCGCAATCAGGATTCGTGTTCACGATAAACGGTGGTGCTGTAAGCTGGAAAAGTTCTAAGCAAGATACTGTGGCTGATTCTACAACGGAAGCAGAGTACATCGCAGCTTCGGAAGCGGCGAAGGAAGGTGTTTGGATGAGGAAGTTTCTCATTGAGCTTGGTGTGTTTCCCAATGCAACTAGCCCATTGGAACTCTATTGTGACAACAATGGGGCAATTGCACAGGCTAAGGAGCCGAGGAATCACCAGAAAAACAAACATGTACTGCGGAAGTTTCACCTCATTCGAGAGTTCGTTAAACGTGGTGAGATAAAGATATGCAAAATACATACGGATTTGAATATTGCTGATCCTTTGACAAAGGCTCTTCCACAGCCTAAACATAAATCACACACGAGAGCTATGAGTATTAGATATCATTTAGATTAGCTCTAGTGTGAGTGGACAATGTTTTGTATCTATGACATATTGTTTATTTATTGAATATCCATGAAAGGCAACTTGTATATGATTAGCAATTATGTGAATTGTTTGTGAAACTCTATACTTGTATGGTTATTCAAAAAGTTGTCCCTAATTTGATTAGCACATGTATTAGTTGATGACTATGTTTCACAAGTCATGGACATGGAGATGTCAAACTAATAATGTGGGCACATGTATGACATGGGGCTGGACTGACCCAGTTTGAGACTTGTTTATCTCTTCTTCACAACGCGTATGCTTTGTCCTTAGACCTGAGATTGTCGTATGTACTCAAGATGTGAATTGACCTACTTAGGGACTACCAAACGCTGCTCCGTAACTGGGTAGTTATAAAGGTGGTTTTCGGGTTTGTCAGGAAGCATGCTGTGAGGCATGGTCAATCAAGATGGGATTTGCCCCTCTCTATACGAGAGAGATATCTCTGGGCCCCTCGAGTGATCGGATCAAGAAATGCATGGCCGTGCTAGGTTAAGTGTTAACCTCTTAAAGGATGCGACTCACAGATTCGAGAAAGGGTGGTCTTACTTGGAGTTAGACCAAATATCGTGAGGCAAAGGGAATAGCTTGTACGTGATGTTGTGGTGGTTCGTTTGATATGATCTTTACGTATTCATGGGAGTTGACACGTCTTGCTAGAGGCCGCTATCAACTATTGGAACGAGTAGGAGTACTCGAACCATGTCTATGTGTACGTGAACCCATAGGGTCACACACTTAAGAGGTTTGGAACACTGAAAACTTGCTTATGAGATTGTCTCTAATGCAAGTGGGAGACTGCTGGGAATATGCCCAAGAGCCAACTGGATTCGATCAACTAGTCTTAATGGGCCACAAATGTTGTGAAGGCCATTACCAAGGGAAGGGGTACATTATTTATTAGTCCCATATTGCTAATGGAATATGGTGTGGAGAATTTCATCCAAATAAATAGAGATCAAACCCCTCCTGAGAAAGACAAGACTTCCGAGCAATAGTTGCTTTTCTCCCTATCGTGCTCGCGGACCTAGCAGTCCGGTGCGCGACGTTTCAATCCTCGTACGTGTGGATACCTCGGAGGTGCTGCGCTTGGAGCACAAGGACGAACCGCACGTGCAGGACCAGACGGACGTAAGCAACTGCACTGCACTGCCACTTCAACGTGTTCGTCTACGTCAAGACGGCTTCCGCTGCAACTGCGCGTCTAGTGGTAACAATCCGTGATCTATAACTGCTGCTGTTCCTATTTTTGGATGAACGAGTTTTTGTGTGTGCTAGCGTAGCCTCCTCGTTACCCTATAGCACCGTCTCACTTCAACGAAATTTCACCTCCCTACCTCACTCACTCAAATCCAGAGCCCGACTGGACTTGGATACCTACCTACCACTACCATATATATGTCCATATTTATAAGTCCGGTCGTCGTAACGGATTCCTAGGACGGTACGTTACGTTTTGAATGGCCGCCGCCGCCGCTGCTAACGCCTACCGTATCTCACATCACTATCTCAGCCTTTTTTCCTTCGTCGAGCGCTGCAGATCCCGGTCGGCCGATCACCGCCATCCAGCGCCAAAGCTCAAAGATAAAGGCTAAAAAAAGAGACGCAAGAAGAGAGGAGGAGGAGGAGCCGAGAGCCGAGAGCAAGGGACCGGCCGGGCCGGGCCCCTCCTGCCAAAAGCGTGGATGCAAGAGCCCAGATCCTGTTTTGACCGCCCCCACGGCGACACGCTCAATGCCCAACAGGCCGGCCAACGCGACAAATTAGCAAAAGCTAGACACAGCTCACACAGGCAGCAGCTCACCAGCCACATCATCATAGATCATAACCATACCATTCATAACAATCCTATCCAATGACCCCAACAGCCCCAATTAGTTAGATATATATATATATATATATATATATATATATATATAGGCTCACTGTGTATATGCAGGCAGGCATGCAGCATCACGCATGGCCCTGCACGCACGCTCCACGCCCTAATTAAGCATCCCACCGGGGTCCTAGCTAATCGCCCTCTCCCTCCATCGCTAGCATCGTGCTTCCTAATTAGTCCATTCAAACCTTGTTAATCACCATCAGCACGGGGCATGCATGCCCCCACTGCAGCTACCTGCCCTTTAGTTTACTTGCATCTTAATCCTAGCTGCTGCTGCACCCGGCCTGACCCTGCATCCAGAGACACAACACAAGCCAGCTCTCGCTCTGGCCTGCCTGCCATTACCCTGACACATATTATGCACCCAACCATTCTTAATTGCCCTCTCACGCCCTACCTGATATACCTAAAACAGACACTATCCTGTAGCGAAAGGAAAAGGCTCTAGTTTAATTTTATCTATCTCTTTCTCTTTCTAGCTTAGTTTGACCCCGGTCAAAGTCCTGCCCACAAGACAGGAAGGCTTTTGGCTAGGTTTGCCCTGCGCAAGGGAGCAAACGCTACCACCCAAGGGTGTACTTTGCGACTTGATTACTGATGAGATGCTAACAGACCAGGGGGCTGCGTACTTTGCCGGTCTAAATCCTAGATTGCGACCTTTAAGTAGACTGCTAATCATAGCTAATGCCCGCTCGTGCAGCTCCTTTTGTGCACAAATATAGGTTAATGCCACCACGGTAGTAGGTCCCGGCAGTGAGATGTCTCCAATCCTGCGCCTAGGAAGGGCTGAATTTTGCATTGACTTACACTAAGCGATCCTACAGATCGAGTAAATGGAGTTTTCGACATTAGCGTGCTCCATTATTTAACTACTAGTATCTTACTCCCTCCAAAACAGACCTCGTCATGGAATATGAGCTTGCCACATTTCAACTTTTTGCCATTATTTCTCACAAATTATGACACTATGCTTATTTATCAAAATAAATATGTCAAGACCTCCTGGTTCTCTGATTATAATGAAGTACTCCTACTTGTTTCTTTACGCATAATTACACTTCCACTTTTTTTTTAAAAAAAGAAGAACGGGCATGATCTTTGGAAAAAAATCAGGCAGTCAACCGGATGGTAATATTAAAGAAGAAGTCCATTTTACTACCCAGAACAAGCAATTTGTCCATTTAACCCTTCTAACAAAATTTTGGCTCAACTTTACTCCCCATGATATTTCAATTAGTCCAATTTACCTCTTAGTCAGTCTTATCTTTTTCATTTCTCCGTTTTAAGTTCGAATCATGTTGAATAATAGAGGACATGATATACTATGTTAGGAAAGGCATTTAAAGAAAAATTTTCATCATTTTTTCATGCAGTTTTGTATATCTAGGATTATTTCAGTATTAAATGCTTCTAACACATGAAAATGATCATGAAAAAATATAAATGTTCTTTCCTGAAATAAGGTATGTTGTCTTGTGCCACGCTAAAAAATAGAACTTAAAACTCAACTTGTGCATGGTGAAATGGAAAGGAAAAAAATCAATAAGGGGTAGATTGAACCAATCAAAACAGTTTGCTAGAATAAATTGAGCCAAAATTTTGCTCAAGGATTGACAAATTAGATTACTTAGGTTTTAAAATGGAATTTTCTGTAATATTAATTCCACACTTCTGGGTCCTAATTTATTCATCTTTAGATCCATGTACTTCTTTTGGCCACAAAGTATGAAGTTCTCAATATGCTTCCATTTAAACTCTTGAATTATGGCTATCGATATTTTTGAAAATAAAATATTTTTACGTGAAAAATCATGTGTGTGTATATTTAATTGTATTGAAATGTATTTATAATAAAATTATGACTTTATTAAGTTTAATGAGTACATTTAAAAGGAAACAATGTTGAAAACTATTATGCTCCCAAGTTGGCGCAGTTGTCCAACATATCAAATATTTGGGGCTAAGCTAGAGGCAGCAACTATGATTTGAGGAAGTGATTAATCCTCCTTCTTTACATTGCTCCTTTTGTCCGCATGACATATCTCTCCAATATAGTAATTAACAATATAGTTCATTAGAATAGATTGGCTTAAATATGAAAGTTCTATTTTCTTACAAAAAATATAACTAGAAAGCATCACATGGGAGCAAAAGAAGATAGATAAAAGTTCTTATAGATCTTCAACACATGTTGATCGGTGATTTAGAGAACAGTCTGTTGACCAAAGAAAGAGGGTGGACTAGATATCAATTATTTATATAAAATCCATATGGCTTTGCACCAAAAATGAGTTTGATAAATGGAAAGAGGACTTCAATTACAAACTACTAGTTTGTTTAGAAAAGTGGTTTAATAGTTATCAATCCGAGAAACCAGACACTCTAGCCTTTCCAAACATGTAGGGATAAAAAAGAATAAGTGTGTTTCATAAATCCGCATGTGGTATACAGATTATTTATGTAAGTATAGTATCAATGCAATTCGCTCCCAATTGTCAAAGAACAAGAACTAAAATTGACATGGTATAAAGATAATGAGCCAAACATGATGTACTTAAATACAATGCTAATATTTAATGCATCTCTAGATCAACATATGATTTTTGTTTTAGTGTAGTTATACATTTGTCTATGTTGGAAAAATTATAAAATGTTAGGATATAAAAAATAGAGGACAATTGTATAGCTTGCACTTTAGTTTCCCAATAAAAATAATCCAAAAGGTTAAAGATATGGTGAATGATGACTTTCTTATTGATATTTTTGTTTTAAATAGAGTGGTAACGTCAGTACCAGTATAAGGAGAACTACACATGTGTTTCTCCAACATAATATTACTACTACTGAACAACAATAAATTATATAGAAATGAAATATACGTGTATAACCAAATCTAGACATAATAGTTAATTTTAATAGTCATCTAGTGTTAACTAATCTCTCTTGTCTGCCAATGATATCGTGACTGCCAATCATATCATACCATTTTTCTAACTATGTAAAAATATAACTAGTCAAGCACCTTAAAGGCACTATATCTTCTGGAACAAATGCACAATATGGATGTGTAGTGCAATACTAAACAAACAAATAGATTATTCAATGATCAAAATGACAAGAATCTCTTTGTCAAAACAACCAATAGATCACCTAATCCTCATATACGATACCAACATTCAAATATAAAATGGTATAAATTGATAAGTTTAAACTAGTGTACACAAATAATTTTGACTACATACATTGACATACTAACACCAGTAATCATTTATCATAATGGTAACAATTATCTAGATCAATAGAGCAAGACTAATACTCACAACGCCATGCACCCAAATAAGTTGATTGAGGGTAGAGACACCTACCCTGAAAATCCTATTTATCAACATCACACGTAAGACAAAGATATAAAGACTTTAATTTCTAATCGCTGTACCATTTAGAGAAAAATATAACCTAAGAAATTTTTAAAAAAGAATTGCACTTATGAAACTTGGTGCATTATAAGAAAACCTCAAATCGTAGACATGATCTAAAACCTTTGTAATTGAATTGACAAAAACCTATGTAATTGAATTGACAAACTACAATTTTGGTTTGATGAATGTATTCTTTCTCTTAAAAATAAAACATAATTTCTAGTTTACATTAAAAATAAATTATAATTAAGAAACAGGTAAAATTAATTTCTAGAGGATGGAAATACATTTTGGGAGAATGAGTTTGAGAGGACGGCATTGAGATTTATAACCCAACAATAAAAATACCTCCAAATCAGTAAGTGACATTTGGTTTTAGAGAGGTATATCATCCATTAGTTTGAGTAGGATTGAGAATACAATTAGTACAAGAGGACATATGTGAGTTCTGCAATTATATTGATTGTGTGTAAAAGAATTTAAAATGTGTGATACTTTGGAAAAGTATATTCTATTTGCTCCAAGGTCATTAAACACATCATTTCTTTGACTTGAGTCTTGGCTTATAGTTACACCTAGGAATATTTTAACAAAATTCTTGTTTGTTGTGTAATAAAAAGTAACTTAATCCCAAAAAACAAGATGAAACATTCGGATAGGTAACTATTTACACATAATAGTGCATTAAAAGGAAAGAAATTGAAAATATTTTTTAATAGAGTGATAGTAAAGATTTGTCCAATTCGTCGATGAGGAAGTATTTTTACCATCACATGATGTAAAATGATGTGATAAGAGTGTTCATGTGAGGAATAGGGCAATACATAATTGAAAAAATTAACATGTATAATATCGAGTTAGATGACGTCCTACTGGTTATAGCTAATGTCAACATGCTTCATGTCGTGATAGTCTGTTAGTTGACTACTTATACTAATAGTTGCAACCACATACTATCAAAGTTCGGCAAAAGCAAGGGGGTGTTGTGGCCCACTTTGGCATACACATGTTCCGCTAGCATCTTGTCATGTTTTCTTTCGGTTAGAGGGTGGTAGAGAACTTATTTGCTTGCCTCTTTTGGTCTCTTACTTCTATGTAGCTGTTCTGTCGCTTGTGGATAAAAAGTTTTCTTAGTAGCTCACCTAGCTCTTAGTCAACATGACGTGGCAACATATCACGTAAGTCTCTAACTAATATGTATGTAAGCCTTTTTCTACATGGATATTTGGTTCTTCTGTGACGAGTTCTTGATAACATGACGTATTGACATATAAATGTAGTCATGACTCGAGAGTACCCGCCTATTCAAAGTTATATTTATTACGTAAACACTACTCGATATTCAAACTCCAAGCCAGAAATACTATAGCCCACCTACCGACTCTACTTCCTATTGGAAAATTGATGGTTTGTCTTGAGAAACGAGCATTCTTTCTTATGTACAAGATTTACGGAGGAAACATGAACATGAGTTTCAGTTTACTACCCAATAAGACCTCATTTAAGAGCTCAATTTACATGAAGCTCGTATATCATATTTGACGGCCCATTTGGTGGTACACGGTAAATCTATTTTTTTTGCATATATGAGTTGTATTCGAGGACTCATTCACAGAGAAGTTTGTGCTTGTTATGCACCAATTCCGCATCTTCCATCCAGAACTCCAGACACCAAGTAACCAATGAGTGAAGGTGGGCATTGTCCTTATTTACCCACCGATTCCGCCCGCCGGTTAATGCCGGCAATTGAACAGCTTTACCTCAGCCCGTGCCGGCAGCGGGACTCACCCTGGCAAATCCGGCCAAACAAAATTAACACCACGGCCGTTTCAGATTTTGACCGCGGCATTGAACCACCTGAGCAACTAATCTCAATCAGCTTCCTGAATGAGCAATTATATAGCGTTTGCCGGCTAATCAGGTGTTTAAACTTTCGAACGGGGAGAGGGAGGAGAGAGAGATGAACACACACACTCTCTCTCTCTAACTTTACTCTCTGTCAGTCTCTGCAAATGCTAGTAGGCCTCTCTTTACCTCCTAGAAGTAGGAGACAGTAGGAGTAGCATCAGTACTGCCATTTGGCTGGGCGCCTCCTTTCTCCCTTTGCTTCAGAGGCCAGCCATTCCAGTCCAAAGCTCCATCCAGCTCCAGCCGCGTCCGGCCGGCCCGAGCGCCCCCGTCTTCCACCCTCCCGTCCTCCTCTCGTTAACAAATTCAGAACAACCTACCCCTTGCAGCCTTCTTGCTCCTCCCTCGACCCTCTTTTCCATCACATCGCAATCTCTGTGCACGGAAAGACAAACAGTGCCCTGCTTGTCTCTACCGCCCCTGGCTCCTACCTTAACCTTAGCCTCACCTGGCCTGCCCATCCCCTGCATTGACAAGAGACAGGTCAAGAGGAGCTGGAGAGAGCCATCGCCTTCGCCTTCGTCTTCGTCTTCGCGTGGCCTGCCTGCATGAGTGCTCCCCGTGAGGAAGGGGAACAATGAGGGATGGCGGCGGCAAGATGAGCAAGGTGCAGTGCCCACCACTCTCAAATCCATTCAATTCTCTGAACCTTGTTTACTGCCTCACCTGACCTTTTTCTCCTTGCTGCTGCTGCTGCTGCTCTTCTTCTTCTTGCTGCGTTTCGTTTTGTTTTGCAGCTTTCGTGGTCCAAGAGCCTCGTGAGGAAGTGGTTCAACATCAGGGGCAAGTCCCATGACTTCCACGCCGATGCTGTGGCAGCTGGGGCTGGGAGGTCAGGTGAGCTGATAGCTACTACCCGCTTGGCCTCTCTGGTTGTCCCTGTGTGTGTTCTCGTGGGGCCCACCACTGACTTCCATTGCTTCCATCTCTCCTACCTCTGTCTGCCACTGCAAGATCACTCTTTTGTTCCTTCCACCTACTGTTAAGATCACTCTTTTGTTCCTTCCACCTACTGTTCCTCCAGCTCCTTGTCCTGTTCTCCCCCCTGCAGCTGCTGCTAGTCAAACCGTCAAAGTATCAAAGACCTCAGCTTTTCAATACCTGTTTTCTGTTGTTTAGTCATTCTCTTTGTTTTTGTAATCCAACATTGTTGATGCATCTTCTTTTTAGATGTTTTTTTTGGTTTCCAAATTGAATATTTGTTCTTGCTGCAGGTGGAGGGGATGATGACTGGATGGATGGGGGCTTCCCCAGCAGGGACTCCTGCGGCGCCAAGAAGAGCAGGACAGGTGAGAGTTCGTTCCTGCACACACATACACACACAAAAAGTTGCCACATTTCTGCTTCCGATTGAATGGTGTAGCGTCCCCAATCTCTGATTCCTGACTCTTGCGTTGCCCATCGGAATTATCGATCCAGAGAGGGCGTCGCGGAGGAGCCACGAGCGGTCGCGGCGCAGCAAGATCGACCTCGACGCCGCCGAGGCCACCGTCATGCTGGACTACAGGTGAGCCCTGCTGCGATGCATATTGCCGAGTCCATCCAAGAACTCGACCCATCGATTCCGTCCAGCAGGAGCATGATGTCTTGTGTCGTGAGGGTAGGATCTTTGCTGCTACGTGGAATGTTGGTGGCCGCGCGCCGCCGGGCTCCCTCAGCCTCGACGACTGGCTCCGCACCTCGCCGCCGGCCGACATCTACGTCCTCGGGTAAGCCCCGGCCGGATCCTTTGTGTGTTGCGCCCGCCATCCGCCGGACGTCTTTTTTTTTACCACTTGATCGATCTGTCGGCGCTGATTGCGGCATGCAGGTTCCAAGAAATCGTCCCGTTGAACGCCGGGAACGTCCTCGGCGCCGAGGACAACGGCCCGGCGAGGAAGTGGGTGTCGCTGGTCAGGCGGACTCTGAACAGCCTGCCGGGAAGCAGCGGCGGCGTTGGCGGCAGCGGGAGCCTGCAGACGCCGTCGCCGGCGCCGTACCCGGTGGCGGAGATGGACGCCGACTTCGAGCGGTCGAGGCAGAACAACCCGTCCTTCTTCCACCGGCGGTCGTTCCAGTCCGGGCTCAGCCGGAGCCTGCGGGCGGACGGCGACATCCTCGCCGGCCCCGGCCCGGCCAGGCTCGAGCGGCGTTACAGCGTCAACGACCGCGTCATGTGCGGCAGCAGGCCCAGCGACTACGAGGCCAATTGCCGGTGGGGCGGCGGCCAGTCCGACGAGGAGGACGACGGCACTGGCGGGTCGCCGTGCACGGTGTTCTCTCCGATGTCGCACGGATATGGCAATGCTCCGCCCATGGAAGAATACAATGGATCAGCTCGTGGCCCTGCTAGGTACCTGCCATCTTCTAAACTGGAAATCCTTTATTATCTGAAAAAGTATTTATTTTAAAATCATGAAAACATATGCTGTTTTTGTGAAACTTAGTTGATTCTTATTCGTACATTTTTTGACGATTAGGTACTGCCTGGTTGCAAGCAAGCAGATGGTTGGATTGTTCCTGATGATTTGGGCTAGGAAAGAGATGAAGAATGACATAAGAAATCTGAAGGTGTCCTGTGTTGGGAGGGGATTAATGGGCTATCTTGGAAATAAGGTGGGTTATACTCTATCCTGATTAAAATGCAACTCACACGTGTAATCAGCCAAAGAGAATTGATTTGGTTCTGATCGTTTTGAAATCCAATGAGAGGGTTTTGGTGTGCTTTTCAGGGTTCAATTTCCATTAGCATGCTATTGCACCAAACAAGCTTTTGCTTCGTCTGCAGTCATCTAACATCAGGTCAGAAAGATGGCGATGAGCACCGTAGAAACTCCGATGTAATGGAGATTTTGAGGAAGACCAGGTTCCCGGGGGTTTATGGGCAGTATGAGAGATCTCCAGAAACTATCTTGGAGCATGAGTAAGCAGACACCTTATTCTGAGTGCATAACTCATTAGCAACTTTCAATTGCATATCTTGTGTAATGTACTAATGCTGTGCTATCCCTTGTCTGTATTTTCTCCTAGTCGGATAATCTGGCTCGGGGATCTCAATTACCGCATCGCACTTTCCTATCGATCAGTCAAGGCTCTTGTCGAGATGCGTAACTGGAAAGCATTGCTGGAAAAAGATCAGGTGAGAGATTAGCTACAACTTTGTAGACACATTGTACTTCCATGCATATCTTCTGATCACGAGTAACAGAAAAAGGTAGCAAAATTCTTTCCATAGTAGATTTCTTGTGACATTGGCAACCAATGCTTTATCTCTTGTCATTCTTTTGCCACGGTGATGTTACAAGGCGTTAATAGTTCGACAAAGTAAGGGGCAAGTACAATTCCAATGAGATGGTGCGAAACTTTTGTGCTTTCAGCTGAGACGTGAGCAAAGAGGCGGGCGTGTGTTTCCTGGCTGGAATGAGGGGAGGATATACTTCCCACCAACCTACAAATACTCAAATAATTCTGACAAATATGCAGGAGACGACATGAACCAGAAGGAGAAGAAGCGAACTCCAGCATGGTAAGCAATGTAATTACAGTAAAAATTGCCAGAATTTTGCCATAATTTTGCACAGCTGTGGAAATTCATTAATCCTTTTATGCAGGTGCGACCGCATTTTGTGGTATGGGAGGGGCCTTAGCCAACTCTCGTACGTTCGAGGAGAGTCTCGCTTCTCGGACCACAGACCAGTCTACAGCATGTTCAGTGCAGAAGTGGAATCTATCAATCACAGCCGAATTCAGAAGATGAGTTCTTGGAGCTCCCAGTTGGACATAGAAGAGTTACTGCCATACTCATATGGGTACACTGACATAAACCATTATGGATATACTGACCTCAATTTCTATTGAAATGGACAATGAGACTCAGCTTCTCAACTGAACCGCCTCTAGTTACCGGCTCATTGCGATGGCTGTTATCCTTGCAAAAATTTGAGGACAGGGTTGATAGACATGGAGTAATCTGGACTAAGTTTCTGCTATTGATTGACCAGTGCGGTAAATTTGCTTCTCATGGTTATGGAAGCTTGTTAATGTAGACAATTACCTTGAGTTGAGAAAAGCAAATCTCGAACTTCAGCATTGCAATTTTCTGAATGTTCATGTTGCTATCAAGGTACAGACTCAATCCATGTAAAAAAGCTGCCTCTGTGGTGAAATGAGAAATCTGATGAGCCCACTGGATGGTCTCATTTGCAGGTTTCCATCTAGTGTTAGCCAGTTTAGAAAGATTGCAAGTAGTTGGAAGATGATAGAAACGTCGAGAGAAATGCTCAAATGATGAGCAGATAGATAGCATAGCACTGATCCTTCAATTTGAAGGGCCAGGTGAATTTGGAAATACTCTTTTTTTCCCTTCCTCTTTACATCTGTATACTTTGGCCATATTTGGTTTATTGAATTCGTAGTGTTACAATGGTAGTCCGTTTCTGCTTGGTGTTTTGAAAGCAGTAAAAGAAAGGTCATGAATGCAGAATGCCAGCAGTGTCCTCAAATCATTTCGTTTCCTAGCATGTAGGAAAAAGGTTGTGTAAGCAATGCATGGCCATCATGCGTTGACAGTTGCATGGGCAATGCGTGATCAGTGAGCTGATGAAAAAGGCTACCTGTGAAATATATTGCAGCCTTAAGTCTAATTTCCTGTTGCCTCCCTCCTGTTTGCCCCCCAAATCCATCATGGAGCCGCAACTCTTGCTTTTACATTCTGGCGTTTCAGACTTGAGAGGCCGACAGTGTACTGTATTACTGCAAATGTGAGATCATCCAATCTGTGATCTTGATGCACAATCAAATCCAAATGAATCCAGCAACTTAACTACATTACATTCATCAATATACAAGTTTGAGAATCCATTGTTTGGTGACGTAATATTTCTTGGCCAAGCATTGGTTCCTGATGAACACTGCGCAGAAATGAAGAACAGATGTCACCATCTGCGAGACTAAAATGCCCTCTTGGGAATACAAGAATCTATCCTGATTGCAACGACAATTGGATTGAACCTGATTCCTGTGAAACTCTAGCAAAAGCTACACAATACGTACTGTAGGTGTTTACCCCTCTTGTCATGCACACTTTGGGATCTTTGTTGGACAGTTTGATCTGACGGAAGGAAGAGACATCTAAGACGCTGGAGCAAAAGCGTCGCAACGAGTCTACTAGACTGCTTTAACCATGAACACTGGTGTCAGCCTTGCAAACCGTGAACGTCTTTCCACGATGAGTACAGTGTTTGCTACGTAGCTCTATGCTAAAGCTGCCTGAAAAGAAGTGTGTATATTGGTGGTACAGACGAGGTATGGTACTGCCGTACTAGAGCCCCGCCCTGAGAACCTGTTACATACAGGTTGGTCACCAGCTCTGGCCACCAAAGTTAAAAAAAATTCAATAAATCCATTCCATATATATACATATGTAACTTTTTAATTAGGAGATATTGTTACATTTAAATAATTATCTATCACATATAGAAATACCTCATCCTATCAATAACCCGCTATTTAAAACACTAATCCTATCTACTACCTCCGTTTTAAATTATAGTTCATTTGACTTTTTTGTCTCTAAGTTTGACCGCACGTCTTATTCAAAATTTTGTGTAAATTATCATATTTTTATGGTGGCTTGATTTATTAATAAAAATTATTCAAAAATAACTTAAATCTGAAAATATTTACATAAACTTTTTGAATAAGACGAGCGGTCAAACTTGTGATAAAAAAGTCAAATGAACTGTAATTTGGACTTTAGAAGCTTGCTGGGAATATCAACAGGGTCTATGCACACTTATTGGATTGATACCTTTTCTAGGCATTGCTTATGTTATCGATCGAAAGACAATGCTTTACTAGCTACATTCTTCCAGCCAAATCATACATAGTTTTGAATTTTCTAGATATATAATTGTTTTATATATCTGAATATAACGTATATCTAAATATATAGGACGGATAGAATAATAGAGTTTTCATGTGACGGAACCAAATCACTGGCTTTCTTTCAAAATGGGCCAAAGTTTTAAAAGCCTGGCAACACGCATTTTATATTAGCGGCGACGTCTCTATCGAATCAAGCGGAACACACGGCGCCTTGTGTACGTTCACAAAAGCGTGAGAGGTCGGTGGACATCGCCGTCACCCTTGCATGCAGGCATGGGGGCCAATGCAAGATCGAAGTGGTCGATCCACATGAATCCTTTGGGCATGGAAGTGACCGGAGAAAAAGCAAAGCTAGCAAGGACATGATCCTTTTGCCGCCGCTGTCACCCTTGATCGGTGGACGGATGGATATGATCATCCATGTCCTCGTAGAGTAGAGCCCTAGATATATAGCAGCCATGCATGCTCGCCGCTCCCTAGGATAACCCTAAAATTAAAGCTAGCTAGCTAGCTACCCATCCATGCATGATCCATGGCACACACGGCACCCAGCAAAGTGTAGCCGAGAAAGCATATCGATCAGTTGAATGAACTTAATTTGCATGGGGTGTTAAGGACTTGAGGCAATAAGGCCCAGCACATCTTGCATGCCCTTGTGGGGCCGGGATTGATTGTGTCCTTGGGCTAATGATTACTAGGGAGTGCCGGCCGGCCTCGCTCGATCCTCATGCGTTCAGCACTTCAGAATAAGGGTGCTGTATAGTATGTAGCTGCACTTTCCACACCATAGATCACCTCACCTTCCCGGCGTGCTTTAGCTTCTAGCAGAACCTTTGGGCGTGACAAGTAGTACGTGCGCAAGACACAATCAGTCGCCTCACAAGCACGCACATCATGCACGATGTATATATAATATATGCATATATATGAGAGGGAAACTAGTTGATGAGCAAAGTTGGCCATCATCTATCAGTCTGATGGAGCCTGAAACCCGAGGCACGCGCAATGCCGTAAGTGAGATCAGCACCTTGATCACCTTCCACAGCATGCGCTACCGGAGACGGCTCCTTTGCTGCCCCTACCACGCACGGCAAAGCCCCGTATACACACGACGAAAGCTTTGCCGTGCGTTTTTTATCGTGACACACGACAACAATTGACACGGTAAAGGGGCTTTGCCGTGCGCTTTTTTACCGCACGCACAGCGAACCTCTTTACCGTGCGTTACCGACGGCGTATGGCAAAAAAGAGCAATCGACAGGAACGACAGTTGCAAACAGCGACGTGATGTACCTATACCATGCGGCGTCAATACACACGCACGGCAAACATTTTTAAAAAAATAAAATAAAAAATGCAGCGACCCCACCGCCGGACCGCCGGGGGAGGGAGAGGCCGCCGCCGTGGAGCTCCCCACCTGCAGCTCCCCGCCCAGCCGCGCATGATCCGCCCGCGTCGGGCCCAGCCGCCCGCCGCCCTGCCGCGCCCGAGCCCGCGGCCTGCCGCGCCGAGCGCCCCCGCCGGCCGCCGCGCCACGCAGCGCTCGGGTCGGCCGCCTACTGCGCCGCGCGACCCCGCCGGCCGCCGCGCCCGCGCCGGTCTGTGAGGGAGAGAGAGGTACAAGAAAGAGTGAGGGCCGGTGTTTATTTGGATGAGAGAGGGAGCAATCCGCGTGACAATTCTTGGACCAATCAGAGGCCACGGTTTCGAAGGAGTGGATCTTAAATTAAAAAGTTGTAAACTAAAAATTTTTATATCTTTTAGAGACCTACAATTTTGGTATAGAACATATTCACATTTGAGGTCATTTGAAAAAATTCAAATTTTAAAATTCAAATTAGATAACTTATAATAATGTTTTGAGGCATTGAACCATCTCAAATACAAAAGTTGTCAACTATAAAGTTTTAGATTTCGTCGAGGTGCACGACTTTCGTATAAAGAGTTTTTTCATATGGAATCATATAAAAAAGTTTGTATTCAAAAAATACATTCACTAACCATCTCATATACAATCATACAGATACTTATTGTGAGTTATTTTGATTTTGTAAATATCCTTATGAAAAAATGTGCAAAATTTTCTCAACTTTTTATCACAGCCTCTACATGTGATACCATCACTTCATGATAAATTTCATGATTTTTAGACTTAATTTGCTACTTTTGGAATTTAAAAATCATTTGGACACATGTTAGTGATCATATTTCTTGACATAAGACGTTTAAAATTTCTTTTCATTTCATGGGTAAAGGCTCAAATTGGGCTAAATGACATGAATATTTTTTTTACTTATTGTATTCTATTATTTGAACCACCTGCCCTTCAAATTTGACTTTATTAAAAAATTGCTTAAAATGTAATTAATTAATTATAGCAAATAAATATAAAAGTGTACCAAATTTTAATATGGAGTAACACATGTTGTATGTGGAGAGTAGAAAAAAAGTTTAGAGTAGAGAAGATAAATATAACTATGAGTTGCTTCACAAGTGTCCCTTTATATATTGAACACGTATTTAGAGCTTTGCCGTGCGTCAAAACAAAAACGCACGGTAAAGACACATCTTTGTGGTGCGTCTAGGGTAGGCGCACGTCAAAAACACATCTTTGCCGTGCGTCTAGGGGAAGACGCACGGGAAAGGGTAAAAAAACTCGTCCAGGCTAACGGTTGCTAACGGCCGGTGAGGAAGAAACGTTTACATGCGAAAAGAATGTACGGCAAACTCTAGTATTTGCCGTGCGTCGTAAAAAGCGCACGGTAAAGATTGAGTTTGCCGTGCGCCAGAAAAAAACGCATGACAAAGATTGAATTTACCGTACGTTTTTTAAGGCACACGGCAAATAAGCTCTCTACCGTGCGCCGGGTAAAATGCGCACGGTAAAAATGCTCACGGACGGCAACCTCTGCTTTTCTGGTAGTGATGCGGCGGAAGGCAGAAGGCCAGGGACTGTCGCGAGGAGTCCTACACGCCCCCACATATATAATTGACATTCCATATGCAACATCATCATCCCTGGGTCGGCCAAAAAGGACGAGATTAGTCAAAATTATAACAGTGCACGGACATGGACATGAGGAAAGAAGGAAATCAAGAATGTGCTGGACAGTGCCTAACTTAGGTGTATATGAATTAGGATAACAGTGCACACGGACATGGGCTAAGGTGTGGTTCTACCTTTAGCAAGAGAAGTTTGGCCAAGTTGTAAAAGCCTGTGCAGTTGTGCTGTTCAATCTACCAATAGTATTTTGCCCTCCAGCTCAAAAAAGTGCTACCATGTATAACAATAAGTCAAGCAGAAGCGGGTATGTGCCCTCCAGCTCTGGTTCAAACATTGTGAGCATGTGTTCCTCAGATCCACAGAACTTAAAAATTTCGAAATAAATTATCCACAGCAACTTAATTCAAATTTAGCCAGAGAAGTTCTGGAGCTACTGCCGCCGATCAAACGAGCAGATCTGAGTGAACTGGAAACTTGCAAGCTTCAGTTGGTACGCGTAGCCCTAGAACATGCACTCTCGCCACTCCAGGAGAGGCAACGTAAGGGGCACATCAATACTTTTTGGATTGAAATGACTTCGGAATCAGAATCGAAGAGAAAGTAGACACTTCCTTTCTGTTAGTTGCCTCTGAAAATCAGAGCTATTAGAGCAGCAGAAGAGACGCATGTTCCCTCATGGAATATTGGATTGTAGGATTCTCAATGGATTCTGATAAAAACAAGGCCCTTAAGAGTTGCCCATTTCACAAACCCACCCCTATGTATCTTAAGGAGTTCTTGAACGCCACCAAATCTAATAAACCTGCTAAATGATCTAGAGAATGACACACAGCAACCCATTGTATATATACTATCAACTGTAGGGCAATGGAACTATGTAAAGCATGCATTTTGGTCTTTTCTGGGACAGACAGAATCCCGCCCATGCATCTATAATGTACACACAAATATCGAAGAACTTTTTCTGACGTGCACGTCTACCCCTGAATCCGCACAGATAACCCTTTGCAGCCTTTTACTGTTGTGAATTCAGGTCAACCCTTAGTATTTGCTGGAGAATGTTTCTAGTCAACTTAACAAGACAACAAATCAGTATGTTGTACATAACACAAAAACACTGTATGTCGTACATAACACAAAAATACTGTCTAGAATAATACAAGGTTAAATTTGAGAGATGACCATGATTACAGATCGGTAGAGCTTTTATGTGCAAAGGGAGCCTAAATGTACACATGGATTTGATATAATTAATTCGGTGCATCAAGTCCAGTAGGTACTTTATTTGTCATTACCTCTTTCACAATCATCTCGTCGTTGCAACCAAACAAACAACAAACATACTTTTAAAAGACCCTTGTGCGTATCCCCCTGGAATCTTCAAACAATGGTGATTCCATTGGAACAAAATTACCTGCATGGTGGTGTCATGCAGATTGCTCGAGTAGCATTATAGCACATCGAGCCTCAAATGGCAGATTTCAAATAATAGCAGTCAGATCACTCAAAGGTGCTTTAATCACCACGGGCCGTGTATGATTTCATCGTGTGCATCATCTCATTGAGGTTTCCATGAGCTAGGGCATCTTTCTTTGAATGGTCTAGCATTTTAAGTAATTTCGTTTTCAAGAGTCCTTTTATACCTTAAGACTTTTCCTTTCCACCATGCAAAGGTGTTGCCTTGAATGGCAGGTTACGAATTAGTCAGATCATTCAAAGGTGCTTTGATCACCACGGCTGCATATGATTTCATAGAGTATACTATGCTCATTGAGATTTCCCTGAGCTAGGGCATCTTCCTATAGATGATCTAGAAGTTGAAGGAACTTTGTTTTCAAGATAGTTCATTTATATCTTAAGACTTCTCTTTTACACCATGGAAAGGTGTTATTGTCATCTTCCTTTGCTTATGCCAAGTTGTAGATAAGGATCTAACTGTTGACACTGTTTTTTTCGCACCGGTGGTCAAAGATATGTTCAAAACGAGTCTAGCCGATAAAGCCAACGTTGGACATCAAGGCTAAGGGGATAGCTGATGAAGGATTGGATAACAGCCGATGTGCTCGGAGCCGATGAAGTATAGTCAAAAGCCGATGGAGTCAGTGAAGCCAGCCAATGGTCAAAGCTGACGTGACTGAAACCGATGTAATCAAAGGGTGATAGAACTAATGCGGTTGATGGACGAAAGATTTGGTCGATACACGTGGCGATTGAGCCATACCAAATTCAACTTATTTTAGGAGATGTTTTGTGTTAAGAAAGTGTTATTTCTTTTTCTTCAAGTTTGTAAGTCGTAATCGACACTGAGTCTGTAATTTAGACTATAAATAGTGGCCCGGTGGCTACGTAAAAAGTTTGTACACACCACTCAAACAAACAATTTCTTATCTCACATTGCATTTAGCTTTCAACCCTAGTTTCAGTAGATTCAACAAGTTCTTCCAAGTTTCGCAGGGTTGCATCATCTTGATCTCCGGCTTGCTTGTAAGTTTCGCTTTTACCTGATGCTCAACTATCGGGCGTATCGTTGTGGTTTCGTCTAGATCTCCTAAAAGTTATCGTAATTGCTAGATTATAGGGTTAAGCACTTTGCTTCTATCTTGATCTGGTTTTTACACCCCTGTATTGAACGTTCTTGTTCAGTTGATCAAAGTAGCTGATTTAGGTTAATTTGCTCTGCTTTGCTTTTACATTCAAAGTTATCGATATTCTCTGGATCTTAATATTTATTTATTTATTTCTATTAAGTTTTAGTTTATATCACCAATTTATCCAGTCTGCTTATGAGATTCGAATTGGCTCATAATCTTTTAAACGTATAGCTGATCTGAACTTGGACGTGGACTTTAAACCATTTATCAGCTGATTTTAGCCAATTGGATCTAAAGAAGGACAGTTCGGAATCATTGCCGATTTGTGAATGTACACGATCTTATCCCTTGTCAATTACAGGTCAAATTGACTGGCACACCCTAAACCTCAAGATTACCGGCTCGTCATTGGAGTGAAGCAAATCTCCGAGGCCGATCGTGTGTTGTCTGCGTGAATTGTCATCACCGACTTTTTGCGTCAACACTAACACATAACTAGATAATTATTGTCTAAAGAAAATGATATACTAGTAAAACATCTGTACAACAGACTAATGCCTAAACATATGTCACCTAAAGGATGATACATTTCATAAAAAGGGTGAGCTAGGCAGTGAGCGATATAAATAAGTACCTTTGTCATCAAACAAACCCTTGTACGGATTTTATCAACAAGCACCCTTGTACCACAAGGAGAAGGAAGTTCTTCTTTCGGGGCCCATTACAACTTTAGCAATTCTGTTTGAAGGACGGCAGACTTGATACCTGGAAAAAAGAATAGAAGTTTAGTATATTCTACTAATATTGTTACTGTATGAACTTTTCATATTGGGCATTTGCAAGCACTAGTGATGCGAATTAATGATGAATCAATTTGGCAGAGTAATGTTGTAACATACATGACTGGAGTGGAGTTGGTAGAGAAATACAAGAAATTTACTTGAACTGAGTTCATTGTTAATAGACACTACCTGTTATATTATGACAATACACAGTTGCGAGATAGCATGCTTCACTATTTGAAGAAAAATGCTGTGGGGAGTCAAAAGCGTGAGTAACAAACTAACAACAAACAAACAACAACATAGCCTTTTGTCCCAAGCTAGTTGGGGTAGGCTAGAGGTGAAACCCAAAAAGTCAAAAAAAAAAAACAGAAAAAGAGTTAGAGGAAAGCAGAAAAGAAAGCAAAGATCACGGCTCAGGCACATTAATTGCTAGTCTCCAAGCGCTCCTATCCATAGCTAAATCCTTAGAGATATTCCACTCTTTAAGGTCTCTAATAACCGACTCGTCCCAAGTTAGTTTGGGTCGACCTCTACCTCTCTTAACATTATTGGCCCGCTGTAGAACCCCACTACGCACCGGCGCCTCAGGAGGCCTCCGTTGGACATGTCCGAACCATCTCAACCGATGTTGCGTCAATTTCTCCTCAATTGGTGCCACTCCGACTCTATCTCGAATATCTTCATTCCGTATCCTATCCCTTCTTGTGTGACCACAAAACCAACGCAACATACGCATCTCTGCTACACTCAGTTGCTGTATATGTCGCCTTTTTGTAGGCCAACATTCAGCACCGTATAGCATCGCCGGGCGAATCGCCGTCCTATAGAACTTACCTTTTAGCTTTTGTGGTACCCTCTTGTCACAGAGGACACCAGAAGCTTGATGCCATTTCAACCAACCGGCTGAAATTCTATGCCTAACATCTTCATCAATGTCACCATCCTTTTGCAGCATCAATCCTAAATACCTAAAGGTATCTTTCTCGGCCACCACTTGCCCATCAAGCCTGACATCTCCATCTTCATATCTAATCCCACTGAAATCGCACATCATGTACTCGGTCTTGGTCCTGCTAAGTCTGAAACCTTTGGACTCTAACGTATGCCTCCACAACTCTAACTTCCTATTAACACCTGCCCTACTCTCATCAACTAGCACCACATCATCAGCAAAGAGCATACACCAAGGGATATCACTTTGTATATCCCTTGTGACCTCATCCATCACCAGAGCGAATAAATAAGGGCTCAATGCTGACCCCTGATGCAGACCTATTTTATTTGGAAAATCACTACTGTCTCCACCATAAGTGCGGACAACCGTCATCGCATCCTTGTACATATCCTTGATAAGGGTAATGTACTTAGTTGGGACTTTGTGCTTCTCCAAAGCCCACCACATGACATTTCTTGGTACTTTATCATATGCCTTCTCGAGGTCAATAAAGACCATGTGCAAGTCCTTCTTTTGCTCCCTATGTCTCTCCATGAGTTGTCGTAGTATAAAAATCGCCTCCATGATCGACCTTCCAGGCATGAACCCAAACTGGTTTTGGGTCACACTTGTCACTCTCCTAAGGCGATGCTCGATAACCCTCTCCCAAAGCTTCATCGTATGGCTCATCAGCTTAATCCCACGGTAGTTAGTACAACTTTGAACATCTCCCTTGTTCTTGAAGATCGGTACTAATATACTTCTTCTCCATTCTTCAGGCATCTTGTTTGACCTAAAAATGAGGTTAAAAAGCTTAGTCAGCCATACTATTGCTCTGTCACCCAGGCATCTCCACACCTCAATGGGGATACCATCAGGACCCATCGCTTTACCTCCCTTCATCCTCTTCAAAGCCTCCGCAATCTCTGCCTCCTGAATTCTCCTTACAAAACGTCTGTTGGCGTCGTCAAATGAGTCATCCAACTCAAGCGTCGAACCATTCTCCTCATTAAATAACTTATCGAAGTACTCTCGCCATCTGTTCTTGATCTCCTCATCCTTCACCAGAAGTCGATCCGTCCTATCCTTGATGCATTTGATTTGGTTGATGTCCCTTGTCTTCCTCTCGTGGATCCTCGCCATCCTATAAATATCCTTCTCCCCTTCCTTCGTGCTTAGCCGCTGATAAAGGTTATCATATGCACGACCCTTTGCTACACTCACAGCTCTCTTTGCAGCCCTCTTTGCTAATTTATAGCCCTCGATATTGGCTGCACTCCGATCAAGGTGAAGGCGCTTGAAACATTCCTTTTTCTCCTTAATAGCCCTTTGCACCTCGTCATTCCACCACCAAGTGTCTTTCGCTTCTTGTTTTCCTCCCCTACTCATGCCAAACACTTCTGA